>JBCNJP010000027.1:48419888-48448837 GCA_039602395.1 Deinandra increscens subsp. villosa | reverse complement strand
CATATGACGGTTACAGGATTCTATTTAAAATTCAAGTTCACAATTCCTATACTATAAAACTCAGCATCATTCAACATAATCTATAAAACTCAAGAGATATTTCATATGATAATCACATAAATATTGTTAAAATTATAAAACCCTTAAAACTGATTTACCTTCTATTTTTTCATCTGTTTTTAATGTATTGACCGTCGGAGAATATTTTTTTCCTATTCCGACGACAGATTCTAACCGTTTAAACATCGAAGGAGTTTGTTTATCTTCATTTGCCAGAGCATATTCTTCTCTGATGTCCATTGAAGCTTCTTCTCGGATGTCGCCGTAGTTTGATTGCAAATTTTATCGATCGGTTGTCGGAGTAATCGTAGAACTCGGAGAAAATCTAGGGTTTTTAGTTAACGGTTCCGACGGAGAGAGTTTATGAGAAAGAAAATGGAATGAGCGCGATTTTATGATTTTTTCATATTGACGATCGTACCCCTCCGCGTTTAAACTTAATATATTGATCTAATGGTCAGATTTGGGGTCTACAGGGTCTATAAAACCTAAGGGGTCTACACCGAACCCTTCCTTTATATATATATATATATATATATATATAGGGAGAGGATCATTTGAGAACCAATTGGGTTTGAGAACTAAAAAGAACTATTCTAAGCCACTAGTTTATATATATGGAAAACTCCCCCATGAATTATAGTGGTCACCACTTGAAATTAGTGGTTGAGATTTAGTTCTCAAAAATTCTCAAAACAAAAAGTTCTCATTTGAACCTAACCCTATATATATATATATATGTATATATATATATATATATATATATATATATATATATATATAGTGAAAAGTTCATTGTAGATACCCCCATAAGTGTAGACAGGTAGACACCCTTTTTCACCATTAAATCTCTTGATCTAATGGTTGTGATTAATTTCTTTTTTGTTCTTTTTTTCTTTTTTTACAGTTTTCATACAATTTCGCATGTGAAAAAAAACAATTTCTTTTTTTCTTTTTTTATTAATATTTTTTTTAAATAATTTCGCATGTGAAAAAATAATTTGTAGACACTTTCGCATGTGAAATAGCTCTTTTTCACGTGTAAAATTGTTTGTAAAATGTGAAAAAAGAAATAAAAAAGAGATTAATCACAACCATTAGATCAATATTATCTTGTAAACCAATCTATGTTTCGCCGTTTTATTCCTACAAACTATATGTAAGTATGTAACCTATATCCATTTAACCTAAACTATACAGCCTAATTGGAACATTATTTAACAAGAGAGAGAAAAACGAGTGGCCAGGATAAACCTGAGGATGTCTCATATCATTATCAGTACGGTTATTTTGTTGAAATAATAATGTCGAGTCAGTTAGATCTTTCTGAATGACATTTCATGGTGAGTGTCTATCGGATACTTTGTAGAAACCTACCAGCTAGTCATGTACTAGCACGTTCCTTTGACCAAAATACAATAATGTTTGACACTAAACCGGCAAATCGTATGTATAATGGGACAAACTTATCTATATAACACATATATTCTTATGAATTAGAAGTAATTATGAGGAGACCCGAAAATTGAGCTAGAGAGAAAAACAATGAGAAATCTTAGGGACATCACCCTTCATCCTATCCTTCACGTATAGGAGCGATGTAACATATCAGCTGGTGTGTTTCCCTCACGTATAGACCTATACATGAAGAATATGTTTAAATTTTGTTTTTATGAGACCAAAACAATAAATAAAAATGGATGTAAGCCATGCAAAATAATTAGGGTTTGACTGGTATCACTGACATTGTACGTCCTAAAATGCATGTGATCGACATGATTTTTGTTGTTATTGCCCCAGCATTAATAAGTTTCTTGAGCTCAAGTTTTGATCAATAAATGTCAAATCGCAAAGACAAAAAAAGGGCTCTGAAATTTTGCCTGCCTCAGTTTTAAAGATCATAGAGATACAGATTCGATATGTCTTTGAATATATTGCCTTCATATGAGCTCCATTCCAAATAAGTACTAACCATATGAAATCAAACTGTCATCGAACCAAATAGCTAGTAGCAGACTAGCTGAGGCGCTCACATGGGCTAACCAGTGCAGCAGAGCTGCGGGATCATGGTTAAGTTTGATCGATGCATTGTTGGGTCATGGCCGGGTTATGGAAAAGATGCGACAGTACGTGCTTGATGTTGTCAAGAATCATGTGCCTAAATGCTTTGTGTTGATTAACCTCCTGAAAACATGGTCCTTAATTGCGAGATGCAACATAATAAAAGGAGTCAAAAACGTAGTTGTAAGTATATAATTCATGCGAAAGGCAGACAAGGAAGCATTTTGGAGAAGATTTATGTTGGGTTAGCATGTGCCTAAGGCTAAGGGTGGTCGAATAATTGGTTAAAATGATGTAATCCAATCCCAACTTGCAAATCTTTTTCTTGGAATACGAAATCATATATGTAGGTGGTGTCTTAGAATATATTTTTTTTCTTTTTTCTCTCTTTTTTCAAATTGGGTGTGATAGAACTTTTATTTTACCAAAACGTTTTGTTTAAAGGTATTTATTAAACTGGGTAGTTTTAGAACCTTAATTTTTTTCTCACACTTATTATTACTGGATAAATAGGGATTTAAAAAATGTTTTTAGAAAGAGTAATGAATAAATTCTATAATAAAATTAAAAACTTATTTTTTGAATTTTTATATTTTATGAAAAGGTATTTTAATAGTTCCTCTGACGTCTTTCAATAGGAATGTATTTTTCACTTCTAAAAAAACTTCAAAATAAAAATATTTACAAAACTTATTTTTGCATAAATTAAAAAAATATTTATGAAAGACAAATTAACATTTCTATCTAAAGTTAGTTAAAGAAACATTTATAGAAATGATTAAAAAAGTTCAAAAAAAATATTTTATACATTCGTTTTGTTTGAAACACTCCTTTTAACTTAAAAAAATACTTATAAAATAAAAAAGTTACACATCGAGCAATTAGGATGGCGAGTTGTCGTGTTTAATAACAAGTTTGAACACTGGTTCTATACCAATCAACTTAGTTTTTTGGTTTCTAACTTAAAAGTGTTTTTTACCCCATGCCCCATATATATATATATATATATATATAGGTGAGGTTCATTGTAGACACTTTCACATGTGAAATAGCTCTTTCACATGTGAAATGCTCTGAACAATTAGAAAAAGGAAAAAAAGGAAAAAATGAAATTATCACAACCATTAGATCAAGAGATCTAATGGTGAAATAGGGTGTCTACATGTCTACACTTATGAGGGTGTCTACAATGAACTTTTCACTATATATATATATATATATATATATATATATATATATATATGGTTAGGTTCAAATGAGAACTTTTTATTTTGAGAACTTTTGAGAACTAAATCTCAACCACAAATTTCAGGGGGGGACCACTACAATTCATGGGAGGGGGGATACATGTAATAAACATGTGGCTCAAATTAGTTCTTTTTAGTTCTCAAATCAAATTGGTTCTCAAATGAACCTCTCCCTATATATATATATATATATATATATATATATATAGAGAGAGAGAGAGAGAGGAAGGGTAAGATGCAAACCATCTTGAGATGGGAAAACTTTAGAAACTAATTATTGGCCTTTGATTTTGATGATCTTATGTTTGACATTTTTTCATCATTTTTCATTTAATTTAATTATATCATAATCTTTGTCTTTTACCTCAAAAGGGCATTATTTTTTAGGGCATTATTGACTAAAAAATTTTTGCATCTCCCAAGAACCACATGCAACATCACATCATTCTCTTTTCTCACCAACCATTTATATTCCTTTACTCATTTCTTCTTCTTCTTCATTTCAAAATCACCCTAGAATCACCTGCAACTCCATTTCTTCTTCTTCTTCTTCATTTCAAAATCCCCCAAGAACCACATCCCTCATCTCGACCTCCTCACCATCTCGCCCACCTTCGCGTCTTCGTCACCACTTACCACATTCACCTCCCCCATCCTTCCTGCACACCACCACATATGCTCCTCCACACGACCACCGTCCTTCACCTCCACCGTATTAGGGTTTCAAAATTTGGAGATGACGACTCAAAATCAAAGGTACGTGAGATCCTTTTTTCTTCTAGATCTGAATAATTCGATTATTAGCGTAAGATCCCTTTTTTCCATATATCCTTTTCTTGCTCGCCTTTTTTAGATCTCGTTTTTTTATTAGTAGCGTAAGATCTTGTTTTCACGTTCATAAAATAATTTTCTAGATCTCCCTTTTTAGAACTCGTTTTCTAGATTACGATTTCTTGGTATCGTGAAGTCGCCGGAAGTCAACACTTAATGGATTTGTGAACGCATAAATCATGTATCATTAAAACTCCAATGCAATTTTAGTGTTAATATTTATATTTTGTTACATTCTGTGTAAAGAACTTCTTAAATATATAACAAAAATTCAATTTCTAGTTAACTTTTATCTATTTTCTTGCAACTCTGTTTTTTAGTATTTTAAATTTACATCAAACTTAAGTGTTAATAGATAGATAATATTGTAAACATTTTTCTTTTACTTTATATTTCAAATGAATTGAGAATTTTAATTATTCTTGTTTTTTAATTTCTATTCTTGTTTAAAATTTAATAATAAAAGTTGTTTATAATTCTTTTTCTTTTAGTTTATATTTCAGAATCTTGATGTCTCTACTCACCCTTCACATTACTAATGTAACTTTGTTTGATGTTACATGTGTAAATTCTGTATGTAATTTTTTTAATTCATTACCAGTCTTTATTTTTTTATGTTACATATGTAACTTGTTTAGCTTAATACAATATGAGTTTTTAATCATGTTATGTATGTAAATTTACATATGTATCATTCCCTTGATATTTCTGTTTAGTTTAATGTTACACGCATGTTACATATGTTTTTTTAATAATGTTATGTATGTAAATTTACACATGTGTTACATTTATAATGTCACATCTGATGTTACATCTTATGCTACATGTATCATATTGATTAAAGTTACAAATTTTAATACAATATTCATATAAAAATAGTGCTTTAAAAAATGGTAAGTGGTCTAACGTTTGACATGGATACGCTAGACTTTTGATTTAATATAATATGTGTTTTTAATCATGTTACGTACGTAAATTCACATATGTATCATTCCCTTGGTTATTTCCTTTCAGTTTAATGTTACACGCGTGTTATATAAGTTTTTTTTTAAATCATGTTACGTATGTAAATTTTCACATGTATTACATATGTAATGTTACATATAATGGTACATCTAATGTTACATCTTATGGTTCCTATGTAAATTTTATGTGTAACATATTAACATTTGTTAAATATGTCTTTTTTAAAGATGTTGTATATGCAATTTTACTTATCTAACATGTTACATATCATTATCTATTTATAGCTATATATTTAATGTCTGATGTTACGTATGTAAATTTACTTACGTAACATGTGTATCTCACAATTAAATGCATATGTAAATAATGATGATACATATGTAACTATATGTTACTTACTTACTTACGTAATGACGTTACTTGTGTTAATTCACTTATGTAATATGTTGCATCTCATTTATCTATTTTTTTACATAATGACGTTACTTATGTTAATTTACTTACGTAATATATTACATCTCATTTATCTATGTAAGTTTACATGTGTAAACTCGTCCTCCATATGTAAATTTATGTATGTTTCATGTTTAAACTAATGAACATTTTTTTTGTAGGTCAATGAATTTTTTTTTTGTCAGAGATGAAGATAGTTATAAAGGAGTGAAACATAACTAGCTTTTATATTTTTTTTCTTAGCTTATTATTTTTATTGTTAGCTTGTTATTCTTTTGATTATTTAAAATTTTTGTCGGTTCGTATGAAACATTTTTGTTATGTTTCATTTTGTTACACGTGCCCAGATGATTTACGTATGTAACGTGCTGTGAGCAAAATGCTTAATATTGATTTTAATGGTTTCTTATAATACTGATTGTTAATTCGGTTGTTAATTCTAATTAATCCATCTAATTTTTTAGGAGTTTTAATTCCGACCGTTTATGTAGTATATGTAACTTGTTTGATGTTACATATGTAACTTTCTTTAATGTTACATTCGTAACTTGTTTTTAATGATATTACATATATAAAAGCTAGTTAAATTTACATATGTAAACTCATCCTCCATATGTAAATTTACGTATGTTTCATTCTTGAACTAACGTGCCTAACATTTTGGAGAATTAGAAAAATACGCATCTAAACAATGATTTTACATAGGTAAATTTACCTATGTACTTATGGTAAATCTTATCTGAATTTTTAATAATGTTACATACGTAAATTTACTTATATACTTAACGAAGTTACATATATACTTTATCTAGGTAGCATATGTAACGATACATATGTAACTTTACCAATATACTTATGGTAAATTTTGTCAGAATTTTTAACGATTTTTCATATGTAATTTTACATATGTAACATGCTACATCTCGTTATCTATCTAAATTTACATATTTTTGTTTATTTTAATGTTAAGCGTGTGTTACATATGTTTTTTATTCATGTTATGTATGTACATTTACACTTGTGTTATATATCTATTGTTATATCTTATTCTACATGTATCATATTGTAAAACGTTATAAAATTTAATAAACTACTCCTAATAAAAATAGTGTATTACAACTTACACGCGTGTTACATATGTTTTTTTTATTAATGTTACATATGTCAATTTTCAGCTTTGTTATATATGTAATGTTACATTTTGTGGTTCCATATCTGTTACACATGTAAATATGTTTCATGTGTCATCTAATAATCTATTTACGTTTATATTTATAAATATATATATATATGTCATTTTTTGTTACGTTTCATATTGATTGTAATAATTTCTTATAATACAATATATATATATATAAGTTATTTTTTTGTTACTCATGTCCAGATGATTTACGTATATAACATGTTGTGAGTAGAATGTTTAATAACCACTCTTCACAAATTTCACATGTAACAACTTTTTAAAATGTTACCCATCTACACGTCCATGAAAATGTTACATCCGTAACACAAAATTACCACATACCACTTTGTTTGCGAATCTTATAAATGTAACACCTACTTAAAAAGTTATACATGTTACATGTAAACCGTTATATATGCAATAAAATAAATACACATGTAACTTTAATTATTAACCACCCCACAAATAGTCTAATAAAATACTACACATGTAACTCCTTCTCAAGAAGTTACACATGTAAACCTTAATAAAATGTTACATATGTGAAGTGTCAATTACCACCCCTAACAACTTGTCTTAAAAAATGTTACAAATGTAACAACTTGTCTAAAAAACAATGATGTTCCATATGTAACTACAAGTGGGACGACCCGCGCGTTGCCGCGGAGCCGACCCGTTTAAAAAGTGCGGTTAGGGAAGCTATAACATAGGTGACGTATGTTTGCTACTTCCCACCTAAATAACCTGTAATAACATCCAACATGTTAATAAACAAAGTAATATACAATTAGACGCTTCGCAGTGGAGTCGGACCGTTTTAAAAAGCCGTTTAGCAAAACGATTAAACATGAGTGTCATGCGAAACTAACGCCGATAACACATAAAAAGCGGAGCTCTGACATGTTTAATATGTCTAATTTAACGAACAAACAATACGTCGAGATACGGTGAGAGAAATGTTAGTGCTAAGTTTAGCATCAAAGGTGTAATATTGGCAATTAACATAAAAAGAAAAACAAATACAAAGGGGCAATAACATTAACCTATAACAATGAAAAGCCATAAACTAAATCGTCTTCAATTGCCAAAATAAAAAAACATTACCATTTTTATATTGCACCCCCACGGCTACAAAACTCACATTATTGCCACTGCTCACCTCCTAAAAAACCTACACTGTTATAAACACCAAAGAAAAAAACTTTAAAATTTTTAATTTTAACTTATAAGATACTTGTAAATGTATAAAAGAAAAGATACATAGTTAAAAACATTGATGTTGACTTTATAATATAAATTGTGTATTCAGTAGTCGTATAAAGCATTTGTTATAAAGCATTTGTAAATTACATCCATAATGTTGCAAAACTAAAAATTTAACTATACATTTAATTCAAAGCAAGAACATAAACAGCTACAAACAAATAAAATTTAAAAAATAAGATATCAAATCTTTATATATGCAAACCCATTAGGTACAGATAAAGCCTGAAATTTCAATTAGATGGAAAAACCTTTGTAATTTATGAACATCAACACTATCAGGTGTAAATGGCAAACACATCAGAAACCTAAAGTGGGAATCTAGGGCAAAATTACAACCAGAAAATAAAATTTTAAACGTATAGAGGAAGATATTAAGGGGGTCTGTAGGTGCGAACATCAGACCTAACCAATGCTCTCAAAAGATTACAGCAGGTTGATTTCGTATATGTGTTCAATTGAATTAAAACCTAAAATGAGAAGTAATCGTTGTGGCATAATAATTACACAATTTTTGCATGCAAAGAGGGAGCATTTTCCATAAAAGTAATGTGACAAAATAAGATACTCACAAAGAAACAACAAAAACATCGATAGAGAGCAAATCATGAGCACCAATCCACACAAAACTAAGCAAATCATGAGCACCAATCCACACAACTAATGGAGACCTGCATACAAAAAATACCAAATTTAGAATAATCCATATGAAAAAACATAATCACCAAATCATGACATGACATTTTATCTTTTACCTTGTTGAAATGCTCATATTCTTTGTTTCCAAGACCAAATACTTGATACAAACTCCTCTCGCGATTCCCTGCATAAAAAGCGAACAAAAAATTATAAATTTAAACCAAGATCCAACTTTTTTACCTAGACATTGTTTAAATTTCATTCAATTTTCAACCATCTGACTCTCCAAACATGAACCTATGCATCAGAAGTGGTACAAAAGGCAATAGGAATTGCATCTGACTCTCCAAACATGAACCTATGCATCAGAAGTGGTACAAAAGGCAATAGGAATTGCACTTATAAAGGCTCAGATTAGAGATCTAGTCCATCGTAGCCCTAAAGGCTCACGCTAAGCATCCGGATGCAGTTACGGCTGCGATAAACTGATTTACGCCTTGCCATGACCACCACCTCAAATGCTAATCCATAAAAATCATTATGGCTCAGTCAATCAACGACCATGGGAACATAAATAGGTGAAACCACAACATGAACAGGTGAAACCACAACAGAAACAACCTCCATTAGTCAGCGACCATGGGAAGAACCATAAAGGTGTAAACCCAAATATATTTTCCAAACAACAGAGGCTCGGCTTCATAGACGGCCATAAAGAATACCAAAGGATCGGCATAAGGAGGAACCCAACAACATCAGGCATATAAATTCCGATCCAAATAAAACCATCAACAATAACAACATATCATAGATAAAGGATGAGTAAAAACTCATCGCCTTTAGCCATCCTAAAAGACAGCAAATATAGTTTTCTTTAGGGTAGAACATCATTGGTAAACATCCACCGGAAAAAGCAAGCATAAAAACGCCAAAATCGCTCATAACCGGCGGCTGCGGTGGTAAACGTAGCTCCGCCGCCAGTAAGATCATCATGAAGCCAAGCCGGCAAACAAAAAACCAAACAAAACACACCAATCGCTCATAACCGGTGACGGCTGAACGTAACGCCGTCGGCGGCAATATCATCGCCTAAATTTCAGTTAAATCACACAATTTGCTCAGATCTGAAAAAATATATTCATAGCTTTCGAAAAAGGAACAAAGCAAAAGCCATCGATTTTCCTTACAGTGCCATAACTGCTGGCTGAAACTCTAATCCCACCGTCGTCGTATATCGTCAACTATGAAACAGGCCACCAACGCAGCGCAAGATGGTTGCACAACGGCGTCACCGGCCGTTAGAAACGATGGTGTCACCGGTCGTCAGTAACGATGGCGTCACCGGTCGTCAGTAACGGCGACGTCACCGGTCGTCAGTTACGGCGGCGTCACCGGTCGTCAGTAACGGCGGCGTCACCGGCCGTAGTAACAAAGGCATCACCATATGTGAATAGAGTTAGAAAAATCGATAAAGATGAACAACCAATGGATGAACACCGCTGATCAGAGAAAGTTTGTAGAGATAGAGTATGAAGATGACGGTGATAGATACAGAATGAACAGAGGAGTTGGAAGCGTGTAAATAAGGCAAAATCTTTAGTCAAAAAGGAAATAAAAATATTGTACTATATGCAGTACACAATGTCGACATCTTCCATGTGAACACACAAATACTTGTACCGAAGGGAACAACACTTGTACATGTATATTAGAATTTGTGCCACTGTAGATGTCCACTGTAGGTGGCATCCATTTTCATGCTTTAAATGGTTGTACAACATGCTTCATGGGATTGTACGATAAGTTGTAAAATGTATATATAAGGTAATATGTTAATTAGTTACTTTTACTTACATAATATGTTACAACTCATTTATCTGTTTAGATTTACATATGTAAACTTGTTCTACAAATGTAAATTTTCGTATGTTTCATGTGTCATCCTATTATCAATAACGAAACATAATTAGATTTTATATTTTGTTATTAAGTTGTTATATATTTTTGTTAGATTGTTATATTTTTGATCATTTTTTTTAAATATTCCAGTTTGTATGATCATTTGGTAACGTTTACGTATATGAACGTATGAAACATTTACGCATGTTACATGCTTGTGAGTAAACTGTTTAATAACAATAGCATATTTGTTTTTTAAAATATGTAACCTAACTGAGACGTTTTACATAAAAGAGAATAGTGACTAGTTATTTTATTAGAAAAAGTTGACATTTAATTATTTTAGAAAAAAATTATTCTAGAATTAGAAGGTGTTTTTTTTTGTATATTTAAAAAAAATACTTTCTTCTACGAAAAGTTTTTTTTCCTTTTATAAAACACGTTGAAAAAAATAATACTTTCTTCTACGAAAAGTTTTTATATGAGGCATTTTATTTATGATTGATTTCAATATAAGTGAGTAAGATTTAAAAATATTTTATTTTTAAGTTGAATATATTTTGTTTATAGCATTTTTCATGGCTTCTTTACAAATGATAAAATATTATATAATATAATTACTATTTTAATTAAAATTAAGAAAGAAAAGAAGATGATAGATGAGAGAGAAGAGAGGAAATCGTTAGAAAGAAGAGAAGAGAGAAGAGAGAGAAAAGAGAAAAAGACATGAAAGATGTGACATGTGAGAGGTGAGAGGTGAGAGAAAAAAGAAAAGATATGACAACATGGGAAAAATTGTCCATAATGCCCTTGTTAGGAGAGCTTGATGATGTGGATTAATCTTGGCCCTTAGATGAGTTTTTAAAGTTTTCCCAATTCACAAGGGTTTTCCACATAACCATCCCCTATATATATATATATATATATATATATAGGGGAAGGATCCGGCGTAAACACCCTTTTTTTGTGAGAACTGCGTAAACAAATATTAAAACCTACATAACTTTTTCATACGTTAATATTTTTTAAAAAAATTTGCACCGAAAGTCTTAAAATTATGTTATCTTTAATCCTATAAAAGTTTTAAAAAACTTAATGCTTTTTTTATTTTTTTTATTTTTTTTTTGTGTGGTGCACATGTGCATCACAAAAAAAACTCATACTTTTAGTATGAGTTAATATTTTTTTTTCTTAGTCGCACCATATGTCATATATTTTCATCATTTTTTTGCGTTTTTATTCAATGATGCACATGTGCACCATACCAAAAAAAAAACCCTCATACATGTGATATACATTAATAGGTTAGAAAAAAATTGCACCCTAAATCTTATTGTTGTGTTATCTTTAGATTTAAAGAAAAAATAACATTTAATAACTTTTTTTTAATTATATGATGCACATGTGCATCACACGAAAAAAAAAACGTTAAGTTTTTTTTTAATGTTTTGCTCCAGAATTAAAGATAACGTAATTCTAAGACTCTTGGTGCAAATTTTATGAAAAATCGTTAACGTATGAAAAAGTTACGTGGGTTTTAATATGTGTTTTCGCAGTTTTCACAAAAAAATGTGTTTTCGTAGGATCCTAACCCTATATATATATATATATATATATATATATATATATATATATATATATAGGGTGGGGTTCATTGTAGACACTTTCGCATGTGAAATAGTTCATTTTCACATGTGAAAGTTTCTGATTAATGAGAAAAAAGAAAAAATGAAAAAAGAAAATTAATCACAACCATTAGATTAAGAGATCTAATGGTGAAAAAGGGTGTCTACCTGTCTACACTTATGGGGGTGTCTACAATGAACTTTTCACTATATATATATATATATATATATATATATAGGGAAGGGTTCTGTGTAGACCCCTTAAATTTTGTAGACCCCGTAGACCCCTATAAAACTCAATAAAAATAAAACTCAGTGTTGTAAATTTGGTTTTTTTATTACGATAAGCTTTTAAGAACAAAAAAAATAAATAAATAAATTAAAAAAAAAAACATTAAAAATCGAACATTTTAAGACAATGAGTTTTAAAATAATGAGTTTTAAACGCAACACTGAGTTTTATTGAGTTTATTGAGTTTTAAACTCATTGATTTTTAAAACTCATTGTCTTAAAATGTTCAATTTTTAATGTTTTTCGTTTTTCTTTTTTTATAATTGTCTTTTTTTGTTCTTAAAAGCCTATCGCAAATAAAAAAAACTAAATTAACAAAACTGAGTTTTATTTTTAATGGGTTTTATTGAGTTTTATAAGGGGTCTACGGGGTGTACAAAATATAAGGGGTCTACACGGATCTTTTACCTATATATATATATATATATATATATATATATATATATATATATATATGTGTGACGCCCGCTCCCAGACTTGGCACCAGGAGGGGTCACTCATCGGATTTACTCATGAACACGTGGCACAACAGAGATAAGCAGCGGAAAATTTAAAACTTTTATTTATATAAAGCCAAGTACGTAAAGTAACTGAGATAATTTACAATCTATCTATATAGCGACTAACTATATCCGTCTTTATTTATCTACAACTAGCCAGCACTTTCATCAGCTTCCTCTATAGCTTGCCCGATCATTCTTTTATCATGAGGGCCCCGCCCTTGCTCCCAGACGTCTCATCTAAACCTGACATACATATGGTTTTGGGAAAAGGTCAGCTTACGCTGGTGAGTTCTACATTTCAAAACATTACCTCGTTCGTGAGGTTAAAACCTTTGAACCTGCAAAATCCCTTTTTACAACTTTTATCAAGTATAACACATAACAAGTCATACATAACATAACATCATAATCATACACGTTTCTCTAGAAAACATCTACCTCAATAACCTTTAACTCTTGCGCCCTGAATTCCATATACCTTTATACCTCCTGGTCTCGAATACTGCTCAGGTGACTTATCGGAAGCCCCCCAACCATTCAGTAACGACAACCGCTCCACTTCTTCTATACCTTCCCGGTCTCGAAGACTGCTCAGGTGACTTCATCTGGAAGCCCCCAACCATTCAGTAACGACAACCGTCCTACTTCTCCTATACCTTCCCGGTCTCGAAGACTGCTCAGGTGACTTCATCTGGAAGCCCCCCAACCATTCAGCAACGACAACCGTTCACGTAACCTTGACCCTCTTTAGACGTTCCATTCTATCGAACATCTCCTTAACCACCACAGTAGTACTACCCGCCCCTAGTTAGATATTCAAATGACTCAGGTGTGCTAATAAACATGATAATGTACTCATATACGGCAACAACTGAACATCCCCCAATTTACCTAGGTGTATGTATACAGGATGTACCAGCGGCGTATCCTCCACACTTCGATATACCAGGTAACTATACTACCATGCTTGTATACAGGATGTACCAGCGGCGTATCCACCACATAATAATATAGCAAACGTATCACCTGTTCTCATATAATCATACATTCTCACTTGTACGTTTATTAACAAACCCTTATCATTTGGATACCTAGTTTCAAAGCAAATATAGCACATAACTCTAACAATCATTTCATATGCATTATTCTATCATCATCATTTCATATACAATATTAACACGTATAATGATTCATAAGCATTTTCATAACAAAACACGTATCACTTTAAACAGTTCATCAATTCATCAGTTAAGATAATCAAACTTTCAGATAAAAGCATTTCAAATACTTTTTAAGTAAACAGTTGAACATTGTATGTATATCAGCCCAAAAACATTAAAGCTTTTAAAACATTTAAAAGTGGGCTCGCAGAACTCACCTTATCTCTTTACTCGTTAAACTGGGACAGAACCTCCGACAGAATCCTTCGGTTAACCTAATTCGCGTATCGTATGGCATTAACGCAAGGTTTAACATTATAAACATATCCTATGTTTATTTATCTCTTATATTATCTTAATAATATCTAATTATTAAGGTTTACTTCTATTAAGGTCAACATGACCAAAATACCCCTATAGGTATATTATCTTCTTTTTATTGATAATTATGAAGACGCGCATTCCTATAAGTAGACACTCACTCCGGGATCGCCCAGTGTTGGGATGCCATTGCCCAGATGGGATGGCGACACCCCCGCTATTGCCAGAAACCCCAGTGTACAGGTGTCTACCCTTCCGGTCCGCGCGAACTTCAAAATATCCGATTAACTCGGTATCTTAACTACTTTATCATTTATCCATTTTAACCCCATATATACTTATTATATATATAAACATAGTTCCATACCAAAATTCAAGTACCCATACCCTCCAGATTATTTTATATTAAATAATCATATTTCAAAACCCTAATTTCACGTATCTCTCGTTTTATTATTAAAACTCATTTTCTTTCAAAACCAAATTAGGGTATTATCCATTATAACATTTTATAATATCCTTTAAAATAGCAAAGCTTAATTCAAAACCGTTTGCTCAATTTTGGGCAGAGTAACGTTATGAAAACCCTAATTTTGACCCGTTAACAAAACCTTCACCAAACCTTTTCCAATTGTGATAATAAACTTAGGGCTTTCTTAAAACACATTAAATTAGGATTACCTACAAAAATTCAGACCCTAATTCCCACCCGATCACCCGATTTGAGCAGAATAACATCAAGAACCCTAATTTTACATCATTTTTAGAAAGCATACTTAGAAATCGAATTAGCTAAAACTGAAACAGGTTATTGTTAAGCATACCAAATAAGGGGTGACTGCAGAAATTCGGCTTCTAACTCTTCTCCGGTTGCTCGAATTGCTCCGACGAAGTTCTGATGAGGTTTTAGGGTTTTTGGGTGATAAATCAGTGAATTTGCGAGTTGTTTGGACGAATTGAGGCTGCTATTTATAGATTTGAGTTCGCCCTAAGGTCCTTACAGGTGTTATGGTGACTAATCTTCAAAAATCGACGCGTGTGAGGGTTAAACTTGAGCTCTAAGTGTGTGTCGTGGCTCAAAAACGAGCCTGGTATATTTTCTGCAGGTCTGGACTCCTCGCGTATCGCGCAGGACATCAAGGGGTGGCTCGCGATACGCGAGCCACTGGTTTTCCGGCCAGAATTTGGTTTTTAACACTTTTAGCCCTTCTACTTAGGTTTAATGCATTTCTAGTCCCTAAACTTCTAACCTTTTATCATTTTATGTACCAAAACCTTATGGGACATATTTATAACATTTTATAAGGTTTCTAAGGCTCGGGATTCGTACGATAACATATATATACATTTATATATATTTTCTTTATTAATTGCTAAATTACGCTTTAGCCCTTCAAACTTTACAATACTTATCATTTCACCTTATAAATCATATTAGGATATATTTTTACTATATTCTAAGCCTCGGGATACTTATATACGTATAATATCCGTATACATTTATAACTTTACAATAATTACACTTTTAGTCCTTTTACTTTTCCGTTAACTATTAACACACGTAATTATACTTATATATCCATCAATTCACACATGTATTATTATGTTATTCATATAAACACATATTCATCACATACTTTACTTTCGTTAACGTTTAACACATCTGTTTATGCATATTTCATCATATAGGCCATTAAACACGTATTTCTAACACATGCAACCTATTTAATGCATAGTTTACCACATCCATTAATTAAGTTCACATATTTATAATATAAACACGTATTTACTATATATATCATGTATCTGTGAAATTTGGGGTGTTACAATATATATATATATATATATATATATATATATATATATATATATATAGGGGGAGGATCAATTGAGAACCAATTGGTTTTGAGAACTTTTGAGAACCATTCTGAGCCACAAGTTGTATATAAGGAAATCCTCCCCCATGAATTTGAATGCTCCCCCCCCCCTGAAAATTAGTGGCTCAAAATGGTTCTCAAAAGTTCTCAAAAGAAAAAGTTCTCATTTGAACCTAACTCTTTATATATATATACATAGGGTAAAGATCATCTAAAAACCACATATTTTTACGAAAACTTAAAAACTAATACTAAAACACTTATAACTTTTTTTCACAGGTTCATATTTTTTAAAAACATTTGCACCAAAAACCTTAGAATTACGAGTTCTTTAATTCTGGAAAAAAATTAAAAAAACTTTAACGTCTCGTCGTTTTTATTAGTGCACATGTGCACTAATAATAAAACTCATACATATAGTACGCGTTAATATTTTTTTTAAAGAAAAATCGCACTAAATACATTATAATATATAGCGTAAGGATCATGCGAAAACACATTTTATTGCGAAAACGTGAAAACCACTATCAATACATACATAACTTCTTTATACGTTAATGTTTTTTCATATATTTTGCACCAAAAGTCTTAGAATTATGTTATCTTTAGTTCTGGATTTAAAAAAAAAAAATTATCGTTACGTATTTTTTTTCGAGTGTTGCACATGTGCACCGTTATCATTTGTACTACACAAAGATGAATTATCATGCGAAAAAACTCTCATTATGTTAAAAACTTATAAAAATCACTAAAATATTTATGTACTAATGATAATGCTACATAGTGCACATGTGCAACATAGAATTAAAAAAATTTATAAAATGTTATTTTTTTTAGATCTAAAGATAACACAATTATAAGATTTATGGTGTAATTTTTTTATATATATTAATGGTACTAATAATAATTCTACATAGTGCACATGGGCAACATAGAATTGAAAAAATTATAAAATATTTTTTTTTCTTTACATCTAAAGATAACACAACTATAAGATTTATGGTGCAATTTTTATTTAAATAGTAATGTATACCACAGGTATGAGATTTTTTTTTGTGTGCTATTAATGTGCATTATTAAAAAAACATAAAAAATAACAGAAATATCAGATATATGGTGCGACTTAGAAGAAAAATATATTGATGTATACTAAAAGTATGAGTTTTTTTGTGCTGCACATGTGTATCACACGAAGAAAATAAAACAAAACGTTTATTATTTTTTTAATTTTTCCAGAATTAAAGATACCATAATTTTAAGACTTTTGGTGTAAATTTTAAAAAAAAATATTAACGTATGAAGAATTTATAGAGGTTTTAATATGTGTTTTATTGTTTTCGCAATATATATGTGTTTTAACATGATCCTGACCATATATATATAGGAGAGTATAAAATGAAACCTCTCCGAGTTGGAAAAACCGTGAAAACTAAGCTAAAAAATTATTTTTGTTCCGATTTTTTTTATAGTGACTCTCTAAGTTAAGAAAACACCCTTTATGCAAAAAAGTAAAAAGAAACGCCTAGAAAATATATTTAAAAAAACTTTTAACAACCGATTTTTTGCAAAAAAATGTTAATCGGCCAAAAACAATGTTCAAAAATTGTTTTGTACATTTATTTTTAATAGATTCTACATTCTTTTTTAATGTTTTTGGTGAAAAAAAAAACAAAATAAGCGCTGAGAGAATTTTCTAAAAATAATTAATTACACATTTTCTTACATATGTAACAAGGCATGTTACACATGTAAAAGGGTAATGTTACATATCTAACATGACATAAAGTCAGATTTCAGAATTTAAAAAAAAAAACCTACTCGGCACTTTTTTGATTTTTTTTCACCATTGGGCTTGTATCAACGCATAGAATCACTAAAAGAAATTGAAGAAAAAAATCGTTTTGTGAAAGTTTCCACGGTTTTTCCAACTCAAAGAGGTTTTTAATATATCAATCCCTTATATATACATATATATATACATATGTATACACACATATAAGGAATGATTTCTACTTTCCCCCGCCAGTATATATATAGACTATATATATAGAGAGGGGGTGGGGGGTTAAATGTAGAACCAGCTAACTTTTCTAAAAAAATCATTATTTAAAAAATATATATATTTGTAGGATCGGTGTTAAACAGATTAACTTAACAAGAAACCCTTCTACTTGCAAATATAACCCTGCGGAATTAAAGTTATATTTCAGTCTACTTAAGTGTATATTAGTTCTCTTGTATTGATGTGAGTGCTTGATTGCATAAAGATAGTAACAACGGAGTAACAAATACTCGGAACTATTTGCATTAACTCAAAGCTACACTATTACAAGTTGTTTGAGAACTGATGATATGTAAACTATGAGCTAACTAAGTTATATATAGTACTAATGAGATCAATGACAGCCATTGATCTCATGCGATCTAATCTAGACCGTAAAATATAAAGTCAAATACAAACTACCAAAAGCATAAACATCGACATTTGGAATATCTTGCGTGTTGGCAGCAACATACTACTTTAGGAGAGCGGCTTGAATCAGATATAGAAGCATACGAGAAGCTTTTGCAGGATTGGACTTGCTGAAAAGACATCTCAGGATAAGTCCGGTTGAACTCATTATCTGGTGGATAATCGAGTTCACCCGGAATATTCGCTAAGCGACAAAACTGCTTCTTTCCGCTTGAACTGCCAGTTCCGCTTGAAGTGAGAATTCTGCTTCAACTTCAACTTCAGCCGGAACATTCCTTACAATCTCTCCCTAAGCTGGTGCTGTCAAATTATTCTTCAATTCCAAAGTTCATCTTCAAAAACTGACTAGTACCCAAAAACTTTCTTCTCCTTGACCTACTTGTCGAAGAACTTAACCCTTGCATTCACATCCTTTGAGAGAACACACATGCTAGTCATGGTGACCTTCACATGTTTCAGATCTTCCCAATTTTGTTCATTCCACTGGTCTTGAACATTGATTTCTTCATGGGTTCTGAAACTACTGTCTGCCCTGTGTACATAGAAGAGCTTTTCTTCTTCTTCCCAAATTACAAACTTGATCTAAAAGGTTGACTCTTTTTCAGCATCATCATCAACCTGAGTTTCAGAAAGCAATCCATGCTCGAGCACCTTCGGTTCTATGCTCATTCTTAGCAGGAGCTCTGCTCTGGTTGGACTCATTATGTTTATCAGTTTGTCATAGATGTCAGTCAGTTGGAAGATATCAAGCATTCTGGTGGCAAGATAAGCATTCACTACTCTTGTTGTGCCATTGAGGAGTTGGAATTTGAAGTCAAAGTTATCTTCATTAACTGTCCACCCAACGATTTTGTTTTGCCTGGGTGGGCCTCTCTTCCTTGGCTTTTGTTCTATCTTTCTTTTGTGATGCAGCAGTCTTTTCTTTCTTATCTTATTTTCCTCATTGGACTCATCTGTTGACTCTATCGCAGTTGGAGCTTTACCCTTTGAGGAATGAGAATGAGGGTCAAGTTGAACTTCCAAAGGTTGGGTGATGGTGATTGTTGGTTCTTTGAAGGTGAGTGGAGGTAGAGAGGTTTGAGTTTGTGGTCTACTGGCTTCTGGTGTGGGACTTGAAGGTGGAGTAGGTGGGAAAATGACTGAAAAGCCCATGGTAGGTGGAGGCTTCTTCTTGAGAGGACCAATTGGTGTAAAATTATCTGTTCTATATTTGGGGTTGGCAAGCTTGGTGGCTACTTTCTTGGAAATAGAAGGTGGTTTGTAGGGTATGATGACAAGTAATTGTAGAAGTGATGGAACTGTTGTAGGTATGGAATATGGGTTGTAGGTGAAAGAAGGTGGAGTAGGGATATCTGCATCATCAGGGAGTTCAGGTTTAACATTTATATTAGTTGATGTACCTGAGATGAGCTCTGAAGGTGAAGGCACACTAAGTTTGGATTCACAGCAGCTATATCCCCTTTAAGCTCATGAAAGATGGAATCGATCAAGCTGCAAAGTTCCCTGACTTGTATCTGAGCTACCTCTTCTTCTATCTTCAAATCTTTAACCACAAGAGCCCTTTTTACCTTTTTCAGCAATAGGTAATTCTCATCATTTCTTATAAGCTTGGTACGCATTTGAGAAGCAATAGAAATCAGCCTTTACCTATCAACTTCAGTCAATGCTTCCAAATTATAGTCCTTTAACCTCCAGTTGAAAGATCTTGTCTTAGCCTCTTCAAGCAGGTTCTCAAAAACTCCATTTTGTAAGTACAGATCAATTTCCTCTTGAAGTTTTTTGGCTAACCTCTCATCCTCTGTTATCCTTTTGGCATCTTCTACCATTTTCAGCATAGCTTCAGCTTCAGGAGTTTAAACCACCTGTTGAATGGTTCTAGGAGTTTCAGTTTGAACAGGTTCTTCAGCTTGAACTGGTTCTGTACTCCTCAAAGCTATCAAAGTTGCAGCTATGTCTTCAGCTTCTTCGCTTCCCTGTTCTTTCGGTTGAACCACAGATGGCTGATCAGACCCATCAATACCAACGATTGAATTGCCAGGGCCATAGACTTCCACCTGGGTTACTGTTTGAGTTTCCGGTTGAACAACCAGTTGAGCTTCCACTTGAATTTCCGGTTGAAGTTCCGGTTGAATTTCCGGTTGATCAGAACTTAGGACTTCAGTCAACACCTGAGGTTGGGTGACTTCAGGTTCCTTATCAGTTAACTCTAACACATCTGTGCCTTATTCTTCACCAATCAAGTTTTCATCACCACCTTCAGTCATAGAAGCAACTGCAACAGTTGCAGTGGTTTCTTCAATATCAACAGCTGCCTTGCTAGTGGAAGCAATATTTCTATCCACTTGATCACTGGAAGCAATATTTCTATCCACTTGATCACTGCAACAGTTGCAGTGATTTCTTCAAATCTTTCAGAAGTGTTATGATCATGTTTATGTGCTCAGGGAGAGCACCAACAATCAGCATTGATGATTGAACTAGCTCAGTAAAGTTGGGGTCTTCAAAAGGAGAAATGGAAATCAGTTGACTGCACTTCAAAAGGAGAAATGGAAGTGAGAATCATGGGCAATCACAACAATCAGGGAGTTCACTTTATCAAACCCTTTTTGCTTGATTTTATTTTTCAGCATTGAGGACAATGCAATATTCTAAGTATGGGGATGGCAAGGGTTGGCTAAGCAAATTGAATATAACTCCCTCACCACATCAAAAGTCTGAAAATCCCCCAGATTAAGAAAATTTTTATCCCAATCTCACATGACACGAAAGTACACCATTTTTAACGTAAATCATAGATAATTTATTTGTGCCTTATCGTGTCTGCAAGTCGCAAGAACGGTTTTCCTTAAAGGTTTATTTTTATAAAAATCGCATGATCAATGTCTTTCGATTAAGTTTTGTGAACCATCAAAAACCCACTCACCCGATTTCCCTTGTGAGATTAAGCCTACAAAAAAAAAATCATAGTTATGAGGGATGTCGTATAACTAAAACATGTTCTAGGTTTATGTTGAGACCGTGTCAAATTAATCGCCTTGAGTCGTTATGGATCTTCTCCGGGTCGTCAATTGCCCGAAGATACTGGACTTTCTGCATAATTGCAGTATATAAATATCCAAAAAAAAAAAAATCCAAAAATTTAGTCTTGTATTGAAAGGTTGCAAAACCCTAAATCAAGCGAAAGAAAAAAAAATAGATATAAATAAATCACAATGAAAATTGTGAAACGGCTGTACGTATACGCCAAGATATACGTTTGGGTGGTAGCTCATGCACCCGTATATGTGAGCAAACGTTTGAGTATCCCCCTCCATTTTTCTTTTGGTCGGATCCCATAACGAACTCGGCGGCAAGATCGTATATATAAACCCAAGAAACAATTAGATATGCTTGACCTGAGCGTTCACTTCAAATATTACACCCATAGGTCGAGTGATTTGCTGAGTTGAGTGAAAAAATGATAGAAAAATGGTTCGCATTATGGTTGAGAGATTTTGTGAGTTTTCAAATTCATTAAAACCTGCGAGGTTGTAAACCCTAGTATTGATTGTAAATCTTGCGGACCGAATATGTATACCTAGATGTCTATGTGGTTAAGATAGAGTTGTAGTAGTGTCGAGATTAAAAATGATTGCTTGGGGACAAGCAATGTTTAAGTATGGGGATGTTTGATGTGTGTGGTTTTGGATATGAAAATATAGTTGATTTCGGGCTGAAAATGTCAAAATAACCTTGAAAATATAAATTATAATTGTTTCTGATGATTATTGTGAGTTTTCAGGTTAAAACAAGTTTGGCACGGAAAACAGGTTAAAATGAAGAAAAGTCAAAGTTCGGGTCAACTGGTCAAACGCAGAAGTCAAAATCAAAAAGTGCAAAAAAACTTCAACGCTTGCAGGCTGTGAGACACCCTGTCACGGCCTAGACCAAGCCGTGAAGATCCTGATCAAGCTGTGATGCTGAGCCGCAAGTCAGTCACCGGTGAAAACTGCGTCACGGCTTGACCTGCAGGCTGTGAGAGCCTTCACGGCCGTGAAGACCCTGCCCAGGCCGTGAAGCACCCTGTCCCTGGGTAGCCAGGCCGTGAAAACTGCCTCACGGCCGTGAGAGCTCCTGTCACGGCCGTGACGGACCCAAGACCCATTTTTGAAAGTTTCGTGATTTCGGCCCCTATAAAAAGAGGGCTCATTTCCACCATTCAGAACATCTTGGAGAGCAGAGAAAAAGCCAGAGAAAGCCCTCGTTGAAGCCCTTTGAAGATTCAAAGATTTGAAGCCTTCGACGAGTCGGAAATTAGCGTTTTTCATCATTTCGAGCTTCGATTTGGTATTGTGTTTACATTTAGCCATGCATTCTTGTTTAGATCTGATTCGTTTATGTTTAAACATTAACATGGTTGGCTAAACTCATCGTATCGCTTAGGCGAGGCGAATCCAACCATGGTTTGACTTTAATTTTGTATCGGTTTTGCTTATATTTTGCATTTATGAAGTAAAAGTTATTGCCTTGATTTGGTTGATGAATTGAATTCCTATATTGTGTCTAGTAATTTCTGGTCTTGTGGAACCCTAACCCTAGCTTGCAAAGCCAACTATCGTTAGGAGACTATTGTATAGCCGAATAACAGAACCTGCGGCGTACGCGTGACTAGAAATAGTCACGATCATCAGGGAAACCCTAGAATTCGATTAGGAGTCCACCATAGAGTTTGAGTGAGAAATCACCTTACCTCTTAGCTAGTAGATACCCTTGCCATTGTCAAGTAGTCAAGCATTCACCGATAACTCGGGTCTGTTCCTGCTTAGTCGTGTCTAGGACCTACTAGGTCAACCCATCAACCCAATTGTAACTGCTTTACAACTATAGGACCGTTAGGGCCAGACCTATCCTAACCCTTCGACCAGTTGTGAGTTGAGCCACCAATAACTCGGGATCCAGCCTAGGGCACTTCATAAACCGCAACCTTATCAGTACTTCACCATGGACCAGTAGTAACCGTGTAGGACGTGTCTATAACCCTAAACGTGAACCTATCCATAGGAACTAGGTAAGCCTTGTCTTAGGACCCCAGTTCATCCTAGAGATAAGTTAGAACGCATTACCGATACACTTGTCAAACCTAAGTTGGAGGAGCCATGCCTAAGTGATCCTTTACCAATATCTGCTTTTCAATAACAACATTTTAATTACTGTCATTTTCGGTTTTCTCAATTAAAATCAATTTTCAAAACACAACAAAAACCCGGCTGAATTATAAATCGACTGTTTTCAACAAGTTCGTGTCCCTGAGGTTCGACAACCTGGTGTTTACCAATACTGTGCTACGCACGACAGGTATACTTGCCTTAGTGTGTTGGTATAGTCCCCTGATGAATAACCAGTTCTATAAATTTAAAATTTGATCGTGTAGGACCCCATTTTTCATATACACTAAACAACACATCAAGTTTTTGGCGCCGTTGCCGGGGACACGGTAGCGTTAAGAACAGTCGTAATTAGTAGTTTAGCTTTGTGAATATTTGTTCTCTTTTATATGTGTATATATATTTTTTATTTTTATTATTTTATTTTTATAATTATTATTTTTTTATATTTATCATTTTACTTTCTTCAATCCTATCTCGCACTCGTGATCTCTTCGATTTGAGCGACATCTGCGATAATTCCCATGGAGCGCTACTACGGGGATTACTACCAAGAATACTATCATGATCACGATGAAATATTTACAAGCGAATGGTGCGAATTCTGCGGGGATCCTCACCACACACGGTACTGCCCTTATACAAGGGAAGGACCCGGCCTCCGTGAGATGATGAAAGAAATGATCGATTATATGAAGAGTTCGAGTGAGCATAGCAGGGAAGCTACTGAGCGATCTGATGAGATAACGGACCATTTGCGAGAAACTGAAGTTGAGCCTAATTTTCACGAGGAACTATCTAGTCACGGGGATGAGCAACTCAGAGTAATCGAGCAACACATGGGAATCACTAAGGAGTAATACATGAGTGAAGAGCAAGCCTTCACATATAAAGAAAGGTGTGATTTAAGACCAGAAACTGGAGACGGTAATGGACCTGGACCCATTCGATTATGAAGACGATTCATCATATGTCATACTTCCAGTCCCACATTACCTAAAGCAAGAGGAACATATCTACGTAGCTAAGTCAAGAGAGACATCGATTCCCGTTGTTGAGGATGACGCGCTTGAAAATGGCTCGTTTGAATCATACGATACTTCACAAACATTATACGAGAATGATACATTGCAAGACTTACCAAAGGAATCACATGTACAAGATGAGATGGCACTGGATGTAGAAAAGCTAGCTAAATTCAAAGCTAAGCAATTGGATGCACCATTACTGGGGGAAGATGACGAAATATTCGAAGTTGAAGATATGGAACACCCCAAGTATGGGGATCCTAAGGAAGAGCCGCCAGAAAAAAGGAAGCCTTTGAGGGCGAGATGATCGTGGAACCAGGAGATGAGAGCCTCACCATGCCACTCATAGTTGAGGCAACTGGGCTATTTGACCCAGCACAAGATCCTGCGAAAACCGATGCACTACTAAAGCCTCAGAATGACTGAAAAGAAAAACCGCCTGATATGGTGGTGGAAATAGAGCTGCAAGGGGAGGTTTCACATCAACCTCCAGAGATCCTGGACCACCAACCCGTGGACAAGCATGAGAGTGGATCGCCACCAAAACTTCAAAAGCCACAAATTGCAACAATTGCTGAGGAGGATCGGCCAAAAGTTCAAGTATGGGGACGCCCGAGTATCCCCAATTCTTATGACATTCTCCTTCAGTATCTCAGGTCAATCAAATTTGGACCTGGGAAATTTAAAAGTTGGTGGCCCGATGATGCTAAAATTTACCCAATCACCACACTATTTTCCGGGAATGAAATGAGAAAGAGTCCACATTGGCTCGGTGGGAAGCAGATAAAGGAGAAACCGCCTGATTGAGGTGGGCGGTCCAGTCTAGCTAACGACTCGTTAATAAATTAAGCGCTTCCGGGAGGCAACCCGATGTTTTAATTTAATTTTATTTTTGTGTGTTTTGTTTTTTGTGTTTTAGTTTTCAGGAATTCGACTGCTCGAGACATGGAATGATGAAAGTGCCAGGTGTTCGATGTGTGTGGAAGTGAGAATCATGGGCAATCACAACAATCAGGGAGTTCACTTTATCCAACCCTTTTTGCTTGATTTTATTTTTCAGCATTGAGGACAATGCAATATTCTAAGTATGGGGATGGCAAGGGTTGGCTAAGCAAATTGAATATAACTCCCTCACCACATCAAAAGTATGAAAATCCCCAAGATTAAGAAAATTTTTATCCCAATCTCACATGACACGAAAGTACACCATTTTTAACGTAAATCATAGATAATTTATTTGTGCCTTATCGTGTCTGCAAGTCGCAAGAACGGTTTTCCTTAAAGGTTTATTTTTATAAAAATCGCATGATCAAAGTCTTTCGATTAAGTTTTGTGAACCATCAAAAACCCACTCACCCGATTTCCCTTGTGAGATTAAGCCTACAAAAAAAAAATATATAAAAAATCATAGTTATGAGGGATGTCGTATATCTAAAACATTGTTCTAGGTTTATGTTGAGACCGTGTCAAATTAATCGACTTGAGTCGTTATGGATCTTCTCCGGGTCGTCAATTGCCCGAAGATACTGGACTTTCTGCATAACTCCAGTATATAATATCCAAAAAAAAAAAATAATAATCCAAAAATTTAGTCTTGTATTGAAAGGTTGCAAAACCCTAAATCAAGCGAAAGAAAAAAAATAGATATAAATAAATCACAATGAAAATTGTGAAATGGCTGTACGTATACGCCAAGATATACGTTTGGGTGGTAGCTCATGCACCCGTATATGTGAGCAAACGTTTGAGTATCCCCCTCCTATTTTTTTTGGTCGGATCCCATAACGAACTCGGCGGCACGATCGTATATATAAACCCAAGAAACAATTAGATATGCTTGACCTGAGCGTTCACTTCAAATATTACACCCATAGGTCGAGTGATTTGCTGAGTTGAGTGAAAAAATGATAGAAAAATGGTTCGCATTTTTGGTTGAGAGATTTTGTGAGTTTTCAAATTCATTAAAACCTGCGAGGTTGTAAACCCTAGTATTGATGGTAAATTTAGCGGACCGAATATGTACACCTAGATGTCTATGTGGTTAAGATAGAGTTGTAGTAGTGTCGAGATTAAAAATGATTGCTTGGGGACAAGCAATGTTTAAGTATGGGGATGTTTGATGTGTGTGGTTTTGGATATGAAAATATAGTTGATTTCCGGCTTAAAACGTCAAAATAACCTTGAAAATATTAAATTATAATTGTTTCTGATGATTAGTGTGAGTTTTCAGGTTAAAACAAGTTTGGCACGGAAAACGAGGTGAAAATGAAGAAAAGTCAAAGTTCGGGTCAACCGGTCAAACGCAGAAGTCAAAATCAAAGTGCAGAAAAACTTCACGGCTTGCAGGCTGTGAGACACCCTGTCACGGCCTAGACCAAGCCGTGAAGATCCTGATCAAGCTGTGATGCTGAGCCGCAAGTCAGTCACCGGTGAAAACTGCGTCACAGCCTGACCTGCAGGCTGTGAGAGCCTTCACGGCCGTGAAGACCCTGCCCAGGCCGTGAAGCACCCTGTCCCTGGGTAGCCAGGCCGTGAAAACTGCCTCACGGACGTGAGAGCTCCTGTCACGGCCGTGACGGACCCAAGACCCATTTTTGGAAGTTTCGTGATTTCGGCCCCTATAAAAAGAGGGCCCATTTCCACCATTCAGAACATCTTGGAGAGTAGAGAAAAAGCCAGAGAAAGCCCTCGTTGAAGATTCAAAGATTTGAAGCCTTCGACGAGTCGGAAATTAGCGTTTTTCATCATTTCGAGCTTCGATTTGGTATTGTGTTTACATTTAGCCATGCATTCTTGTTTAGATCTGATTCGTTTATGTTTAAACATTAACATGGTTGGCTAAACTCATCGTATCGCTTAGGCGAGGCGAATCCAACCATGGTTTGACTTTAATTTTGTATCGATTTTGCTTATATTTTGCATTTATGAAGTAAAAGTTATTATTGCCTTGATTTGGTTGATGAATTGAATTCCTATATTGTGTCTAGTAATTTCTGGTCTTGTGGAACCCTAACCCTAGCTTGCAAAGCCATCTATCGTTAGGAGACTATTGTATAGCCGAATAACAGAACATGCGGCGTACGCGTGACTAGAAATAGTCACGATCATCAGGGAAACCCTAGAATTCGATTAGGAGTCCACCATAGAGTTTGAGTGAGAAATCACCTTACCCTTAGCTAGTAGATACCCTTGCCATTGTCAAGTAGTCAAGCATTCACCGATAACTCGGGTCTGTTCCTGCTTAGTCGTGTCTAGGACCTACTAGGTCAACCCATCAACCCAATTGTAACCGCTTCACAACTATAGGACCGTTAGGGCCAGACCTATCCTAACCCTTAGACCAGTTGTGAGTTGAGCCACCGATAACTCGGGACCCAGCCTAGGGCACTTCATAAAGCGCAACCTTATCAGTACTTCACCATGGACCAGTAGTAACCATGTAGGACGTGTCTATAACCCTAAACGTGAACCTATCCATAGGAACTAGGTAAGCCTTGTCTTAGGACCCCAGTTCATCCCAGAGATAAGTTAGAACGCATTACCGATACACTTGTCAAACCTAAGTTGGAGGAGCCATGCCTAAGTGATCCTTTACCAATATCTGCTTTTCAACAACAACATTTTAATTACTGTCATTTTCGGTTTTCTCAATTAAAATCAATTTTCAAAACACAACAAAAAACCGGCTGAATTATAAATCGACTGTTTTCAACAAGTTCGTGTCCCTGAGGTTCGACAACCCGGTGTTTACCAATACTGTGCTACGCACGACAGGTATACTTGCCTTAGTGTGTTGGTATAGTCCCCTGGTGAATAACCAGTTCTATAAATTTAAAATTTGATAGTGTAGGACCCCATTTTTTTATATACACTAAACAACACATCACTTGGAGATTAAGGTACAATTCCGTCAATTCTGCTAGT
>JBCNJP010000027.1:48082986-48419388 GCA_039602395.1 Deinandra increscens subsp. villosa | reverse complement strand
CATCCGGCTTTTTTACTAACACGGGTTCGAAACCCACTCTGTATATTGAATTTCCCTCAAAATTCCAGCTTCCACCAACTTTTTTACTTCCTCATTTACCACAGCCTCTCTCTCATGATCCATACCCCTCTATCTCTGCTGTACCGGCTTACTTCCAGGATACAATGCTAGTTTATGTTCTGATAATGACCTTGGAACCCCGGTCATGTCCGATGGTTCCCAAGCAAACACATCGACATTTTTCTTTAAAAGAGCGTATAATTTCCCTCTAGCTTCTAACGACAAACCTTCCCCAATCTGCAATTTCTGATCCGGGAATTTTTTATTAATCACCCACTTATCACCATCCCATTCTTTTGCTTTATCCAAATTCGAATTATCCTGCATACTCACGTCACACACTTGCAAACTCGGTTCAGACGACAAAGTAGCAATCCCTACCGGTGTTGGAAATCTTATCATTCCATGCATTACTGAGATAACTGCTCCCAACCTTCTCAAAAATGGTCTCCCCAAAATAATATTATGTACCGATGATGCCGCAACAACTAGAAACGATACATCCAAGTTACGCATCTGTAACCCACTCCCGATTACCATTGGTAAAGTAATTTCACCAATAGGTCTTACTACTTCTCCCGCAAAACCAATTAAAGGAACCGACGTTGGACGCAACTGTGAACATATGCTGGATCCCATCTGTCTAAAACACTGCTCATACATGATCTCTGTTGCACTTCCACAATCAATATGTATTCTCTTAACCATGAATCCGCCTATTTTCGTAGATACAACAACCGGTTCTTCAGTAGCCATTTGTTCTAAAATTGGCGGAAACATTATTTCTTTATATTTCCAATCAACTTGGCTATTAGTTTTATTTATAACATTCCTATGTTGATCTGTTAAACGCAACTGCACCATGTTAATTACAGGTGCATCTCCCTACACATTGTTCCGAATCACCTTTACCAAATGCGCTAACTTTCCCGACTTCACTGCCTTATCAAGCTCTCTCTTCAGGGTCCAACAGGTGTCAGTGGTATGACCCCTATCCTTATGATACTCACAATACTTGTCTAAATTTCTTGTAGGAGCATTTCGCATTTTAGGCGGTGCAGGTAGATCTACTTTCTCTGTTGCCAAAATTTGAGTTGGCATTTTAACCAATTCCACAAACCTTGCTCCTCTATAATCAACACTCGTATTCCTCGATGACCCCCCAAAATTTTTACTTTTAGGAACAAAACCTCTTACCCACTTATTATGCGGAACCGACCCAATACCTCTCACAGGACCAGCATTACCCCGGCCAAAAGATCCTGAACCCGATCGCATCTGACCACTCCTAGCGTCATTCCCAGTCAAATAGGCACATGCATTTTTTCCTCGAACAAATGCCCTTGCTTTATCCATCAGTAGATCCATTGTCCTCAGAAGATTCTCATGCAACTTCTCAACTAACTGAGCACATTTCACCCCATGACAGATACCCGAAATCCGCAACTGATCTCCAGCTCCTTCAACCCCCATACTTTCTTTGTTAAACCGTGTAATAAAATCCTCAATGGATTCATTATCTCACCTTCTAATATTATGCACCTCGGTTGGATATTTCATACACCGCTTCTACTGACTAAACTGCCGAAGAAACTTGTTTTTCAGATCTTCAAAACTATCAATTTGCCATGCCGGTAATGAATCGAACCATACTCGTGCCACACCAGTAAAAGTTTGTACAAACATATGGCACCAAATTTCTTAAGTCCATTGTTCTAAACGAGTAGCAGATTAAAATTCAAATATATGATCATCCGGATCAGCTAGTCCAGAATACTTCCTTACTACTGTCGGCAATTTCAACTTCTTCGGAAAAGTAACTTCGGATATCCATAACGAAAATTTGAAATGTGATTTCATTGATTGAGGCATGTATGGTACTATTACATCTGTGCATGTCAAAAGTTTCCACAAAACATATACAAAACCTCTTAACAAAATTTATTTAACATAATCATATACTCATTTCATCATGCATTTTTAAATTTAAACATATAGAATATTTATCATATCATACTAATCAACATATTCGTATGCTTAATTAATGAGTTTATCTGTTGATTAAACGTGTACCTTTCACCGTATAACTTTTCTCAACATTACGCCTTTCTGGAATGTGATTGTCCTTATCACAATCATATTCCTTTTGACTTCCTTGATTGGTCCAATATCGCAACAACTCCTCATCACGCTGTTGACCATGCCTCATTTCTTCATTTTCCTTGCTTCGCTGCTCATCCTCCTTCATCTGCCGTATCTTCAAGTGTACCAGCAAACTTTTATTTCTGATCAAAAAATCGACATCGAGCTCGTCCAACTCATCACATTCTGACACACGCAGGTCTTTACCATCGGTGTCATGATTTACCAAAACAAACCGCTTTAATGAACCAAAATCACTACCATCGTCTTCCTGTGTCTGCTTACCAGACGATTTTAGTTCTGTAAGTGTCTTAGAATTCGGCGTAACAACATTTTGTTCCTTCTGTAACATCGCCGACTGCTTTGATTTCGACGAAGAGGATAAATCCACAAACACTTCTGGTTTAGACAGGTTTTCCTCTTTATTCTTCTCTCCCGACGAAGAATTGACGAACGATTTCTTCAAATCATCAAACGACTCGATTACTCAATGTTCGTGTCAACTATTGGATGGCGCCACTGAAAAAGCAAGTAATCACCGGATTCGATAGATCGCTAAATCAGGATTAAGAGTAATAGAAAAGCTAGAATGATCCAAGTAGAAGAAGTAATTTTATTGATATTTGTGAAGAAAGAGTGTACAGACACATATGTAAAATATGAGATTTACAAGTGAATCCGAAGTCCCTAAACTACACCACTCGCCGGGTATTTATAGGCCTCGCTCGTGATCCCTTGACCCACGTCTGCTTAATTGCACCTGTCTAAGGCCTGCACAAACACTTCCGACTGACATTATATTCGGAGGACTTGAAGTGAACGATCGGATGTGTAAAACATATACGATGCATCATTTACTTCATCAGACAGCAAGTCATCAAGCTGTGTTTCAAGAATTGAGTTGGTTTGTTTTAACTGTTCATACTCTTTGGTTAAGTTTTCAATTTTTGAAATGTATGATGATTTAGTTTTCTTAAAACATTCCTTTACCTCATTTAGGTTTGAAACCTCATCAATCAAGTCAGTGTTATGATTTCGATACTTTGCCACTTGCTCTATGCAAGCAGGGCTACATAGGTTTTCTAAAACTTTCTCAGGGATAGAGTTTACCTGATCTGTGATGGAGTCTTGTTTGGCCATCAAAGCATAATTGATAGGCTCAAAATCAGCAACAAAATCTTCCCATTCAACACATGAGGTTTGATTGACAACAACAACAACCACATTCTGGTGGTTTTGACTTCCGGTTGGCTTTGGTGGAGTAGGTTGATGACCTGAGTAGTTACCAGAATTGTTGTTGTTTGAGTTGTTTCCACGTTGATTCTTTCCTTGGATGTGACCCTGGTTTTGTCCTTCTCTTCTTGGCTGTGGGCATTCTCTTGCAAAATGACCAAGCTGATGACAATTGTAGCACTTTACCTTGCTCTTGTCTAGGCCTATGTGAGTGCCCTTAGCTCCTTTGTAGGTTCTACCAGTTCTTTAATAGAACATTTGAGCTCTAACAGACACCATAGCAAGTTGGGTCAAGATATCCATTTCTTCCAAATCATTAGCACCTATGCACTCAAGATCCTCACAAATGAAGCCTTGGTAAGAGTCAGTTGCTACATGAGCATTATGAGAGTTGTCAAACAAGTTTGAAAAGTTCTTTTGACACCTTGGTGTCTCAGGCTAACTGACAATAGGTGACTGATATGATGATGAATTTGAAGATCTTTGATTGTTAAAATTGGTAGTTGCTAGTGCAGTTGAAAACAGTTGAGTTGACTCAGAAGATGAGTTTTGTTTAAGGTTCTGTTCCATTTCATAGGCACTGAGTATGCCATGAAATTCAATGAGTCTCATCTTTTTCAAATTCTTACATTCCCTGATGCTCACAGTGTAAACTTTCCACACAGAACGCAAGGAACGAAGGAATTTTCTGTTTACATCTACCTGATCTAGTTTTATGTCTACCTTTTGCAGTTCATCAAGTAAGGAAACAAATCTTAAGTACTGGTTTGTCATTGATTCACCAGATTTGAAAGTAAAGTTCTCATATTTCTGTTTTAAGACATCTTTCTTGTTTTCTTTTACTTCACTGGTTCCTTCATACATTTCACTTAAGGCATTCCACAGGTCAAATGCAGTTTTGTACCTTTAAACCCACTTAAAATGGAATTAGGAAGTGCAGCCTGTAGAGTCCAATATGCCTTGTAGTCAAATTCGAGAGCAGCATAGTCAGAACCAACATATTTTCTAAAGGTTTAGGTATTTTGACTTCTGCATCATCAGCAGATGAAACCATGGGTGAGTAAGGTCCTTCAGTAAAAGATAGCCAGATATGACGGTCTAAAATCCTAACAAAACCTTCCATCCTGAGTTTCCAGGTACCAAAGTCATCAGGAGTGAACATTGGCGGTTTTTTGGCACTACCGTTTGGACAACTTAAACTGAAATCAGTCATCTTAAAAACTTTAGAAAGATAAAACAACAAAGCTTGTAGAATGAGCAAGTAGAGTATCAACTTTGAAGCACTGAAAGTCTTCAAAGCGAGATCAAAGCTCTGATACCACTTATAGGATCGGTGTTAAACAAATTAACTTTAAAGAAACCCTTCTACTTGCAAATATAACCCTGCGGAATTAAAGTTATATTTTAGTCTACTTAAGCGTATATTAGTTCTCTTGTATTGATGTGAGTGCTTGATTGCATAAAGATAGTAACAACGAAGTAACAAATACTCGACACTATTTGTATTAACTCAAAGCTACACTATTACAAGTTATTCGAGAACTGATGATATGTAAACTATGAGCTAACTAAGATATATATAGTGCTAATGAGATCAATGACAGCCATTGATCTCATGCGATCTAATCTGGACCGTAAAATATAAAGTCAAATACAAACTACCAAAAGCATAAACATCGACATTTGGAATATCTTGCGTGTTGGCAGCAACATACTACTTTATGAGAGCGGCTTGAATCAGATATAGAAGCATACGAGAAGCTTTTGTAGGATTGGACTTGCTGAAAAGACATCTCAGGAAAAGTTCGGTTGAACTCATTATCTGGTGGATAATCGAGTTCACCCGGAATATTCGCTAAGCGACAAAACTGCTTCTTTCCGCTTGAACTACCAGTTCCGCTTGAAGTGAGAATTCCACTTCAACTTCAACTTCAGCCAGAACATAGCAAAATTGGCATTCAGCCGGAAATCTTCCAAGCGCAATATTCCTTACAATATTTTTATGTTATTGAGTTTTATAGATGATCAACTAACTTTATTTTACTTGTAAACTATCGAATTTGACATGTGAAACATATAAAATAGATGGGTTTGTCGTAACCGACTGGTCATTTGATTCTAAGTCCAACTTTGAATCAAATCGAGTAAAAAAAATATTAATATTTAAAACACTAAATCACCTCGAGAAATCTAAGTCTAACTTTGAGACTCGAGGTAATGAAGTTTTTATAAAAAACGAACTGTGTTTTAAAATTTATTTTAAGTTTGTAGGAAAACCGTTTGTTAAATATTGATTTAAACAATATTTTATTTTGTATGATTACAACAAAGAAATAAATCAAAAATTACTATACATACCAACGTTACAAGGAAATAAACCGTGACACCCGCTTCCAGACTTGGCACCAAGAGAACGTCACTCATCGGATTTACTCATGAACACGTGGCACGACAGAGATAACTAAGCAACGGAAAATTTAAAACTTTTATTTACTAAGGCAAGTACGAAAGTAAGATAGATAATTTACAATATCTATCTATAATATGACTATCTATAACTATATCTTTATATATATACTTCTATGCCAGCTTGTCCCAACTGCTTCCCCTGATAGCTTTCCCGTTCAGTCCCTTATCATGAGGACACCACCCATACTTTCAGAAGTCTCACCTTCACTTGACAAACATACTTTAAAACGTCAACTTATGCTGGTGAGTTCTACATTTTAAAACTTTACATTGTCCTTACTTTCAAACACGTGGACCTGTGAATATTCATTAAGCATTACACAACACATAACGTTTATTTATAACCAAACATATTTCTTTATAAAACATTTATCCTATTAACCTTTATTACTTGTCATGACATAACCCTAACTTCCATATACCTTTATACCCTCTAGTTCATATATTGTTTTAGGTAGAGAAGTGTTGTGACTATGAAGCCACTCCACTTATCGCATGCATAGCAGCGAATCCCTACATTGTGCAAACACTACCCTTAACTTCTAGTCGATATACTATCAGAAGCCCCGTACTCAATAATGGCAAGCGTCCTAAGACCCTTATAACCTTTCCTTCTAAGACGTTCTATTAACTTTATATCGAACATCTTCTTACCACCACAGTCCTACTACCCGCCTCTAGCTAAATACCCAAATGACTTAGGTTTTCCAATAAACATGATAATGCATTCATATACTGCAACAAATGAACATCCCCCAATTTACCGTTAGAGTATATATATAGGATGTATCAGCGGCGTATCCACCACACTTCCTATATACCGGACACCTAATACTATTATGTATATTTATATAGGATGTACCAATGACGTATCCACCACTTAATAATATAGTAAATGTATCACCTGTTCTCATATATAAATACATACTCACTTATACGTTTATTAACAATTCTTATCATTTGGCCATTTATTTTCAAGTAAGGTAATAGCACACAACACATCATAATCAATAACACATATAGACATTTATAAGCATTTTCATAAACATATCATAATCATTTCATTAACATGTATAAACGTCTATAAACATTTTCATAACATAGCATATATATGTATCATCTCAAAACAGCTTAGCAATTTACTAGTTTAAGATAGGCAATATTTCATATAAAAGCATTTGAATGTATTTTCATAATACAGTATGTATATCAACCCGAAAACATTTAAAACATTAAAACATTTAAAAGTGAGCTCGTCTAAGTCACCTTATCTGGTTACTCGATTAACCCGGACATAATATCCAATATGATCCTCGGTTAAACCAACAAATGTAGGACTGTAGAATTTCAGCTTCCGATCCCTCTTGTATAGCTCGAATTAGAGAGAAGAATTTTCGGTTATGAAAGGGGGTTTTGAGTTGTTAATTCACGAAATTGGTGAGGTTTAAGGTTGAATTCGGGCTCCTATTTATAGCTACAACATATGTCATCGTGAGTAATTGGCTGGGTTTGACGCGTAGGAGACAAAATGTGGGCTACAAGTTAGTGGTCGTGGCAAAATCCCAACCTGCAACGGCTTGCAGATTGTGAAGGTCTGGTCTGAGGTCTAACGTGACCCGCGACACTTTTTAGGAAATGACAGTTTTGGTCCCTGAACTTTTTTTTTGCAGTTTTAACCCTGAACTTCTACGAAACTGTTATTTTATGCTCTAAAGCATTTTTGGGAACATTTCTCATATTTTATAATGTTCAGGACATGTATGGTAATATATATACATACATGTATATATATATATATATATATTACGTATTTATTATTGTTCATTTATGTAAACTATCAGTTTGCATTTATAATTATACTATACATGTATGTATATGCATGTATCTATTAATTCTCTATCGTATTAAACATGTATGCATCAATCATAATAACTTTAGACACGTATATTTACATTTAATATACATATTCATGCGTTTTTACTAATATTTCATTATGCTATCTTTTAAACACGTATTCATAACATAGTTATCCATCAAATTATCATAATATTTATTTCACATGTATTCATGCTATTCATATATATATATATATATATATATATATATATATATATATCTATATAATATATATATAAAAAGATTGGATGCCACGTGGCATCACCATAACAATCCTGAGATTGTTTTTCCCGCTCAAATGATTCCAGCTTATATCATATCATAAGGCTACCCAATCTATTCGGATCATATTCCGACCTTCGAACCCTAATTTCTAAAATTCCTTATACTCATCTCAATCTCCGCCTCTCAAATCTGCTTCTCTGTAAAATCCCATCCTTCAATATCGCACTCGCTTTCGTCGATTTTAAAGAATAGGAATGGCAATCGATTCTGATATGCGTATATCTCCACCGCCTTCATTATCTTTGCAATCGGAAACCAGATACAAATGATCAATGCATTAAGGTAACGATTTCTTTAACGCTCATCGTCTACAATTTCCGTCTTCATCAACGCGATTAACCCTAATTTTGCGATTCTGTATTTAATCTTGAAGCTTAGTTCACTTGATAATATTTAAAAAATAAGTTATTGGCTTGATTCACTTGGTAATCATCGCTATTTGCATCTGTTTGTCTATGTTCAATTATTGGGTTGTCGATTTGATGATTTTCCCGTTAAATTCTTTAACGCTTTTGGGGTTCCATGTTTTTATTTGTGTTGATTACTATTTATTAATTGCATATGTGAGTTATGTTTCTAATGTACATCAGAGCTATTGAATTATTTTATAAGTGAATTTGACTTGCTGGTTGGGTATTAATCTAATGTAGTAACTCCTTTTATGTTTCTTACAAATAGGTGCCAAGTGAAAGTGATTCCATGGTGGGAATGAAGAAAGAATTGAAACAGTGGATCGTGAAATAGAAGGAAACAGACAGAAGAAAAAGAAGCAAGTTGGTACACCTCATCCCACTTGCTCTTGGACACCTCTTCATATATGTATATTGACCTACACTTCAAAGACTATTATCAATTAGGCTATATTCAATTTGACTATTTCAGTATCATTGATATTTATGCCAAATTTATGTGTTTAAGGGGTATTTTTCTGTTCAAGAATGAGGTATTTTATAAAAAAAATGTATTTAATGTATGTTTAGTTCTAATCATCGATTGTTATTCAATACGAGTGTTTGTTTGTTCATGTTGTGTTGTTTAATCAATTCGTGATTTTTTCATCGATTTGTTGTTTTCAGAGTCTTTTTGTTTGTATTGCTTTATGAGATCTACATTTGTTGTTTGTTGTTGATTTTAGTCTTTTGGGATTTGGTTATCTACAATTTTAATCAGATTTTTTTATTGATATCTATGAGAACTGAGAGATGATTAAACACCTTTTGTTTCCCTTACATATTTGATTGTTACAGGTTATGCATACGATGAATTTGCGAAAGATGCTTAACCTCAATATTGTCTAGAAGGTGAGAATTTTGATTACCTTTAAGGTACAATTTCATTTCATTTATTCAATTTGATTGAATTGTTGATTTCAATATCAAATATGGATTTAAGATTTTTAAGTGTTATGTTTCTTCCTACTAACATTCCCATGGCTTTTCTCATAAGTTAAAGTTGTTGATGTTTATTTTAGTTGTTTGATATTTAGTGGAGCTTCAATTGATCTTAGAGAAGATAAAATTTAACTTATATGATGTATGCCATTAACTTATGTGCTTTATCTTTGTTTAGTTGTCTGTTGTAGGCTGTGTTTTCATTGAGCTTATCACTTGAAGTTCAATTTTATCTTGAGGTGGTGGTGGTGGTGTAAGTCGTGTATAGATTTTGTTTCGACGATTGATGCAACTAAGCTTTTAAGAGGTTTGTATGTTTGCTATTCCCCCCTCTTTGCTTATTGTCACTTTGCACTAAGTGTTGCATCTAAATGAAACCATCAGTGAAGCACAACATTCAGTCTGTATTTGTCATTTTGGTATTATTTATGCTTACACCCATGTATTTGTATTTGAATATTGCATTTATGCATTACTGAAGTATCCTATTTTTTAAAATACTGAATATTGCATTTATGCTATCAATTACTGAATATTGCATTTATGCATTTATGCATTGCTTAAGTGAGTTTGTTCACAAGTGATATTGTACAGATAATTGATAGCAGACAGATTCTCTCCACTCTGACGACATCCATGTATGAATTTACAGGAACTTAATTTGCACCACGTGAAATGTATTTTCTTTACTTATGTTCAGTTACATATGAATGCATAGTTTTATATTAGTCATCTTTTTATAACATGATAATTTAACCCTATCATGTGTAACATTGTGAGCCCTAATCTTTCTCATAGGCTAAACTTACATATATATGGATGTTGATAAAATATAACTTATGTATTTTCTTTTGTTATGTGAGTATATTAATGTTCATTAACAGCAAATTAGTAATTTTGGCATTTGAAGTGTACTTATATATTCAATTTGAAATGTTCTTAGAAGATTAATCAGTTATTTGGGCTATCAACTTCTGTTTTATGGGTGATTGAGTTCTCAATGTAAATTTGTTACTTGGAACATCTTTGATCATCCGCTGATAATATCTATAGCGAATGTTGTTTAACAATGCAATTTATCTAGGTTGCAATTAATAACAATCTTTGTGTTCTGTTGGTTCTGTTTTGGTATTCATTTGATTCTGTTGTTTTGTTAATGAACCTTGAATTAGGGTATGTAACCAAGGATGACAACTTCTATTTTTTCAGTTAGGATCATATAGTCATATATAGTCATGTAGATCATAATATACAAACATAATGGTAAGTTGGTATCATATAAGGTCATATGAGTGAAATACTATTTAAACTATCATATTCTGGCCTAATATTTGCATGTTATGAACTATACGACCTATCTTAGGTTTCTATTTTAGTTAGAATTAAATTTTGTCATATGAGTGAAATACTTTGTGTTTATTATAAAAACGTTTTAAAAGGTATCACGTGAAACACACGGGTCTCAAAGATCGATGGAACCATCACAAATAGTAATTTTTTTTTTTGCTTTTAAAACATAGTTCTTTAGTTTATTTCCACATCTTTAAACAACAGCCTGTGTGTATACGAAATATCAAATAGGTTGACCCAAAATTGTTCTTACATTATATATTCTATCAGACATGATTGTAAATTTTTATATTTCTAATATTATTGTTTTTTATTCATAAGTTAGGTTGAGAGTGACATTTTTAGTAATTTATTTTGTCTATTTTATATGATTATAAACTTGAAATCTTATTTTAGTTTTTTATCATTTTGTTTTTCTTTTAAATATTTAAACAATTCTTTAATTCAAATGGTAACTATTTGACCTTATTATAAGTGTGTATTTTCAACAAGGTCGTTTTCTTCTTTAATTTCAATTATCGAATTACATTATTATAATATTTTATTATAAATATTATTTTTTTTAAATCTGCCCGTGCATCGCATATTAGATGAAAACGGAAAAGTGACAAACAAAACATCAAATTTGTTTATAAGTCTGTATTTTCAAGTTTGTGAATTTTTTTTATATTATAGAATTTTCGTATTTTCCTTTAATTCCAATTATAGAATTGCATTTATTATAATATTTAAATCGTTGGATTTATTTTTTTAAAAACCGCCCGTTCGTCGCACGGGTATCAAAAACTAGTATATCAAAAACCATGTATCAAAACGAAGATTTCCGGTTGAAGATATGTTCAAGCGGAAGAACGCTCAAGCGGAAGTTTTGTCAACCGGAAGCTCAACCGGAAGAACATTTCCGGGTGAACTCTTTTATCCAACAGTATAAAGAGTTCAACCGGAAAAGTACAGAAAGATTACTTTTGCAGAATTCAGACCTGCAACAGCTTATATTCTTCCAAAGTCACATCCTAGCCGTCTCCTACTTATAGATAAATGCATTTTGCACATTTCCTCTTTTGTATGTTTACTAATGTTCTTTTAGTAAGTTTATTGTTTGACTTTCATGTACGGTTAGATTAGCCCGTATGAGATCAACGGCTGTAGTTGATCTCCTTAGTACTATTTATAGTTGTTAGCTAGTTCATTCACAAGTACCCGTTTCAGTGCTTACACTTGTAACAGTTTGAACTTGAGTTAATGCAAATAGTACCGAGAAATTTATTATCTTGTGTTCACTAGTTTATGCAATCAATACAATCAAACTACAAGTATAAGTAAAACAAAGCTTAAAGTAAAAAAAAAGTATGATACAACTTTATTCCGCATGGTTGTGATCTTCAAGTAAAGAGTTCTTGTTTTGATTATTTCTCTGAGTAATCAACGGTCCTACAAGTGGTATCAGAGCCTTGGCTCTACACTTTGAAGACTTCTAGTGCTTCAAAGTTGATACTTTACTTGCTCACTTGAGTTTTTACAAGCTTTTTCTGTTTTACAAACTGTTTTTCACAATGACTGACTTAACTCTTGGTTCACTAAATGGTAGCTCTAACAAACCACCAATTTTCACTCCTGATGACTTTGATACTTGGAAACTCAGGATGGAAGGTTTTGTTAGAAGCCTAGACAGACGCATTTGGAACAGGTTGACTGTAGGTCCTTATAGTCCAACTGTTCAATCTGCTGATGATGCCGAAGTGTACATACCAAAACCACTAGACAAATATGTTGAAACTGATTATAATGAGCTTGAATATGATCACAAGGCCTACTGGACACTCCAGGCTGCATTACCCAACTCTATACTGGTAGGGTTTAAGGGATATAAGACAGCAAATGGCTTGTGGAATGCTCTCAGTGAAATGTATGAAGGGTCTAGTGAGGTTAAGGAAAACAAAAAGGATGTTTTGAAACAAAGATATGAAAACTTCACTTACAAAACTGGTGAATCTATGACCAACCAGTATCTTAGATTTGTTTCACTTCTTGATGAATTGCAAAAGGTAGAAGTAACAATAGAACAGGCTGATGCTAACAGGAAGTTCCTGAGATCCTTACCTCCAATGTGGACTGTTTACACAGTAAGCATTAGGGAGTGCAAGGACCTCAAAAAGCTTAAACTAAGTGAACTCCATGGAGTCCTTAGTGCTTATGAAATGGAGCTTAATCTTAAGCAAAATAACTTCCCTGAGGCATCACCACAGTTGCAAACCACTGCTTTGGTTACAACTGATTTTCAAAAGATCTCAAATTCTTCTCAATATCACTCACCCTCAGTCAGTTTCAATGAGTCAACTAGATGCTCAGAGAGTTCTTCAACATTGTTTGACAACTCTCACTCTGCCTATGTGGCAACTGACTCATCTCAAGGATTCACACGTGAAGACTTGGAATGCATAGGGGCAGATGATCTAGAGGAAATGGACATTTTAACTCAATTAGCTATGGTTTCTGTAAGAGCCCAAAGGTTTTATAAGAGAACAGGAAGAACTTATAAAGGGTCAAAGGGATCATCAATTGGGTTGGATAAATCTAAAGCTAAATGTTATAATTGTCACCAACTTGGTCATTTTGCCAGGGAATGCAAGCAGCCAAGGAGAGATGGACAGAATAACAACAACAATGTCCAACAGAGATCAAATCATGGAAGCAACAACAGCAGCAGTCAACACATCAACAGCAACAGCAACCAACAGCCAACTCAACCAAAACCACTTGGAAATCAAAATGTAGTGGTAGCTGTAGCTAATCAGACTGAATGCTATGAGTGGGATGACTTTGTCACTGAGTTTGAGCCAATCAACCATGCTTTGATGGCCAAAGAAGATTCAACAGAACAGGTAAATGAGATTCCCGAAAAAGTTTTGGAAAATCTATGCAGCCCTGCATGCATAGAACAAGTGTCAAAGTACAGGAAACATAACACTGATCTAATTGATGAAGTTTCTAATCTGAATGAGTTAAAAAATTGCTTTAAGAAAACTGAAAATGCATACATCACCAAACTTGAAAATTTGAACAAAGAATTTGATGCATTGAAGCTGACTAACTCTATTTTGGAAACACAATTGGAAGATTTGTTGAACAAACTAACTGTTTCAAGACAAGAAACAAGAGATGCAAAAGCAGAAAATGATATTCTTGAAATTAAGTTAAAAGATGCTTTGTTCACCTGTGACAAATTTCAAACAGCTAACAAGAAAGCTGAGAAACTTTGGAATGGAGTAATGCATGGGAAAACAGGTATTGGGTACAACAATGTTGAACCACCCAAGGAATATTCACCTGTTATTGCTCCAATCCAAGCACTTCAGAAGGAGTGTGGTGTGAGTCTAACTGTTGATAGCACCACATGCCCTTCTTCTGAAACAAATTCTGTTGAATCATTATTAAACTGTGAAGTCAAAGATGCTAGCACATCAGCATCTGTTGACCAATCCAAGGTTTTAAAACCAAAAGTTGCTTTTCCACCACCAACTATTTATGAGCCCAAAGACTCAAAAGTTGGAGGAAAACTACCTGAGCAGCCAAAACCCAGTGAAACTGAGAAAATGGGTAAGTTAACTTACCACCAGGTCACAAATGAAGATTTAGCCAAAAACACAAACACTTCCAAAGGAAAATGTTTGAATGTGTTTTCTGTGGTGAAAAAGGGCACATGGCTGCAATGTGCAAATTCAATCCTTTGAGCAAAACCCAAAATTTGTTAAAACCCAAAACTGTTCTTACTCAGAAAAGATCTACAGGAAAAACTTCACCTGTAAGAAGTAACACTTTGAAATATCTTGATACTGAGTCAAACAAAGTTTTAATTGGGAACAACAAAAATGGAAGTTTTTCAGTCTTAAAATTGAACAGGGTTCCGGCTGAACTTCAACCGGAAAAATTTTCAACCGGAAATGAAGTTCAACCGGAAAGCTCCAAAACACTGAGATCAGTTACTGCACCTAAACAACGACCCAGGGTTCAGTTTACTGATGAGTATGACCATTTTGAAGGTCAAGGAAGGAGAAACCCATCTAGAGGCAAGACCACCTCTAGAGAAAATTTTGTGAAAAACAAGCACAACTCTCAACCGGAAATTCCCTCTAGTTCAAGTGGAAATGCCACTGTTGCATTTCACAGTGAGAAATCTAGCCAGTCAAACAAATTTTCAAATCCAAAGGCTAGAATCTCACCAGTAACTAGTGTTGATCAAACCTACATCTCACACAATGAGGTGCCAAAGGTTTTGACTAACAAACAAAAGAAATATAGGGAATACAGAGAGAAGAAAATTGCTGAGAGAAGGCTTAGCAAAACAAACAGGCAATATCAAACAAGTGAACAGTCTGAACACTTGAACATTGATCAAGATGATCTGTTGAATGAGGATCCAATACAAAATACTTTAGTACTTAAAGAGTACAAGTATTATGATGCTTCTGGCAAGCCCAAGACCTCAAAGGCTTGGGTTCCCTTTAGAAATTAATCAATTTTCTCTGTGTGTAGGTGCATAATAAAGGCCAACAAAGCCTATGGGTTGTTGATAGTGGATGCACTTGCCACATGACAGGAAATAAGCATGTATTGGAAAACCCCAAAAATATAAACGGAGGTCCTGTAGCTTTTGGGAGTGCAAAAGGACACATTACTGCACAAGGTGCTGTTAGTAATGGGAAGCTTACCTTTGACAAGGTAAATTTTGTTGATACATTGAATTTCAATTTACTTAGTGTCTCACAAATGTGTGACAAAAATTTGAATTTGATGTTTACTGAGAGAGAGGCAATAGTCTTAAAACCTGGTGTTAACATCCCTGAGGAACTTGTGTTACTCAGAGCACCTAGGAGAGAAGGACTATATATTTTGGATCTATCTGCTGCCACTCCAGCAAGTGGAATTGCATGCTTTATATCCAAAGCCTCAGTGGATGAATCCGATTTATGGCACGGGAGGTTATGTCATGTTAACTACAAGAACATGAACAGAATAGTGAATCTTGGCTTGGTTAAGGGTCTTCCTAACAAGCAGTTCAACTGTTCTGAGCACTGTGTTTCTTGCCTCAAGGGTAAGCAACACAAGACCTCCTTCAAGCCAAAAACTGAGTCTTCTATCACTCAACCTCTAGAACTTTTACATATGGATTTGTTTGGTCCAACTAGAGTGATGAGTTTGGGAAAAAGGTCATACTGTTTTGTCATCATTGATGATTTTACAAGATATACTTGGGTGTTTTTCTTAAAAACAAAAGATGAAACTGCTGAATTGTTAAAAACACTAATTGTATCTTTGGAAAATCAAGCAAAACTGAAAGTTAAGACAATCAGAAGTGACAATGGCACTGAATTTAAAAATCATGTTTTGAACTCATTTTGTGAGGAAAAGGGAATTCTTAGACAATTTAGTGCTCCTAGAACTCCACAGCAAAATGGTGTTGCAGAAAGGAGAAATAGGACATTAATTGAGGCTGCTAGAGCAATGTTGGCAGATTCTAAATTACCTGTGATATTTTGGGCAGAAGCAGTAAATACTGCTTGCTACGTCCAAAACAGGACTTTGATTGTTAAGGGTAAAAATAAAACTGCTTATGAACTTTGGAGAGGTAGAAAACCTAACATTTACTTTTTCAAATCATTTGGATGTCCTGTTACTATCTTGATAACTAATAGGTTGTTACCTAAGTTTGCTGAAAAAGCAGATGAAGGATATTTTGTTGGATATTCTGGTGTGTCAAAAGCATTCAGAGTATACAATAAAAGTACCAAAATTGTTGAGGAAACCATTAATGTGACTTTTAATGAGAAATCTCTTAACAACTTTGTATCTCAACCGGATTGGTTATTTGATATAGATGCACTAACCTCTGCTTTCAATTTTACCATTGAGAAGCCATTAAGTTCAACAGTGCAGGAACAGGAACATAAGCAGAATCACATGAGATCAGCTGAGAGTATCTGGCAGATGAATACCAAGGGACTGCAAATGCGACCTAACTTCTTTTCATCACTCAGCACCAAGCCTGTGACACCCAACAATTCAAAGAAAGTCTCTGAAATTGTTATTGCTGATGCAGAAGTTCATCCAGTTGAACTTCCGGTTGAAGTTCAAACGGATCCTGTGACAGTAGAATCTCCGGTTGTCACTCAACCGGAAAACAATTTTTCAGAAAATTTTGAGAACAATGAATCCAATGATTCAACTGATGCTGAGTCAAATGAGTACAGTTTTGAGCATCTAATCTCAGATTCAGTCCCCAGTTCTCAAGAAGTTTCAGAACCTGTTTCACAAATCAACAATATTGAGTTACTACCTCAACTCAATATTCCTCACAATGGGAGAAGCCATGAATTTCCAATGTTTACTGATAGAAGAGTTAGTAAAAATCATCCAAGGGAGAATATTATAGGAGAATTGTCAGCTCCTGTGCTGACAAGAAGCAAGTCTATTGATGCAAACATTTGCCTACATGCTGCATTTCTGTCTCAAGAAGTACCCACAAAGATCAATGATGCTCTGGAAGATGAAAGCTGGGTAGAGGCAATGCAAGAGGAATTGTTTCAGATCAATAAACAGAAAGTTTGGGAATTGGTAGACCTACCTGAAGGTGAAGAACCAATTGGCACCAAATGGGTATTCAGAAACAAGAAGGATGACAGAGGAATAGTGATAAAAAACAAGGCAAGACTTGTAGCTCAAGGTTACACACAGGAAGAAGGCATTGATTATGATGAAGTTTTTGCTCCAGTGGCCAGGCTTGAAGCAATCAGAATATTTCTTGCCTATGCTGCTTTCAAAAACTTTCTGGTATTTCAAATGGATGTCAAATGTGCCTTTCTGTATGGTCTTTTGGAACAGGATGTGTATGTCAAGCAACCTCCAGGCTTTGAAGACCCTCATCACCCCAACAAGGTATGCAAGCTAATCAAGGCTTTATATGGTCTCAAGCAAGCTCCTAGGACATGGTATGAAACTCTTTCAAACTACCTCCTAGAGAATGGCTACAAGAGAGGAGCTATTGACAAAACACTTTTTGTGAAATCTGATGGCAAAGATACTTTGATGGTACAAATCTATGTTGATGACATCATCTTTGGTTCATCCAATGCTGCCTTATGCAAAGAGTTTGAAGGTCTGATGCAATCTAAGTTTGAAATGAGTTCAATGGGTGAACTGAATTTCTTCTTAGGATTACAAGTGAAGCAAACTGCAAATGGAATATTCTTGAATCAGTCAAAATATATTCAAGATATGCTAAAAAGATTTGACATGCTGTCTGTTTCAACTTCAAGAACCCCCATCTCCACTTCCCACAAGTTAAACAGTGACTTAAGTGGAAAGCCAGTGGATGTTCATCTCTACAGGGCAATGATTGGATCACTGCTCTATCTCACAGCTAGCAGACCTGACATCATGTTTAGTGTCTGTTTATGTGCTAGATACCAGTGTCAACCAAAGGAATCACACATGTTAGCAGTGAAGAGAATTTTTAGATATCTCAAAGGACAACCAAAGCTTGGGTTGTGGTATCCAAAGAATTCAGATTTCTCCTTCAAAGCTTACACTGATAGTGATTATGCTGGCTGCAACTTAGATAAGAAGTCTACTACTGGAGGATGCCAATTTTTAGGAGAAAGACTTGTGTCTTGGCAATGCAAGAAGCAGACCTGTGTATCTACTTCTACTGCTGAGGCTGAATATATTGCCGCATCAAGTTGCTGCAGTCAAGTCTTATGGATTCAGAATCAAATGTTGGATTACGGCATCAAGTTCATGGAAACTCCTATTCTTGCAGACAACAACAGTGCCATCTCAATCACAAACAACCCTGTTCAACACTCAAAAGCAAAACACATTGACATCAGGTACCATTTTATTAGAGATTGTGCTGAGAAACATTTAATTAGAATGGTTAAAGTTCATACTAATCAACAATTGGCTGATTTGTTTACCAAAGCATTTGATGAAGCTAGATTTTTCTATCTCATTAGTGCCATTGGTATGATGAACTTTGACTGATTAAACTGTTTTCACAAACTTAATAAAAGAGACCATTTTGTGTCAAAGAGCCCGTCTCTTGATACAAAAAGAAAAAGAAAAAGAACAGTCTCTGTATCAGTTAGACACCTTTTCAAATCATAGTCAGGTCATACTGTTAAGCTATGATAACTGATACATGAAATTCTTCAAAATCAAGTGTTTTTCTATCTTCCGGTTGAACTTTCCAGTTCAACATATCCGGTTGAATCTCAACCGGAAAGTCATCTTCAACCAGAAACTCAAGTTTTGATCACACCATCCCAATTTCTGAAACTGGTAAACGAAACAACAATTCTTTATTTGAAAGATCAGTTTAACTTTGAAAATTTTTCAAACGGAAATTTTATTTCCTGTTGACAATCTCAACCGGAAAAATTTTCAACCGGAAATCTGTCCGGATCAACTTTCAAACGGAAAGAAATTTTGTTGTGAGGAGAGAAAAATCTCCGCTTGAATCTCAACCGGAAAACTTTTGCTTTAAATGAATCATTTAATTTACCGGTTGAGGCACACATTTTCAAGCGGATTGTGCATTTAAAGTGTTTGAATTTATTGTTCGAGAAAATATCTGAATTAAATTCAAAAGACACGCAACAGGCGGTTGTACTATACAACCACCTGAAGCACACTTTTTGCGGACCCACTTGCACTTTTTCCTTTCTCTCTCCTGTGACTCAGCGCACTTTATCCATCGCTGTTAACTGTCACTCACCGTTAAACCCACCAGTTAAATACCCCCAACCCCTTCAACACTCCTCATAATCCAAAAGCAAGAAACCGTTCAAAATCCGAAAACCTAGAAACTTTCAGAACCATTTCTTCCTACTCCCAAATTCTCTCTCAAAATAAATCATCAATGGCACCGAAGTCCAAAGCACGAGGGAAGTAACCAGTAAAGAATGATCCTTTTCCTCTTGAACACAACTTGGTTGCGTTTCTTGACGAACCAGTGAACTCTACACACGCTGAAACTTTCACAGGGATGATCAATTTTCTCAAATCGTCATATCTGAATCACGCACTCACTGTTGCGGTGTATATGTATGAGGAAATTCTCTCTGAATTTTGGAAGAACATCCAATTGCTTGAGAAGGATGTTGATGATGTGGAGGAAGATACACTGAAGTCAACCATAAAGGGGGAAACTGTTCTCATCACTGAGTCGCTGATAAGGGAATTGCTGAAGTTAAATGACCAGAACGGGTACGTTCGAAGAACACCGAAGCAATACATGGCCCTGCTCAACGCAATTGGCTATGGTGGTGCTACTGAAGGAACTGCCACGGTTCACAAGGGTCAAATACCCTACAAATGGAGATTTCTGGCTCACACTATCATGGTGTGCCTCTCGCCAAAGAAATCAGGTTTTGATGAAATGGCTACTGAGCAAGCATCTGCATTCTATGCTGTGGTGAAAGGGGAGGTATACAACTTTTCTGCTGTAATCTTTAATGCTCTAAAGGGTAATGCAAAGAATTTTGCTTTTTACATGTACCCTAGATTTCTAACTTACATTTTGCAAGAAAAATACCCCCAACTTAATTTAGAAGGAAACATGATGCTGGTTCCAAGAGCATTATCTGAAAACACTTTTTCTAAATTAACCACCAACAAGAAGCCTTTCCTTGGGAGGGACACTGACCATCCCATGCCAATCCAAAGGGTGATTCCGGTTGAACAGGGAGAACCTAGTTCTCAACCGGAAACACATGCTTCTGAAGAGCAACTTGCTCCAGTGGACAACACTGTACCATCCACAGTTGTTGAACCCACCACTGATCAACCACCTTCTCCTTCTGATAAACAAACCTTAATTTTCAAAAGAAAAAGGAGAAGAGATTCAGACCCACCATCAATTCCCATCATCCCCCCTTCCCCAAAGCTCAAAAGGCTCAAAAAGGTTGTGCAAGAGCCTACTCCTCTCTTGCAACCTATTACCTCCAGCCCTGAACCAACCCTTGGCACACAGCCATTTGGGTCAGCCAAATTGGGATTTAAACTTGTTGATAAACCTTCTTCTGAGGGGGAGTCATTTCATATGGATGTACAATCCCCATCCACTTTCTCACCCTACACTTCACACTTCTCACCTGTGAATGATGATGTAGAAAGAGTTGTCACAGATGATGGTGTTATTAACCCAAGCACCACATTACATGGGAACATTCTGAGTGACACTCACACTGCTACATCTAACCCCCATTCACCCCAGGAGGTGAATCTCAGGAGTTTAGATGAGATTCATGTGGAAAGGGCTGCTGCCACTCAAAGGTTCTCATTGAACTTTGATGATGGTAGTAACATCCATAAGACCCAATCCATGGCAACCCACACTTTAGTTCAACCGGAAGATCCCCTAGTGGATCCTAAGGGAAAAACTATAGTTGAGGGGAATCCCAGGCGCCAAGAAAACCAGGGTGGTGGACTTGATCAACCTAGGGTTGATGGTCCATCTTTTTCCTATGATACTGGTAAAATTCCAGTTGAGGATAGTTTAACACTTACAGAATTGACGGCCTTGTACAAATCACTACAGGCTCAGGTAACCAGTCTCAATTCGACTGTTGCCAGCCTTGTAATATCATCTCCTGCTGCTGCTCAAGCTCAATAAGTTCCTGTTGAAGCCCCAACTGCTCAACCGGAAACTTCCCTTGCACCAAAATTCCAACCGGTTGCACAGCATTCTGCTGAGGTTAGCTCTTTGAACCCATTTCCTTTTGGAGGTCAGGCTGTAGAAGCTGATGCTGCCAAAAAGGGGGAGAAGACTAATCCTCCAACACCTGATATTGCTGCTGCTGCAACCACAACTGAAGAAGAAGAAGTCGATCAAACAGTGCCTCTACCTGAAGATGTAAGGCATACAGCCTTCAAACTGGCTGATGTTGACCCCTTTTCAGTTGCTGATGGGTTGACTAAGGTGAAGATGAGCTCACTTATGAAGGTATTTCCACAGGACCCAAGCCTGTTGGGAATGATTGAAGCAACAATGTTAGTTGCAGGTGCTCAGCCAGAGAGCATTCTGCAGGTCAAGCATTTTTTGACCAATGTGATTATCCCACAAGAGGAGGCAATTGCCAAATCTAAAGTGGATGAGATCACAACTAACATTGCTTCTGAACCAGTTGTTGATATGGTTCATGAAGATGTGGTTGATGATGCTTCAGTCACTCAGACTGAAGATGTTGAAGGTGAAAATGGAGAAGAAGCTACAACTGAAATAATCAGCAATGTACTGAAAGATACAAGTACAAAATCTCCGGCTGAAGTTCAACCGGAAGAGTCTCAACCGGAAAAATCTCAACCGGAAGAGACTCAACCGGAAAACTCAACTGAAGCTGAGATTGCTGAAACATTGATTCAAATGCATTCCACCTCCGACTCAGAACCTCCTCTGAGCTTTAAAAGAAAGAAACAAACCAAACCAAGGAGGATGATCAGACTGAAGAAGAGTAAGGATTGCATAACTCCTCAACCAAGGGCATTAGATACTATGGTTGATTCTGACCAGTCAGAAGAGCAAGAGACTATGGATGATCTAGTTGAAGAAGATTTCGTCCATGACTGGGAAGATAATCAATCCAGAATAAGATCAGAAGAAGCCAAATCAAACATACAATACAACAAATTCTTGGCAGATCTAGATCTTTTCTCTAATGATTTTGTGGTTGAAGGAATGGTAGATGAAGCAAGGAAGAGGTCAATTGAATGGAGAATGCAGGTCTACGACCTTGCTAAATTAGATGAACAGGAGAAAAACAGGCTGATCAACATAGCTTCCAAAATGCCAACTGTCTTAAACAAGAGTTTAGACAACCTGGAGCTATTGGAAAGGATCAAGAAATGTGCTATCATCAGATGTCTCAAGCCTGCTGCTGAAGTAGAGAAGATGAAGGCTAAAGATACTTGTAAAATTGTAGATGAGCTGCTCAAACAAGTGAAAGGAGCAGAGTTTGCTGTGATCCCAAGTCTCCAAATGCCCTTGCCATCTGAGACAGTCACAGGTAACCCCTCATCTACATACATTAAGCCAGAACCCTTTGAAGAATCTGACCTACTTGCTGAGTCTCTCCCCTCCAACTTGTTGGAAAGACTCAAGCAATCAGCCTCCCATGTTCCCATTCCATCTTCCAGATTTTACTCCCATAGACCCAGGGGAATGAATCCTAGGCCCAGGGGATCCAGATCTACCAAGCCTAAGTTTATTCATCCAAAATACAGGTTAGATAACTGGACTGATATCACCCCTGCTAAGCCTAAACCCTGCCCACCTACTTGGAAGTATAATCAACCTTCATCACCACCTAAACACTCCACTTCTTCAACCCCACAACCACAAGCCATGAAACCACCCACCATATCTCCAACAAAATCTTTTGAACCCACTAAGTCAGCCGCAACCAGTTCTGTTCAAGCTTCATCTCAAGCAGATAAAGGGAAAGAAAAAGTCCCAACTGAAACTGTCAAGCCATCTGCTGATCCTGCCTCTGGTGCTTCACCTGGAAGGAAGAAGTCCATTGCTAAACGAACCCTTCTTTCAACCAGAAACTTTAAGACCAGGAGGATCATGAGAGAATTGAACAAAACAAGGATTCAATTTGAAAGGCCACCATCTCCTGAAGAATGAAGTTCTTGGAGATAGTCAATTTTTGAAGAACAACATACAGAGGACAAATTTTGGCAGCATCATCTTAGGGGGAGATTGTAAGGAAATGATTTTCTGAGTCAACCGGATCAAGACGAAGATTTCCGGTTGAAGATATGTTCAAGCGGAAGAACGCTCAAGCGGAAGTTTTGTCAACCGGAAGCTCAACCGGAAGAACATTTCCGGGTGAACTCTTTTATCCAACAGTATAAAGAGTTCAACCGGAAAAGTACAGAAAGATTACTTTTGCAGAATTCAGACCTGCAACAGCTTATATTCTTCCAAAGTCACATCCTAGCCGTCTCCTACTTATAGATAAATGCATTTTGCACATTTCCTCTTTTGTATGTTTACTAATGTTCTTTTAGTAAGTTTATTGTTTGACTTTCATGTACGGTTAGATTAGCCCGTATGAGATCAACGGCTGTAGTTGATCTCCTTAGTACTATTTATAGTTGTTAGCTAGTTCATTCACAAGTACCCGTTTCAGTGCTTACACTTGTAACAGTTTGAACTTGAGTTAATGCAAATAGTACCGAGAAATTTATTATCTTGTGTTCACTAGTTTATGCAATCAATACAATCAAACTACAAGTATAAGTAAAACAAAGCTTAAAGTAAAAAAAAAGTATGATACAACTTTATTCCGCATGGTTGTGATCTTCAAGTAAAGAGTTCTTGTTTTGATTATTTCTCTGAGTAATCAACGGTCCTACACTTAACAACCCATTTACTAGACTGTTACAGCGTTTTTCCGGTTGAACAAGAGTTCCGACTGAACTATTCGGTCGAACACGCACTTTCCGACTGAACTCCTTCCGGCCGAACCACACAGGTTCCGTCTAAACTTTTTTCTCGTTCAACTCTACATAGATTCCGCTTGGACTAATCCGCCTGAACCCATAAACAAAAGGCAGCTCGCGGCGATGCGAAGTACAAAGTGCGCAATCAAAGCGCCAAATTGCACCCATATGCCCACGCCACGCGAAGAGATGTCTCCTACTAAGGGAAACAATCTTAGGAATAGTTCTCACCTTATTAGCCACTTCATGTTTCATCCCCCAACCAATATGGGATGAGTTCCACTTCTATGCTTAGATTTTTCCTCATAATTTTCGTAGCTTTCACAACTGTGAAACCGTAAATTTGAGACTTGATATCTCATTCATAAAAGATCGGTTTTAGACGTGGTTTGGTGCGTTGAAAAGCCCTCACAACGTACTACATAAACCCAGAAAATACAGATGCATTAACCACATTTACATCCATTTTATTTCTGTCCAAAGTTAGTGAAAACCTAATTTTCACACTTAGTGAAAAACCCTATTTTCATTAATTTTCTCCCAAAATTCCAACAAGAACTTTACTTTCAAGATGTCAATTACAAGTTTTAATGAACACCGCATTTTATATGTTAAGGGTTAAGCGATGTTAATTACAAGTTTTAGCAGCTATTGTTTGGGGTGGCAGCGATGATGTCAGTGTGACTTTGTTCGCTTCTCTCACGCTGTAATCGGTTGTAGCGGCAACGTGCTACATTATCTGAGCCATGTGATATATTATGCATCAATAACTAGGGGTTGCTAAAATATTTTATAATAAGAGCTGTAATTGAACATTGACTAGCAACATCGCCAGGCGCAACACGCTATAGGAAAAATCTAGTTTATCTTGAATGGCAAGGTTTATAAACACATTAAGTCAACTAATAGGCCCAAAACATGTAAAATTTGCAGCTAAAGAAGAGGGTGCAGGAAAAGATATCCAACAAGCATTTGGTGTGCCTGAAAATAAGTGGCATATAATCAGTAATCTCGTGTGACCTTGGGAACCCAAACATATTTTTGTTACGCTAATTAGTGTTAGTTTGGTTTGATTAATCATGTAGTGTTTTTTTATATAAAATATGGTTTTGTAGTATTTATTAAATACGTATTATATTATATTATAATAGTTATTTTCCTTTTTATCATGAATTTTCATTTTTAACATTGAGTTGTAGAGTAATTCATACTTGTGATTAAGTGTAGTGAAATGAATGAGAGAGAAATTTGATGTGACTGTTGTTGTGAACTGATGTAAAGAAAGGATAGAGTAGTTTTTTTGGAACGGTGATTAAACTAAAACGGGGAACTACTAGCAAGACACTAGAAGCCCCGCAAAACACAACACTTACATAGAAAAGGAAGACCAGTCGAGCCAACTAACCAACCGGTCATTACAACGATTACAATACCATAAGAAACTCTATTTTTTAATCTCCAACACCACCCGATGGTAAGAAGGGGGTCTTTGGTTGAAAATCGCCAAGTTCCTCTCGATCCATAATCACCAACACCCGGTAAGCATGATGATCCTTATCGCGTTGCTTTTCCATGAAGGAAACGAGGTCTCTTTGTAGATATTTAGGAGATCCGGAAGAAAAGAAATCATATATGGGTTGGAATGCAGCTCCATTGAGCAATCGATTGCCAAACCAGATAAAAAAAGGAGCAGCCCGTCAATATATGGTTGGCATTCTCACTGCTATCATCACAAAGCCCACACCGAGTGTTATCAACCTGAATGCTACGATGGCTCAAACTCTCCTTCGTAGTTAATTTTTCCAGGTAAGCACGCCAAGCGTGCAAATTCAGCTTAAGAGGGACCATCTTGCACCAATCAAAGTGAAAGGACTCACATCTTGCCATCGATCTTAAGACCAACTCCCTTAAACATTTCACTAATAAATATCCGCTGATATCTCCCACCCATCTCCATCGACCAATGATTTTCTCCATAAGATCTTGCAAGTCTCAAGAGGGGCTAAACCCCAGCTACCGTCCTCTTTTCTGCACATTATTTTTTTGCGGCTCACCCAATGAATCTTCCTTCGATTAAGGTCACCACCCTACAAAAAATTCAAGCAATTTTTTCCAGCTGATTAAGAACGTTTATAGGCCCGAAATAGCGAAAAATAAAAGGTAGGAAGGTTGTATAGAACCGATTTAACAAGCATGAGTCTCCCACCTAAAGATAAGTTTTTAGATTTCCATCTAGAAAGTCTCTTTTGAAACGTCTCCACAATCTTATTCAAACTACCTTTTCGGTTCATATTAGCTCCCACCTTCAAGCCAAGGTGATCAAAAGGAAGAGGGCAAACCTTACAACCCAACACCAAGGCCTTAGAGTTAATCTCAATATCATCAACGTTAATCCTAGACAAGCCACACTTGTTTAAATTAACAAAGAGGCCGAAAACAAGAAAGAAACCCCATAGGAGATGCCTCAAGTTAAGGCAATTTAAATTAGACCATTCCCCTGATATCATCACATCATCCACAAACTTTGATGTAAAATCCGATGGCCATTTTGAGGAAGATCAACACCATGAAAAATATGTTGGGATTATGTGTTCTTTTTTAAAATTTTAGATTTGTGAATTGAAACACAAGTCACGTGGCGGAAGCGTGTACACAAGGTCAATTCACAATTGATCCCACCAGTGATCCAAACAACCCGAATAAACAGAAACTTAACAAGTCTTGATTAAACCAAACGAGACACGATGGTTCAATGAACAATCTTGCTAGATGACTATTTCACGGTTAGGGTTTTGATCTCATAACTATTATGACAAAACCTAATATAATAAACCTAGAAACATAATCAATATACCTTTCTAGAAGACCGGAGAGAATACACGACAACTCGTGATGGCCCGATGGTGGCGGCGGCGGCACAATGATGGTCGGTGGCGGCCACCAAGCGGTGGCGACGAAGACGCATGAAGGGAAGGGATGCCGAAATCTTGGTCTATCTTCTCTTTCTCTTGAGGTTTTCTAGGGTGTTAATGAATTATGTGGTTTGATCCCTATTTGTAGATTGAGCTGGTGAGATAAATATATCTGCTAAATCAATTTGGATCAATCCCTAATAACCCAAATAACTGATTATTTAAGTTATTCAAAATTCAAAACAATATATATTACGTATATATAAAATTTCGAAAACCATATATATATATATATATATATATATATATATATATATCTTAACCAATTTAGTTATCTCATAATTAAATTAATCCACAACAAATTAATTATCTCGTAATTATTTTATCTTATTATTTCAAATAAAACGTCCACCACGTTTATTATTAATCGTGAATATGTTAACTAAATTAACATTCTTGTTCGTTGTCCAAAGTGTAACCCTTTTGTATCGGACCTTGATAGTATGTTAATATTATTGGACAATGGAACACTATAATCAAACAAACTCCCACTTGGACGATTCGTCAATAATACTCTATAAAGTGTAAGGAATTGTTCGCCTAGCTACATCCTCCTCCTTTTAGCAAGGTATGACAGAATCATTGTCAACTAGTTCTTTGTGTTTTCCAACCGCTTTGATCAAACCAAATACTATAGCCTATGGTAGCCTATCCCTCTGTTAAGTACACTTTTAAACATGAGACATGGATCTCTTGGGTCAATCTATATAGTGTTTAACAATTTTACTTTCGTTTCCAATTTGAATTAGTCTTAACGAACCAATCATAGTTCGAGCATGGCCATGAATTTTCACTATTCAAATTCAATGACGGCGCCAAAATGTTTAACTCTTATGGAAATAAGAGAACATATTCCTTTTGGCCACAAATAGCTCCCAATGAGCTTCAGATCACTCCCAATTAAGTACACTTATTACTACCCTATCAAGGACGCATCGTTAGATAAAATCAAAGAGTGACCTTTCAGCAAACTTCACTTTAGTTTGCACCGCAGGTCCAAGGATAACATGATTGTACCATTATCAAAATATCTTATGACATTGATCCATGAAGATTATTTTGAAGCAGGCCACGTACAATATTTATTTAACTAATAAAATATCTCTGAATATGATTCTCAACACCCCTTGAGTATTCATCTCATGAATCTGATGATCACTTCGAATAGTCTATCGCTCAGATTCGTTCCCACGAATCTGATCAACTATGGACATTTAGAATACACTTGTATTCAAGGATTCTTAATGCACTAATAATCGAAGACAAATAGTTTATATATAACTCCTTAACCATTAAGATAAACCGAGAATATTTGTATGTACTTTCGAATGCACCAAATTTCTAAATACAAATCAAATCCACTGATTCTCAAATCTAAGACCTATTGTCTTAGCATGCTCCTCATGTCTAACTTGAGGTATAGGTTTAGTAAATGGATCTGTAAGATTTTGATAAGTATGGACCTTGCTTATAATGACATTTCCTCATTACAGTTTTGCGAATGTAATGGATGCTAGGCACAACACCCAGTTCAGCAATGAACTTCTTTCATCCAACCAGCCCCCTTCGCAACTTCAGATGCTGCAATGTATTCTGATTCTGTAGGTGCCGCTACTGATTGCTTGGTACTCTTCCAAGTTATGGCTCCATCGATCATGGTAAAGACATATCCCGTTTATGATCGAGAATCATCTCGGTCAGTCTGAAAACTTGCGTCTGTGTAACACCTTACACTAAGTTCTTAATCTGTTCCTCCATATATCAGAAACATATCCTTAGTTCTTCTCAAGTACTTCTGGATATTCTTCACCGCAATCTAGTGATCTCACCCGGATTCTGCTGATATCTACTCGTCATACTTAGAGCGTATGACACGTCTGGTCTAGTACATATGTAACACCCCAAAATTTCATAACTTGAATTATATACGTGTGTTATACGTGTTAATTAGCTAACATGTATATTTATATGGTTATTTGATTGATAAATGGGTAAAGGGTAACGATTTGCAAATGCTATACGTGTTTGTGTTATAGATACATATGATATATGTGTTAGATAGCCAAACGTGATGAAACGTATGAAAAATGCATGTTTACCCATTAACAGGTAATGAATTGATAAAATATAGGGTTATGTGAATAAAACACGTGTTGACAGATGAAATGAAACAAATACGTGTTTTATAACAAGGGTAATTGATATATGTCATATCAAAATGAAATACGTGTTTAGAAGTTAATGTGATACAAATACATGATAACCGGAAGAAAATACATGTACACGATTGTATTATGTTAGATATATGGGTAAGTATATACACATATATATTCTAATGGCTTAAATGCATGTGAAATATTCATTTGACGAATATATACGTGAGAATACGTGTTACAATAGTTAAACATGTGAAAAATAAATAAGAACGTATCCTTACGTTAAAATAATGGTTAAAAATAAATAAATGCGTAGCGTATACGAGTATTATACGCATTTATATGTACTTATACGTATTTATATGAACCCGAGGCTTAGGATTTTTTATAAATACATCCTAAAGTGATTCGGGACATGAAATGATAAGTATCTAAAGTAGAAGGGATAAAATATAAATTTATGGAATATATATATATATTTATAGATATACGAATGTATATAAACCTTATCAAACGTATTCCGAGCCCTAAACTATAAGAATTATGTCCCATAATGTTTCGATACATAAAATAATAAAAGAATAAAATTTAGAGGGGCTAAAGTGTAAAATAGTGAAAGATATACATACGTATGTATACGTATATCATCGTGCATGTCTCGAGCCTTAGAAACTTTTATAAATATGCCCTATAATGTTTTAAAGCATAAAATAATAGTTTGGTAGAAGTCTGGGGGCTAAATTGTAAAAATAAAGTTAAGGGACCAAAACAGTCAAACCTGCGAAAGTAGTCTCACAGTACGTGAGTCCCCTCTCACGGTACGCGAGTCATGTCAGCGACCAGATTTCATGTTTTGGCTCGTTTTTTTGGCACATCCACTTACTTGCAGCCCAAAATTCTTTGTATACGCGTTGTTTTTTGCCGGCTTATCATCATAGACACATGGTGGGGACTGAGGCACATCTGAGGAGTATAAATACAGCCTCTAACATCCGTTCATCTCCAATTTACTGATTCTTCCTCCTAAACACCCTAAACGAACCCAGAACTTCTTCGGCTTAATACGAGCAAACGGTAAGGAATCAAGAGCTGAATTTTGCAGTCACTCTTTATTTGGGATGATCTAAAATAACCTATCTCAGGTTTTGAAAATATTGCTTCTAAGTATGATTTCTAAAAATGCATATAAATTAGGGTTCTTGAGCTTGTTTTGCCAAAATCGGATAATCGGGTTGGAATTAGGGTCTGAATTTTTGTAGGTAATCCTAAAATAATGTATTTTAAGAAAGACCTGATTTTATTTAACAATTGAGCAAGTTTTGATAAAGGTTTTGTTAACTGGTCAAAATTAGGGTTTGTTAATACATGAAGTGGCAACGAGCTGGATCAGACAAAGCAATCGAAGACATGAAGATTACAACTTAGGTCTGGTGGCCGAACTCTGGCCGAACCCTGGCCGAGCCTTGGCTGAACCTCAGGTTCGGACAAGCCTTGGAGTTCGGCCGGCCGATAGCTTATATATAGTTGTAGTTTTTGTCTTTGTTAGTAGTTGTTGTTTTTGAGCGAACTTCTGAGAGTGTGTGTGTTTTTGTACTATGATTCTCTTGTAATCGTACTTATCGTTAATGAGAGATTGAGTATTGATATTTACACCGTTGTTTACATTCTCGTTTACACAATTGATATCGAACTAAACCGATCCTGACGCTCCAGCGTTTTCAAGTGGTATCAAAGCTTTCTGGTATCGTTTGGTTCGATTTGATTCGATTGTGTGATTCAAAGTTCGTTTTTCATCTTCGTCTCTGAAAAATTACGTTCAAAACTCCATGATTTACGTCATAATTCCATGTTTCTGTTCGTTTTTGTTTCTCTGATTGTCCTGAGCTTGTTTATGTGTGTTTTTCTGTGAGATTCAAAAATTTCCGAAATATTTTTGTTCGGACGTGTAACTGAGTTCGCAGTAGGTTCGGAGCAAGATCGGAGGTTGTTACAAGTTCGGAGCTAGTTCGGCCAAGTCAGAAATCTAAAATTTCAAGATGTCGGATTATCAAGCGTTTGCTGCAATTCAGTCTCAGATGCAAACTTTATTAAACTACGACAATGAAATTGGGACGGCCCAGAAAGTTCCCATACTTCTCAAGTTTGAAGATTATGCAAATTGGAAGAAAAGGTTCGAAGCTTATATTGGAACGACTAATCCAGATTTACGGATTGCATTGGATGCACCATATGTATATCTTGTTGGACTAAACAATGTGCCCATAATGCAAAGAAACCTAGATCTTGATCAAAAGACGGATTACACAAGAGAACAAAAAGCATATGGTCTTTTAACTCAAGCACTTCCTAAGGAGTTGCTACACCAGTTTAAGAGTTGTAAACATTCTCATGAATTGTGGACGACAATAAAAGAACGGTGTGAGGGCAACGAACAATACAAGAAGAGTAAAAAGAAGGTTCTGAACAAGGAGTTTGATAATTTCAAAATGGTGAAAGCGTTCCGGATTTGATTTCAAGATATTGCCATTTGTTGTCTGAAATGGATAACGTTCAAATCAAGAAGGGCGAGATCAACGGCATACAAAAGTTACCTGTTGAGTAACTTTCGGTTGATCATTTTTCTTTGGTTTATCTTTGTTGTCTGTTTTTCTTTTCTTGTTCGCAAAATCCAAAAATAGAGTGTTTTGTATTTTAGGGGGAGAAAATCAGAAAATATATAAAAAAACATGGAAAAATGCAAAAAGCATAAAAAATGGAAAAATCAAAAATTTTAGAAATTGATCCGACCAAGCGAGAAGTGATATTACATCGGCGTGTGTTATCAACCACGGATGTCGTGTGATCTTGGCATTAAATAGAATGAAAAAGCAAAAACGGAATAAGAGATGTTCTGGTGTATGCATGTTTTCATTTTGCAAAGATTTACACTTGTTTGATTTTCTTTATTTTGTCAAACGATCGGCCTTTCTCTGCGTATCGAAAGATCGACCTGATTGGTGTTCGTTTGACGTTCTGCATTATTTTCTTTGGTGTTTCGTATAACTCATCAGACTTTCTCTGCGTGTGCGGGAGCACCGACATGATTGTTGTTGGGTTATACAATTTCTGCTTTATTTTCTATTTTTTATTTTCCTGAACAATCGGACTTTCTCTGCGTGCCTACCGGCCGACCTGATTGTTGTTTGTTTAGGGTTCTGCTTTATTTTTGCATGAAACACCATGGACGATAAATCTCAATGGAAATCAGATTCATATAAAATACAAAAATAGAATAAGCCAGATTACCGGTATTTCTGATTGTGTGGGCTATCATATTATCAATGCATGCTAAATCATATATTAACATATCAGAAAGCTATAAAAATTGATTTGTCTAAACTGAAATAAACTGAAAAGTTGTATTTGCTGCCAACTTCACTTGCATGCTGATTAAAAATGAAATTGAAGTGTGTCTGATGCACATTAGCCGATATGATCTCGCGTCTGGATCTTTCTCGCAAAAACATTTAAGTTATGTTAGGTTTAATTCTGTAATTTTATTTCATTTCTGTTTGGTTTGTTGATTGACTATATGAAAACTCCAAAAAGATTTCAGGCTTGTTTTAGCATATTTTTTTTTAAAACCAAAAAGATTTTTGGCGTGTTTGAATATTTTTCTAAAATCAAAAAGATTTTGATTCTTCTTTATTTTCGATCAACCGTTAGTGAAAAATTCCAAAATTATGCCGGAAACAACCAAATGGACTTGATTTCAGAAACCTCATCGTTGAATTGAACGAAGTTTGAGAAAAACTGTTAATTTTTAAAAATTTTGGGTTCAATTTGAAGATTCATCAAAATCAGGGGTTAATGTGAAAATTTTTAAAATCTCCAAACCTGGAGTTCGGACGACCGAACTTGGAGTTCAGAGGTCCGAAGTTCACTATCGGACAAAGTTTGGAGAGGTCGAATGTGGGGTTCGGTGTAAATGATGGTCCGAACGTGGACTTCGGAGGTTCGAAGCTCATTATCGGACTGGGTTTGGAAAGGCCGAAGTTGGGGTTCGGTAGAATAGTTTGTCCGAACGTAGTGTTCGGAGGACGTTCGGAGGTCCGAACGTCTTGGGCTATAAATACTCCTAACTTGGAGTTCGGAGCTCATTTGTTACTGTTTTCTCCGAACTAGCACCGAACGGTTGCCCAAATTTTCAACTTTAATTTTAGTGATTATTTGACGGTTTTGAGACATATTCTAGGTAGGAAATGTGATTCCGAGCACACTGGTAGTCTTGGATTCGTTTTTCATTCATTTGTTGTGGATTTTTTGTTCGAAAACTCGTTCAGAATGTAACCAGTCCCTAGATCTGAAATTTAACTATCTAAAACTTGTTTTTAATGGATAAAAGTGGTTCCTATGTGCTTGTAATAAAAAACCGACCAAGGGTGTTAAAATTTTTTGATCTAATTTGGTTGTTTTCACTGATTTTAGAATTCAAATATGTCAGAGTTCTTCAAGGTTCGAACGTGGGGCTCGGAGACTCCGAACATGGGGTTCGGAGGAGGCTCGGACAGAGTTCGACCATTTGATAATTTTGATCAAAAAGTTGCTCGTTTATGCAAACAACAATGAGTTGACAAAATTGGTGATTATATCTGTTAATAACTTGGAATCTAATGAATGTTTTATCTTTTGCATTTTCAGATATGGCCAACGACTTGGAAATCGGTGGTAAACACAACATCTGTGCATATATTGGTGTTGCAAGAGGAAAACTTGAAAAACTTGGAGGATCTGGGATCTTTGAATTTCTGAGGCGGTCACGAATTCCTTATGCCATCACTCAACAATGTGATGTATATCGTGATATTATTCTGGAGTTTTGGAATACAACTCGAACAATTACTGACGCTCCTATCAGAATTGTTGCTACTATTCAGGGTAAAGAAGTTGAAATTACTGAAGCAGATATTCGTCGGGTCTTGAAGTTAGAGACCAATACAACAACAGCACAAATAGAATTTCCTCATGAAGATAACGTGGCGTTCTTGAAGCGAATCTGGTATACTGACGATCCAAGTAAAGAATGGGTCTACAAATCATCGCTGAGCGTTCCATATAAATATTTGGCGCACGTACTATTGGTATGCTTGGGGCATAGAATATCTGGACATGATGAAGTTCAACAGATTATGATGTCCTTGATGAATGCTTTGGTAATGAATCGACCATACAATGTTGCTGGTTTGATCTTTCATTATATGAGAGACAATCTCACTCACAGACAAAAGAAAGCAGCCATTTACCCAAGATTTCTCCAGATGATTCTCAATGACTTGTATCCTGATTTAGTAAAGCTGGAAGCACAGAAAATGGAACTGAAGCATATGACTGAGGCGAGTGTGGGTACGTTAGCGTCTTATCAGAAAAAGGCACCAGAGTTCCAGCCAAAATTGAAGTGTCTCATTGGTCATTTGGCCAATGTTAATTATGTGGCTCCAGCACTGGGTGCACCTCGTCATGAATATGGTAGTGATTCAGAGGAATTAGATTATAGCTGGATTGAAGAACAGAATCGGATTCCACAACAAGGTTGAGTTAAAAGACCAAAAAGACAGGTTCCAGTAGTACAAGAACAAGTGAATCAAACATCTGAACCAGTTGTTTCTCAACCGTCAGTATCTGAACCGGTGGTCTCAGCACAGGAAGTTTCTGTAGCTGTCAGTGTGACTGAGACACCTGCGGTTAACACCCTGGAGGATGAATCTGAAGATGATGAAGAGTGTTTGAATGTCGGAGCTGACTCTGAAGACTTGTCGGACACAGACAATCCGTTTGTGCGAGTCTTGATCAATTCTAAGTATGTAAAGCTTAGGAAATGTAGCAATGAACATTTCGCGTACCGGAACAGCCAGAACAAAAGCAATGATCGATAAAAGGATCGTGTGTATGATATTGTAGCTTCATCTGAATCTGACAAAGATTACAATCCTGAAGCCGATGAAGGTTATGGCAAAGGAAAACAGCAAGCTGGTGGTTCTTCTTCTGTTACTCCATCAAAAAGGAGGAAGAAGTCAGTTGCTGGTGGAAGAGGTAAGAAGAAAAGAGGGTCTCAATTTATCTTACAACCTCGTTCCGGTGTGTCTTTGTCATTTGTTCCTTCCATGTCTTTGCCGGAAGTTTCTACGTCTGTTCAGACTTCAGTGTCTGATGTTCAGGCTGACTTTCTGCAAGATTTGATGAATGCCAATCGTTCAACAACTGTTAGCACAACACCTTCAGCAAGTGCTGGTGTGCAGTTTGTCAATCAATCAATGGGGTCCATTCCCACAACTCCAGTGTTTTCTACAGCCACAGCTTCAACACAATCAACACCTGAAGTAAATTTCAATTTTGAACAAGGTTCAATGTCGTTTTCTCAAGCAACTATTTCTGCAGAGCGTGTTATCCGATCAATCTCAAATTGATGCCTTGAAGGCTAAGACTGAAGAACAAGACAAGCTGATTACTGTGCTACAAACAAGCAATGATGAATTGAGGACACTGAATCAGACTCAAAGTCAACGGATTGCCATCTTGCAGAGTCGTGACGTAGCTAAAGATCAAGAAATACTGAGATTAAGCAGATCGAGTCAGACTCAAAGCAGGTTACTTCTTGAGATGGATGAGTAAATTAAATTCTTGATGAAGAAGTTTAAAGCTCAGGGGGAGATTGGAGACAGCTCGGGGTGTATTGAAGATCCGATGCGTTATCTGAACGATGATCCCGAAGATGATTCTCATGGGAATGTTGGTGGAGGATCAGGTCCGACCGGAACCACTGGTTTGGATGCTGGGACATCTACTTCTAAAGGAAAAGATTCTCAAGAAGCAATGCCGATCACATAAATCCCATCAAACAAAGCGGCAACGAGTCTGAGTGAATTTGAGCAGATGTTGCAGACGCTAGAAGAGGGAGAATTTGTTGGTGATTTGACGGCTGAGCAATTGCAAGCGGTATTTGATTTGAACGATGAAGAATTGAAAAAGGCTTCTGAATCAGCACCAAGGAAATATGAATCTGATCCAGAGTATGATGAAGGCGAAGAAGGTATTTTTCATGAAGAGGTTGAGGTAGAGGATATCACTGAAGAAGAATATCCAGATTTATACTCTAACTTCAACAATAATCAGTCTGGTAATGATTTCGAGGTGTTTCCTAAAGAGAAAGATGTTGAAGCCGATGAAAGAATAAAAAAGAAGGAGGCAGAAAAACCTATATACCCGGTGGTTAAGGAGGCAACGGAACGGAAACAACGTTATGCATTTGATGAATTCATGAGAACGTTTCATGCCAATTATGTTCCGCCTCCGAAGCCAATCAAACAAAGATCGTATATCAAGTTTAAGGTCAAGCGTCAGGTAATATTATTAGCTGGATGTATTCTGACAGCTTGAAATGCTATGGGATTAAACGCCAACACGATTTCAGTATTTCAAGTGTGCCAAGGATTTTGATAGTATGCCAATTTGGGATGTTCGTGAATTGACTCGAAAGCCTTTGTGCAATTATGGTACTGATTGGAAGGGTCTACATTTCAAGAGTCTAATTGAGAGAGAATGTCGTGACGGATTTCAATTGTTAGATCCTCAAAAACCCAAAAGACGTCGATCTGGAACAAGGATTCATCCATGAACTGGAAAGAAGCTGATCATTCTGATTTTTAAGAAGAATCCAGATGTAATGAAAACGATTCCTCTAATGAAGATGGAGCTTGATTTTATTAAGGAGTTGAGATGGTGGTATTATAATGAGAAAACAGGTGAAGCTGTGATTGTGCTGAAGGAAAATAACAGAGTTGTGAAGATTTACGATCCAATGTGGTTGATCAATCTTTCAAAGGCTGATATAGATGTGCTTTATCACAATCCAATCTTGTATCATCCTGATTACATGGAGCAGGCGCTGAAGTTCCAAAGGGTAATAAGGATTTGTTTTGCATTTAACATCTATGCCGGGAATAATCATGAGTTGTTAAGGAAGAGAGATGAAGCCGCGGATGTTCAAGGCTGATAAAGAACGGTCCAACTGTTGCCAAGGGGGAGTTTGTTAATACATGAAGTGGCAACGAGCTGGATCAGACAAAGCAATCGAAGACATGAAGATTACAACTTAGGTCTGGTGGCCGAACTCTGGCCGAACCCTGGCCGAGCCTTGGCCGAACCTCAGGTTCGGACAAGCCTTGGAGTTCGGCCGGCCGATAGCTTATATATAGTTATAGTTTTTGTCTTTGTTAGTAGTTGTTGTTTTTGAGCGAACTTCTGAGAGTGTGTGTGTTTTTGTACTCTGATTCTCCTGTAATCGTACTTATCATTAATGAGAGATTGAGTATTGATATTTACATCGTTGTTTTCATTCTCGTTTACGCAACTGATATCGAACTAAACCGATCCTGACTCTCCAGCGTTTTCAGGTTTTTGTAACGTTGTTCTGCACAAATCGTGTAAACAGTATTGAACTAAGCATTGATATTTTAAAGCACGTTATCAAATGTTATATGGATAATACCCTAAGTTGGTTTTTGATAAAAATGAGTTTTGATAAAGAAACGAGAAAAATAGGAAATTAGGGTTTCGAAATATGGTTATTTATTATAAAATAATCCAGAGGGTATGCGGACTTGATTTTTGGTATAGTACAATGTTTACATATATAATAAGTAGATATGAATTTAAAATGGATAAATAATAAAGTACTAAAGACACCGAGTTAATCGGATATTTAGAAGTTCATACGGACCGGAAGGGTAAGCGTCTGTACACTGGGGTTTCTGGCAATGCCGGGGTGTCGCATAAATCCCAACTGGGACCTGGCATGCCCACTGGGCGATCCCGGAGTGAGCGTTTACTTATAGGAATGCGCGTCTTCGTATTATTGTTAAAAGAAAATGATAACTGTCTAAAGGGCATTTTTGTTATTTTTTGACCTTTAAAAGAGATAAACTTAATAATTGAATATTATTAAGATAATATAGAATTAAAATAAACTTAGGAAGTGTTTATTATATTAAACATTACGTTAACGCCATACAATACGCGATTAAGTTTAATTAGAAGGAATAGCGGAGATTTTTCCTGAATTAACTGCTTAAGAGAATGAGGTGAGTTTCTATGAGCCCACTCTTTAAATGTTTTAAATATTTTCGGGCTGATATACATGCCAATGTATTAAAAATATATTCAAATGGTTTATAACTGAAATATTGCCTATTTTAACTATTAGAATTGTTAAAAGGTTTTTGACTGATATATACGTGAAAGGTTATGAAAATATTATGAAAATAATTATTGATGAAATATTTTACAGTATTAAACTGTTAAATAACTGTTGAATTGAAATATACGTAAAAAGGTTGTGATAATGTTTACGAGTGAAATGTCCTAAACTATTAAACTCCTAAATTGCTTTAGAATATTATTTATGAGAAATGTTAAGGAAACGGGTTAAAATGCCTTTTACATGTTTTCTACCGATACACATACGTGAAATGTTTTAAGGCCTATAACTGTTATAAATGATGATTACCTGTTATAAACAGTTTTCGGGAAGGTTATAATGTACGAGTAATATAAAGGATGAAACTTTTAAATAATTTTTCTAAGAAATGAAAATGTAAAGATTTGGTCTAATCTTGCTTATGTAAGTAAGTGTCGGATAAATACGATCTTATTGGCCTTGTTGTGATTGTAAGATGTAACTTATACTGAAACGATCCTATATCATTTCCGTTTGTATTTAAGGTGTGGTGCATACGCTGCGGTACTTCCTATATATGAACACCCATAATACAATAGGAAATGTTATAGAACCAGTCCAGTGTAGGTTTCAGTGAAGTTTAACAAGACCAATAACATTATATTTATAAAACGCTTATTTCCATATACGGGTGATGGACTTGTGTTTAAAAGGTTATGAGTCAAAATACAAAGGTTATTTAAATGGACTTTGAAAATGTTGAAAAGGTTTTAATCTAAGCAGATAGTGTCTAGTGAGAAGGGAAAATGGTGGTTGTACAACTAGAAGCGGGGAACGACGGTTCTCCGGGGTAGCGACGACTGCTCTATTGAAAAGGTATTCGGGTGGCGACGGTTTCCCCAGGAACTAACATGGTTCCAATAGACAATGCTTAGTAAATAAATGACTACTTTTTATGCTTCATATAACTCTTTTTATACCTAATGATTATTTGCACAAGAGAGGTTCTAGGAGACCCAAAGTACTTTGAGTACTAAATGGTTTTACTATGTTTTAAATGGATAAATGTTTTGGTATAATAATGTTAGGTTTATACCTGCTAAATGGTTAAATGGATACATGTTTTGGTATAACGTTGTTATGTTTATACCTGTTAAATGGTTAAATGGTTAAATGGTTAAATGGACAAATGGTTAAATGGATAAATTTTTTGGTATAACTCTGTTATGTCTTATACTTGATAAATGTTTAAAGGTTATATTTTGGTATAATGATTTTATGTCTTATACCTAATAAATGTTTAAAGGATAATGGTTTTAAAGTTACAGTATAATTCTGTTATGTTTTATACTTCATAAATGTTTGATAAAAAGCGGGGTTGTTAGACCCAAGCGTCGCAATAAACTTTCGAGGGAAATGTAACGCTTTTTGAAAAACGTACAACTCACCAGCGTAAGCTGACATTTCCAAAAACATATGTATGTGAGGTGATGATGATGTTTAAGCTAGCAAGGAAAGGGCTTTGGTGAGGACAGATTAGATGGGCAAGCTATCAGGAAAGGACTCGGTAGTGGACTGGTAATAGACATAGATATGATCTAGCTGTTAGATTATGATGTATCTTCCTTACTGTTGTACTTGGCTTATATATAAATGATTTTTTTTTAATTTTCGCTGCTTAGTTATCTCTGTTGTACCATATGTTCATGAGTAAATCCGATGCGTGACCCCTCCAGTGCCAAGTCTGGGAGTGAGCGTCATAAGTTGGTATCAGAACCTTAGTTTAAGAGATTTAGATACTAGCACGGTATCTAGACTTAAACTAGGACTCTGGGTAGACAAAGTAAGGTAAGATAGGGAATATAAATGCTCGTCATGATAGTTATGCCCATAGGAAAGAAGTTGCACAAGGAACATAGGAGGTAAGACTTAGGGTATGCAAGTGTGGAGAATACTCGATTGCAATTAGCGACTACAATTTGGTATTACCCAAATAAACATATCATAGGTTTTAACTGTTGTGTGGCCAAGCGCGGGGTAGATCAGCTGACAGTAAGATACGTGGTCAGTGACTTGTAAGAATGTCTAGAGAAAGGCAGTTTACCGGTCTTTAGAATTACCGGTAGAGAACGAAAGGAAATGTATGGACATTAAGGATGATCACGATGAGAGTAACTGGGTTTTGAACGCATAAGTTATATAATTGTACTGCGCTAGCACTTATATAGGGTAAGGATGTTGCGAAAACGCTTTATTTTTCGAAAACGTGAAAACCAATATTAAAACCTACATAACTTCTTCATACGTTAATGTTTTTTCATAAAATTTGCGCCAAAAGTCTTATAATTACGTTATCTATGGTAAAAAACGAATTATCATGTGAAAAAAACACTCCTTATGTTAAAAACATATTATAAACACTAAAACATTTATGCTACTAATAATAATGAAACATAGTGCACATGTGCAACATATAATTAAAACGTTATAAAATGTTATTTTTTTCTTTAAATCTAAAGATAAGACAACTATGAGATTTAGAGTGCAATTTCTTTTTTAAAACTATTAATGTATACCACATATATGAGGTATTTTGGGTGTGATGCACATGTGCATCATTAAAAAAACACAAAAAAAAATGACTGAAATATAACACTTATGGTGCGACTTAGAAAAAAAATATATTAACTCATACTTAAAGTATGATTTTTTTTTGTGATGCACTGTGCATCACAAAAAAAAAAACTTTATTTTTTTAGCTTTAATAGAATTAAAGATAACATAATTATAAGAGTTTTGGTGTAAATTTTAAAAAAATATATATTAACGTATGAAATAGTTATGTAGGTTTTAAGATGGTTTTCGCGTTTTCGCAAAATAAATATATTTTCGCATGATCCTTCCCCTATCTAATTATCATGAATTCAAAATTTGGAGACTTCACGTCACATGAGTTCTGAAGTGTTGGGCTATTTTGATCATAGGATCAGAAAATGAATAGAGATCAGAGTTATGATAGGAATGCAGATAGAACATCCGATACTAAATCCGATATCAGTAAAAATGTAAAGACAAGTACCTTCAGCGAAGAAATGAAAGCCGCCATATTAGAAATAGTGGCAGAGGCATTGCGGTTACGTTATTATGAATTGCTAATCAACTTTCAGAGGCTTTGGCAAGAAGAATGTCCAATGAAGTTGCCAAGCGTGGAGCTTGTTCAAAAGAAGCTTCAAGTAGAAATAGATTCCCGATGAACGGAAAACGGAAGCGGTCCGAGGTTGAAGAAAGTCTTGAAGACAATGACGGCAGATGCCACAACAAGGCTAAGGGAGCTGCTGGAGAAAGAAAGCCGATATGTCAGATGTTGAAAGTCCGTATACGGATCGATTCTATGGATGAGACGGAAGTTTTGCCATTGAATCATGTTGAATGATTACATAACGAAGGAGTATACAACAATTAAGCTCTGGGGGAGGTCGGACAGAACCTCCCCTCTCAACACACAGACACAAGACAAAAATTTACAAAGAAATACAAAGACGAAACTATTTATACTTCTTCATAAGGTCCGAACTCGGCACCTCCGAACTCTGTCCGAACTCCCTCCGAACCTGGAGTTCGGCCATCAAGGTTCGGTCAACTCCGAACCTAGAGTTCGGCTGTCTTCGACAAATCAGTCTGTTTGACAATTCGAACAGTAACGGCCACACAAGGTTCATGCATCAACAAATTCCCCCTTGGACGTTACTGTCGAATCCAGACATTGATCTTCTAGCAATCTTCAGTCAGCTTGCTGCAAACATCTCTATCTTTAGCAAACTCCCCTTGACCGAATCATCAGGTATGCAGGAAACAATTCGAATCTTGTACAATATCCACAACCAATAAAATTCCCCCTAGCTTCAAGCACAACCATCCAATTGGAACCGGCATGTATGATAATGGTTTACTTCATAAGTTGTATCCGGAAATTATAAAGACACACGAACATCACTGCATCTTGATAATAATCTTCAATCTTCACCGAATTGTAACACATTCTGATCTTTATGAAAACAGACACGATCAGCATCTTCAATCACGGAAATTCCCCCTCAGCATCAAATCCATCCCAATATATTACTCCGGTAAACGTATATCTCGTTGCAGACTGGAATCTGACCAAGTCTTTCGACAACTCAAGAAAGTATCGGGCATATGACAGAAAGTTCCAAACCATAATTGAAAACTTTGACATATCGGTTCGCACGAACATCAGAATATACCACATTTCCATGAAGATCAAAAACCACCATCATCCCTGCTAATTGCTTTTGAATATTCACTTTTTCAATTATAAAACTTTGAAAGTTTTAGGGTCCCCAATTTCCCCCTAAACAAGTGACATATTCAAATCTTCAATTTCTTATGATTCCAACCCCGCATTCTTGTAGTGGAATGATAAACTCAAGTGGCCCGCAACGGAATCTTTAATCTCATTTAATCTTCAGTTTGTGTGGAATGATAATCTCCGACAAACGTTCCCAAGTAATCATAACCATATCTCTGAATCGCTGTCCATCATCAGAAACACGTATTCTTGAATCTCTGTCCATCATCAAGAAAAATGACTACCCACAAACCCATTTCTTGAAATTCGATCACTAACTCGTAACAAGTATCAGAATCTGGATCTTCTTCAAATATAACACCCCACAGCTACCGAATCAAGGATAAACTCGATAACTGGTCCGCTTCTTTCAAATTCCCACCTAACGGGGGTTCGGGGGCAGCGCCCCTGAGAAGCGGGGTCCAAGGGGGGGGGGGGCAGCCCCTGGCGGGGTCCAAGGGGCAGAGCCCCTGGCTGGGGCCGTGCTTGAACTGGAAATTTTTGAAATCGCACCAGATTCAGAATTTGATCGAATTTAGACATCCAGATACTTCTGTTAGGTAAAAACATGACTCAGGAAGACTCGATTGATTAAAAACCAAACTTTTCTAGACCTTCAAGTTTGATCTTTGATTTTGCAAACAAATCATCAAAAACTGCAGCAATATCATTTGCTTCTTTCTTCCAATTCTCAACTTCCTTTATCAAATCATCATTTGTTTCAGTCAGCTTTAAAACTTTTGCAATCAACTCCGCATTCTCATGCTTAAGCTTCAATTCATTCTCAACAGCTTCACGTTTTGAAGAACCATCTTTTTGAACTTCTTCCATAATAGATTCATTCAATTCAGTATATTTCTGAGCAAGAGCATCCCAAAACATTTTAGAATTCTTGCACGTTTTGAATTGAGGCAGTAATTCTTTTGACAACGCCATTGTGAGAATATCATAAGCTTTTAATTCTCTTTCATAACATTCCCTTTCCTCAAATGAAAGATCTCTTTGGAATTTAGGAACACCATGCCAATCAGTCGGATATGAATACTTTTTATCAATCACCTTCCAAAATTCATCAAAGTTAGCGTTGATAAAAACCTCAAAATCCTTTTTCCACTCTTGATAAGCTTCACATTTTAATAACTTGGGAACCACCGAACTTGATTGCATCTTACTCATTGTGATTATACCGGAAAATATCAATCGATGAACCTTGTATCTTGAACTTTGAATTTTGTGAAATCACCGAATTGAAATCCCAAGGCCAAATCCTCAAAAATATTTTTGTATATTTCTTGTTTATTTTCCTTCAAGAAAAAAACAAACTTTGAAAGAAAACAATGTTTATAACTTTTGTTTATTTAAGATAAGAAATGAAACAACGAAAAATAGGTAAAAAAAAACGCAAACAAAAACAAACGTGATAATGTTTGTCAACCGATTCAACAAACGCAAAAGAATTTGCGTTCACAAATCAATCCAACGAACGCAAAATCTTTGTTAATTTTTTTTTAGTATTTTTATTTATAATAGTCTTATTTGTTATGACTTTGGTTTTTTTTTAGAAAGTAATCTATTTAAAATGCTTTAAACTATTTAAAATGCTTAAAACTAGAGGGACTAGAAATGAAAATTTTCATATAAAACAAAATAGTCGAATATAGTTTTTCTTAAACCACCGTTCAACAAAATTTTCCGGCGACAAAAACGTTTTCCCGGCGAAGTAAACCACAAAACATCCAACAACTTCAACTGACTGTAACTTGCTCAATTCTTGACTAAAATGAAATCCGAAAGTTGCGTCGAATTCGTATCGAAGAGAGGATTCAAACTAGAACCATTGTTGCTAGGTTTTAAGTTGGTTTAAGCATTGAACAAAATAGCTCCGACGAATGAAGAAGATGGTGAAGTCGTGATTTTCTCAAAACAACACCAAATCGAAAAAGGATTGTTGCATTAGCTTCCTATGATCAAACCGAGTCTGTATGTACCAATTTTACACGAAATGATCGAGTATTAGAGAATTCACCATTGAAGAACTTGAAGAAAATGCATATGTTCTCTGAAATTTCGAATCTGTACAAAAATCAACCAAAACTAATTTCGAAACCTTTAGTAGATGTGTGATGATGTACTGAATGGTCTCCAATCAACCGAAACACCTAAACACGTCGAATTCAGAAGCAATTTGTGAGTCAAAGAATGATCAGTTTGACTCTAAAAAGTCAAACACGATGAAATTGAACAAATCAAACACTAATTTCGATCAGAAATGATGTAGAATCACGCCTGGAATGCTCTGATACCAATTGAAAACACGAATCGTCCCGATTTCTAGTGATTTGTACACCGAAACCGGACCGAAAGTTCACCCGAAACTAAGAACACAAAATCGTAAATAAATCTCTGTTTATAGCTCCAATTGATCGATGTTTACATGATTTGGACTCGTTTATAGCATCTAAACATGATCTAATACACAAAACTTCATGAAATTCGAGATCAAAAACTCCTCCCTTACAAATCAAACTCAAAGAAACGGTTATGGCGAGAGTTCCACTGCTCCGAACCTTCAAAACATATATATATAAGCATACCAGTTCGGAGCCCCCTTTGTCCGAACCTCTACTTCGGAGGTAGATCGGAGGTTGATAGGACCTCCATATTGAGTTCACTGAATCTCTTAATTTGTATATGAGTTAAATGTGAGATATATTATCTCACATAAAAGACCCTCAAGTATTAACAAACTACACATTCTACCCTCGACATTATTTAACTCTTCTAACTCAAACAACTAACAATACTAACTGATACACACACGACACACACACATTTTGCACTAACAGATGTGCGAGAAACATCATCATGAGGATTGCATGTGGAGATCAAACCATTGTTACGACTATGGCCAGGACGATCACTTCTTCTGCATGTGTGTGGAGCTGAAGAAATATTTTATATGCAGGAATTTAGAACACAACAGAACAGACTATCGTGGGAGGATGAAAGCTCAGGAACCGATGAAGATGAAAAGAGATGTGAACAAGCCCAATTGTCACACGTATCATAAGAACAACGAAGCCGATGGAGCATCCGAAGCTCTAGAGAATGGAGTCAGGACTCTTAGTAATGCAGGCACAAAAACTGAGGTTACATCCAGTTTAGTTTCAGGTATGCATACATTAATAACGTGCCCACGTATGTCTTATTAATACTCTGATATTATATTACGTAGGTTATATGTATTTACATACAAAGAAACCCCTTTTGATTGAAACGGCCTTAGGAAGAAATGTTAGGATTACGTAAATTACCTATTAAGAATATTCCCAATAACTTTAGGTGATTTTGAAAACGTTGAGATGATAATAAATTGACTCGTAGGATGCTACGCGCAAATCGTCTGTACCCGGAGGAAGGCTCAACTTTGTATTCAAGGATCGTGATGGCTCAGCGGTAAAGATTACTTATGTAATCTAGACGTGGAAATTCATGGGTCAAGAGGTAAGTCATACTCAATGTATGCCATTGACTCGGAGGGGAAACCAAGAAGCTGAAGAACGTATCAGTGACGCGTCAATTTCCGAATGAATTATCCAGAAGATCTAATGAGCAGCTCGTCTAATAAAGAAATGGAGTTTCAAAATCAACTCAACGTTAGAAGCAACGTCAGAAGCAAAGCCAGAAGAAATAACAACAGTAGAAGCAACAACGCTAGAAGTAAAAGCACCATACCAATTATCTCCCTTAGAAGTAAGGAAATTTCTTTAGGGTAAGTACCTCGACTTAGGATGCTCCAGCATTTTCAAAAAGAAGGACGGAAGCCAAGCATATGCATAGGCTGCAAGAAGATAAAGAAGCTGTCAGTGAAAAGCAGATATCCTTTGCCAAGGATCAGCAAATCATTTCAACTATCTATAAGGAGCAAGACGATTCTCCTAGGTCGATATGAGGTCAGATTAGCGCTAGCTAAAGGTTTAAAAGTGAAGCTATAGAGAGAATGGTTTTTCGGAAGCAAAATGTAATTTCGAGATATTAGTAATATTAACTAAAATGACGAATTCCCTTACAATCCCAGAAGTCTCGTAGCTAAGCATGCAGACAAATGACGTTCTCGAGGAGTGGAGAAGAATGCGTGAGGCATTGGAAGAAAATGCTAAATTTCAAAAGGAGGCTATATGTAGGATTCCGAAGCGTGCAGATTGGCGAAAAGGAAGTTCATATGATCAACTTGAGAATTACCGTAATAGATACCTTTGAAATAGAAACAGTAATACGTCAAAAACCGCGAAGACCTTCCAAAGATCGTAATGCCATTAGGTTGACTAAGAAAATGTCAAGTCCTTTTGGAATCCTAATCAGTAGCAAGCATGAAAGGAAGTAATGAACGGATTAACTCAGGCATCGGTACAATCATTACCGATTTGGCCTAGTGGAAAAGGAATTTGCAGAAGTAGTGTTTACACTCAAGAAATGCAAAACATTAAAATGAGGTTGTGCACTAGGATTAATCCCGTGCAGGTAGGTATTACGAGCCAATGCGGAAAACGAATTAGTAGCATTCATGAATATGTATCACTTACTAAATAGCAAGTAAGAGACTATTAATGTCCAGAAGTAAAGTTTGAATCTTGTAGTAGGCGGATAAATGTTTAACGTACGTTGAAGGTTCAAGAGAATGATAGAGGCTTCGCGATAAATTTCAAACTTAAGGAATTTTGAAGCATATCCCGATAATATTCATAATCAAGCTACCCTATATATATATATATATATATATAGCTAAGAGTTATGACGCCACCTTGATAATATGAGATTGATTAAAGGAAGAGTTCCTTTATTTTGAGAGATGTATTCTCCCAAAACGTCATCTAGATAGTTCGTTAGAAAATTCTTTCCTAAAAGAATTAGTATCTATCATAGAAATACGGTTCACATCTTAAAAGTAGGACGAAATTCCGTGGATAGAATAGCTAAAGTATTACGTTATAGGTAATAGGGATAAATGATAGACTGTCATAGAGAGTTTGTTGTGATATTAAAATTGTAACCTAGGAACCAGGTGGTTCGTATGATAAGGATGCATTAGATTCATGAGAAAAAATCCCAGATTAATCTTGGAAAGAAAGGTGAAAAGGTAAAGATCTCAATGTGAGTTAAATCACAGTTTGAGCAAGTTTCGAGGATGAAACCTTATTTAAGGGGGGTAGAGTTGTAACACCCCAACATTACATAACTTGAATTATATACGTGTGCTATACGTGTTAAATAGCTAAAACTTATATTGATATGGTTATTGGTTTAAAAATAGGTAAAGGGTAACGATTTGCAAATCCTATACGTGTTTATGTTATAGATACATATGATATATGTGTTCGATAGCCAAACGTGATGAAACGTATGAAAAATGCATCTTTACCCATTAACGGGTAGTGAATTGATAAAGGATAGGGTTATGTGAATAATACACGTGTTGACATATGAAATGAAATAAATACGTGTTTTATAACAAAGATAATTGATATATGTGATATCAAAATGAAATACGTGTTTAGAAGTTGATGTGATAAAAATAAATGATAACCGGAAGAAAATACGAGTACACGATTGTATTATGTTAGATATATGGGTAAGTATATACATATATATTCTAATTGCTTATAAGCATGTCAAATATTCATTTGATGAATATATACGTGAGAATACGTGTCAGAATAGTTAAACATGTGAAAATAAATAAGAACGTATCCTTACGTTAAAATGATGGTTAAAAATAATTAAAAACGTAGCGTATACGAGTATTATACGTATTTATATGAACCCGAGGCTTAGGAGTTATTATAAATACATCCTAAAGTGATTCGGGACATTAAATGATAAGTATCTAAAGTAGAAGGACAAAAATATAAATTTATAGAAAATATATATAAATATATATAGATATACGAATGTATATAAACCTTATCAAACGTATTCCGAGCCCTAAAACTATTAGAATTATTTCCCATAATGTTTCAATACATAAAATAGTAGAAGAATAGAAGTTAGAGGGGCTAAAGTGCAAAATAGCAATATATATATATATATATATATATTTATATACATACGTATGTATACGTATATCATCGTGCGTGTTTCGAGCCTTAGAAACTTCTGTTAATACGCCCCATAATGTTTTAAAACATTAAATAATAATTTGGTAGAAGTCTGGGGGCTAAATTGTAAATATAAAGTTAAGGGACCAAAACTGTCAAACTGCGAAAGTTTCCTCGCATTACGCGAGCCTCCTCTCGTGGTATACAGGCCATGTTAGCGACCAGATATGTTTTGGCTCGTTTTTGGCCACGTCTACTTACTTGCAGCCCAAAATTCTTCGTATACGCGTCTCTTTAAGCCGGCTTATCATCATAGAGACATGGAGGGGACTGAGGCGCATCTGAGGACTATAAATACAGCCCCCAACATCCGTTTTTCATCACTAATTCACTAATTCTTCCTTCTAAAAACCCGAAAGAACCCATAACTTCTTCGGCTTAATACGAGAAACCGGTGATGTAAGGAATATCACTTTAATGATTTGAAGCTCCAATTCTGCTCTATGCAAAGAATTTTAAGCTCTTATGCAAGCCAAGTTTGAGATGAGCTTAATATGAGAACTCAGTTTCTTTTTGGGGCTGCAAGTGAAGCAGACTGACTCTGGTATTTTCTTGAATCAATCTAAATATATTCAAGATATTCTTACACGTTTTGATATGCAGTCACTTCAAGCATCAAAACTCCCATTTCCACATCCCACAAGCTTACAAGTGATTGTAGTGGTGAACCTGTGGATGAACATATTTATAGAGCAATGATTGGATCTCTAATGTATCTCACAGCAAGTAAGTCAGACATTATGTTCAGTATTTGCCTCTGTGCTAGATACCAAGCATCACTAAAGGAGTCCCACATGTTAGCAGTCAAAAGGATATTCAGATACTTGAAGGGTCAACCTAAAATTAGGCTTGTGGTACCCTAAGAATTCTAATTTCACCTTCAAAGATTCACTGACAGTGATTATGGAGGCTGCAACTTGGACAAGAAATAAACTTCAGGCGGATGTCAGTTTTGGGGGGAGAGACTTGTCTCATGGCAATGCAAGAAACAAACCTGTGTTTCTACTTCTACTGCTGAAGCTGAGTATATTGTTGCTTCAAGATGTTGTGGTCAAGTTCTATGGATTCAGAATCAAATGCTAGATTATGGAATTGCATTCATGGAGACTCCCATCTTTGCTGACAACAACATTGTCATCTCAATCACCAACAACCCAGTGAAGCACTCCAAAACAAAGCACATTAATATCAGGTACCATTTTATTAGAGATTGTGCTGAAAAGAATTTGATCAAATTGCTCAAAGTTCATACTGATAACTAATTAGCTGATTCATTCACTAAGGCTATTGATAAGACAAGATTTTTCTACCTTATCACAGCAATTGGTATGATGAACTTTGATTAAAATGTTTTTTAGAAACCTTTATTAAAAGAGACCTTTGTGTCAAAGATCCCGTCTCTTGATACAAAAAGAAAAAGAAAAATAAAATCTTTGTGTTAATTAGAAATCATTTCAGTTCATAGTCACTAACTTATGTCAAACTATGAAAATTAACACAAGTTATTTTCAAAATTCATGTGTTTTGGTTTTCCGTCTCAAATTCCGGTTCAACCTGTGAGAAAACAATTTTGAAAATCTCAAGGTGAACTTCAACCGGAAAAATACTTTGTAGTAAACGTGGAAAAAGTTTTTGAAAACAATTCTTCGAAGCGGAAAAAGTATCCGCTTAAAGTTCAAACGAAAGAAATTTGGTTTTTAAAATAAAGGAGAAAATGGGTCTGCTTGAACTTTCGGGTCAAAAAGTCAAAATTACTTTTCATTTAATTACCCGGAAGGAACAACTTTTTAAGCGGATACACATTTAATTACCTATTAAGTTTTAACCATTAAATATTCGGGGTTTCAGTAAATATCCTTTTGGATAATGACATGCTTTAAAGGGACGTACTGTATAAACTGCTAAGCATAAGCCACATCAATTACTGAACGGTTACGTCAAAAATTCTCTCCTCCACGTCACCCACGAAAAAGGTAAAAAGCCCTAGATTATCGTCATTCCTCACATTTCTCACAAAACCCACACCCAAATTCTCTCCAACTTCCAACAAACCATCAAATTTTCTCTTCAAATCCAACAATAAATGGCTCCCAAAGCGAGCACGAGTGGCAAAAAGCCTGCCAGTTATTCCAAGTTCTCTGTGGAACACAATCTGGTGGCTTATCTCGAAGTGCCTAGCAAAAGCGATGTTTACACCGGCATGATCGAGTTCCTTAAAAAGTCTCATCTTCATCACGCACTAACAGCTGAAGTAGTGATTTTTGAAGAACTTATGGAGGAATTTTGGTCAAACGCCAATGTAGTCGAGGATAGCGATGATGGTGAAACAATTGTGTCAACTGTATAAGGCACAACAGTGGAAATTGATGAGGCGAAGGTTAGAAAAGTCCTGAAACTGAGGGATGAAGATGGATATATATTTGTGGATTCTAAGAAGTACATGCCGATGTTCAGAGCCATTGGCTATGGTGGTTCACCAACAAGCAAGACGATAAAAAAGGGGCAACTTCCATACAAATGGAGATTCCTTGCCCACATAATTTTGGTGTGCCTCACTCCGAAGAAAGGAGGTTTTGATGAACTGACCGCTGAACAAGCTTCAGCATTTTATGCGGTGGTAATGGGTGAAAATTTTAATTTTTCCAAACTTTATTTAATCATGGCCTAAAAATGAATCCTACACCATCATACTTTTACATATATCCTAGGTTTCTGACTTGCATTCTCAAGGAAGAATACCCTTAAATAAATTTGGGTGGTTCGATTTTACATCAAAAATTTCTCAATGAGAAGACTTTTTCTAACCTAGCTTTAAATAAGGCAGCATTTCACGAAAGGGATACAGACCATCTGTGACATCCGAGAATTTCAAGGTTTACTTCCGTTAGTTAATTCCGTTAGTTACGTTATAAGTGTTAACTTAGTAACTAATGCTTAACTAGGCCGAATACGTCCACGACCTTTGGTTGATCACCGAACCCGTCCATATGTGTTATGTGTTCACTAATTATTGTCATTTTGTGCAATGTGATTTGAAAGCATGATTATCGTTAATAGCATGACAAATTGTAAACACTTGATTATGTGAAAATTGCCTTATTTTGGTAGCCAGCGAAACTACCGAGCGAAACTACAGATTCGCCCGGTAGCTAGCTAAACTGATTGACCTGCATGAGTTCAGAGCCAGTTTCGCTTGGCCAGCGAAACTGCCAGCGAAACTAGGCCCTGATATATAATAACATAAAACCCTAGTTGCCTCATTTTTGCACCATCCTCTCCAAAACACACACACACACTCCTGGAATTCTGGTCAGTCGAGAAACACAACAAAACATCAAGGTCTCAGCCTCAAGACAACATCCATTCGATTCCTTGATCGAATCGTGAGTCCCAAAACCTCTCTTTATGCCTTTTCTTTGAGTTTTCTTAAAAAGCATGCTTAAACTTTCATGAAACTGCTTGATCTGCTAGTATGTTGCTTAGGGATGTTAGATCTGTTATAAAGTTTGCAACTTTACGTATGAAATCCAACCATGATAGAGATTTGTGCTATTTAGGTCATTTTAGGTCAAAAATGTGTTTTTGGTGATTTGGATGTGAAAACCCATGTTTAAGGTGTTAAATCTTGTTGTTTGATGTTGGTAAATGTCTAGGCATGCTAGATAATGAATTACATGTAATATGGAAGCTGTTAGATTGATTTTTAGGCTGATCCGTAAGTTTTTCGCGACCAGCGAAACTGTCATGTTCTCTGGGCGAAACTGTCCAGCGAAATTATACATATCTTCAACCAGCGACACTATGGAGCGAAACTGTAGTGTCGCCGGGTAAACCAAGTCGACCAGCTCGAACGAAACTATCGAGCGAACCAACCTGAACGAAAGTTCAAACCAGTTTCATGCGAAACTAGGCTAGCGAAACTGCGTCAGCAGTTTCGGGCGAAACTAGCCTAGCGAAACTGTGTCATCGGGTATTGCCTAGCGAAAGTACTGCCCGTGCACCTAGCAAAACTGTCTAGCGACACTATTCTAGCGAAACTGTGATCTGACCAAACTTAAACTTGTGCAACTTGTGTGAATGCTATGCTATGATTTACATGATTATGCAATGATGAAATATGTTTGATTTCTGTATTATGTGAACCCCTGCTATGACCAACCATTGGTGTCGTGTGTCGGTATGTCGTGTCTTAGTTCCAACGTGCTATGTTATGGGCCATAGTGGCGTTAAGTTAAAGACTAGACGCAACCTAATACTTAAGACCTTAATGTGATTATTAGGTCTTCGTTAGCAAATCATAATTTGGATTATTGAAGTGTAGCTGAGCAACCTAAGGTGAGTTTCACAAACCCTTTAATTGTGAGCCCGTTTGGGACACAACGAATGAACTTAACGATAAACAACGCAGACGTTTTGAGGTATTACAATTTGGATACCTGTTATGGAAGTTGGAGTGTTTTATGGGAACACTTGCAACTGTCCATCCTTGGGGTTTCTATTGAAACCCGGAAACGACCATTTGACACTTAAACTCTTTTTGGGAATTTCAAATGAAATCCAGGATAAACTGTTTTAATATGACTAGTGTAGGTTAAAGTCTAAACCAAATGATATCACATGATTTCTAAGGATGCTTTAAAACTTAAAAAGTCCTCAACCTAGTACTGTTGATCTGAGAAGCGAGGGGATGTTGGGTAGATCTACTGAGGGTTTGACAAACCCTGCTCCGCGGTACACAAATGTGTAACCAACCGGTTGGAGGCCGAACGGAGTTCAATGTCAGCCTATGTTTAGTTGTGGGCCTCCCAAATGGGACACAACTGGAGGCACCAACCATCGGCAAATGCCGAACTCTGTTACGTCAGCTTTCAGCCCTAGTACGACTCCTTAGTGCATGGAAACCGGATTAGCTACCCGCGATATCGGTTGACCACTTTAATCCTTTACTTAACTAGTGCATATTCAAAAATTCAACTCTTGGCAATTGCCTTGCAAAACTATTACTTATGTATATGTTGATACATACGATTATGAGACCGGGCCAATGCATGTCATGCCCACCGTGAACTCACCAGCCGTTAGGTTGACACTTGTGTGGTTTTCACTTTTGCAGATCGCTGAGGAGTATCCATCGAAGGTTGGCATGGCACTTGAAGATCTCTTATTTTAAAACTCTAACTTGGGAACTTAATAACAATTCATGTTTTGAAATTTAAGCACGTGGTTAGTGCTAAGACACTTATGTTTACTTTCCGCTGCGTACTGTTAAACTATTTTGATCATTAATGTTTGGACTTTACTCTGATTGTAGTTTACGCTATTTGTAACTGAACTGCGTTGTGGTAAATACTCCATATATATAGATATATATACGTAGATATATATATAGAGACCGTGTCTAGGTAGTCTAACGGAAAAACCTTAGGAAATTTTCACACACGAATACGAAATGCGAACGCAAATGCGCACACTATTCCGGGGAAAGCGACAACGAAACGACGCTACACGCTACGTCCTGATTTCTACTACGATGACTACGCCGACGGTGACTTTTATGGGGAAGCCGACTTTCGACGATAGTACTTACGACTTACGGCATTCTTCGACGACGCCTCAGTTTTGCACGAAAATTTTTGGACTAATAGTGGGATAACGGGAACTGGCTAATATACATATTATGGGATATGTATAGAATATAATTGTGACTGAACACTGGCTACTTTAACTGTCCAGCAAAATGTCTGGAAGAGGACACGGAAGAAGCAACATCAACATGACGCCTGCACAGCTGCAAGCAATGATTACTGAACACGTGCAAGCCGCGGTGGCAGCCGTCCAAGCTGCATACGCCGCACAGGGTAATTATTATGCCGGTTAAGGCACAAAGCGATTATAATTGACTTGTTTAAACTTAAAACCCGAACTATTATTGCATCATGAAACCACCACCACTGCACGTTCAAGTCCTTCATGGACTGCAAGCCGATGACGTTTTCCGGCGAAGAAGGAGCTGTAGGACTCCTCAGGTGGATTGAGAAGTCTGAGAAGGTCTTCTCTATGTGCAACTGCCCTGCTGGAGACAAAGTGAAGTATGCGACTGGTACCTTTGAGGGAGCTGCTCTCTCCTGGTGGAATGCTGAGATTCAGATGATTGGGATAGATGCGGCCAACGGCATGGAATGGGGAGCGTTTAAGGAGTTGGTTATGGAGGAGTACTGCCCTCGAGATCAAGTCAAGAAACTGGAAGGAGAGTTTTTGAACTCCAAGATGTCTGGGTCAGAAATTGAAGAGTACACTGCTCGTTACCACGAGTACGAGGTACTGTGCCCCTCGATGGTTGATACTGAATTTAAGCGCATTGAGCGTTATCTAGAGGGTCTCGCACCCCAAATCAAGAGCCTGGTGACAGCCAGCAATCCAACAACTGTGCAACAAGCCATCCGTCTGGCTCACAAGTTAACCGATCAGGAGATCGAAAGGGGTACTCTACCCGCAAAAGCCACTGAGAAGACTGCCTTGAGTGGCAAGCGTAAGGCTGAAGAAGAAGCTCCAGCTACATCTGTGAACAATCAATCTGTTGGAAGTCAATCTGGGAGGTCCTCTAACTCCCAATATCAGAACAAGCGACCAGACAACACTAGGTCAAATTTCAACAACAGTGGGGGTAACAATCGCCAAGGTGGGAATGGAAACTACAAGGGTAAAGCTCCGTTATGTAACAAGTGCGGGAAACACCACAACGGTATGTGTAACAAAGGTTTGGAATGTGGAAGATGTGGGAAACCGGGGCATGAAGCCAACAACTGCTGGACCAACTTGCAGAAGTTGAACAACGGCGGTCAGAACCAAGGAGGAAATAACAACAGGGGAAACGGAAACAACCGTTACGGGCAAGGAAACAATCAGAACAACAACAATGGTGGAGCCCGTGGCTGTTATGAATGTGGTGCTCAAGGCCACATGAAGAAAGATTGCCCGCAATTGCGCAGGCAGGGTGATGGTAACAATGGCAACGGTGGGAACCCGGGCAACGGGAATGGTAACGGTGGGAATGGTAATGGTGGAAACGGTAATGGTGGGAATGGTAGAGGTCGTGCCTTCGTCATGGGTCAGGGAGAAGCTCGCAACGACGCCAACGTGATTAATGGTAAATTTATATTGAATGGTTTCTTTGCTACTGTGTTATTTGATTCTGGTGCTGAAAGAAGTTTTATTTCCACTAAGTTTGCTAGACTAATAAATGCTAAACCGATTGCCTTAGATGCTACGTATGTGGTAGAACTAGCGAATGGTAAACTTCATGATACAACGCAGATAGTTAAGGACTGTAAGTTAGAACTAGCTGGCCATACATTAGGAATCGATCTTATGCCTTTCCCGATTGGTAGTTTTGACGTTATAGTAGGAATGGATTGGTTATCTGAAAACCGAGCTGAAATCTTATGTAAAGAAAAAGTGGTTCGTATTCCACTCGAAGAAGGTGAAGTGTTAACGGTTCAAGGTGAAAAAGGTGGAGCAGTCACTGGTATTATCTCGTTTCTCAAAGCTCAAAAGTGCCTTCGTAAAGGTCACTTCGCGATTCTTGCAAACGTCACCGATTCGACACTTCCCGAGCGCAGAATCAACGATTACCCGATAGTTCGCGACTTCCAAGATGTATTTCCTGAAGATCTGCCTGGTTTGCCTCCATTTCGTCAAGTGGAGTTTGGAATCGACTTAGCTCCTGGAGCCGCTCCGATTGCACGCGCACCTTACCGTTTGGCGGTAAGCGAACTCAACGAACTCTCCGCACAACTTCAAGAGCTACTCGACAAAGGGTTTATTCGTCCAAGTTCGTCTCCATGGGGAGCACCGGTTTTGTTTGTTAAGAAGAAGGATGGAACGTTCCGTATGTGTATTGATTACCGAGAGCTTAACAAAGTTACTATTAAGAATCGGTATCCACTTCCTCGAATCGACGATCTCTTCGACCAACTGCAAGGTTCGAGCTACTTTTCAAAGATTGATCTACGGTCTGGATATCACCAACTCCGTGTTCGTGATGAAGATGTCCCCAAGACTGCTTTCAGAACTCGGTATGGACATTACGAGTTTCTAGTTATGCCGTTTGGGCTAACTAATGCACCTGCGGTGTTTATGGATTTGATGAATCGAGTGTGCAAGCCGTACCTCGATCAGTTTGTGATAGTCTTCATTGACGATATTTTGATTTACTCCAAGACAAAGGAAGAACACGAGGAGCATCTACGACTAATTTTGGAATTACTCCGTAAGGAACAGCTTTATGCTAAGTTTTCGAAATGCGATTTTTGGATTCGCGAAGTCCAGTTTCTTGGACACATTGTTAATCAGGAAGGAATTCATGTCGACCCGGCTAAAGTGGAAGCTATCAAGAATTGGTCTACTCCTAGAGCGCCGACCGAAATCCGACAATTTTTGGGACTTGCCGGATATTACCGAAGATTCATTAAGGGTTTCTCGCAATTGGCTCAACCCTTAACAGCATTAACGCACAAGGGAGTGCAATATAGATTGGGTGAAAAAGAAGAACACGCGTTTCAAACTCTCAAAGATATGTTATGTTCAGCTCCGATTCTTGCGTTACCCGATGGAGTTGACGACTTTGTAGTCTACTGTGATGCATCCATCCAAGGACTCGGTTGCGTATTGATGCAACGGGACAAGGTAATTGCCTATGGGTCCAGGCAACTGAAGGACACTGAGAAGAATTATACAACGCATGATTTGGAATTAGGAGCCGTGGTTCATGCACTCAAGATTTGGAGACATTACCTCTACGGAACAAAGTGCACGATATTTACTGACCACAAAAGCTTACAGCACATCTTTAATCAGAAGGATCTCAACATGCGACAACGACGGTGGGTCGAGCTACTGAATGATTATGACTTAGCAATTAAGTATCACCCGGGAAAAGCCAATGTTGTGGCTGATGCACTAAGCCGAAAGGAGTACGAAAAGCCTCGACGAGTACGAGCGCTGCAACTTAACATTCACACGGGATTGCCGGATCGGATCCGCGATGCCCAACAAGAAGCTTTAAAGGAGGAAAAAATCGCAGCTGAAGCACTGCGAGGGGTGGATGGTAACTCCGAAATTAGGTCCGACGGACTCAGATACTACAATGACAGAATTTGGGTTCCTTTACTTGGAAATCTTCGTGAGCTCGTGATGGACGAGGCTCACAAGTCAAGGTATTCGGTGCACCCTGGATCGGATAAAATGTACCAAGATTTAAAGGGTTTGTATTGGTGGCCGAATATGAAAGCCGACATCGCGCGATATGTGGCTAAGTGTTTAACATGCTCAAGGGTGAAGATTGAATATCAAAAGCCTTCTAGGCTATTACAACAACCAAAGATCCCAGAATGGAAATGGGAGGATATCGCAATGGATTTTGTAACAGGATTACCTCATCGATCGAATCGACCAGATGCGATTTGGGTTATCATTGATCGATTAACCAAATCTGCACATTTTATCCCGATGAGAGAAAGTGACAACATGGATAAGCTAACAAAGCTGTACATTGACCGAATTGTGGCACGTCATGGAGTGCCTAAGACCATTATCTCAGATCGAGATCCTCGATTTACTTCCCGATTATGGCAATCTATGCAAGAAGCACTGGGAACCAGACTGGATATGAGTACAGCTTATCACCCGCAGACCGATGGTCAGACGGAACGAACTATTCAGACTTTAGAAGACATGCTCCGAGCTTGCGTTCTCGACTTCGGTAAAGACTGGGAAGCTCATCTTCCGTTGGTGGAGTTCTCCTACAACAACAGTTATCATTCAAGTATCGGTGCAGCACCTTTTGAAGCTTTTTATGGCAGAAAGTGTAGATCGCCCGTGTGTTGGGCTGAAACGGGTGAGAAAGGACTCACCGGACCGGAACTCATTCATGATACAACTGAACGGATTATTCAAATCAGAAAACGGATAGCCGCAGCACGTGACAGACAAAAGAGCTATGCCGACAAACGCCGTAAGCCTTTGAAGTTCGAGGTAGGCGACAAGGTGCTATTGAAGGTATCTCCCTGGAAGGGAGTGATACGCTTTGGAAAGCGTGGAAAGTTGAATCCTCGCTACATCGGACCGTTTGAAATCATTGGGGAAGTAGGCCCGGTGGCCTACCGTCTACAACTCCCTGCCGAACTCGATGGAGTTCACAACGTGTTTCACGTCTCTAACTTGAAGAAATATCTGGCTGACAACACTGAAATAATCCCTTTGGAGGAATTGGAAATCGACGAACATCTGAGATTTATCGAGCAACCGGTAGAAATCATGGGACGCGAGGAGAAAACCCTAAAACGTAGCAAGATTCCGATCGTCAAGGTTCGATGGAACTCAAGACGTGGACCAGAATATACTTGGGAACGAGAGGATCAGATGAAGAAGAAGTATCCTCACTTGTTCGAGCAAACGTCCACAGAAACTCAAGGTATGATTTAATTTTGGGGACCAAAATTCCTTTAACGGGAGGAGGATGTGGCGACCCTAAAACTTTTGCTTTCTTTCCCCAGCGACGACAGCCGAGGCTGCAAACGCTACGACGCAAGAATAATTTTCGGGACGAAAATTCCAATTACAAGGGGATGATGTGACATCCGAGAATTTCAAGGTTTACTTCCGTTAGATAATTCCGTTAGTTACATTATAAGTGTTAACTTAGTAACTAATGCTTAACTAGGCCGAATACGTCCACGACCTTTGGTTGATCACCGAACCCGTCCATATGTGTTATGTGTTCACTAATTATTGTCATTTTGTGCAATGTGATTTGAAAGCATGATTATCGTTAATAGCATGCCAAATTGTAAACACTTGATTATGTGAAAATTGCCTTATTTTGGTAGCCAGCGAAACTACCGAGCGAAACTACAGATTCGCCCGGTAGCTAGCTAAACTGATTGACCTGCATGAGTTCAGAGCCAGTTTCGCTTGGCCAGCGAAACTGCCAGCGAAACTAGGCCCTGATATATAATAACATAAAACCCTAGTTGCCTCATTTTTGCACCATCCTCTCCAAAACACACACACACACTCCTGGAATTCTGGTCAGTCGAGAAACACAACAAAACATCAAGGTCTCAGCCTCAAGACAACATCCATTCGATTCCTTGATCGAATCGTGAGTCCCAAAACCTCTCTTTATGCCTTTTCTTTGAGTTTTCTTAAAAAGCATGCTTAAACTTTCATGAAACTGCTTGATCTGCTAGTATGTTGCTTAGGGATGTTAGATCTGTTATAAAGTTTGCAACTTTACGTATGAAATCCAACCATGATAGAGATTTGTGCTATTTAGGTCATTTTAGGTCAAAAATGTGTTTTTGGTGATTTGGATGTGAAAACCCATGTTTAAGGTGTTAAATCTTGTTGTTTGATGTTGGTAAATGTCTAGGCATGCTAGATAATGAATTACATGTAATATGGAAGCTGTTAGATTGATTTTTAGGCTGATCCGTAAGTTTTTCGCGACCAGCGAAACTGTCATGTTCTCTGGGCGAAACTGTCCAGCGAAATTATACATATCTTCAACCAGCGACACTATGGAGCGAAACTGTAGTGTCGCCGGGTAAACCAAGTCGACCAGCTCGAACGAAACTATCGAGCGAACCAACCTGAACGAAAGTTCAAACCAGTTTCATGCGAAACTAGGCTAGCGAAACTGCGTCAGCAGTTTCGGGCGAAACTAGCCTAGCGAAACTGTGTCATCGGGTATTGCCTAGCGAAAGTACTGCCCGTGCACCTAGCGAAACTGTCTAGCGACACTATTCTAGCGAAACTGTGATCTGACCAAACTTAAACTTGTGCAACTTGTGTGAATGCTATGCTATGATTTACATGATTATGCAATGATGAAATATGTTTGATTTCTGTATTATGTGAACCCCTGCTATGACCAACCATTGGTGTCGTGTGTCGGTATGTCGTGTCTTAGTTCCAACGTGCTATGTTATGGGCCATAGTGGCGTTAAGTTAAAGACTAGACGCAACCTAATACTTAAGACCTTAATGTGATTATTAGGTCTTCGTTAGCAAATCATAATTTGGATTATTGAAGTGTAGCTGAGCAACCTAAGGTGAGTTTCACAAACCCTTTAATTGTGAGCCCGTTTGGGACACAACGAATGAACTTAACGATAAACAACGTAGACGTTTTGAGGTATTACAATTGGGATACCTGTTATGGAAGTTGGAGTGTTTTATGGGAACACTTGCAACTGTCCATCCTTGGGGTTTCTATTGAAACCCGGAAACGACCATTTGACACTTAAACTCTTTTTGGGAATTTCAAATGAAATCCATGATAAACTGTTTTAATATGACTAGTGTAGGTTAAAGTCTAAACCAAATGATATCACATGATTTCTAAGGATGCTTTAAAACTTAAAAAGTCCTCAACCTAGTACTGTTGATCTGAGAAGCGAGGGGATGTTGGGTAGATCTACTGAGGGTTTGACAAACCCTGCTCCGCGGTACACAAATGTGTAACCAACCGGTTGGAGGCCGAACGGAGTTCAATGTCAGCCTATGTTTAGTTGTGGGCCTCCCAAATGGGACACAACTGGAGGCACCAACCATCGGCAAATGCCGAACTCTGTTACGTCAGCTTTCAGCCCTAGTACGACTCCTTAGTGCATGGAAACCGGATTAGCTACCCGCGATATCGGTTGACCACTTTAATCCTTTACTTAACTAGTGCATATTCGAAAATTCAACTCTTGGCAATTGCCTTGCAAAACTATTACTTATGTATATGTTGATACATACGATTATGAGACCGGGCCAATGCATGTCATGCCCACCGTGAACTCACCAGCCGTTAGGTTGACACTTGTGTGGTTTTCACTTTTGCAGATCGCTGAGGAGTATCCATCGAAGGTTGGCATGGCACTTGAAGATCTCTTATTTTAAAACTCTAACTTGGGAACTTAATAACAATTCATGTTTTGAAATTTAAGCACGTGGTTAGTGCTAAGACACTTATGTTTACTTTCCGCTGCGTACTGTTAAACTATTTTGATCATTAATGTTTGGACTTTACTCTGATTTGTTTAGTATTTGTAACTAATGGTTGTGGTAAATACTCCATATATATAGATATATATACGTAGATATATATATAGAGACCGTGTCTAGGTAGTCTAACGGAAAAACCTTAGGAAATTTTCACACACGAATACGAAATGCGAACGCAAATGCGCACACTATTCCGGGGAAAGCGACAACGAAACGACGCTACACGCTACGTCCTGATTTCTACTACGATGACTACGCCGACGGTGACTTTTATGGGGAAGCCGACTTTCGACGATAGTACTTACGACTTACGGCATTCTTCGACGACGCCTCAGTTTTGCACGAAAATTTTTGGACTAATAGTGGGATAACGGGAACTGGCTAATATACATATTATGGGATATGTATAGAATATAATTGTGACTGAACACTGGCTACTTTAACTGTCCAGCAAAATGTCTGGAAGAGGACACGGAAGAAGCAACATCAACATGACGCCTGCACAGCTGCAAGCAATGATTACTGAACACGTGCAAGCCGCGGTGGCAGCCGTCCAAGCTGCATACGCCGCACAGGGTAATTATTATGCCGGTTAAGGCACAAAGCGATTATAATTGACTTGTTTAAACTTAAAACCCGAACTATTATTGCATCATGAAACCACCACCACTGCACGTTCAAGTCCTTCATGGACTGCAAGCCGATGACGTTTTCCGGCGAAGAAGGAGCTGTAGGACTCCTCAGGTGGATTGAGAAGTCTGAGAAGGTCTTCTCTATGTGCAACTGCCCTGCTGGAGACAAAGTGAAGTATGCGACTGGTACCTTTGAGGGAGCTGCTCTCTCCTGGTGGAATGCTGAGATTCAGATGATTGGGATAGATGCGGCCAACGGCATGGAATGGGGAGCGTTTAAGGAGTTGGTTATGGAGGAGTACTGCCCTCGAGATCAAGTCAAGAAACTGGAAGGAGAGTTTTTGAACTCCAAGATGTCTGGGTCAGAAATTGAAGAGTATACTGCTCGTTACCACGAGTACGAGGTACTGTGCCCCTCGATGGTTGATACTGAATTTAAGCGCATTGAGCGTTATCTAGAGGGTCTCGCACCCCAAATCAAGAGCCTGGTGACAGCCAGCAATCCAACAACTGTGCAACAAGCCATCCGTCTGGCTCACAAGTTAACCGATCAGGAGATCGAAAGGGGTACTCTACCCGCAAAAGCCACTGAGAAGACTGCCTTGAGTGGCAAGCGTAAGGCTGAAGAAGAAGCTCCAGCTACATCTGTGAACAATCAATCTGTTGGAAGTCAATCTGGGAGGTCCTCTAACTCCCAATATCAGAACAAGCGACCAGACAACACTAGGTCAAATTTCAACAACAGTGGGGGTAACAATCGCCAAGGTGGGAATGGAAACTACAAGGGTAAAGCTCCGTTATGTAACAAGTGCGGGAAACACCACAACGGTATGTGTAACAAAGGTTTGGAATGTGGAAGATGTGGGAAACCGGGGCATGAAGCCAACAACTGCTGGACCAACTTGCAGAAGTTGAACAACGGCGGTCAGAACCAAGGAGGAAATAACAACAGGGGAAACGGAAACAACCGTTACGGGCAAGGAAACAATCAGAACAACAACAATGGTGGAGCCCGTGGCTGTTATGAATGTGGTGCTCAAGGCCACATGAAGAAAGATTGCCCGCAATTGCGCAGGCAGGGTGATGGTAACAATGGCAACGGTGGGAACCCGGGCAACGGGAATGGTAACGGTGGGAATGGTAATGGTGGAAACGGTAATGGTGGGAATGGTAGAGGTCGTGCCTTCGTCATGGTTCAGGGAGAAGCTCGCAACGACGCCAACGTGATTAATGGTAAATTTATATTGAATGGTTTCTTTGCTACTGTGTTATTTGATTCTGGTGCTGAAAGAAGTTTTATTTCCACTAAGTTTGCTAGACTAATAAATGCTAAACCGATTGCCTTAGATGCTACGTATGTGGTAGAACTAGCGAATGGTAAACTTCATGATACAACGCAGATAGTTAAGGACTGTAAGTTAGAACTAGCTGGCCATACATTAGGAATCGATCTTATGCCTTTCCCGATTGGTAGTTTTGACGTTATAGTAGGAATGGATTGGTTATCTGAAAACCGAGCTGAAATCTTATGTAAAGAAAAAGTGGTTCGTATTCCACTCGAAGAAGGTGAAGTGTTAACGGTTCAAGGTGAAAAAGGTGGAGCAGTCACTGGTACTATCTCGTTTCTCAAAGCTCAAAAGTGCCTTCGTAAAGGTCACTTCGCGATTCTTGCAAACGTCACCGATTCGACACTTCCCGAGCGCAGAATCAACGATTACCCGATAGTTCGCGACTTCCAAGATGTATTTCCTGAAGATCTGCCTGGTTTGCCTCCATTTCGTCAAGTGGAGTTTGGAATCGACTTAGCTCCTGGAGCCGCTCCGATTGCACGCGCACCTTACCGTTTGGCGGTAAGCGAACTCAACGAACTCTCCGCACAACTTCAAGAGCTACTCGACAAAGGGTTTATTCGTCCAAGTTCGTCTCCATGGGGAGCACCGGTTTTGTTTGTTAAGAAGAAGGATGGAACGTTCCGTATGTGTATTGATTACCGAGAGCTTAACAAAGTTACTATTAAGAATCGGTATCCACTTCCTCGAATCGACGATCTCTTCGACTAACTGCAAGGTTCGAGCTACTTTTCGAAGATTGATCTACGGTCTGGATATCACCAACTCCGTGTTCGTGATGAAGATGTCCCCAAGACTGCTTTCAGGACTCGGTATGGACATTACGAGTTTCTAGTTATGCCGTTTGGGCTAACTAATGCACCTGCGGTGTTTATGGATTTGATGAATCGAGTGTGCAAGCCGTACCTCGATCAGTTTGTGATAGTCTTCATTGACGATGTTTTGATTTACTCCAAGACAAAGGAAGAACACGAGGAGCATCTACGACTAATTTTGGAATTACTCCGTAAGGAACAGCTTTATGCTAAGTTTTCGAAATGCGATTTTTGGATTCGCGAAGTCCAGTTTCTTGGACACATTGTTAATCAGGAAGGAATTCATGTCGACCCGGCTAAAGTGGAAGCTATCAAGAATTGGTCTACTCCTAGAGCGCCGACCGAAATCCGACAATTTTTGGGACTTGCCGGATATTACCGAAGATTCATTAAGGGTTTCTCGCAATTGGCTCAACCCTTAACAGCATTAACGCACAAGGGAGTGCAATATAGATTGGGTGAAAAAGAAGAACACGCGTTTCAAACTCTCAAAGATATGTTATGTTCAGCTCCGATTCTTGCGTTACCCGATGGAGTTGACGACTTTGTAGTCTACTGTGATGCATCCATCCAAGGACTCGGTTGCGTATTGATGCAACGGGACAAGGTAATTGCCTATGGGTCCAGGCAACTGAAGGACACTGAGAAGAATTATACAACGCATGATTTGGAATTAGGAGCCGTGGTTCATGCACTCAAGATTTGGAGACATTACCTCTACGGAACAAAGTGCACGATATTTACTGACCACAAAAGCTTACAGCACATCTTTAATCAGAAGGATCTCAACATGCGACAACGACGGTGGGTCGAGCTACTGAATGATTATGACTTAGCAATTAAGTATCACCCGGGAAAAGCCAATGTTGTGGCTGATGCACTAAGCCGAAAGGAGTACGAAAAGCCTCGACGAGTACGAGCGCTGCAACTTACCATTCACACGGGATTGCCGGATCGGATCCGCGATGCCCAACAAGAAGCTTTAAAGGAGGAAAATTTCGCAGCTGAAGCACTGCGAGGGGTGGATGGTAACTCCGAAATTAGGTCCGACGGACTCAGATACTACAATGACAGAATTTGGGTTCCTTTACTTGGAAATCTTCGTGAGCTCGTGATGGACGAGGCTCACAAGTCAAGGTATTCGGTGCACCCTGGATCGGATAAAATGTACCAAGATTTAAAGGGTTTGTATTGGTGGCCGAATATGAAAGCCGACATCGCGCGATATGTGGCTAAGTGTTTAACATGCTCAAGGGTGAAGATTGAATATCAAAAGCCTTCTGGGCTATTACAACAACCAAAGATCCCAGAATGGAAATGGGAGGATATCGCAATGGATTTTGTAACAGGATTACCTCATCGATCGAATCGACCAGATGCGATTTGGGTTATCATTGATCGATTAACCAAATCTGCACATTTTATCCCGATGAGAGAAAGTGACAACATGGATAAGCTAACAAAGCTGTACATTGACCGAATTGTGGCACGTCATGGAGTGCCTAAGACCATTATCTCAGATCGAGATCCTCGATTTACTTCCCGATTATGGCAATCTATGCAAGAAGCACTGGGAACCAGACTGGATATGAGTACAGCTTATCACCCGCAGACCGATGGTCAGACGGAACGAACTATTCAGACTTTAGAAGACATGCTCCGAGCTTGCGTTCTCGACTTCGGTAAAGACTGGGAAGCTCATCTTCCGTTGGTGGAGTTCTCCCACAACAACAGTTATCATTCAAGTATCGGTGCAGCACCTTTTGAAGCTTTTTATGGCAGAAAGTGTAGATCGCCCGTGTGTTGGGCTGAAACGGGTGAGAAAGGACTCACCGGACCGGAACTCATTCATGATACAACTGAACGGATTATTCAAATCAGAAAACGGATAGCCGCAACACGTGACAGACAAAAGAGCTATGCCGACAAACGCCGTAAGCCTTTGAAGTTCGAGGTAGGCGACAAGGTGCTATTGAAGGTATCTCCCTGGAAGGGAGTGATACGCTTTGGAAAGCGTGGAAAGTTGAATCCTCGCTACATCGGACCGTTTGAAATCATTGGGGAAGTAGGCCCGGTGGCCTACCGTCTACAACTCCCTGCCGAACTCGATGGAGTTCACAACGTGTTTCACGTCTCTAACTTGAAGAAATGTCTGGCTGACAACACTGAAATAATCCCTTTGGAGGAATTGGAAATCGACGAACATCTGAGATTTATCGAGCAACCGGTAGAAATCATGGGACGCGAGGAGAAAACCCTAAAACGTAGCAAGATTCCGATCGTCAAGGTTCGATGGAACTCAAGACGTGGACCAGAATATACTTGGGAACGAGAGGATCAGATGAAGAAGAAGTATCCTCACTTGTTCGAGCAAACGTCCACAGAAACTCAAGGTATGATTTAATTTTGGGGACCAAAATTCCTTTAACGGGAGGAGGATGTGGCGACCCTAAAACTTTTGCTTTCTTTCCCCAGCGACGACAGCCGAGGCTGCAAACGCTACGACGCAAGAATAATTTTCGGGACGAAAATTCCAATTACAAGGGGATGATGTGACATCCGAGAATTTCAAGGTTTACTTCCGTTAGATAATTCCGTTAGTTACGTTATAAGTGTTAACTTAGTAACTAATGCTTAACTAGGCCGAATACGTCCACGACCTTTGGTTGATCACCGAACCCGTCCATATGTGTTATGTGTTCACTAATTATTGTCATTTTGTGCAATGTGATTTGAAAGCATGATTATCGTTAATAGCATGCCAAATTGTAAACACTTGATTATGTGAAAATTGCCTTATTTTGGTAGCCAGCGAAACTACCGAGCGAAACTACAGATTCGCCCGGTAGCTAGCTAAACTGATTGACCTGCATGAGTTCAGAGCCAGTTTCGCTTGGCCAGCGAAACTGCCAGCGAAACTAGGCCCTGATATATAATAACATAAAACCCTAGTTGCCTCATTTTTGCACCATCCTCTCCAAAACACACACACACACTCCTGGAATTCTGGTCAGTCGAGAAACACAACAAAACATCAAGGTCTCAGCCTCAAGACAACATCCATTCGATTCCTTGATCGAATCGTGAGTCCCAAAACCTCTCTTTATGCCTTTTCTTTGAGTTTTCTTAAAAAGCATGCTTAAACTTTCATGAAACTGCTTGATCTGCTAGTATGTTGCTTAGGGATGTTAGATCTGTTATAAAGTTTGCAACTTTACGTATGAAATCCAACCATGATAGAGATTTGTGCTATTTAGGTCATTTTAGGTCAAAAATGTGTTTTTGGTGATTTGGATGTGAAAACCCATGTTTAAGGTGTTAAATCTTGTTGTTTGATGTTGGTAAATGTCTAGGCATGCTAGATAATGAATTACATGTAATATGGAAGCTGTTAGATTGATTTTTAGGCTGATCCGTAAGTTTTTCGCGACCAGCGAAACTGTCATGTTCTCTGGGCGAAACTGTCCAGCGAAATTATGCATATCTTCAACCAGCGACACTATGGAGCGAAACTGTAGTGTCGCCGGGTAAACCAAGTCGACCAGCTCGAACGAAACTATCGAGCGAACCAACCTGAACGAAAGTTCAAACCAGATTCATGCGAAACTAGGCTAGCGAAACTGCGTCAGCAGTTTCGGGCGAAACTAGCCTAGCGAAACTGTGTCATCGGGTATTGCCTAGCGAAAGTACTGCCCGTGCACCTAGCGAAACTGTCTAGCGACACTATTCTAGCGAAACTGTGATCTGACCAAACTTAAACTTGTGCAACTTGTGTGAATGCTATGCTATGATTTACATGATTATGCAATGATGAAATATGTTTGATTTCTGTATTATGTGAACCCCTGCTATGACCAACCATTGGTGTCGTGTGTCGGTATGTCGTGTCTTAGTTCCAACGTGCTATGTTATGGGCCATAGTGGCGTTAAGTTAAAGACTAGACGCAACCTAATACTTAAGACCTTAATGTGATTATTAGGTCTTCGTTAGCAAATCATAATTTGGATTATTGAAGTGTAGCTGAGCAACCTAAGGTGAGTTTCACAAACCCTTTAATTGTGAGCCCGTTTGGGACACAACGAATGAACTTAACGATAAACAACGCAGACGTTTTGAGGTATTACAATTGGGATACCTGTTATGGAAGTTGGAGTGTTTTATGGGAACACTTGCAACTGTCCATCCTTGGGGTTTCTATTGAAACCCGGAAACGACCATTTGACACTTAAACTCTTTTTGGGAATTTCAAATGAAATCCAGGATAAACTGTTTTAATATGACTAGTGTAGGTTAAAGTCTAAACCAAATGATATCACATGATTTCTAAGGATGCTTTAAAACTTAAAAAGTCCTCAACCTAGTACTGTTGATCTGAGAAGCGAGGGGATGTTGGGTAGATCTACTGAGGGTTTGACAAACCCTGCTCCGCGGTACACAAATGTGTAACCAACCGGTTGGAGGCCGAACGGAGTTCAATGTCAGCCTATGTTTAGTTGTGGGCCTCCCAAATGGGACACAACTGGAGGCACCAACCATCGGCAAATGCCGAACTCTGTTACGTCAGCTTTCAGCCCTAGTACGACTCCTTAGTGCATGGAAACCGGATTAGCTACCCGCGATATCGGTTGACCACTTTAATCCTTTACTTAACTAGTGCATATTCGAAAATTCAACTCTTGGCAATTGCCTTGCAAAACTATTACTTATGTATATGTTGATACATACGATTATGAGACCGGGCCAATGCATGTCATGCCCACCGTGAACTCACCAGCCGTTAGGTTTACACTTGTGTGGTTTTCACTTTTGCAGATCGCTGAGGAGTATCCGTCGAAGGTTGGCATGGCACTTGAAGATCTCTTATTTTAAAACTCTAACTTGGGAACTTAATAACAATTCATGTTTTGAAATTTAAGCACGTGGTTAGTGCTAAGACACTTATGTTTACTTTCCGCTGCGTACTGTTAAACTGTTTTGATCATTAATGTTTGGACTTTACTCTGATTTGTTTAGTATTTGTAACTAATGGTTGTGGTCCTGGTTTGCTCGCACCCCTTAACGGTATAAACTCCGTTAGTGGTTAATTGGGGGTGTGACACCATCCCCTGCCAATTCCGAGGCAGTTTCCTGATGAACCTGCACATGCTGAGGTTCAAACGGAAACTGTTGCTGCACTTGAGCAACATGCTCATGATGACAGGACTATAAACCCAATAGTTCCTGAGCCCACATCAGTCCCCACTTGCTCTACACTTCAAACTTACCATTCCAAGAAGAGGAAGTCCACTGCTAAAACTACCACCCCTACACACTCATTATCTAAATCCCCACCTGTCATTTTCAAAAGACAGAGAAATGTGGTTGCTAGGTCTCCTCCACCTATGTCCACTGACTAACCTCAAGCTTCTAGCCCTGTTATAGGCAAAAAGCCTAAACAGAAACTGACCAAATTGGGATTATCTCTTAGGGATGACCCTTCTTTTGAGGGGGAGTCATTAGCATAGGATGCATAATCCCTATCGAAAGATTTCCACCCTTACATTCCTTATCACCTAGGAGTGACAATGTACTCATTCCTGATCCAAATAAGGGTGTTATTAACTCACCCACCTCATTACATGAGAACATTCTGATGGATCTGGACCCTAGTACATTGAAACCCCACTCCTTATTAGAGGTGAATCTCAGAAGTGTTGAAAAGATTCATGCAGGAAGGGCTGCTGCTGCCCATGCGTCCCCACTGGACCTTGGTGTTAGCAGTAACATAGCTAAGACCCCCAGTGCGGCAATCTTCTCTGATTCAGCACCTGAAGGTCCTCTATTGGAACCAAGGGCTGTTGAAGCGAAAGAAGAGAATCCCAGGTTCCAAGAAGCCATGGGTACTAGGCCTGTCAATTTCGGATTGACAGCCTAGATATGTCTAGGGATACTAGTAACATGCTAGTTGAAGACAGCATGACACTACCAAAATTGACCGCTTTGTACAAATCACTACAGCAACAGGTTGACACTCTCAATGTCACTGTTGGCTTTTTAGTTCAAGCTCAAGTCACCCCCTGCAGCTCAAGGTGCTCCTACACTGGTTGAAGCAAGTCCTTCAAACCCAGGCAGGGATCCTTCAGTTGAAGCTGATCCTGTCAAATTGGGGGAGAAATCACAAATTGCTGCTTCACCGCCTTTATCTCCAAGCTACAACCAAGAGATTGAAGACACAGAAAGACCCTGGCTGAAGTTAGAAATACTGCTTTCAGGAAAGTAGGTGTTAAATCATTTTCTGTCAAAGAAAGTTGGGAGAAGATTAGGAACAACCAACTGGTTGTTGTGTCCCCATACAAAGACCCCACACTCACTTAATTGGTACAATCTTTGATGCTCATAGCTGGTTCTCTTCTAGAGCATATCAACATGATATTGAGGCTATTGAAGGATGTCATCATTCCAGCTGAAAATGCCTATGCTCAAGCTGAAAAAGACATAGCCTCAACCAGCAGGGTTATAGAAGGAAATGTAGTTGTAGAAGATGATGCAGTTAAACAGAGTGGAACTGTTGTGTTAGGAACTGGTATTGAAGGAGGATATGAGAATATATTAGGAGAAGGTGAAGGAACAGAGGTGATTGAATCCCTTGACTAGGGAACTGAAGTCACCAAATCTCAAGTGGCGACTGAGGTTCAAGCTAAGATTAAAGCTGAGGTTCAAGCTGAAGTTCAAGCAGATGTTCAAGCCGAAACTCAGGTTGAGGTGATAGAAATTGATGAACTTGCACCTGACCCTGTTTTTGGCAAGAATCACTCCATTTTTGGAACTGATCAGTTTCTAGGAGTTCAACCGGAAGGTCAACCTAAAGATGAAACTGAGGATGTGGCTCAAACACTGATAACCTTGAAGACTGTTTAAGTTGATGAGTCAATTCAAGCTGAAGAGCCAATCCAAAGTGAAGAGCAAGCTCAAACTGATACTACTATGGTCATTTATCAAGCCGTTCATACAAAAGAATCTGAAGCTCTCAACAAATTTGTGGAAGATGCCAGGATTGAAGCTAAGAATGAGAGGCTAGCAAAAGCGTATCAAGAAGAGTTAGAGCTGTACTTATTAACTTTGTGGTCGAGGGAACACTCGAAAAAGCCAAGAGGAGATCGGTTGAATGAAGGAAGCAGGTTTATGATATAGAGAATGATAGGTTGATGATCATAGCCTCGAGGATGCCCACTAAATTGGTTAAGAATGATGATAACTATGAGCTCCTCAAGAAAGTAAAGAGGATTTTGGTAGTAAGGGAATGGAAGACAGAAGAGGAAGTGTACAATATGAAGGTGAAAGAATTTTGCAGCTACATTGATCTTATACATCAGAAGCTGAAAGGAGATGAGTATGTTGTTGACCCTTCACTGGTAATGCCATATCCTTCTTCAACAATCTCAGGTATGTTAAAACTGCCTTTTATTAAACCAGAACCTTATGTAGAGGATGTTGATGCACCAGTAGCACCACCTCTCTTTATCACTAACATGTTTCCAACCCTTAGAAGACCAAGCTTAGCTTCACTACCAAAGGGGCCTCTCAGGTTCAAACCTTTTCAACCTAGAAAACCCAAGTATCTCCACCCCAAATATAGAACCGACAACTTCACTCCCATCATTCCATTCACAAAGAAGCCCACTCCTAACCTGGATATGAGTGACATTTTTCCTCCATTACCTCCCTCCATCCCTACACCTACAACCAGTAAACCACCCCCCAAAACTCTAACTCTACCTCCGCTTACCATCAGAGAACCAACTGCCACTACAACACCATCTGTTACCTCCACTTTGCCTTCTTCTTCTTCAGTCAAAGGAAAGGAGAAAATGCAAACTGAAGAAGAGAAGAGAGCATCAATAGTTCATAGGAGAAAGAACAGTCCTGGTGATGACTTGAGTGCAAATGAAAATTAAAGAAAAGGTGATTACAAGTCAATTTTGAAGACAATATCAGCTTAGGGGGAGATTGTAAGGAATATCACTTTGATGATTCTGGCTGAAGTCTTATTCTGGAGAAGTTCCGGCTGAACAGAGTCCAAGCGGAATTCTATAGTTCAAGTGGAAAACACTTTAAATCAGAAAGAAGCAGTTTTATCCTATAGTTAATATTCCGGGTGAACTCGATTATCCACCAGATAATGAGTTCAACCGGACTTTTCCTGAGAAGTCTTTTCAGTTGTCTAAATCCCTGCAAAAGCTTCCTGGTTGCTTCTATATCTATCAAAGTCGCTCTCCCAAAGTTGATAGTTGCTGATCACACGCAAGATATCCCATATGTCGAAGTTTTTCTTTTGGTAGTAGTATTCGAATTTTGTAATCAACGGTCTAGATGATCGTAGGAAATCAATGGCTATCATTGATTTCCCTTACCACTATATATAGCATAGCTCGTCTTCAACTCTGTACACTGATGTTTGATCCTTATCACTGTGTAATATTGTTGGGTTAATGAAAATAGTGCCGAGTATAATTTACTTCGTGTGTTACTATATTCATGCAAACAACTATTATTCAGAAGTGTTAGTTATTAGAGTAAAGTGAAGGTTAACTTAATTCCGCAAGGTTAATCTTGCAAGTAAATCTTGTTACTTAATTAGGTGTTAGGAAATATCGATCCTACAGGTGAGGAATCAAGAGCTGAATTTCTGCAGTCACTCTTCATTTGGTATGATCTAAACTTACCATATCTTAGTTTTTTATAATATTGCCTCTAAGTATGATTTCTAAAAATGCATAAAAATTAGGGTTCTTAAGCATGTTTTGCCAAAATCGGGTAATGGGGTTAGAATTAGGGTCTGAATTACTGTAGGTAATCCTAAAATAATGTATTTCAAGAAAGACCTAAGTTTATTTCACAATTGAATAAGTTTTGGTAAAGGTTTTGTTAACGGGTCAAAATTAGGGTTTTCGTAACGTTGTTCTGCCCAAATTGAGTAAACGGTATTGAACTAAGCTCTGATATTTTAAAGCATGTTATAAAATGTTATAATGGATAATACCCTAAGTTGATTTTGATAAAAATGAGTTTCGATAAAGAAACAAGAAAAACAGGAAATTAGGGTTTCGAAATATGGTTATTTAATATAAAATAATCCGGAGGGTATGGGGACTTGATTTTTGGTATAATACAATGTTTACATATATAATAAGTATATATGAAGTTAAAATGGATAAATAATAAAGTATTAAAGACACCGAGTTAATCGGATATTTGGAAGTTCGTGCGGACTGGAAGGGTAAGCGTCTTTACACTGGGGTTTCTGGCAAAGCGGGGGTGTCGCATAAATCCCAACTGGGACCTGGCATACATCACTGGGCGATCCTGGAGTGAGCGTTTACTTATAGGAATGCGCGTCTTCGTATTATCGTTAAAAGAAAAGGATAACTGCCTAAAGGGAAATTTGGTCGTTTTGACCTTTAAAAGAGATAAACTTAATAATTGAATATTATTAAGATAATAAAGTATTAAAATAAACATAGGAAGTCTTTATTATATTAAACCGTGTGTTAACGCCATACAATACGCGATTACGTTTAATTGGAAGGCATAGCAGAGGTTTTGTCTGAATTAACTGCTTAAGAGAATGAGGTGAGTTCTATGAGCCCACTCTTTATATGTTATAAATGTTTTAAATATTTTCGGGCTGATATACATGCAAATATTATAAAAATATGTTCAAATGGTTTATAACTAAAATATTGCCCATTTTAACTATTAGACTTGTTAAAAGGTTTTTGACTGATATATACCTGAAAGGTTATGAAAATAATTTTGAAAATAATTATTGATGAAATGTTTTACAGTATTAAACTGTTAAATAGCTGTTGAATTGAAATATACGTGAAAAGGTTGTGATAATGTTTACGAGTGAAATGTCTTAAACTATTAAACTACTAAACTGCTTCAGGAATAATATATATGAGAAATGTTAAGGAAATGTGTTAAAATGTCTTTTACATGTTTTGTGCCGATACACATACGTGAAATGTTTTAAGGCCTATAACTGTTATAAATGATGATTACTTGTTATAAATAGTTTTCGGGAAGGTTATAATGTACGGGTAATATAAAGGATGAAACTTTTAAATAAAGTTTTGAGAAATGGAAAATGTAAAGATTTGGTCTAAGCTTGCGTATGTAAGTAAGCGTCGGATAAATATGATCTTATTAGCCTTGTTGTGATTGTATGATGTAATCTGATGAGGATAGGTCAAGGCTAGACATGCAAATGGCCTAGCAGCTACATTTCCGATGATAAAGACCTCAAGAGCAAGTGTCGTATAAGGAACAAGTCGGAAGTGATACAGTTGCGGAAGGACAAGACGCAAGTGCATCCAACCAGCCTACGAAGATGCGACTCTAGCAGCTCTATAAATAGTTCACTTTTTCATCAATAATGTAACTTTCAGTTCTGGAAAACTACACATTCACTGTGTGTTCTTCCCAATTGTACCCAAATATACCGATCGCAATAAAGCTATCGATTCATCTATTATTCTTCATTAATTAGCTTGTTCCTAGTTGAATTATAATCTCATATCTACATACGGTGTGATTTTGTGATTCATCAATTGGCGCCATCCGAATTCTCAGGAATTGGTGGAAAATGGAGAAGCAATCGGATGAGTCAGTGAAGAGGAAGTCAATTTTTGATCTAGGAGGATCACCAAAGACCATTCATAGTTCGAAAGGATCAGCTGGAAAACTCAGTTAGAAAGTTTCGGTGTTTCGATTACCGAGTCAATCCGATGATAATCCGTATTCAGATCATGATGATGCGGACGATAATGTGGATCCGAATAATGCTGTAGAGGTCTTACGAGGCTTTGATCGTGATTTTCTGATGAGAAATTTGCAGATTCTGAAGCAGTTAAAGAATAAGGAAAAACGCGAGGAATGGTTGCAGGAAGTCCGCGCAACTCTAAAATTTACTCTGGAAAAGGACACTGCAAAAACAACCGATCAAAAGGATCTAGATGATCTTCTAAATGAAGATCGTACAACTATCAAACAGTCAAAATCATCAGGTATCGATTTAAAACTTTGAATGCGTAGAGAAATTCGTTTTTGAAAACATTGGACCGATACACATATTTTGGATCGATAAAATTAATTTGAATTTCTTTAAATCAATAGTTAACGATCAATTGTTGATTTGATAATTTGATGCATTTTGATCTCTGTGATATGATAATGGTTTAATGATTATACGAAATCCTTATGAATGAATGAACAATCGAGGATCGTTTGGAGAAATGCGAAATCTGGAAATTCATTGAATGAATACCGGATGAAGATTTGAAGATTCAAAGATGATCCTATGAAGATTGCCTATAAAATCTGGAAAGCTATAGGAACAAAAATTAAGGCGGGAAAAAATTTCTTCAAAATTTGAATCTTCGATACTTCAAATGCACACTCACGAGTTGAGTTGTTAAAAAAAAGGGGAGGGGGACACGGATATACATTTCAGAGTAAGACACACGTGCATCGGAAGTGGTGTCGATATGATCTCTCAAAAGTGGATACTAAGTTGAAGACTTCCGAGTAAGACGTACGCGCGTCGGAAGTGATTATAATAGTAAATGAAGACTTCCGAGTAAGACGTACACGCGTCGGAAGTGATTATAATGAGATCTCTTGCGAAGTAGATACTATGTGACACTTCCGAACAAATTACACTTGTGTTGGAAGTGTCACCCTGAAAGACCTCGTATAAGAGGCAGATATGAGCAATTCTAAATAAGCTGTAATTGCTATGGTTGAATTGTAACATTAAGACCTTAATTCTCAAAAAAGGCATTGATCTTATTCTGACCTATGGATTTTATGATATCAGGAACGAAGGATGTATTTGTCCCTTACTTTCCTGCTTTAATGCAAGAGCATTCTAAGTTTCAAGATTGGATCGCAAATGCTAAGTTCCCAGCAAAGCTGAAAATGCCAACTTCCATAAAGAAGTATGGTGGACTATAAGATCCTGATGATCATATATTTGATTTTATCACTTCTGGTAGGCTTGAATGATGGTCAGAAGAAACATGGTGCCACATGCTGGTACAAACCTTTACTGGACCTGCAAGAGTATGGTTCGATGCACTTCCAAATGCGCAGATAAGTGGCTTTGAAGACCTAAGGACGAAATTCCTAAGGCAATTTAGCCAACAACGGAAGTGCACAAAAGAGGTGACGGAAGTGCATAACATCCGAAGAAAGAATGATGAAAGCCTTGAAAGCTTCGTTATGCGCTTTAACAATGAAACTATGAAAATATCTGGGGCACATGATCAATTACGTATATCTGGCTTTTGTCATGGTGTTCGGCATAGCACCTGGTGGAAAAATTGCATGAGGATCTGCCTCAGACAATGGAAGTGCTCATGGATCGTGTTAGGACCTATGTAAAAGGTAGAAGCGCTTCCGGAAACATTCAGGGTATCAACACCCAGAAACCATCTAAAAAAAGTGGTAGTTATCGAAACACAAATGCAAGTGTCTCCGCTGCACCAACAAGAAATCAATCCTGGAGAAAATTCAGATCTCAACCCTATGACCGTAAGGGGGAGGGTAATTACGGAGGATACAAAAAGGCATGGGAGCCCAGATCTAATGATTTTTCGTCACTTACAAAGACCCCAAGTGAAATATTAGCAACAGAGAATGTCCAATTTTCAAAACCACAAAGGACTTATAATCCTTTGGGAAGTGACATGGGTAAATATTGTGACTATCATAAGGATCGTGGTCATGACACAGACAATTGTAGACACTTGCGAGGTGAGATTGAAAAAGCCATCAAAGTTGGAAAATTATCACATTTGGTTAAAAATATCAAGGAGGGGCATCCTCCAGCTGTTAAACAACCTGTGATCGCAATGATACGAAGAGGATCGAACACTTGGGGATATATTGACAGCCCTACAAGTAGCCTCAAAATGGCTTATACGAGAAAACCCCTGAATGTGCATTTGTGAAATGTGGATCTTAAAAAACATCAAAACCCTCATGAGAAACTTGGTAAAGGGGAGACGATAGTTCCCAAGCTTAAACATATCAACATAAACCCCAATTTTACCCTCCGGGAAAGGGGAAGTTGGAGTTTTTGGCAAAGGAAGGGTCGGGGTCAGCGAAAGCGGAATATTATACCGTTCAATAACTTCATCTAGATCGCGAGGCGACATAGACAAAAATGAGATGTGCATATTATGCTTACTTGAATCATTATCAACTTTAACCGAAGGAGATGCCATGAAAAATGCAGTAAAAAGCAAAAGGAAAATTGACTGACCTTTGAGAAAAATCTCGATAGAGAATTAGGGCTCGAAGGAGAAAAAGGAAAGCGACGGTGGTGAAAGGAGTGAAGAATGAAAAATTGCGGAAGATTGTATATTTATATGGGGCAAGAATTTAGGGCTAAAATAACCGTTTGAATTTAAAAAAAATCAAAAGGAAAAAGCCGAAAACTGTCCCGTCAATTAATCCCCAACTGACACGTGTACTGGCGAATATAAAAAGTACTCGAGTACGATTTAATATGCAAGACACGCCTGACAAGGCAGTTATTGTCTACACTTGCAGAAGCGTTTCTTTACAATAATACTTTTAATATCCTTATGACGATGTAACGACTACATTTGCAGAAGCGATCTGTTTTAAAGACAAGTGAAGACTTATGATCCATTAGATCCTGCTTCACAAGCATTTCCTATTATGATCTTTGTAACTTAGTCCTTAGCCATTTCTACAAAACAACATAAGGACTAGGGGGACTTGATGACCAGATCTATGAAATCGTTAGAAATGGAGAAAATTTTTGATCTTTGAAATCTATGATTAGCGCAAAGAAGAAATGTGTGTTACACTCTTTTTTCCTTAGCATCGGTTTTTTCCCACAGGGTTTTTCCGAACAAGGTTTTTAATGAGGTAACAAATCTAAAACACATGTGGACCTAATGAAGATGATCAATAAATCTTCCAAACTTATCGGAAGTGCAAGGTACTTTTAACTTCTAGTCCAATAATTATTGCTCAAATAATCAATGGACTAGGGGGGACTTGATGAGGATAGGTCAAGGCTAGACATGCAAATGGCCTAGCAGCTATATTTCCGATGATAAAGACCTCAAGAGCAAGTGTCGTATAAAGAACAAGTTGGAAGTGATACAGTTGCGGATGGACAAGACGGAAGTGCATCCAACCAGCCTACGAAGATGCGACTCTAGCAGCTCTATAAATAGTTCACTTATTCATCAATAATGTAACTTTCAGTTCTGGAAAACTACACATTCACTGTGTGTTCTTCCCAATTGTACCCAAATATAGCGATATCAATAAAACTATCGATTCATCTATTATTCTTCATTAATTAGCTTGTTCCTAGTTGAATTATATTCTCATATCTACATACGGTGTGATTTTGTGATTCATCATAATCTATACTGAAATGATCCTATATCATATCCGATTGTATTTAAGGTGTGGTGGATACGCTACGGTACTTCCTATATATAAACACCCGTAATACAATAGAAATGTTATAGAATCAGTCCAGTGTACTTTTCACTGAAGTTTAACAAGACCAATAACATTATATTTATAAAACGCTTATTTCCATATACGGGTGATGGATTGATGTTATGAGTCCAAATACAAAGGTTATTTAAATAGACTTTTGAAAAGGTTTAAAAGGTTTTAATCTAAGCATATATTGTCTAGTGAAAAGGGAAATGGTGGTTGTACAACTAGAAGCGGGGAACGACGGTTCTCCGGGGTAGCGACGACTGCTCTTTTGAAAAGGTATTCGGGCGGCGACGGTTGCCCGAGGAACTAACGTGGTTCCAATAGATAATTCTTAGTAATAAATGACTGCTTATAATATTTCCTATAACTTTTTTTATACCTAATGATTATTTGCACAAGAGAGGGCCTAAGAGACCCAAAGTACTTTGAGTATAAAATGGTTTTACTATGGTTTAAATGGATGTTTTGGTATAATACTTTTAGGTTTATACCTATTAAATGGTTAAATGGATAAATGTTTTGGTATACCGTTGTTATATTATACATGTTAAATGGTTAAATTAACAAATGGTTAAATTAACAAATGGTTAAATGGTTAAATGTTTTGGTATAACTCTGTTATGTCTTATACCTGATAAATGTTTAAATGTTATATTTTGGTATAATGTTTTTATGTATTATACATGATAAATGTTTAAAGGATAATGGTTTTAAAGTTACACTATGATTCTGTTATGTTTTATACTTGATAAATGTTTGATAAAAAGGGGGTCGTTAAGCGTCGGAATAAACTTTCGAGGCAAAGGTAACACTTTTTGAAAAACGTAGAACTCACTAGAGTAAGATGACCTTTCCAAAAACATATGTATGTCAGGTGATGATGATGTTTAAGGTAGCAAGGAAAGGGCTTTGGTGAGGACAGAGTAGATGGGCAAGCTATCGGGAAAGGACTCGGTAGTGGACTGGCAATAGACATAGATAAGATCTAGTTGTTAGATTATGTTGTATCTTCCTTACTGTTGTACTTGGTTTATATATAAATGACAAGTTTTTATTTCCGCTGCTTAGTTATATTTGTTGTACCATGTGTTCATGAGTAAATTAGATGTGTGACCCCTCCTGGTGCCAAGTCTGGGAGTGGGCGTCACAACATAGCATGGCATACATAATGGAACTAATAGCAGATGCATATGGAACTCTTTGCATATCCTTTATCTGCTCATACGTCTGGGTAGATTGTTCTTTGTTTAGAATGGTTCCGTGTGCCATAGGCAAAGATCCTCTCTTGGAATTTTTCATCAAGAAGCGTCGCAAGACCTTATCGATATATATACTTTGGCTTAGTCCAATTAGCTTTCTTGACCTATCTCTATGAATTTTATTCCTAGAATATAGGTGGCTTCGCCAAGATCCTTCATTAAGAAACACTTTTGCAACCAACCTTTTACTTCCCTAAGCATAGGTATGTTGTTTCCAATAATTAATATGTCATCTACATATAGGATTAAAAGAGTGATAAAGCTCCCACTTGCCTTTCTGTAAACACATGGTTCATCTTCGTTCTTGATAAAACCAAACTCTTTTATCTTTTGATCAAAACGAATATTCTAGCTTCGAGATGCCTGCTTCAATCGATAAATGGATTTGTTCAGCTTGCATACCTTTTCAGGATTCTTTGGGTCCTCAAAAACTTTAAGTTGTTTCATATAGACATCTTCATTCAAATGTCCATTAAAAACACGGTTTGGACATCCATCTGCCATATCTCGTAATCATAATATGCAGCTAGAACTAGTAGGATCCTTGAGTTTGAGTAAATCCTTTCTCTACTAGCTAGCCTTATAGGTTTGCACATTACCATCCATGTCTGTTTTCAACTTGAAACCCCATTTACTTCCTACTACGCGACAATCGGGTGGAGGTTCAACCAAATCACATACTTGGTTGTCATACATGGATTGCATCTCTGCGTGCATGGCTTCCAGCCATTTCTCAGAATCAATATCTGAGATCTCGTCTTTATAGTTCATGGGTTCCTCTTGATCAACATTTAGAATTTCGTGTATACCCAGAATCTTTCTGGTTCATGACGGTCCCGCGTACTTCTGCGAAAACATTTAGAATTTCGTGTATACCCAGAATCTTTCTGGTTCATGACGGTCCCGCGAACTCTGCTCTTAGTAGGGTTGTAGAAATAATAACCAACCTTTTGGGCATATCCGACGAAAACAACTTTATTGCCACGAGGATCTAATTTGTTCGAATATTCACTTGGAATATACGCATAGCATCCCCATACCTTTAGGTAGGATAATTTGGGGCGTTCCCCATGCCATATGTCATATGGCTTCATATCTACCTTCTTTGCAGGAGCGAGGTTCACTAATCGGGCAGCAGTTTCAAGAACAAAACTCCAAAAGGAGTGTGGCAGATTTATGCGACACATCATTGATCGAACCATGTCTAACAATGTTTGATTTCTTCTCTCATACACACCATTCAACTGTGGGGTTCGTGGTTTAGTGAGATGGGATACAATCCCACAAGACTTGAGGTGTGCATCGAATTCCTCACTTAGATATTTGCCACCTTGATCTGATCGAAGTGCTTTAATCGTCTTACCAAGCTGGTTTTGTACTTCGTTCTGGTAGTATTTAAACTTTTCAAAAGTTTCATGTTTATGCCGCATGAGATACACATACCCATATCTATTATAATCATCAGTAAATGTAACGAAGTACCTGATGACCCACAAAATCTCACTCGTAGTGAACGAAACAATGATAGTTTACTATTGAATCTAGTTTGTAATGGACAATGAATGGTGAATCGGTCTGTATTATTCATTTAATAGACTTTAGAACATACAATTTGAATCAATCCCAAAACACACAGTTAAGAGTGTAGAATATCAACTCACGCAGAAGTCCTTCTTATAATTAAGACTCGTCTTTTTATACTAATTGTAGAATCGCATCTTCCTTGCTACTTAAGCGGATGCATATGCTCCCTTGCTGGTCACAACTGCATCTCCTTTGTCATACTTCTTTCTGACTGCACTTGCATATTCGATATTTACCTATCCTCATCAAGTCCCCTTAGTCCATTGATTATTTATACAATAATGATGGACTAGACTACTTTACTTCTCCTGGCATAAACATTCTATAAAAACAAAATTTTATCAAGAAATTCTTTGATATTGGTCACCAAGTCCCCCCCAGTCCTTAAGTTTTTGTAAAAAACTTTTAAGGACTACAGTTATGCACTCTCCTCTGTGCCACATACATTTGCGTTTTGCAATTTATTTTCCTGATTTGCATCTACAAGTGCTTTCCCTAACCACCTTGTCAGACATGCAATAATCATGGGAATCTTTTTGATATCGTGTCAGGCCACGCGTCATCACAGGGTTGATTGACAGGACAGTTTCTTTATTTATTTAATTTACCTTTTCAAACAGTTTAAAAACTGCACGAGAAAGATTTCAAAAAACCCTTTTATCTTCTAAACTTCCGCATTCCCCTTTTTCCTCCATTGTTGTTCTCTCCCGATTTCTTCCTTTCGGCTTCATTCTCCAGTTACAGGTTAGTTATTTTCTCCTTTCCTGGATTTTAAGGTCGTCTCCTGTCGTTAAATCAGACGACGATTCATCCAAACACAATATGCATTGTTCTTTTTCGACACTATCCCCAAAATTACTTTGACGATCTCATCCAAAAATTATCACATTCCATTGTCGTTAAACCCTAGTTTTCCTCGCTCAAAAACCCCTATTTTTCCATTCCCTGATGGAAAAATCAGAATTTACTCTGAAATGTTCAAGTTTGGAAATTACATAATTTTTCAAAGTTTCTGATTCATTCTCTAATGTTCTTTGGAGTGCATATCTCCCAAATGCATCCCCAGGGGATCTCGAGATTAAGCCACTTCGAAGTAACCTGTCGCGCTGCCAATTTAGCACCTAGCATAACACTTTTTAGGGCTTTCTACCGAATCACCATGGCAGGCGATTGGTATACTTTCGAGCGTAGACTAGGAATTTCTCGAGTTAGCACTTCTTTACCTCCAAACCCTCGCTCTTGGAAAACCCGGTTTTTTTATATTGATGATCGTTGTATCCCATCCTCCATGCAACGGAGGGAAATTGACGATGTGGTTCATGATGTTATCCCTGATCCGAATGATTATCGAAAGGACCAGTTCGATCGTCTGGTTGAAATTATGCGAACCCTATCCGAGAACTCCCTGAAGTTATCCTTTTATTGTCTAGAATTAGTAAAGCATGGTTTACCCCTGATTTGTGGCCCATTTTAAAGTACCATTGATGAGGGTAAGACATTCATTCAAATTTCCTTCACAATTTTGTATACTTTAAATACTAATTTGGCTACCTTTCTTTCCTTGTATTTTTTCAAAAATGGATCTCTTTGAAGCCCTAAACTTGAAAAGCTTTGCTGGTTTAGATTGTGGTGCTGAAATGATCACAGAAGGAACAACACCCTTTCTGACTCAAACTGATTCCTCTCTTTACGACATCAGATCTAAGTTGACCCGCAAGTGCAAAAAGAAATGAAGGAAGAACCCATGAATCAAGAGATATTGTCTCTTGACAACGCTCATAAAGGTCATGTCAACGAAAATGAAGCAAAGGACCTTTCAAAATATGCCTCATCAAGTTTGCAAGTGCTTGCGGAATTCAGCGTCCTAAATGAAAGTACGTGAGCGTACGGATCTTCTACTTAGTCGTAACGAAATCAATATAAACGAATAGAACACAGAGAGTAAATACAAATCTGGCTTGTATTAACCACAGAGAGTTTACACAAAGACACTCAGAAGATATGACATGAACCACTACTGAATTCTACACAAGACAACATATTTTATACTAAGCTAAACCCGCTAGTCCGGACCTGAAGTTCGGCCCGAGGTTCGGCCATGTCCGAACTCCAGGTTCGGCCTGAGTTCGGACCTCAGCATTCTTGTGTGAATCAGTCTTGTATTCGATACTTCACATGACGATCAAGGACCATGTATCAACAAACTCCCCCTCGGCATGTGCAGTATCATCTTCTCTATTCAAATGTGTATCTTGTATCTTCAATCAAACTCTTCCTCGATCTTGACGATGAGTTCAATCTTGAATACTTGACATTGCATCGTGTGTAATCTCTTTATCAACAAACTTCAGAAGACTTGAAGTTGTGAAGTTCTCTTCCCAATTAGAAACCTGCCAACATAAATAATCTTGGTGCAAAATGTCTCTTCGAGACTCCAAGATATATTGAGTTTGAAAGTGATTTTGTATTTCGTGTTGATCAATCGAAAACAAATCAGAAACAAAATCTTTTTGGCTTTTAGAAACTTTATATCAAAACACACCTAAAATCTTTTTGGTATTTTCTGATAAGAAAAGTAAAACAATACCGAATTAGACACTATTTTTGTCTTTTGTGAGAAAGATCACAACTTGGGATCATATTGGTCATAACATGCTGAACTACATTTCAATTTCAATTATTGAAACACATAAGCCATGCTGATTGCAGATATAGTTTGTCTAACTTTAAACTCTGGCAGAATCGTACTCATAACATTAGGATATGTTAAGGTATTGATTAAATTTGCATTGACCAGTGTACCCCACACTATCAGACATACTCATATATGCTTTTGTTCATCACATTTTGTGATCTCATTTGTGATTGTAATCACACAATGATTGTAACCATGATATAGTCAACTGTGTTCTATGCAAAAAGAAATAAGAACGTTAAATCGTCTACCTTAAGGTCGATCTTTCGATAGGCAGATAAGGCCTCGGATTTAACAAAATAAGAAAATAAAACAAGTTGAAATTGTATAACTTAACAACAATCAGGTCGGTACTTCCATACACGCAGAGAAAGTCCGATGAGTTATACGAAACACCAAAGAAAATAAAGCAGAACGTCAAACGAACAACGATCAGGTCGGTCTTTCGACACGCAAAGAAAGTCCGATCGTTTGACAAAATAAAGAAAATCAAACAAGTTTAAATCTTTGCAAAATGAACACATGTATACACAGTGACTTCTCATTTTATTTTTCACATATCTTTTTCTTGATATATCATGAGATATGCATCAAGATGTTATCCACTAGGTCAAGCATCAGATTTAGTGTATATCACATTTGTATACTTTCTGATTTGCCGAGCCTACCTTACACATCGATCAAATGGTCTCATGGCCTTTTCATTTACTTTATCCATGAGTCAGACATTGTCAGCCAATGTACCATCATTTCCCAATCATGTCGGATACAATTTCTCATTTTTCAATGTTTTTGGCTTTTTGCATTTTTCAATCTTTTTATCTTTTTCAAATTTCTCCCCCTAAAAATGACAACTCTATTTATAAATTTTCATTTTTACGATCTGAAAAACAAAACACTATTTTTGTATTTTTGCAAAAACAAACTCCCCCTCAGAATGAGACGAAGTGAAAAACAAGAAAAAGTGATCAACCAACACGAATACTAGCAGTTTAGCCTTTTGAAAAACAAAATTGATATAAACAGATATTTCACAATCAGCAATTTTCCAATCACCGAAAGGTCTTCCTGAAACACCTGCTTGACACCAAATAAAACATTAGTTGCATTGGGATTGACCCGAATCAGCAGTTTCGGGTCTCCCGGTGTCTTCCACAAAGTCCTTGTTGGCCTGGGAAACAACTTTTGGTTTCCAAACTTGTAAAAGTTTTAATTTTTGATCGGAACCTGAATCAGATTCAACCGACGTACTTGATTTAGACAAAGACGATTGACTAGTTGACTTAAGCTTCGGGGACCATGGTTCATCAAAAATTTGACCTTTGTTATCTACATATTTTGTAGTTTTGTGGATATATGCAGTCGTCGGACAATCAGCAGCTAGATGTCCTGGTTGACGACATACATAACAAAGTCTTTCTCTAAAATTGTATGAAAAATGTTTTGATTGTTGAGAATCAGATGAATGTTCAGAATGAAAGTTATCAAAGAAACCATCAGAAGAATCATACCTAGGAGATGGACTCCTTGAAGATGATGATCTTCCAGAATAATAAGTAAATTCCTTCGAAGATGGTGATTTCTTTATAACTTTAGCATTAACAGCCTTGTCAGCTTTCACTGGTTTCTTTGCAACAGCCGGAACTTCCTTCATAACAAAACCCAAACCTTTGTGCTTGGAACCTGAAACCTTGGAAGAACTTGAAGAAGAACCGAAAGCTTCTCTTGACTTAGCTTAACTAGTGAATTTAGCCTTGATATCCTTCAGCTTGTTCTTTTCAATCAAAACTTTCTCTTCTTCGGTTGCAGATGAAGAACTGGAAACAACCTTATCAAAAACTTTTTCATGTTCCAGCAATACAGACGTTGAAACAAATTTTGGAGCTTCACCCAAAAGTTTCTCCTTCTTTTTAGACTTGGACTTGTTCTTCTTGGATGGAGTGGCAAACTTGGAATAATCATGCAAGTCATCTTTTGGATCAATCTGAGCAGCAGTAACTTCAATTAAATCCACTGGTTGAGGAACCAAGTGAACATCATCCTTCTTAGAACTTTCCGAACTCTGATCCTGCTTGTATAAGAAGTTAAGCAATGTTGGTGACAAATTGCAGTTCTTCACTTGCCTTTTCAACTCCAAAATCTCCAATTTTAAATCATTAATCTTTTGTTGACCGTCAAACACCTCTTGTTGTGACTTGATGAATTTTGCATTGAGATCATCATATTCATAAGTTTGTAACTTCCGGATCTCACATTCAGCATATAATTCTTCAAGCACATTTTCTCTCTTTTGCTTGTAGATCGCAACATCTTTTGTTAACACTTCATTCTTGTATCTCTATAGAACATTTTCATCTTGAAGCATAGAAATCTTGTTTTGAAGCTTCTCAACGGTAACAGCAATTGTTGCTATAAGAGCAGTAGCCTCTTCATATTTTTGCTGAACCGGATAACTCTTCTCAAACAGAGTCTCAAAATCTTGAGCTGCATCTAACGCTTCAGCTTTGGCTTTCTCACACTCTTCTGTCAATTGAGCCTTTTCCTTCAAAACATCTTCATGAACATAAACTAATGCATAATATTTCTTTTGAAAATCGTCCAACTCTTTCTTTAACACCACAATTTCTTCAGTTGAAATCTGACAATCTTGTTCAAACCTTGCAATTTTCTTGAGCAACTTCTCACATTTATAACAATTAAATTCATCATCTTTTGAATTCTCAGAAGACTTAGGTAATTCTTCTTGAACCAAAGATATACTTGAAGAAGTATCAGATTCTGTTAACAAGCTTTCATCATCAGCATGTTGAACAGTTAAAGCAATTGAGATTGGGGTATGATTCTTCTTAACTTCTGAATCTGCATTCCAGGCAAATCCATCTGGATGCATAAATGTATTAGTCCAATCATGAGCAAGAGTAGCAGCTTTCTGATCAACCTTTTCAGCTTCATTTGATGGATGAAAAACTAAATGTGCATGCTGACCAGTCTTCAATTTACTTTCTGCAGAACTTGGACATTCTCGAGCAAAGTGACCATAAACTGAACACTTATAACATTTCACCTTAGATTTGTCCAATCCTATCTTTCCTTCCTGATTTAGTCTTTTCTTACCAGTTCTATTCAAAAATTTCTTCGTTCTACGAACCAGCATAGCATATTGCCAATTCAGATCCATTTCCTCCAAATGATCATAATCAATCTGATCATAATCTTCATTTTCTAACTCAGCATTACTCACAGAACCAGTGATAACACCAAAGTATGAAGATACTAATGCAGACATCAAAGCATTATAATCATCGACAGTTTGAACAGACAATGCACTTTGAGTCGAAGAACTTGGAAATGACACAGTACAACCAGCAGAAGAATAACTTGGAATTTCAGATTTACCTGCTAGAAATGCTGTAGGAGGAGCAGAACTAAGACTAGTAGACTTCCCAGCATTCATTGTAGAGTCATTTTCACCATGATACACTGCAGGATTTTGAATTTGTGTAGGAAGTGATTTATTCACCATTAATTCCATATCCCGAGCTTGAATTCTTTGAACCAAATCATTGAAAGACAATCCTTAAAAATCCTTATCATGAGTAATCATCATCACATAATTCTCTCATTTTTCAGGCAAAGCCTCCAAGATCTTTTCTTTCATATCAACCTCTTCTTTAGTAAGATTCACCAAACGCATTTCACTCATCAGATGAGCGAATCTTGCAATCAGATTGGGAATCGTTTCATTTTGATAATGCTTAAAACTATCAAACTCTTTCTTCAAAACCTTTTTTCGACTTTTCTTGTATTGGTCATTGCCTTCACATCGTTTCTCCAACGCATCCCATAGACTTTTTGATGTGTAGTTACCAGCAAATTGATGCATTAACTCTTTAGGCAATGCCATCGTTAACGTACCATACGCCTTTTTTTCAGCTTGATAAGCTTTCTTTTGTTTAGAAGACAGTTTTCTTTGAAGAATAGGTTCACCAGTTTCATCTTTAGGGTAAACATATTGCTCAGTGAACGCTAACCACATATCAATATCATTTGTATCGACAAACGCTTCAAACCGTATAACCCAACTATGATAATCTTCCAATTTTAGCAATTTGGGAACATTCTGACTTGTTCCGATTTCATTATCATAATTCATCATTGTTTGCATCGTAGCTTGAACCGAATTTTGCATAGCCACGAACGCTTGAAAATCGGACATTTTCAAAAAATTTGTTACTGTTCACTCCGAACTTCGTCCGAACCTACTATACCCTTTGAAGCTTCTCCGAACTTAAAACAAAAAGTCCGAACTCTCAACGAACGTATCACCGAACTCAGAAACTCCGATCTATCTCCGATCCTAGTCCGAACTCCCTCCGAGACAGGATATCCACCGAACACTCTCCGATTGGACTCCGAACTCTCACCGAATCAGGAAAACTGACCGAACTTCACTCCGAACACTGGCTTCAGAGCGGTTACGCCGAACTTAAAGTTCGGCCGATCGCGAAAATTCGAAAACTTCGGAAAAACTCACTGGAATCGACACCTCTCGAGCTGTGAACACTCAATCAACTGAAAACGAACAAATACAGACATATTTGACGTAAATCATGAAGTTTTGAACGAAGATTTTGAGAAAAAAAGATGAAAAACGAGCTTTGATAGTCAAAAACGTGAATTCGAACTCAACAACTCTGGAAAACACTGATTTCCGACTAGTAGAGCAAACCTAATGCTCTGATACCACTTGAAAGTACGTGAGCGTACGGATCTTCTACTTAGTCGTAACGAAATCAATATAAACGAATAGAACACAGAGAGTAAATACAAATCTGGCTTGTATTAACCACAGAGAGTTTACACAAAGACACTCAGAAGATATGACATGAACCACTACTGAATTCTACACAAGACAACATATTTATACTAAGCTAAACCCGCTAGTCCGAACCTGAAGTTCGGCCCGAGGTTCGGCCATGTCCGAACTCCAGGTTCGGCCTGAGTTCGGACCTCAGCATTCTTGTGTGAATCAGTCTTGTATTCGATACTTCACATGACGATCAAGGACCATGTATCAACACTAAATGATAAGGAGAAACAAATTACAACTGATCAAGCCCAAGACACATCCAAAGTGTTAGCTACTGATGAGGATAGGTCAAGACCGGACATGCAAGTGTCCTGGCATCTACATTTCCGATGGTAAAGATCCCTAGAGCAAGTGTCACACAGAGAATGAGCTGGAAGCAATGCAGTTGCAGATGAACAAGATGCAAGTGCATCCGACCAACTCATGAAGATGCGACTTCAGAGGCTCTATAAATAGTTCTTTCACTCATTTACAATGTAACTTCTAATTCCAGAAAACACACATTTACTATGTGTTTTCCTTGTTTGTACCCCAAATATTGAGATATTAGTAAATCCATTGATTCATCGATTATTCTTCTTAGATTAGCTTGTTCCTAGTTGAATTATAATATCTCATTTACATACGGTGGGATTTTGTGGTTCATCAATTGGCGCCATCCGTATTCTCAGGAATTGGTGAAAAATGGAGAAACAATCGGATGAGTCAGTGAAGAAGAAGTCCATTTTTGATCTAGAAGGAACACCGAAGAACATTCATAGTTCGAAAGGATCAGCTGGAAAACCTAGTGAAAAAATCTCGGTGTTTCAATTACCGAATCATTCTAATGATGATCCATATTCGGATCATGATGACGAGAATGATAATGTGGATCCGAATAAAGCTGTAGAGATTTTGCAAAGCTTTGATTGAGATTTCCTGATGAGAAATTTGCAGATCCTGAAGCAGTTAAGGGACAAGGAGAAGCGTGAGCAGTGGTTGCAGGAAGTTCGCGCCACTCTGAAATTCACTCCAGAAAAGGATGCTGCAAAAACTACCGATTTGAAGGATCTGGATGATCTTCTAAATGAAGATCGTACAATTATCAAACAGTCAAAATCATCAGGTATCGATTTTAACGCTTTGATCGAGTAGCGAAATTAGTTTTTGAAAACTTTTGATCGATACGCATATTTTGGATCGGAAAAATTAATTTGAATTTGATTAATTCAAAAATTCACGATCAATTGTTGATTTGGTAATTTGACGCATTTTGATCCTTGTGATATGATAATGGTTTAATGATGATGTGAAATCCTTATGAATGGATGCACAATCGAGGATCATATGATGAATTATGAAATCTGGAAATTCGATGAACGAATTCCGGATGAAGATTTGAAGATTTAAAGAGGCTCTCATGAAGATTGCCTAAAAAATCTGGAAAATCATAAGAACAACAATTAAGGCGGGAAAACCTTCTTCAAATTTAAATTTCAGAAAATTCAAATGCACACTCATAATTTGAGTTGTAAAAAAAAAAAAAAGGCGGAAGATAGAGAATGAGATACAGATGTCCACTTCCGAGTAAGTCACGTGTGCGTCGGAAGTGGTGTCGATAGGATCTTTCAAAAAATTGATATTACGATGAAGACTTCCGAGTAAGACGTACACGCGTCGGAAGTGCTTATGATAACAAATGAAGGCTTCCGAGTAAGACGTACGCGCGTCGGAAGTGCTTATGATAGCAAACGAAGACTTCCGAATAAGACGTACGCGCGTCGGAAGTGCTTATGATAACAAATGAAGACTTCCGAATAAGACGTATGCGCGTCGGAAGTGATTGCAATAAAGATCTCTTGTGAAGATTAATACTGTATGATACTTCCGAACTAATTATACTTGTGTTTGAAGTGTCGTCTTGAAAGACCTCATACTAGAGGCGAATGTGATCAATTCTAAATGAGCTATAAATGCTATGATTGATTTATAACATTAAGACCTTAATTTTTGAAAAAGGCATTGATCTTATTCTGACCTATGGATTTTATGACATCAGGAGAAAAGGATGTATTCGTGCCTTATTTTCCTGCTTCAATGCAAGAGCATTCTAAGTTTCAGAATTGGATCGCAAATGCTAAGTTTCCAGCAAAGCTAAAGATGCCAACTTCTATAAAGAAGTATGGTGGACTAACAGATCCAGATGATCATATATTTGATTTTATTACTGCTGGAAGACTTGAACGATGGTCAGAAGAAACATGGTGCCACATGCTGGTACAGACCTTTACTGGACCTGCAAGAGTATGGTTTGATGCATTACGAAATGCACAGATAAGTGGCTTTGAAGACCTAAGGACGAAATTCCTAAGGCAATTTAGTCAACAACGGAAGTGTACAAAAGAAGTGACAGAAGTACATAACATTCGAAGAAGAAATGACGAAAGCCTTGAAAGCTTCGTTATGCGTTTTAACAATGAAACTATGAAAATATCTGGAGCACAGGATCAATTACGTATATCTGGCTTTTGCCATGGTGTTCGACACACGCACTTGGTGGAAAAGTTGCATGAGGATCTGCCTCAAACAATGGAGGTGCTTATGGATCGTGTCAGGACCTATGTAAAAGGAAGAAGTGCTTCCGGAAATATCCAGGGTATCAGCACCCAAAAACCATCTCAGAAGAATGGCAATTACCGGAATGCAAATGCAAGTGTCTCCACTGCACCAACAAGAAATCAATCATGGAAAAAGTTTAGATCTCAACCCTATGATCGTCGGGGAGAAAGTAATTATGGAGGATACAAGAAGACCTGGGAGCCCAGATCTAATGATTTCTCGTCACTTACAAAAACTCCAAGCGAGATCTTAGCGACGGAAAATGTTCAATTTTCGAGACCTCAAAGGACTTACAATCCTTTAGGAAGTGACATGGGTAAATATTGCGATTACCATAATGATCATGGTCATGATACAGACAACTGCAGACACTTGCGGGGCGAGATTGAAAAAGCCATCAAATCCGGAAAATTGTCGCATCTGGTTAAAAATATTAAAGAGGGTCGTCCTCCAGCTGCTAAACAAGCTGTGATCGCAATGATACGAAGAGGATCGAACACTTGGCATCGCAATGTTAAAACAAAGTTTGAGGAAGAAAGATGGAAAAGTCAAGAGATTACATTTCCACCATTGAATGGTAGAGAATCGAGAGAAGATCCAGTAATTGTGACTGTCGGTATTGCTGGGTTCCTAGTGAAACGGACCTATCTCGATACTGGAAGTGCATCGGAAATCATGTATGAGTCTTGTTTCCGAAGGATGGGATTGGACGTGCAGCAAAGGCTAAAGCCTCATAATTCTACTCTCATTGGTTTTTCTGGAGAGGTGGTGCATCCCATGGGAGAAATAACTCTCCCAGTGATCTTTGGTGATGATAAACTATTTCGAGAAGAGATGATGACTTTTATTGTGGTTGCAACTCCTTCTCCCCACAATGTCATTATCGGTCGACCTGGGCTTAAAGTTTTGGGCGCTATAGTTTCGACAGCGCATGGTTTAGTTCGATTCCCAACTCCAAGGGGAATTGCAACTGTAACAACAGATGCAGATCCACAAGTAGCCCTGGTTGAGAAACCTTTGATATCAAAAGGAGGATTGAAGGATATTAAAAATGATACTGTAGAAAAGAATAAGTGGATCATAAACGAGAAGTTTCCAGATCAAACAATTGAAGTTGGATCGCAATTGCAAGGAGAAACAAGAAAAAAGTTGTTTCAGTTATTAAAAGACAATGTGGATATCTTCGCATGGGAACCGTCGGATATGACGGGGGTCCCTAGACATCTCGCTGAACACAAATTAAACGTCTATCCAGGTGTAAAACCTGTCCAACAGAAGCGAAGAATCTATGATCAAATTCGAAACAAGGTAGTCAAGGAAGAAGTGGATAAGCTTGTGGAAGCGGGCATCCTTAGGGAAGTGCTTTATCAAACATGGGTTGCAAACCCTGTCTTGGTCCTAAAGCCTGATAAATCTTGGCGGATGTGCATTGACTTCAAAGATCTTAATAAGGCATGTCCGAAAGATTGTTATCCACTTCCGGAAATAGATCTAAAAGTTGATTCTTTGGCGGGATACCGATGGAAGTGCTTTCTAGACGCATATAAAGGATACCATCAGATCTTTATGGCTGAGGGTGATGAAGACAAAACTGCGTTTATTACAAACGAAGGCTTATTCTGTTATAAAAAGATGCCATTCGGGCTAAAAAACGCTGGTGCAACCTACCAGCGCCTCATGGATAAAACCTTCCAATCACAAGTGGGTAGAAATCTTGAAGCCTATGTGGACGATGTAGTCATTAAGAGTTCTCGTGAGGAAGATATGATCAAAGACATTGAAGAGACCTTTAGAAACTTGCGGGGTATCAATATGAAATTAAAACCCAAAAAGTGCTCATTTGCGATGGAGGAAGGCAAGTTCTTAGGGGTCCTGGTCAATAAAGACGGGATCCAGGCACATCCGAGAAAGGTTAAGGCGGTTATGGAAATGGAACCGCCCAAAACCCTTAAAGATATACAAACTCTAAATGGGCGCTTGGTGGCTCTACATAGATTTTTGTCAAAAGCAGCCGAAAGAGCCACACCCTTTATGAAAGTTTTGAAAGAAAGTTTAATAGGAAGTTTTGAATGGACTTCCGAGGCCAATCAAGCATTTGAAGAATTGAAAACAGCTCTAGCTACACTTCCAACTCTAACTGCACCAAAAGTTGGTGAAGAGTTGATCATGTATTTGGCAGTAACGGATAATGCTGTAAGCGCTGTGCTACTGGTCGAAAGGGAAGATAAAGAACTTCCAATTTATTACATAAGCAAAATGCTTAAAGACTACAAGACCAGGTATCCTATGATCGAAAAAGTTGTCTTAGCACTTGTACAAGCTACAAGAAGACTTCGTCGTTATTTCCAGGCCCATACTGTAAATGTTCTTACTTCATATCCTATTCAAGGGATCTTCAGAAAGCCGGAAATGTCCGGTAGGATGATCAAGTGGGCAATTGAAGTAGGGCCATTCGATATACAGTTCAAACCACGAGTTTCAATTAAAGGACAAGTGGTAGCTAATTTCCTGGCGGAAGTGCCAGACGGCGCAAGTGTAAACGTTATTACCATTCCTGAAGCTAAAGAACAAGTATGGATCTTGCATACTGATGGTTCTTCAAACTCTGATGGCTCAGGAGCAGGTTTGATCCATTATAAAATCATTTCTTTTTGAGAAAGAAATTGAAATTCAAAATATTAAAAATTCTATTATACCAAATGCAGGCTTGATCTTAAAAAGTCCTGAAGGGGACGAGTTGACATATGCGATTCCCTTTAATTTCCAAGCTTCTAATAATGAAGCAGAATATGAGGCGTTGCTAGCAGGTATAAACACTCAAGCTTTATAAGTTTTGTGTTTATTCGGAAAAAAAAATAAAAAAAAAATAATGACTGGATACATATGCATTTGCTTCGCGAATGCATATGGTATGCATTTGCTCCATGAATGCATGTGATAAGTGGGAAGACCTAAAACATTGAAATTTATTTCAGATTTAAGGTTGGCTAAAAAAATGGGTGCAACGCAAGTGACTGCTTATGTGGATTCATTGTTAGTAGCTAGCCAGATCGCTGGAACATACGAAGCAAAAGGCAAATATATGGCCTTATACTTGGAGCAAGTTCAAGAGTTAATCAAAATCTTTGGTAAGTGTGAAGTTTTACACATTTCTAGAGCTCAAAATAGAAAGGCAGATGCGCTGAGCAAGCTCGCTTCTGTCGCATTTGAACATTTAGCCAAGGAGATTCGAGTGGAATTGTTAGAAGCTCCAACTGTCAATTTGAAAATGACCGCAGATGTGCAAATGCAAGAAGACAGTTGGATGACACCGATTGTACAGTATTTGACCATGGGTAAACTCCCAGATGATAAAGAACAAGCTCGCCAGATACGAGTAAATTCGCTTCAATATCAGATGCAAAATGATACTTTGTATAGAAGAAGCTTTTTGGGACCTTTGTTAAGATGTTTAACCCCAAGTGAAGCTGAAAAGATCGTTAAAGAAGTACATGAAGGCATATGCGGTATTCATGCTGGTGCGAAGATGGTAGTTGTTAAAATCATGAGCCTTGGATACTTTTGGCCAGGCATGTACCGAAGCACTTGGGAAGAATTGCGCAAGTGCCAAGCTTGTCAAGCACATGCTCCGGTGAGCATGCGAGCAAAAAATGAGTTGATCCCAGTTACGTCAGCATGGCCCTTCCAGAAGTGGGGAATGGATATAGTTGGACCTTTTCCATCAGCAAGTGGAGGGGTAAAATTTCTATTGGTTGCAATTGACTACTTTACAAAATGGATTGAAGCAAAACCACTTGCTTGTATTTCTGGTAAGCAAGTCAAAAAGTTCGTGTGGGAACATATCGTGTGCCGATTTGGTCTACCTCTCTATATCATAACAGATAATGGACAGCAATTTGCTGGGAACCCATTTGCAGAATGGTGCGAAGAGCTTCATATAAATCAGATCTTTACGTCAGTAGCACATCCACAGGCCAACGGCCAAGTTGAAAGAGCAAATCGAAGTCTTGTCGAAGGCATAAAAATGAGATTGGAAAAATATGGGGGTAGTTGGGTCGATGAGTTACCACATGTTTTGTGGGCGCATCGCACCATGCCTAAAACTAGTAATGGCGAAACACCATTCAGTCTTGTATACGGAACTGAAGCTGTTATACCGGCTGAAATCGGAATACCTAGCCACCGCTTGCAAGTGCAAGTGGCGGATAATGATGAAGAATTAAGAACCAATCTGGATCTTTTGGAAGAGCGAAGGGAAATCACTGCTATACGAGAGAGCAGATACAAAAAAGAGATGGCAAAATACTATAACACCAAAGTTAAGACTCAACAGTATAAAGAGGGAGAATATGTGTTGAGAAGCAATGAGGTGAGTAGAGCACTTCCGCTCGGAAAAATGTCTCCCAAGTGGGAGGGACCTTATATAATTAAAAAAGCGATCGGAAATGGATCTTACATACTTCAGCAGCTCGACGGAACTGAACTGGTGCGGGCTTGGAATGGAATTCATCTTCGCAAATGTTACATGTAAAGACGCAAATGTTAATTTCAAATGAAAGATAGGAAATGTTGATCTTTATGTTTTTATTTCTGCAATTACGATCTTGTAATAAATCGATGGAGAATAAAATACATTTGTTTCTAGTACTTACAAGGATCCATGGAAATGCTTATTTCATTTTATATGAAAAGGTTATACAAATATTTGATCGCTCCTATGCAAAATATTGAATATAAATGTTTGCTTAAAAATGTTGTGTCAATGAACACATGCATATGCTATACAAGTGATCTCTGTAAATAATACCAGATTCACATGCAATATGATTCGCTTCTTATAATATGGTTCATGAGTCACTAGCGGGTGCATTTTCAAAAAGGTATTACATACCAATACCCTAATGCAGTATCGCTGTTATTCCTTTATTTATAAAGGGTAACCCAAGAAAAAGTAAAAATACTTTTCTTGTCCCCAACTGTCTCACTGACGATTAAAGAGTGCATGTTGGGAAGAGGTGATCAGGCCGGACACCTTGTTAGTACAATGGTTGCTAACAAAAGCCCAAAAGAGAGATGGCCAAACTTAAGTGGGTAAAGGTATGCTATGATTATTAATAAAATTCCAACTTAAGCTCTCTGAGGGTCGCAAGTGCTGCTGAATAACTAATGTTATAAAGTGGTCTTGTGAGTTGATCATTCAAAAGGAAAAGATCAACTGAACCTTACCAAAAGATGTAAGGACTTTATATACCACAAGGAAAAGATTTGTATTCGAAACAAAAAATATTTAACTTTAAAAGTGGTATTGCCGTTATGTTGTTAAAACCCTTTGAAGATGGACGCATTTGATAGGGGGGAAACGCATGTGACAACCTTCTTTAAAAGTTAATGATTTTGTTAAGAATCTTGTCAAAGTACTTGTGAAAGAGAACTTGTAAAGTTGCTCAAAGCTTGTGAGAAAATGTTTCGCAAGTCTAAAAGAAAAATGTCAAGAATCGAATGGAAAAAAATACAAACGATTCAAAGCATAAAAAATTGTGTATGATTACTTTGCAACTGCAAGTGCAAACAATGATACACTTTGATCGCAAGTAACATGTCACAGACATAATCAAGCATGACTCATATCCTATGAACCCTGAGGTGATAACATCATTGAAAAACTTAAGGAAAAAAGTAAGTAAAGCAAACATCGACATGCATTATCATTTACGTCACCATAGTCGAAACTGCAAACAGATGCAGTTCCGACGGGATCCATGGTTATAGAAGTACTAGAACATACCAAGTGCAGAATAGAAAGTAAATTGTCTTGTGCCACAGCATAAGTGGACTTTGAGAGATGATTAAAATGTTCAACAAGAGATCATGATTAATAGAGAAATCAATTACCAGTGGCTGTTGGAGCATCTGCATTTGAAGTTGAAGGAGCATCAGCCTTTGGGGTCGCAGAACCTTTTGTCAAAGTAATTGGTTTCAGCATATCTCCCATTACCTCTGTATCGTCCAGGCTCAACTTCGAAACTTCGTCAATGGAATGAAACGTCATTGACTTCAGAGCATCCAACTGTGTCAACAGCTTCTCACTGGCTTTGTGATCATATTCTTTGAAAGTCAGGAAATTGGCTTCACCTTTCACAGCATGTGCTAGCCCACACCTGATCCCTTCATTATAGCCCATTGCATTTGCGGCTGAATTAACTTTGAGGGTCATGGGGATCATTTCGGAGTGCACACGCTTAGCAACCAAGTTAAAGCCTTCCTCAATCAACCATTTGCTCTTTTCCTTCACAGATGCTAGCTCCTTCTGCATTTGCTCTCTTTCTTCGGTTAATGCCTTGACGGTGTCAACAAGAGCAGCATTTTCTTTAAAGGATTAAAACGCAAATGTTAAAGGTGGTAAAAGACTATGCAAGTGCAAATGAAAAATTATGAAAATAAAGAAATATAAGAGATACCTTTGTTAACAGCTTCAACTACTAAATCACATTGAGAGGTGATCTCCAACATTTTAATGGCTTGTTCATCAAATATCTTCTTTTGATCCAAAAATTGGCTTTTGAAAGCCACCACATCATCCTGCGCCTGTTTGAGATCTCTCTTCATTTCCTGCTCAAGTGACACCAGCTTCCGGTTCTTGGTTGTGAGGAGTTCAACCTTTGCATGAAGATCGTTAATCTTCACTTGATCACTTATAGAACCAAAAGAGGCCTTATGCGCCAACAGCTTCTTGGTTAACTCTTCAACCCTTGCCTCAGCAATGATCCATCGACCATACACATCCGCCACCAAGCTCTGTTGCTTCGATTGTGCAAGCATGAGTTCATTTGAAAAAGCTTCATTAGGAATTTGTTGAAGGCAGAAAATGTCAGTAGGAGTACTTCCAAGTAGAGTGATCTTTTTTGCGATTGAACTTTCGGTGCAAGTATCACCATTTTTGATCTCCCATTGAGGGACAAAGACAGCATTTACATCAACAGATTCCAAACCTCTACCAACATTGCTCCTGAGGGTAACCAGATCTATCTCCTTCTTCAACCATTCAGAGGTAGGAACAGCAAAGCTCGGAGCATCCTTCTGCGAAGAAGAGGACGCATGAGCTAAAGTGGCCAAAGTGATCAAAGATGAGGTACCTTTCTGCAAAATACTTACATCAGAAAAACCTGGTTCTTGTGACATATCAGGTGAGTTCAATAAATAATCATCAATATTAAAATCATCAGTAGGAGGAGGGGTTACCGCAACATCAATCTTTGACTGCACACCCTCTCCTAGCTGTTCATTTGCTCCAAGATTCTCCGTAGAATCGGAAGCGACCTTAGTAGTTTCAGAAGTGATTACCTTGGATTGATGAGGAGATGATTGCAAGTTCCAGCGAGGAGATTTCCTCTTGGACACAAGGGGCTCACCTGCTTCCTTAGCAACAGATGCTTTTGTGGACCTCTTTACTTTGCTTCCACCTTTAGGCGGTAGTGATGCTTTTGAAGAAACGCTAACATGACTCTCAACGATCTCTTGGCTTTTACCCTTGAGGGTATTTTCTCCACTACTTCCAGCATTACCTTTGACCGTTTTAGCGACATCAGCAACATCGCTACTCCCAGAATTGACCTCAGACACTTTCTCAGAAACTACAGCATCTGGCTGCAGATCCACTTGCGACTTAACTTGATCATTTGCTTCTTCAGGACGAAAATCCAAGAAAGAACTGGCCGTTTGCCGAAGAAACGGCATAGACCCCTCGTCCATCAGTTCAGCCCCAAGGTCAACATCATCAAAACTTTTCAGCTGCATGGCTTCGAAAAGATCCATCTCTGCAAAATAAATAAGAATTTATCAAATATTATTGAGACATTTTAAGGGTGTGATCGCAAGTGTTGAAAGGGTAATTCCTTACCCTTCCCTTGATTTGTCAGAATCGGCCAAAGTTCAGGGGTAAACCAAGCCCTACTCATTCTACAAAAAAGAAGAATAGCTTCCGGAAGTTCCCGGATAGGGCTTGCACATGACACAAGCTTATCAAAAGACTCCTGACTATAATCACCATCATTTGGGTTTGGATCGTGAACCACATCTTCCACATCCCTCCATTCCATTTGAAGAGGAATGCATCGATCATCGATGTAGAAAAATTTAGATTTCCAGGAACGAGGGTTGGGTGGAAGATGGGTGCTAATTCTTTTAACTGCCCTCCTACGCTCAAAAGTATACCAATCGCCAGCCATGGTGATTCTATAAAAAGCCCTAAAAAGATTGACACTTGGAGACACATTAACAGCCCTACAAGTGGCTTCGAAATGACTTAAACGCGAAAACCCTTGGATATGCATCTGAGAAACATGGATCTTGAAAAACATCAGAACTCTCATAAGAAATTTAGTGAACGGAACACGATAATTCCCGAGTTTGAACATATCGACATAAACCCCAATTTTGCCGTCCGGGAAAGGGGAAATGGGAGTTTTCGGCAATGGAAGAGTTGGATTCAATAAAAGAGGGATATTGTACCGCTCAATAACTTCATCCAAGTCGCGAGGCGACATAGATGAAAATGAAATATGCATATTATGCTTACTTGAATCATCGTCGACCTTAACTGAAGGCGACGCCATGAAAATGCAGTAAAAAGCAAGAAAGAAATCGACTGACCTTTTGAAAAAGAAAAAAGCTCGAAGAGAGAATTAGGGCTTGGAGAACGGAAAGAGCGACGGCAGAGAAGAATATGAAGAATGAAAATAAGAAAGGATTATATATGGGGCAAAAAATCTCGGATACGAATAACCGTTTGAATTTAAAAAATTCAAAAATAAAAGACCGAAAACTGTCCCGTCATTTAATCCTCGGTTGACACGTGTACTGACGGGTACCAAAGGTACTTGAGTACAGACCAACATGCAACACGCGCCTGACAAGTCGGTTAGAATCTTACACTTGCAGACGCGCTTCCTTGTAATAACACATTAATTTCCTTGTAAGGATGTGACGATTACATTTGCAGGAGCATTTTGCTTTAAAGACAAATAAAGTCTTTTGATTTACTAAAGAGCTGGCTTCACTAGCATTTCCTATGGTGATCTTTGTACCTTAGTCCTTAGTCATTTCTACAAAACAACATAAGGACTAGGGGGACTTGATGACCAGATCTATGAAATCGTAGAAAATTGGAAAATTCCTGATCTTTGAAATTTGGGATCTACACAAAAGAGAAATGTGCGTTACACTCTTTTTTCCTTAGTTTCGGTTTTTTCCCACAGGGTTTTTCCGAACAAGGTTTTTAATGAGGTAACAAATCAAAAACACATGTGAACTTAATAAAGATGATCGATTAAGGTTCTCAAACCTCAGCGGAAATACGAGACACTTTTAACTTCTAGCCCAATAATTATTGCTCGAATAATCAATGGACTAGGGGGACTTGATGAGGATAGGTCAAGACCGGACATGCAAGTGTCCTGGCATCTACATTTCCGATGGTAAAGATCCCTAGAGCAAGTGTCACACAGAGAATGAGCTGGAAGCGATGCAGTTGCAGATGAACAAGATGCAAGTGCATCCGACCAACTCATGAAGATGCGACTTCAGAGGCTCTATAAATAGTTCTTTCACTCATTTACAATGTAACTTCTAATTCCAGAAAACACACATTTACTATGTGTTTTCCTTGTTTGTACCCCAAATATTGAGATATTAGTAAATCCATTGATTCATCGATTATTCTTCTTAGATTAGCTTGTTCCTAGTTGAATTATAATCTCTCATTTACATACGGTGGGATTTTGTGGTTCATCAGCTACTGTCAAAGGAAACAAGAATAGGCGACCTCCCAAGCCTACGTCTGCTAAAGAAGTTATGGTTTCGAAAAGGAAATCCCCAAGATGGAACTTACAGTCATCCCCGAATTCTCAAATGGGTAACACTTCCGACACCCCAGAAGTTCTTGAAGATGATGTTGAGGAATACCCTAAGAAACCTCAAGATGAACCGGTAACCCCTCCCTTTAATGAGGAGTTTTGTATTTCTGATTTTTTGCTAAATTCTCCTGATTTGACTCAAGACCTTGTTACCAATGACCCTCGTATTTTGCAGAAAAGCTCAAAACCATCCACTGCTGTTGCAAAAAATACCCGAGCTAGTTCTTCATCTCTTCGAAAGAACCTTCCAAATTTCTCCATTCCTGCCTCTTATTGGCTTAAAAGAGAAATCAACCTAGTCAGCCTTAGGACTAGCGTAGCCAAGAATTTGGAATCCTTTAATAACATTTCCGAATTTTCTCCCGGGTGGGATGTTAAAAATAATGACAGTTGTTTAGAAGCCTCCGTTGCTAAGAAACTCTCTCTTTTAAGCAACACTCCCCATGACAATTCCAACATCCAATAAACTCCTCACAAAGCTTTTATTGATGAATTTATGGTTACCCAAGAGATGCAACAGAACCTTGTTGCTGATTTATACTCAAGATGGATCATTGCTGAAGCCTAAGTAGAAGAATTGCGGAAGAAGGTTGTCTTTGCTAAAGTGACCTCTGACTCTATTGACTCGGAAGTGAAAATAAACAAGTTGTCAAGAGAGATTGAACTGTTGAAAACGCACAATCGCAAGTTGGTTGCCCTTGAGAAAGAAGCAAGAAGGGATCTGAAGCAAGCTCAGGACAATGAATCATTCCAGAAGAACCAGTTCCCAGAGCAAAGACAAGCACTTGAAGATCGGCTTACCAGGCTTATCGAAGTCTGAAAGACTAAAGATGCTTCCTTAGAGAAAGCAAACAAAGGTTTCATTTGCTTGTCTTTCATGTTTACCTCATTACCTTTCTTGAATTTTCTTTACATTTCCGCCTAATACTACGATTGCACTTTCCTTTTCAGAAGTGGAAACTTAAAAAGCAGAAGTTGAGAAGTTGGAGGAAACCATTAAAGTATTGACCAAAGAACGTGAACTTATCCAAGCTATAAATTTTTCTTTTTCAAGAGAAAGGAAAATGGTTGGTTGCTGAAGGATTAGATTTGCTAGCTAAACACATTCACTCAGATGTAGTACCTATAGCCCTGAAAGTGAACTCATCAGTGAATGCCGTTGGTTTCAATGAAGGGATTAAATGTGGCCTTTCTTAGTTGCGACGGGAGAAACTGATCCGACCACCTTCAAAGAATTCGACAAGAATGCAAAAGATAATCTTGTTAACTCCTTATCCGCTTTGAAATCCATGACCTTTGCAGTTATTGACCAACTTTCGCAACTGGACGTCTCGGATGTGGAAACTATGAAAAAGATACTAGAGCCGGTCCCAGCCTCAGAACCATCCACCTCTACTGGTAAGTAAACTGTTGTTCGTCTTTCCTATGAACCTTTCGGAAATCAACTCTGTTTCAAAATCCACTTATGCTGTGGAATTTAAACAATTTACTTTTGTTCCAATGACTGGCACTTGACATCATTTTATTTTGGATGTTTGTGGTTATCTTGTGATTGGATCTGTAAATGATTCCTACTTTTGTTGAGCGTAAGTGTATAGGTATGAATGGACATGCGTTAGCTATGTTCGAATGTTTATTTGTTCTTCATAACTGAAACTTTTGACTTTAATCAATACCACAATATGGTGTCGTTTCACTATATGGTTCGTTTATATTTAGTCACATACTTTTAATGCCCGGAATAGTGCACTTGCAGTTACAACGTGTGGTTTACACTTGCAGTTGCAATATGATTGTTTGAACTATTATGTTTGTGGGTCTTTGTAATATTATTTTTCATATTAACCAATTGCTTTTATACTTCACCTGCTACTCAAGACATGCAAATGTCTGAATATAAAAGAACATTATGAGTTCTTCTTCACAAGTACTATGATGAAATTTTAATGAGATAGATATAAAATTAAAGAAAGGCAATGCACGTGTTTCCCTCTCTATAAGATGCGTCCACCCTACAAGAGTTCTAACAATCATTACATTTAACCACCTTAAAAATCATACCATTTCACCTAAGTTTACACCACCTCCTTATGGAATTTTGGTTCCTTACTTTCTTTGGTAAGAACAGATTAAATTATCGTTCAGATAATAAAACCCACATGTCCACTACATAACCTAAGTTATTCCGTTACACTTGCGACCCTCGGGGAGCTTAATTGGGTACTTATGATGTAAACCTCAATTAAGTTGGCCACCTCCACGCTAGACTTCTGTTAACATGTGTTATGTTAACAAGGTGTCCGACATGATCACCTCATCCTAACATGCACTCTTTTGTGTTTAGGCGAGACAGTTACGGACAAGGTGAACTCATTCGTTCACCTTGTCGTATTACCCCATAAGGGGATCATGACATAACTTCATTAATGTGAAGCTATCAAGTAATTCATTAAAAATTATGTAGTGACATTATGAACCATACACGAAAAAACATTTCATTGTTCTTTAAGCACTCCTTCTTTAAGAAGGTTTATTTTATACCATTTGCATTTGCAAACATTTATTTGCGCAATCTTCACAGATACCATTTGCATTTGCGACCATAGGAAAGACACAAACTCTTATTTCCGAAAATTATCCGAAATTCAAATACAAATGAAACACAAAACAAACTTTTCAAGATTTAAAATTTCATCACTTGCCAATCACATATAGCATTTCCTGAGATGCACCCCGTTCCATGCTCTTGGTAATTCAACACCATCAATTTGCTCCAAGATATAAGAACCATTTCCTGTTGCATTCTTTATTATATAAGGGCCTTCCCAATTAGGAGCGGTCTTCCCTTGTGAGAGTGCCGTACTGACATCATTGTTCCTTAAGACATACTCTCCCTCATTATATTGACGAATCTTCACTTTTGCATCGTAATACTTTGCCATTTCCTTTTTATACCTGCTTTCCCTTATGGCGGCTATCTCCCTCCTTTCCTCTAACAAATCCAAATTTGTTCTTATTTCCTCATCATTATTTTCAATTTGCACTTGCAGCCTATAACTTGGAATACCTATTTCAGCGGGGATCACTGCTTCAGTACCATACACCAAAACTAAAGGTGTCTCACCATGACTAGTTTTTGGCATTGTACGATGTGCCCACAAGACATGTGATAATTTGTCAACTAAACTCCCCCCAAATTTCTCCAACCTCATTTTAATTCTTTCAACTATGCTCCTATTAGCCCTTTCCACTTGCCCATTAGCTTGTGGATGTGCAACTGAAGTGAATATTTGATTAATCTGTAGTTCTTTACATCATGCGTTGAATGGATTCCCAACAAACTGTTTACCGTTAGCAGTGAGGATATATAGTGGAAGACCAAATCTGCAGACGATGTGCTCCCAAACGAACTTCTTCACTTGCTTTCCAGAGATTACTACAAGTGGTTTTGCCTCTATCCATTTAGTGAAATAATCAATGGCGACCAACAAAAAATTTACTCCACCACTTGCTACTGGAAATGGACCAACTATGTCCATACCCCATTTTTGGAACGGCCATGCTGATGTTACAGGAATCAATTCTTTTTTAGCTCGCATACTAACAGGTGCATGTGCTTGGCATGCTTGACACTTTTGAAGTTCTTCACAGATGCTTCTATACATACCCGACCAATAGTATTCCAGACTCATTATTTTTGTCACTACCATTTTTGACCCTGCATGTATTCCACAAATACCCTGGTGAACCTCTTTCACCACTCGTGCTGCTTCTATGGGCGTCAAACATCTCAAAAGAGGCCCCAAAAAACTTCTTCTATACAATATCCCATCTTGCATTTGAACTGCAACGAATTTACACGAATCTTCCTTGCCTGCTCTTTATCCCCCGTAAGTTCTCTTTTTTGTCAAATATTTCACGATTGCACCTTCATCATTTTATTTAAGGTTCACAGTTGGTGCTTCCAACAATTCCACCCTTATTTCTTTAGCAAGGTGCTCAAACGCTACTGAAGCCAATTTGCTCAATGCATCTGCTTTCCTATTCTGACTTCTGGATATAAGCAAGTATTTCGCACTTGTCAAAAGGTTTTTACTAACAATTGCACTTGTTCCAAATACAGCATCATATATTTTCCTTTTACTTCATATGTTACAGCAGTTTGACTTGCAACAAGCAAAGAATCCACATATGCCATCAAGTGTTTTGCCCCAATTTTCTTTGCCAATCTCAACCCTAAACAAATGCAGTTTTTTACACCTCCACAACCTTTGCGTGAAACTAATGCTAATAAAACGGATGCATGTGCATATGTACATGCCCATTCTCTATCTCTCTCTCTCTCTCTCTCTCTCTCTCTAAAGAAAGCAAACCTGCCAATAACGCTTCATATTCAGCTTCATCATTTGAAGTTAAAAAACCAAACCATATTGCATACATTAACTCATCACCTTCAGGGCTCTTAAAAATTAACCCTGTTATTTAACAAGAGTTAGTTGTCATTAGATTTATCAGAATTCACTATCTTTGTAAGAAAAAGAATAGTGTTGAACTAATTTCACCTGCCCCTGATCCATCAGAGTTGGATGAACCATCTGTATGCAAAATCCACACTTTTTCTATGAGCTCAGGTACTGCAACTGCATGAACACTTGCTCTATCTGGCACTTCCGCTAAGAAATCTGCTAGCACCTGACCTTTTATCGAAATTCTTGGCTTGAAATCTATCTCAAACGGACCCAACTCTATTGCCCACTTTACCAATCTTCCAGACATTTTTGCTTTCCTTAGAATACCTTGAATTGGAAATGAAGTAAGAACTACAATTGTGTGAGCTTGAAAGTATCGTCTTAACCTTCGTGTAGCTTGTACCAATGCCAAGACCACCTTTTCCACTATGGGATACCTCATTTCATAATCTTTCAACAATTTGCTTACATAATAAATTGGAATCTATCTACCTTCTCGTTCAACGAGTAAAACCGCACTTACTGCGTTATTAGTTACTACCAAATACATAACCAACTGCTAACCAAGTTTGGGTGCAGTCAGAGTCGGTAGTGTAGCTAGATCAACTTTCAACTCCTCAAAAGCCTGATTAGCTTCTTGTGTCCACTCAAAGTTAATTTTCTTCAAACTTTCTTTCAACACCTTCATGAATGGCATAGCTCTCTCAACTTCTTTGGATAAGAACCGATGCAGTGCAACTAGACGACCATTTAGAGTTTGCACTTCCTTAGCTTTTTTTGGAGATTCCATTTCCAGTACCATTTTCACTTTACCAGGATGTGCCTTAATACCCTCCTTGTTTATCATCACCCCAAGAAACTTCCCTTCTTCCATTGCAAAAGAACATTTCTTAGGATTCAACTTCATGTTAATCCCCCTTAGATTTCCAAAGGTTTCTCTAATATCCCTAATCATATCATCTTCGTTGTAACTTTTGATAACCATTTCATCTACATATGCTTCCAAGTTCCTCCCCACTTGCGTCTGAAACGTTTTATCCATTAACCTTTGATATGTTGCTCCAACATTCTTTAATCCAAATGTTCAAGAAACTTTTTTCGAGGAGAAGAGTACAATCAGATTCCACATCCAGTTATTCAATCTGATCCTCTAGCTGATCTTAATTCTTCTGATGTCAATGGCGATTATTCTGAATTTGTTACTGAGAAATCTGAAAAGAAGAAATCACAGTTATCTGTCAAGCAAGTGGAAAGTGAGAAAGATGAAGAGAAGGAGTCTGAAGAACAAGTTGCTGCTGAGTTGGTAAAAGCAAACAACTTAAAGGTTCTAAAACTAAATTTACTCAGGTTGCTGAAGCTGGTCCTTCTGGTTCTCAAGTCGAAGTGTCAAAGCTACCGGGTTACAAACGATCTGGTTTGGGTAATAACAATTAGAGCCTTGAGAAGAATGCCAAGAAGAACATGCCCAAGAAGACTCCAAAGGAGAAGAAAGATACCAATCTTGAATTTTTTGTAGCAAAACAAACCTTCATTGGTAACAAAGTTTGTCTTATCTTCATCTTCCTCAGCCATTATATAAGCATCTAAGAAAAAATTCCATCTATAGCCAGCCAAAGAATCAACTTTTAAATTAATCTCAGGAAGGGGATAACAATCTTTTGGATAGGCTTTATTTAGGTCTTTAAAATCAATACACATGCGCCACGTTCCGTCACTTTTCTTAACCAATACTGGATTTGCAACCCAGGTTTGATAATGCACCTCTCTTAGTATACCAGCATTTACAAGCTTCTCCACTTCATTTTTGACCACATCATTCCTCACCTTATCCATAATCCTTCTTTTTTGTTGTACTGGTTTAGCACCTGGATAGACATCTAACCGATGTTCGGCAAAGTGCTTTGGTACTCCTGTCATATCCGAAGGTTCCCGTGCAAAAATATCAACATTATTTATTAACAATTAAAGCAATTTCTCCCCGGCCTTTCCTTGCAATTGCTGCCCCACTTCAATTGTTTGATCCGGAAACTTTTCGTTAATAACCCACTTACTTTTTGTTAACATATCGTCCCTATCTCCCCCAAAATCTTCTTTTGTCAAGGCTGGTTTTTTTACCACAGCAACATGCATTTCCACATTCGTTGACATAGTTACAATTCCTCTAGGTGTTGGAAAACGCACCATCCCATGTGTAGTTGAAATAATTGCTCTTAAGATCTTTAACCCCGACCTTCCAATAATCACATTGTGGCGAGACGGGGTTGCAATTACTATAAACGTCATCATTACTTCTCTAAAGAGTTTGTCATCACCAAAGATTACTGGGAGTGTTATTTCACCCATTGGATGAACCACCTCTCCTGAAACCCAATGAGTGGTGAAGCGTGTGGCTTCAAGTGCTTTTGCACTTCCGATCCCATTTTCCTAAAACATGACTCGTACATGATTTCAGATGCACTTTCAGTATCAAGATATGTCCTCTTCACCAAAAAACCAGCGATACCAATTGTTACTACCACTGGATCTTCTTTCATTTCTCCCCCAATTAAAGGAGGGAAAGTAATTTCCTGCCATTTCCATAACTCCTCATCTGTTTTAGCGTTCACATTCCGATGCCATGTATTAGCTCCCCTTCGAATCATACCTATGAAGTTCTTTGCATTTGCTGGTGGACGTCATTCTTTGATGTTCTTCACTAAGTGTGACAACTTTCCGGACTTAATAGTCTTTTCTATTTCACTTCTCTAGTGTCGGCAATCGTTGGTGTCATAACGAAATCTTTATGAAAATCACAGCACTTGCTAGTATCAACATTAGCAGCCAAACGTGACCTTTGTGGTGCCGAAAACTATACATTCTCTGTAGCCAAAATTTCACTTGGAGTTTTCGTGAGTGGAGAGTACCCATCCCTCTTCAAATCCAAGTTTTTTTATAACTTCCAAAATTTCCTTCCTTACGTCTGTCATATTGTTGTAAACGATACCTTCCCAAAGACTGATGCCTTGGTTGGGTTATACTTGCATTTGCGTTTACATTTTTAAAATTTGTGCCCTTTGTAAGTTCCTTCTGGGTAGTTACTCATTGGATATTTCCAGATGCACTCTTACCTTTAACATAGACTCATACCCGATCCATTAATACCTCCATGGTTTTAGGCAAATCTTCATGCAACTTTTCAACCAGGTGTGAATGTCAAACACCATGACAGAAACCAGAAATTCACAACTGATCTTGAGCCCCCACTATTTTCATAGTCTCCTTTTTGAACCTCTCTACAAAGCTTTCTAAACTTTCATCTCCCTTTCTTCTTATGTTGTGTACTTCCGTAACTTCTTTAGTACACTTCCTCTGCTGGCTAAACTGCCTTAATAATTTAGCTCTTAAATCTTCAAAGTTCTCAATTTGTGCATTCGACAACGAATCCTACCATACTCTTGCCGCTCCCGTAAATGTTTGCACCAGCATGTGACACCAAGTTTCTTCTGTCCAATATTCTAATCTGGCGGCTGACCAAAAGTCAAAGATGTGATCATCAGGATCTGATAATCCACCATACTTTTTTACAGATGCTGGCATTTTCAGCTTTTTAGGAAATTTTGCATTAGCGATCCAGTCTGTAAATTTGGACTGCTCCTGCATTGACGCCAGGAAATAGGGCACAAACACATCCACTCCACTTGAGATCATTGAAATCCCTATGTTATAATAGGATTCTGATGCTTTTTTTTAGAAAGGCCTTTTCTATGCGTATGGAAATGTTTCTTACTATTTTAATAACTTCCCGAAGTGCACATGCATTATTCAAATACACAATCATGCCTCTGTTATGAGGGCTTTTTATTTATAACATGTCTCATCTATGATTCCATATTTGATACTTCCGATATTTGACCTGAATGCCTCTTTCAAGGGCTTTTTAATTGACCAATCTCATTTGAGATATTGCTCCAATACATTCGATGCATGCATTCCCCTTTCGAAGGTGCATGTACATTGTTTCTCGCTATAGGTTTGTACAACGATTATTATATTGTCCTGTCCTTGCCTCTTTTTTTTTTCAAAAAACAAAAAGCGAAGAAGCAAATAAATGCGTTCAACCAAATTTTAGGCGGGAAAACACACAGTAAATGTGGCTTTAAACACCAACTACTCGGAAAAATTCCCACCATCATTTTTTAAAAATTCTTAGAAACTACACAAAGCACCCCTGAACCTTTACTCACCTACTGAATCAACTCCTGAAGATTCAAATAACTTTTTTTTTCTAAAAAAAAAAACTCATTCTATTATTCAGATATTAATCAAAAAATGTTTTAACCTGAAAATTATGCACAATTATTATCCATAATGCATTGATAGTTGATACACGATTACGAGCATCATAAATGATTCCTTATGCATAATTATCCAAATTTCTAATTTCAGAAAAAACTTCACAGCTCACTAGAAACAAACAATATTCTTCGATAATCATTCATCAAAAAACTTCAGTGATCATCATTGTTAACACTGGAGTTTTTTTACCACGTTTCCCAATGCCGATCACAGCTATGCATCAAAAAACTGAACTATTCGACGAGATTCTGGAATTAAACACGTACCTGACGCAGTCGCATTCCTAGCTACAACTGTGTCATCATCTACAAGCTCCAGAAGATCCTTCTGAACTGCTCGCTTTAATGAATCAGCTTCCGGAGTAAATTTAAGCTTCGTTTTAACCTCCTGTAACCACAATTCTCGATCCTTCTTATCCTTCAACTTTCTCAGAACCTCGACATTTCGAATTATAAAATCAGTGCCGAATTCTCAAAGGACAACAGAGTTTTCTGTCTGATCGTCATCGTGCTGATCGCCATCTAAATTATCAAAATTCCGATCTAGATCGGAATATGAAAATCACGGAAGCTTACCTTCAAAACCTCCCCAGATCCCTTCGAACTCAAATTTTGCTTTCCAAAACTCGTTGTTATGAAAACTGTTTTCTTCTTTTCCGAATCACCAAGATTCATCTCCATTCGCCGCTAAATTCAGAGAATGCGGATGGCGCCAATTGATGAACTACAAAATCTCACTCGTAGTGAACAAAACAATGATAGTTCACTATTGAATCTAGTTTGTAATGGATAATGAATGGTGACTCGATATTTATTATTGATTTAATAGACTTTAGAACATACAATGTTAATCAATCCCAAAACACACAGTTAAGAGTGTAGAATATCAACTCACGCAGAAGTCCTTATAATTAAGACATGTCTTTTTATACTAATTGTAGAATCGCATCTTCCTTGCTACTTAAGCGGATGCATATGCTCCCTTGCTAGTCGCAACTGCATCTCCTTTGTCATACTTCTTTCTGACTGCCCTTGCATATTCGATCTTTACCTATCCTCATCAGTACCTTTCTCCATTCCTTGACATTGTCCTGAAAGGTATGCATACATCAGTGTGTATGAGTCCTAGCAGGTCCTTCACCCTTTCACCGACATCCGAGAAAGGCAACTTGGTCCACTTGCCACTTAAACAAGACTCACATCTGTCAAAAGACTCTGAACCAGTGGGTTTCAATATCCCGGCAGTCTGGAGTTCTTGATGCGATTCTTGTTTATGTGTCCTAGTCGACAATGCCATCTAAACGTGTCATTGACACTAGTCCTAGCACGTTTATTGGAGATGTTATATATCATATTAACATTGGTATCTATCTCATAGATTCCATTGTGTGGCCATGCTTCAAAATAAAACCTATCATTCAAGTATGCAGAAATGGAATCACCCTTATCGTTATAAACCTACTTAAAACCTTGTATTTTCAAAGCAAATGGACAAATGATGTTTTCCAGTCACACTAGGGACATAACAGCAGTTATTCAAAATAATCTTCAAACCACTAGGTAAATTTAAAGTAAAATCTCCTATGCCTTTCAAAACAACTTTCTTCCCATTGCCAACGTGCGGATCCAAGTTGCCCTGCTTCAGATCTCTAAGTTTTCTTAACCCCTGCAAATCATTACATATGTGAGTACCTCATCCGGTGTCAAACACCCACGATTTGCTATATAAAGAAGACGATTCTATAACATGAATACCTAAGGACCCTCCTTCGATAGTAAGCTTCTTAAGCTTCAACTCATCCAGGTATGTAGGATAGTTCCTCTTCCACTGCCCCATTTCATCGCAGTAGAAACATTTGGCATCCTTCTGAGCACTTCCTTTAAAAGAATCTTGTTTTCTGTCTTTGCCCTTTTCCTTACCTTTGCGCTCTCTTGGCTTTCTTATCAATTCTGCCATCTCGAATCATTAGCACAGGATTTGTCCCAGTTCCAGTTTTAGTTGGAATGTTCGTTTCAGCAGTCTTAAGCGTCTGATGTAGAGCTACGGGACTCTTATCCAGACCATTCATATTATAGTTCATGATGAACTGGTCATATGACTTGGGCAATGAGTTAACGATAATATCCATTGCCAACTCATCACTTAGTGGATTTCCCAACCATGCTAGATGATTGATATAGCTGTTCATTTTCAGTACATGAGTACTGACTGAAGAACCCTCTTGCATAGGGCATGTGATCAGGAATCTCATCACCTCAAAACGTTCGTGTCGAGCATGTTGCTGAAACGTTCCTTTCAAATGCTCGCTTATGTCATACGCTTTCTTATCAACTATGTTCCTCTGAAGCTTAGGGATCATTGTTGCCAGCATAAGACACGTCACACTCTGAGAATCATCAACATGCCTAGCCAATCTTGCATGGTCAGCACTGCTATGATTAGTGGGTTCTTCAGGGATTAGGTTATTAAGACCATAAAACTTCTTTTCAGTCGTAAGAACAATTTTCAGGTTGCGATAGCAGTCCATGAAATTGGTGTTGTTGAGCCTTTCCTTCCCAAGGATGGACTTGTTGAGGCTAGATTATGAGGCTTGTAATATTAAATAGTTTGAGCTAGGCTTAGAGGGTTTATTTAGTTTAGTAGACTAGTTTACTTGGGTTTCTCATGGGGTTTATATAGCCAGCCCATGAGTTTACAATTGGGCCCTTAAACCTTAATGGTAAACCCAATCTTAAACCCCAAGCCCAATAGTAAACCCACGTAAACTAGTCTACTAAACTAAATAAACCCTTTAAGCCTAGCCCAAACTATTTAGTATTACAAGCCTCATAATCTAGCCTCGACAATCTTCCCCTAGGCTTGTGATATTAAATGTCTTCAATTTTTGAAATTCTTCTTCTTGACTGGCTGGCATAGATGTTGATGAAGATTCTTTCCGCATAAATCTTCAATGGGTTTCATGACGGGCACTTGGGACTTCCTCTTGATCAGCATCAGCTTGAACTTCTTGAAATGAACAAGCAATGAAATGGAGGACTCTCATTGACTTGCTTTTCTTGAAAGAACTGGTTCTTGCTGAATCCTCGTTAACTGTCTTGAATCTCCAAAAATTAGAGGGTAAAAATGAACTTGAAACCCCTAACTTTGGAGAACTTGATTGTTGATCTTGGATCTTTACGATCTCTAACTACTCTCTGCATCATTTTCTTCATCAAAGATCGACTTGAAATCTTCAGCTTCCCCTAAACATGTGAACATCTTCTTTGAAGTTCTTTCAAAGCTTTTGAAAACTTGTAAAGACACCAACAACTTCCCCTGAACAGTTGCTTTTCAGATGGAAGTCTTGTCCGGCTGGTTCTTTAACTTGAGCAGTAGCAACACCTTTCTATCATCAACCTGTCTGACACACATTTGAAAAAATATACTCCACCAGACATTTCATGACTGGTCTTTGGGTAAGAGGATAATTAACATTGTAAAAACCCAATTATCATCTGTTCAGTTGATGATAATATGTATTTTAACCAAAAGCCCGAAGTTAATTATCATCTGTTCAGTTAATAATAATTAACTTCCCCTGAACCCAAGACCTCTAAAGACTTCCCCTTAGATGATAACTTCCCCTCAGCTAAGGACTTCCCATGATATAATACATATTATCTTCGAGTTCCCTTCAGATACTATGTATTATGGAAGTCTTTTCATTAGATAATAAGTATCATTCTCGAGTTCCCTTCGGATAATACTTATTATCCCCTCTCCTTCCCCTAAAAATTTGTCAAGATCTGCAGGGGGCATACTGTCATGCATCAAAACCCATGAAAACACATTTTGACTTCTCAAATTAACCTGGCCAAGACGTAAACACAACCAAAAAGAACTTAAAGACTCACACATGAAAGATAAAAATAAACAAATACTTTCCAATATCAAACATGAGAAAGTTTAAAAGGGATCAAACCGTATGAATCTGACTGAGGAACCCTTTTCAGCTTCAGTTACTCGACTAGTCCAGGCGATTGCCGGTATGTTTGTCCGTTTTAAACTCAGACCCGTTTAAACCCAACCAAATGCATCATGTTTAAAAGATTACTAATTACCAGCATGTTTAATCGTCCCCACACCCAATTGTACATAGCAAAACCTACCCAACCTCAGAGTTTATTGAGGATTCACAAACCCCCAACTTGAAGAACCGTGCAACACCGTTATGATTACCACTTATTTCATTAATCATCAGTTGGTGATCAGGTCGGTCGCATAAGCACGCAAAGAAGACCAAACTGAATGATTATTTTTCATTTTCTTTTTCTTTTTCTTTTCTTTTTCATTTCTTTTTCATTTCTTTTTATTATGTGGTGTAGTCATAACAGCATAAACATGGCGTGTGAGCGAGTGAATACTAGGCATAATTACCACTCTCAACCCGTTTTTGCTGGGACTCAGTTTTTTAAACCATGCAAACTTAGATGGGAAACTAAACATATATATATATATATATATATATATATATATATATATATATATATTAAGTTCATTGCACTTACATTGGTGGTCATAAGATTAGGTCGAGCCTACCGAGCATATCACCGTGGAGCTTGCTTTTCACATCCGTTTTACACGTGTCAGTCATCTCCAATCCGGACATATTAAACTTCCCCTAGCCTTCTTAGAAACAGACACAAACAATTAAAAATTGAAAAGCACACTATTTTTAAGGGGTCAACTTTTTCTTCATCTTTGCATTTCTTCCCCTTGCTTTTTTATTTTTAATGTCACAACTTTTGTGAACATCGTCAAATATTTTTTTTTAAACACGAACACATAAGCAGAACAAATAACTTCACACACATCTGGCCAAGCTAACCTTCAAAGTATGGATTTAAATATTTTTAGAAAATTGGGTTTTATAGCATGCATACCTCATTTTTTTTTTTTTAATTTGAACAATCAAGCACCAACTGAAAATTTTAAGGAATTTGGTTTGACACAAACACCCTTTACCGCTTCATCAAACAAACAACCAAGTTAAGAACAGTACCTTTCATGCTGAATTTGACCTTTTACCTCTCAAGGAAACATATCCTCCATAAAAATTGCTTGTCATGACATGAAGATACGTCTCCTAAACTGTGCCTGGAACAATCACTTATCAATAAACAAAATAATAATAAAAATGTTATTGATAATCCTCCTTGACTGTTCCTGCACATAATGAGAGATTAGTTAGCCAATGGTACCCAGGCCATTGTTTTTCTGGGTACACCTGAGGAATCAATAAAAGATACTTCTTGTAAGAACATCCCCTTTGAGAAATCAGGACGTTGGGATGGAGCTGCCTTGATTTTTGGTTTCCAAGTTCCAGGTGATTTAACATTTGTTTTAGTCACTTTTGGAGTTGTGACTTTAGGTGTTTCAACCTTCTTCGTTTTAGATTCATTTTTCAAAACAGTTTTTGTTTTAGTCACCTTTGGAGTTGTGACTTTAGGTATTTCAACCTTCTTCATTTTAGAATCATTTCTCAACACAGTTTTAGTTACCTTGGGATGGATAACTTTGGGTTTTTCAAGCTTTGGTTGTTTTGAAAATGGTTTCTTCACCTTTTTCTGAAAATTTTGGTAACTTGGAAAACTGTTGTTTTGATTTAAAGATTTTCTTTCAGCTTTGGCAGCACCCCAATGTTAATCAGAGGGTTTAACCTTAGGAGTAACAGTCTTCATTTCCTTAGATTTTTACACCATCATCGGCTTAGACTTCACAGACTCCTGAGATGAAACCCTTTGAGTTTTCGGATAATAGGGATCATAGGGGCGATAAAGACAGTTTCTAGCAATATGACCAGCAATGCCACAATTAAAGCAAGTCTGCTTCTTTAGATAGAAGTCAAATTTGACTTTCTGCTGGTTCCTCGAAGCCTGTGTTGAACCTGTATTTACTGTCTTTGTGCTTCCTTGATTCTGTGACGTTGAAGCATCATTCTTGCAATTACAACGGCAACTGCATGATCCAACTGAAGAAATGGGAGACACAGCTACTCCCTTGAGTTTTTCATTCTTCCCTCCAGCTGTTGGTTTCATACTCGGATGCTTGATGATGATCTTTGGCCTCTCAACTTCAGCTTTACTTATGACTCCATCAGTTATTCCCTTGAACTTAGAGGAGAAGGATGGTAGATCATACCCAATGTCTGGTTCTTGGTCAAACATTGATCCAGATGTCATAAAGATCTTCCCCTCAGGCCGTGTCGTCAAAATCACCTTTTCCCTTTTGACTTCGTCAATTACTTTGTAGTATGGGGTTTCAATTTTAGGATATGGTTTCAACTCTATCCCAGCATCATCAGACTCAGAGTTATGACACCTGTCATATTTCTGGCACTCAGCATCATTGTCTGATATATCCTCTACTTTCCCTTCACCATAAGTCATGTTTGCGTAATTATCAATTTCTTCTTGAGTCAACGGTGTAGTTCCAACCAAGACACTAACCAAAGGAGGAGCAGCTTCTTTATAATCAGACATGATTCGTTCAACTTGATCCTCACTAAGAAGTATTCCTATAATGTCTCTGGGAACTGGTGGAGGAATAATGTTGTTTGCAGCCAAGGACTTATCAGATTTCTCTGATCCGAACCCAGTTGTGTCTTTCCCAACTTGACCAGTTACAACAGCATGTGATCATATAAAATAGTCTTCTCCTATGCTAGCTTTTGATATTTCTCAATGTCTAATTTTTGAGCGTTCACCTTCTCTTCACTCTTCTCCCATCTGCCCTTAAATGAACTTCTAGAACATTGCATATCAAATAATTCTATCTCACTATTTTTCCAAAGTTGTCTAAGGCCAGGAATTAAACGAGCACAAGTAGGATTGGGGCATATCTTAGTTTTGTCAACTTCATCTGCGAAAGCATCCTTGTCCTCAAACATATTCTTTTCTTCAACCACTGAACTCATTTTCTTTCTTTAGATATGAAGCCTTTGAAAATTTTGAAAAATCGGCAAAAACGGCAAAAGTACTATTCAAAGAATAGTGTCAAAAACTTAAAACGTGAAAACGGAGACCTTTGGAGTGGAATTTGGGGGTCCAAACGAGCTCCCCTGGACGTTAGAGTGGGGTAATTCTGGGGCTTGCTGTCACGAACATCGTGTTAAAATTTGAGCTTCTAACTCCAAACGAGTCAAAAGTTATGTCCGTTTCCGTAAAAGTGTGAAATAATGACTTTTTGCCGCAAACTAGTTTCCGATCGTAAACCCTATTTCCGATCGTAAACACCTCCGGATCGTAAACTCGGTCGTGAAACTGATTCCGATCGAGAACAGTCGTAAACAACGATTCCGATTCAGACAAGTCGTAAACACGATTCCGATTGAGAAAAATCGTAAACTCGATTCCGATTGAGAAAAGTCGTAAACGCGATTCCGATTGAGAAAAATCGTAAACACTCAAAGCTCGGATCTTGAAGTCGTAAACTCGAATTTCTCGATTGTAAACGTCCAAAGATCGCGTCTTGAAGTCGTAAACTCCAATTTCCAGGTCGTAAACACAGAGTTGATGAAGAACACGAAGAACACCAAATCGTAAACACCAAAAACTGCCCAGAAAATGTCGTAAACACCATAAACTGCCCAGAAAACTCAGAAAACTCGATCGTAAACCTGAAAAAAACTCAAGAAAAACTCACAAAAACCGTTAAATCTCTTAAATCAATATCGTGAGAACCACGAAACACTCGTTTCTTGGCTCTGATACCAATTGTTGGTCCAGAATCAACAACCGTTCACGATATTATCTAATCTAAACGTGCGGAATCCGTTTAGATTAGTGATTCAAGAAAGAGATGAGAAGAAAACTAAGAATACGATGAATATAAACGATAAAAACCTGATATTGCACACAAGATGAGCTTGTCGGGTACAAAATTGTAATCGTAAACTAGCTCCTCTCGGGTTTACGATCGTAATCAGCAATGCTCCTCTTGGAAATCGTAATCGAGCAACCCTTATGATGGTGAACTCATGGGGTTTATATAGCCACCCCATGAGTTTACAATTGGGCGCTTAAACCCTAATGGTAAACTCAATCTTAAACCCCAAGCCCAATAGTAAACCCAAGTAAACTAGTCTACTAAACTAAATAAAGCCTCTAAGCCTAACCCAAACTATTTATATTTTTAGGGGAAAGAGAGGGGATAATAAGTATTATCCGAAGGGAACTCGGGGATGATACTTATTATCTGTTGGTCCAGAATGAACAACCGTTCACGATATTATCTAATCTAAACGTGCGGAATCCGTTTAGATTAGTGATTCAAGAAAGAGATGAGAAGAAAACTAAGAATACGATGAATATAAACGATAAAAACCTGATATTGCACACAAGATGAACTTGTCGGGTACAAAATCGTAATCGTAAACTAGCTCCTCTCGGGTTTACGATCGTAATCAGCAATGCTCCTCTTGGAAATCGTACTCGAGCAACCCTTATGATAGTGAACTCATGGGTTTATATAGCCACCCCATGAGTTTACAATTGGGCACTTAAACCCTAATGGTAAACCCAATCTTAAACCCCAAGCCCAATAGTAAACCCAAGTAAACTAGTCTACTAAACTAAATAAACCCTCTAAGCCTAGCCTCAATAGGACTTAAGGGAAAATAGGGAGGAGGTAGGGACGGGATCGGAATTAATTGATGACATCTAAAAGAAAAGGCAAGATTTAGAAATTTTCATGCAAAAGCGCCTAAATAAATTTTGACCCAATAAACAAAATTATAATTAGGATGAGATCCTATTTCACTTCAACTCATTAAATGGCTTAGCTCTCTCCAACGGCTGGGTTATGCAAGTAGGTAACGATTACCAATTGTGTCGACAACACAAATCTCGTTTTGGGAACACTTGTTAAAACTTGACAAGTGGTACATTATTCCCAACTACGCCCTACTTCACGAAATGTACGCCCAGGTGCAGAGTCAGCGCTAAACACCTGAATTTCGTTTCGTAAAGTGATATTCTCGAACCAGAACCGTAGTCCCAGTCCATGTTACATGGAAACCTCGGTCCTACCGTCAACCAAAATCGTAGGTCCGGATGTAGGATTGTCACTACACCGGGGGTTCGGATAGATTGGGTAAAGTGTCCTAAGCTCAGGTTGGCACAGAAATATCGATTTGACTTGGGGTTCCATATTTTATATTTACCAATCAGGGTCATATTTAAAATATTATGTATGGTCTATTGCATTACGTAAACCATTCATACGTTTGTAAACTGCTTTTACGTTTGTTCGTGATGACTTGAAAAACTCCTTTCAATAGTCGACCGATTAAATTTTAATCCGCTAATTAAGACTAGGTTGGTCGATTTGCGAACTAACATTAGTAACTTTTACCCTGGTTTTCAAAACCAGACCATTTAATTTATTTTACGAAAAGCTGGATTGAATATATACTTCTTATTTAATCCAAAATCGTTTTCGAAACTTTTAAATAAAACAACTTTTATTTTATACTGTTATTAGATTGTGATCTAGGGGCCAACGGATTTCAAATTTGCCCGAGCCATTGAGAGAAAATTTAAAATATGCAAATAAATAAAATGCATGACACAATTCTCGAAATTCCTTCATGCTCTCACTTGCTTCGACATATCTGCTCTTGATCTCCTTGTGATCGCCATCTTCCTTGTATGTCTTGGTTTCACATTTATTACAAATAATAAAAGTACAAAACCTATCTATTACATTGTAGGCCCAATAATGCCCAAAAACAGAATACATACATTCCAAGATTAAAAACCACAATAAAGAAAAGAACCGTAGATATATTTTGGCTAAAATTGCATGTTGTACAATTTTCAACAAATGCAAACTAGAAACATGGCCAAACATAATTATAACAATTATCTAAATTCTGATTCGTCTAGACGGAGTTGTAAGTGGCTCTGATACCACTGTTAGGATTCTGTGTACAATTTTAAAATTTTAGAGTTGTGACTTGAAACACAAGTCACGTGGCAGAAGCGTGTACACAAGGTCAATTCACAATTGATCCCACCAGTGATCCAAACAACCCGAATAAACAAAAACTTAACTAGTCGTGATTAAACCAAACGAGACACAATAGTTTAACTCACGATTAGGGTTTTGATCTCATAACTGTTATGACAAAACCTAATAATATTAAACCTAGAAAGATAATCAATATAACTTTCCAGAAGACCAGAGAGAATACACGACAACTGGTGATGGCCCGATGGTGGCTGCGGCGGCGCAACGGTGGCTGGCGGCGGCGGCGGTGCAACGGTGGCCGACGCAGGAGGGGAGAGGATGCCGAAATCTTGGTCTCTATCTCTCTCTTGTGGTTTTCTAGGTCTTAATGAATTATGTGGTTTGATCCATATTTATTGATTGAGCTGATGAGATAATTATATAAGCTAAATTAATTTGGATCGTCCCTAATAATTCAAATAACTAATTACTTAAGTTATTCAAAATTTAAACATTATATATATATATATATATACATATATATAAGATTTCGAAAATCATATATATATATATATATATATATATATATATATATATATCTTAACCAATCTAAATATCACATAATTAAATTAATCCACAATAACATTATCTCACAACTAATTTATGTACGTTTTACAAATAAAACGTCAACCACGTTTATTATTAATCGTGAATAAGTTAATTAAATTAACATTCTTGTTCGTCTCCCAAAGTATAACCTTTTTGTGCCGGACCTCGATAATTACGTTAATATTATCCAACGATCGAACACTATAATAAAACAAAATACCCACATCTGAGGCTTTGGACATCATCCAATGAAAACCTTCCATTGCGATGATGTACAAAAACGGGAAGAGAGATCACCTTGACGAACACCTTTGAAACCCACAAATTCACCGGACGGAGACCCATTAATAAGCACCAATGAGCGAGACGCCTTAAGGATCCCTTAAACCCACTTCCTCTAAACACAAGGGAAATTTATTTGAAAAAGGATGTCGTTAAGAAATTTCCAATCAAGAGAGTCATACGCTTTATTGTAATCAATCTTGAACATCATGGCTTTGAACTTCATTTTCTTGAGCCAAGAAAGGATTTCATTAAGGATCAAAGGACCCTTCACAATATTTCGGCCCGCCACGAAAGCCATTCGATTGTTGGAAATGATCGAATCCATCATCAGTTTAATTCTATTAACAAAAACTTTGGAGACTAATTTATGAATACATCCAATAAGAGTGATAGGCCGAAAGTCTCCAAAGTCCATCGGGCCAGACACTTTGGAGATTAAACAAATGAATGACGAAATACAACACCTACTCAAACATCCTTCCTTGTGAAAACTATCCAGCACACTTTTGAAATCTTTACCCAGAACATCCCAAAAGTGTTTAATGAAGCCAAAATTGAAACCATCCGGATCAGATTCCTTGTCCTCACCACAATCCCACACCGCTTGTTTCACCTCCTCAAAAGAAAAATGAGCAACGAGCAACAAAGCCTCGCTGTCCGAAATTTTATTAATGCCGACAAAGTTGATTTTTGGCCTTCTGTGATCCTCCACTTTAAACTTCTCCCCAAAAAAGGATTTGGCGCAATCCTTTATCCTCTTAGGATCAGTAACCCACTCATTATCCATCCGTATACCATTTATTCTATTGGAACCATTTCTATCTTTCAAAAGGAAATGAAAATAAGCAGTGTTTTCGTCCGTAAAAGAAGCCCAACGAGCACGAGCCTTTTGCGCCAAATCCAAGTGCCGATTATAATCTAAAGCTTCTAGTTCCTGTTTTAACCCCATAAAAAAAAGATCAGAATTAGAAACCCGACAACCCTCCATAATCTTATCCCAATTATAACATTCCTATTCCAACTCCTTTCGTCTAGCCTCCAAGTTCTCTCTCAGCAGGAGGCTCCAAACTTTGATAGCCTTTTTTATTTTCTTAAGTTTCAGATGTAACAGTTGGTCTGGTTTACCACTCCCGGGCACACTAGAAACAGCCATCTCGACAACCCCTCGAAGCTCGGGTGAGTGAGCCAAGAGGAAAAAAAGTGAAAGGGAATAGGACCAAAATCAAATGAAGAAGTTTTAAGATCAATAGGAGTATGATCAGGCCAAAGCCGAGGTAAAGCCATAAGAGATGCGTTGGGCCAATGCTGGAAGAAACCACCGTTCAACAAAAATTTATCAATTTTACTAAAGTTTTTACCTCGACCATAGGAAAAGGTAAACCTGGATCCCCCCATCCGATACTCCATCAGACCCGACTTGTCAATGAAATCGTAAAAAAGATTGGCTGCTCTAGTTTTAAAACTGGAGTAGCGTCGGTTTTCCTCACGTCTCACCTTATTGAAATCCCTGACGAGTAACCACATCCCCGAATTATTCTCAATAGTCGTAGCGAGAGAGTCCCACAACCTACGTTTATCGTGCAACGGTTGTGGAGCATACACATTGCAAACATTCAAGGTAATTTGGAAACCCAATAAAACTCCAGAAACAATTAAGAAATTGTTATGTTTCACCTTCGATCTGACCGAAAAAAACAGCAGGATTCCACATGGAAATTATACCTCCAGAAACACCATTAGCCGGACATGAATCCCAATCCACAGCCATGTTACCGCAAATGCCTCTAATCGGAATCGCGAAGGAACTATGCACTTACTCTCCTGAATACAAAGGAAGGAGATATTATTGGATCGAATCAAATCCGAAATCCAACCCGCCTTAGGACCACCCAACCCGCCTTAGGACCACCCAACCCTCTGCTATTAATCGAAACAACATCCATCCTCAAACAAACTGTCTACCGGAACCCCTGATAACCCCCAACAACTTGATCTTCGCATCCATTAAAATCCATACCCACACAATTGCCGATCTGGATCGTGCTTGAAACCTCTTCCTCCACATCGATAGACTCCGTCCGACTCACCTTATGCGCGTGATTTCCTTTCGAACTGGTTTATGTGGCTCAGAAGCCATCGGCCGATTACCTCCATTAATTCCTTTAGAGATAGAACTCCAAAACGGAAGTTTTCCTCTACCCCGATGGACCTTATTCGAAGCAAGATTAGACGCCATCTTCTTACACTTGGGGCGAGCCCTAATCGGGTCAGGTAAGAAAATGGGGATTTCCTCCAGTTGACTAAAAGACCTTAAGTCAACCGACCTATTTAAGTCTGGGATACAAGGTAAAGGATTCGACATAATACCACCCTCCAGAGGCCCACCGACAACAGTAAGGCCATCCATGCCCAATAGTACAAAATCACCAAAACAATTGTCCAAATTATTCAGGTCCTCAAATGCATCTATTCTAGATCTCTCAGGCCCCGAATCAACCACCTGCTTTTTATCGGACGCGCATGCAATGACATTATCATTCATACCATGCCCATGCATAGCCATCGACGAGGAACACTTTTCCATGGTGACGTTCCGGTTATCGAAAAACTCGTCATCCCCCATAGGTTAATAAGCATTGTGAGGAGTTTTCTTTAATAACCATTAGGTTAATAAGCATTGTGAGGAGGTTTTTTTTTTTTCCTATTCAAAATTTTAATTGAATGTTTGTATCGTATATTTTAGTTTTCAAATAAATTTTAATAAAATGTAGGTGTATACTTTTATATACTATGAAATTTAATTAGACTTCCGTTGACAATGTCCAAATACATTTAGTTTTGGACATTTTGCCATATCATCGAAATCTGAATGTCACACTAAAACGTCCATCATTAGGTTGATAATATCTAATCTATTAAGCTTAAAATAAATATAGAACTTAAACATAATTGACAGTTGGAAATATAAGTGTAACCAGATGCATAATCATGTAATGAGAGTCTCTATCTTGACGCAATATTATCACAAAGGTTCTTCATACAAGTGGATGTTGTTTTCAATGGCGCCACCAACTCATAAAATGAGTCATGAGTCATGACATGACATTCCATGATAATGAAAGAGAGAGGGATGGGCAATAAGACCATGCAATGCATAATACATAACATACAAAGTATCATGTTTAGACATACTTAGAGTATGTATGTAATGATGATGATGTTGACATATGTATCATATAAAATGTGATGAATTGGGATGTTCCATTTTCGAATTTGTTCTTATCTCCGACGGATGTTAGTTACTCCCCATGACTATATATGCATTGAAAGTGACTATTCATTGAGCATGAATATGGAAATTTTATTCATGTGTTATTTTTAGCTCACAAACCAAACCCGAACAACTTAACTAAGTTTAGGTTATTACAAGTTTTTATCATTTTGTGCTCGTTTACTTAATGCGTGTAGACCATAAATATATTGTAAATGGGTTTACGTTGAATGAGTTAACCATGACAATGAGTCTACACATGACTAAATCTATTTATACCAACCAAACTAAGAAACCATGGCTACTTAAACTAAAAAACTAAAAAACTAAATAAACACACAGTTCACGTCATTTCGGACTTCCTTCTTCATCGTTGATTGAAACACACAGTTCACGTCATTATCACACGCTTATTTGTGACTCCTTCTTGCTTTTGCTAATTCGGTTCTCGCTCTCAGAGCCGGAGCTAAAGATTTAGGAATCATGTTCTAGCAATAAAAAATGGACCCCATTTAAAAAAAAATTACAAATACAAAAAGGTTTTAAATGATGAAAAAAATTAAGTTATAGCAATAAACATAAGAAAACTATAGTTTTAAAATGACACTCTAAGTATTAACTGATAAACCATGCAGATCTTCTAGCATTTAGCAATTAAAATCGTAAAATCATGAGCGTTAAGACAGGAGGAAGAAGAAGATTTGGAACGAAAACGATCATGAGTGTTATACCTCAACAACTTAGAAGCTTCCAGATGCTGTGATTAGGGAGGTCGGCAGTGGAAGGAGAGCGACGAAGCAATCAGTGGAGCTCGGCGATGGCGATGCTGGATGAATGGAGCTTGGTGGGTGGCGGTAGGGTGAGAATTGGGGGAACCAGCGACCAAATGGAGGGAACCAGAGGGAAAAGGCCGTGCTAAAAAAATTAGGTTTTAGCGGCGACACCTCTGGATAAAACCCTAGCCGTCGGATGAATCAGCAAATGGACGGCCCAGATATCGTTTTATGCGCGCATACGGATCACGAAGTATTAGCGGCGACAGTCGCCGCTAATGATAGGCGTCGCCGCTAAAGCCTGTCGCCGCTAATACTCCTTTTTCTAGTAGTGCCCGTTAAGTCTTTCCTGTGATATTATTGATCGTAAGTAAGATTTTATAAAAAGAAAATTAAATAATTGTGTGTAGCTTGTTTTTAAGGGGTATCTTGTATCATTAAGATAGAAAAATATATCTACTATTTATTTTTAAAAAGAATTTTTTTTTTGAAATATATATATATATATATATATATAGGGGGATGATCAATTGAGAACCAATCTGTTTTGAGAACTTTTAAAAACCATTCTAAGCCACTAGGTGGTTGAGATTTGGTTCTCAAAATCCCTCACACCTCTTGTACATGCTCAACGCCATCTATACGCGCGCACTCTCTCTCTCTCGCTTCGGTTCCTGCATGATGGAACCTTCCTTCTTTAATTCTTGCTCGCTTGATTCAATCAACTTGTTGAAGTTGATTAGATTTTCTTCCTCACTTGATTGCTTCAGTTATTGCTTTATTGTTGCCATGTTCACTACGTAAAAAAGTGGCTTTGGCCACGTTTTTTTGATATCGCATAGCCACTGTTTTGTAAAAAACGAGGCCAAAGGTAAGAAATTCTCGTTTTAGCCAGATATATTTTGTACCCGTGGCCAAATATATAGCATTTGGACCCTTTTAGCCACGTATTTTTTTGTTTATGTGACAACAACAATCAGTTGCAGTGGCTTTAGCCACTGTTTTACAAAAACATGTGGCACTTATTTGTCACACTTAAAAAAGAGTGGCAAAATGCACCAAACGGCGACGGAATTTTTATGATTTTTTATTCGTGTGACCAAAAAGGAATGTATGGCCACGCTTAAATAATATTGTGTGACGAAAGAGTAGATTTTATTACTTAGTAAATTAAAAGAAAACAAAACTATTAAGTATATATTATGTGTGGCTAAATGTGAGCAATGGCCACGTTTTTTACTTAGTTATGTGGCTAAAAGCTAGTACATATGGCCACTGTTATTAGGTTGTGTGACTAAATATTAGATGACTAATGGTCACGGTAGGTTGTGAGTGACAAAAATCTATTACCTATGGCCACATATATTAACCGTGACTAAATGGTAGGTTGTGAGTGACAAAAATCTATTTTATGGTCACGGTAATATTAAACGCGTGGCGAAAAAGAGAAGATTTGTGTTTATATGTTTATCATTTTTTATTATCTTGTGATATGGCCACTTATATTAAACATTGGTTGCATTACAAATTATGACAAATGGTCACGGTATATTAATTTTAGGTGGCTAAAAGAAGACAAACAGTCGACGGCGCTTGTAATCATGATTATTTCATTTACTTATCTCTGTATCAGTTTTCATCATCATCTCCACCATGCCCCTTTTCTCCTAATCTCTCTCTCTCTCTGTTTTTCGTCCATCATCGCCGGAAAAAAATGTGGGATTGGTGTCATCCGTATGTGGAAAACGGTAAGTTATCATCTTCACCACTGAAGTTCGATTGAAATTTTCGTCTCAGATTTGGTAATTTTTTCTTATGCAGGGAAAGATTGCGCTCTGTATCTCCTGGGAGCAGATTTTAAGTTATTGTGGAAACCATGGAGACGAGGAGTCTCTAATGGTTCATACAAATGCTTTACTGAGAGCAGATTTTAAGTTATTATATAATTTTATAACAATCAGCAGTAAGGGCCCATATGAGGTTTGCATGCCCTGTTTGTTGCAACCCTAAACTTGAACAAGGTAGTTGATCTCACTACCCTCCTTTCTTTCTTTTACTCATTCCTTGATTAATTTATAATGTGCTTGATAAATTATGATTTATTATTGTTATTAATAATAGATCTAACTTTAGTTGCAACATTGGGTGGTACCAATCACTCAAATGGCCCGGATAACGATGTTGGATTGTGGAAGGGGAACGATGTAGGAGATGTAGCAAAAGAGATGCTTCTTCACCATTTTCAGTTCCCTCAGCCCCAGACAATCTGAAAACGAAAATGGCGGACGAAGGCGGTAGGAAATCAGGTACCGTGAAGTGGTTCAACGACACCAAGGGTTTCGGCTTCATAACTCCTGGGAGCAGATTTTAAGTTATTATATAATTTTGTAAAGTCAGCGGCAAGGGCCGACACATGTTGTGGTTTGCAGCACCTGTATTGTCCAGGTGCTTCTCTCGCTTCTGGCCCCATGAACCTGATTTCTTCCAGCCACTTCTTCACCATTTTCAGTTGATCAGAAGCAAGTGCATGTGAGAAAGCAGCAAGTAGCCGTTATATGATGATTCTCAGACAATCTCTCTAGAGCACCATGTGAGAAGCAAAGAGGGATTTGTCTTCAGCCGCTTCTTTTCCCTTTAAGTTAGTAGTTTTAAAGTTGTAATTTTATAGATCAATGTATTAATGGAATCATACCCCCTTTGGATTATGTGTATGTAATTGTGTTTGTTAAAGCAACCATGTGAGAAAGTAAAGAGGGATTTGTCTTCAGCCACTTCTTTTCCCTTTTATGTAATGAATTGATTTTTAATTTAATATAATGTATTTTCATCCGTTTCTGTTCATCTTCTCTCAATCCGGATGAAATCTTCTCCCAAAGGTTATAGTCTTCTACATATATATATATATATATATATATATTAGGTTGTGTGACTAAATATTAGTGTATAGAGAATTGTATTCAACCAGAATGATTTTAATTCACTAGATAATGGGTTTAAATACATGGGAATATCCAATAGACTACGAACAGAAATAACAACTATAGTATATATAGTTCATCCTGAAGAACTCTAGTTTATCCGGTTCATCCTGAAGAACTGTAGTTCATCCTGTTCTATTACTGAATAATTACTCTTGATCCTGAAGAACTCTAGTTCATCCGGTTCTATTCTTCCTGTTCTTCCTGAGGAATTATAGTTCATATTGTTCTGTTAGTTCATACGGTTTTGTTCTTGTTCCAATTTTTTGAAGAATTAAAATCTAGCCAGTTTATAAATTCTGTCATCCACTATTAGACAATCAAAAATTATAAATTGTAGCAAACAAGGCTTGAACCTTCATACGGTTCTGTTCTTGTTAGTTCATACGGTTTTGTTCTTGTTCCAATTTATTGAAGAATTAAAATCTAGCCAGTTTATAAATCCTGTCATCCACTATTAGACAATCAAAAATTATAAATTATAGCAAACAAGGCTTGAACCTGGGTCAGTCAAAAGAAAGGAACTCACTACAAGATTAAGAAGAACCATTGAGACAGAAGTGTTAATTGGTTATATTTTAACCAGAACTTATTTAATTACTCCCATCACATAAGAAATAATTGATAAACAAAATTTGCGTTGCTAAAGGTAATAAATAGACACGGTAAAAACAGGATTTGTGTGGTAAAGGTAATAAATATACACGGTTATCTTGGCCTGACCTTTCCACTTCTTCCCACCAAAGCTGGTAGCGTGTCCTGTCTGCCTTTAAATTTCCACTTTTTCACCACCAAAATCTTCTGTACGAACGTATTTCCTTATCAACAAGAAAAAAAACTTCGATCGATCAATGGCTGCCTTTGGTAAACAATGGAGGATTTGGGGTGTTAATGAACCAGCACCCTACTACGGCAAGACTCCCCATAAGTGTATTTTCACTCAACAATGGCTGTACGTTTTTATTTTTAGGGTTTTTTACAGGTGGTCGGAGGTTCACCTTAAAGGTCCATCACTGTGGCGATTTCCACCGGAATGCCGCCGGCCAGGATGTGTGGAAGGGAAAGGTAGATTATGTCGACTATGTCGACATTCGCAAATTTGATTTTCATGATCTGGATCAAATGGTGCAATACCTAAACCACACATCGATTGGGTATTTCCTCATTTACTGGAGGATCCCACCTCTGTCCATCAAATACAGGCTTGAGTACGCTGATTTCATCACTCCCGACGTTGTAAGGGATATGAAACTTCATCTCCAGGGACCAGAGGGGGAGAGAGAGCTGGATGTGTTTTTAATCCGGAACAGGGATTCCACCTACAGAACCTCCGAGTTGGGACCGAGATTGCCACCTGGTCAAAAGCTGTTTCCTGATGACAGCAGCAGCAGGCAGCAGCAGTAGCAGCAGCAGCAGCTTCTTAGATGATGAAGACTATATGTCGGATGCTAGGTCTTAGCTAGTTAGATAGATTTTTTTATAGGATCTGATGAAAATCTTTGTATAAAGATCAATATATATATATATATATATGAAAGTTTTTGTAAGCTCTTCCTCATGTTTTGTTTTGGTTAACACCATTAATTATATAGACAGATTTTATCTCAATCATTTAAGTTGATTTTATTCTAAATTTGATTGTTGCAAGTAGATTTTACAGTCAACTGATGTGATTTTATCCAATTTAGAAGTAAAATTTATCCTGTTTATAAATCATCTCATCCAACCATATCAAAATGCCAACATATACTAACATAACATATGAATATATACTTCATGTAAGATCACAGTTATGAGTAAAATGGAGTCTGCAATGATTCATTGAAAATGTGTATGTATTTATAATATAAGAAAACTGGTTAACCATCCTGAAGAACTTTAGAACTCTAGTTTATCCGGTTCATCCTTAAGAACTCTAGTTCATCTTCTCTCAATCCTCGTGAACTCTTCTTCCTGAAGAATTGTAGTTCATCCGGTTTTCTCTTCTTCCAATTTACTTAAGAAGTAAAATTTATCCTGTTTATATATCATCTCATCCCACCATATCAAAACAGTTGTCGTGGATTGGGTCTTAATGATGTTGGCACTGTCCTCAGGGTCCAGTGGGACTTCATGAGTAGTGTCAGCCCTTTCCACCTGACTTGCTTCATCACTACTGGAAGTCACCTTATCACCAGAATGTCGGTTGGGTGATTGAACCAAGTCCAGCAGTATATTCCCTGCAATAAGGGTTGGGGAATCTACTTCACGTGGCCTAGGTGATATACCACCCTCATTCTGAGGTAGTTCTGTGGAGGGTCTAAGTAAAGGAGACATAGTCCTCTTCCTTCTGGGTGATTATGGAGTCCGTGTGGTATTTTTGGGTGTGGTTTTTGATGTGGACATCCTCTTCCTTTTGGTGGGAATGGTGGGAATTTGTATATCAGTGGAAGAGGATGGTCGGTCTGGTGTGGGCTCAACACTTGTTGGTGTAACAATGTTGTCACCAGGAGCAGTTTGCTCAGGAGCAGTCCTGGCCTTAGGAATAGGGTGTGATGTGTCTTTACCAAGGAAAACAGTTTTGTTCACTTGCATGTTAGAAAATGTTTTACTTGTAAAAGATTTTAGTTCAAGATGTTGATCAGAGATTTGCAGATTTGGAAATTCACAATTGAGAATGTGTTGCATGAATCTGGGGTACATGTAAAAGATCCTTTTAGGTTTTAGATTTTCCATCATTCCATCAAATATCATTTTTGAAAAGTTAAAGTTGAGCCCATTTACCAATCCATGAAAAGCGGATGATTGAGGTGCAGCAAGTTCATCCCACGCAGTTTTCTTGTGAGACAGGCAGTGGAGAATGGTATGAGCAAGATATCGCCAAACATAGGGTAGTTGTCCCTTTTTGATGGTCCCACAAGTTAAGTCACCCCCATACCCAATTGCTTCGTACGTCTTCAAGTACAATTCAGACTTGTAATCAGGATCACCTCCTGCATCATTGAATTTCATGTGCTTCCGGATCATTTCTTCAGTCAAACTAATCTTATTCCCATTGACTCTAGAGTCAATTTTGCCAACCCCGTTGCTATCAACAGATTTTTTGGCTGAGTCCCAATATTCAGCAATTCTCTGCTTGCATATTACAGGATTCACAGTTAAAGCAAAATGAGTGTTGGATTTCTCGAGGAAATCGTTCATTTCATCAAATAGCTTTGACTTATCAGACTTCTCGAAGTACGCTACAACATTGTGTTCGGCGAAGAACAGTTGAGTAGCCTTTGATGCAACCTTTCGATTCAATTTGGGTGCCATTTGGTAGAAATTAGAGAGTAAGGTTTAGGTTTAAATCGCCAATTAGAAACCTCGAGAGAAAATAGAGGGTAACTGTTTTTCGAAAATGCAGTTTTACAATAACGGCAGTTCTTCTGGATCACAATGAACCCTAAGAGTTGAAACAGGGGAAGTTATTGGAGTTTGCCCATTTAGTTGAAGTTATTTAAGTTTAGAAATTTTAAAAAGTTATTGGAGTTTGCCCATTTAGTTGAAGTTATTTAAGTTTAGAAATTTTAAAAGATTTGAAGTTTCATTACATTAATTGAATCCACATCAATTAGGTTTAGAAAAATATTATTAATTTATTTTAATTGAATCCACATCAATTAGGGTCGATTAAGACCGATGAGGACAAATGAAGATAAAGTAGGACCAATTAGGACCAACGAAGCCACGAGGCCCAATTAGGGTAAATTGGGGTCAATTTGGGTCAATGAGGATCAATTAGGGTCACTGATGAAGACCAGTTATAACTAATTAACGAGGGTCGATTTTGCTCAGTGTCGACGCCTTATGAGGACCAAATATGACCAATTAGGGTCTATTAGGCCGATTGAGGGCCAAATTACGCTCAATGAGGACCAGTAGACTGAATTAAGGTCAACCATGGTCATTTATGACAAATGAGTACCAATGAGGGCTAGTGAACACTCAGTTAGGATGAATTAGGGCCAATGAAGGTCAATTATAGTCTATTCGGCTCGGTTAGGTTCAATGAAGATCACTTACGGTTAATTACGATCAATTAGGCTCATTTAGGACCAATTATAATCAATTGGGGTCAATTGGGCCTAATTGACTCAAATTTGTTGTACTACAAAGTAAATGGTAAACGATAAGTCTAGTAGGTCCTTATTGAGGTTAACTGACACTAATTGGTCCTTATTGGTCCATTTTGTGCAAATTGCTCCTCATTAACCCGAATTGAGCCATATTGGTACTTATTCTGTCTAATTGGCCCTCATCGGTCCTAACTGGCCCTAATAAGTCATAATTCATCCTTATTGGTCCTAATCGAGCATATTCGACCATCATTGGTCCTAATTGGTCCTCATTGACCCTAATTGAACCTAATTGGTCTTAATCGACCATCACTAACCCTGATTTACCCTTATTGGTATCATTGGTCCTCATTTTAACTAATTGGCCCCAATTAGTCCTAATTGGTCATACTTGATTATCAATCCTCATTAGTCACTTCCTTCATGCTTCGTCCTTATCGGTCCTATGAGCATAATCGACCTTCTCATTGAACTGGTCCTAATTTGTATTCATTGACCATATTAATTGAGCATAATTAACTGGTCTTCACTAAAGTATCTTAAATGACGCTAATTGTCAGTATTTAGTCCTCATTGAGTCTAGTTGGTCCTAATTGCTCCTAATTGCTCCTCACCATCCTAATTGGACGTAGTTTAATATTTTTGGAAACAAAATTATTATACATGAGAAATTTACAACATGGCGGTCTTTTGTTATTTTTGTTCTGAATTGCATAGTAATTTATCATTTTCATTTTTGAGTTGTGTTTTAGTAATGTATCCGTTTTTTGTAGTTGCGTTATCACGGCCACAAGGCACGTGTTATTAAAATCTTGTTTATTATATCTAAAAGAAAATAATAAAGTTAATATTTATTAAAACATAATTTTGTTAATTAGGCCTTTTAACTCCGATCGTCATCCAGATCTGCTTAAAGGATCACAGTTATGAATTTCATCTTCAAGAAGAACCCGCTGGAAGAGCCACGTGGAGACATTTAATTAATTAATTAATTAATTATGTTTATGTTTAATTTTAGGTTTAATTATGTTTAATATACATATTGTTTATATTAATTTTGGGTTTTATTATCAGTTTGAACGATTCCCCCCCTTTTAATTAAAAATTTTCACCAAAAAATTTGAATTTCCCACCATTAGTTCAAACTACACCCAAAATTTCGAACTAAATTTACTTATTATCGATTCATCAGATACTTTTCCCTCTCACTTTATCAGAAAATTTCCAATTAAAAACCTCCAGCGAATAACTAGGTCTTCTTTCTCATCCATATCATTCACATCTTCCATGGAGCTTCAACAACGAATAGCTTCAACAGACAGCGCTAGCGATTCTTCAGAAGTGGGATGTGATTTGGGAGACCAATCAGTCCAGAAAACGGTAATTGTCAAGTTATTCCATTTCATTAATTACAATATGTTTTCATAAAATTGTTTCTTTTGTTTATTATTGATACACGTTTAACTTGGGATCCCTGTATTTGTGTACGGTTACAGTTACAGATCGATAAAATTTCGTTTTATACAGAATTGATTAGGAAGGGGTATATATTGCAGATATCCTCTCCATTCATTTCAACCCATTCATTTTATGCTAAATTAGTTATTTACCTTCTTAAATGACTGGGGGAGCATGCTAAATTAGTTATTTTTATGCTAGGAATGTTGAGGTCAAGCATATGCACATGTTTGTAGATTCATGTTACTGGTGAACCTCCTTTCTTCTTTATGTACACTGCTAGAAATGGTGAACTGTTTGTTTAATTGTTTAATTATATCCACTGAAGACATGATGTGTTCTGCTCTTCCCTTTGGATGTCTTTAATTTGTGTATAACATATCAAATAATTAGTCAATAGGGTCTTTATGTGATGTATTAATAACTACGAACTAATTTACGTTACTCTGGTCATTACTAGCTAGGAAATGATCCTAGAGGACATATATAGGAATGTTTCCAACATTTTTTGTAGGTTCATGTTAGAGGGGTACAATATAAAGAAATTGTAGTTTAAATCCCCTATAGAAGAATAGAAGAATGTTGATGTCATGCATCTGCTACTTTGCTAGAAATGGTGAACTGTTTGTTTATATCCACTGAAGACATGATGTGTTCCACTCTTCCCTTTAGATGTCTTTAATTTGTGTATAACATATCAAATAATTAATCAATAGGGTCTTTATGTGATATATTAATAATTAAGAACTAACTAAGAGATAATGAATCAATAGGGTCTGCATGCTTTCCTATTTATGTACTTTGTTAAAAAGCATCTAACTACATTCTGTTAATTGTACAAAATTCAAGGATCGATCCAACAACACTGATGGTCAATTGGAAAAACTTGAGTTCGAACTTAAAGAGGAGAGACTTCTTAGGGATGAAAAAAATGAACAAATTAAGGCCCTCTTCTTGAAGATTCAAGAATCGGAGAAAAAACTTGATCTACTTATAGCTCATCTATCTGCAATTGGACCACCGTTACCACACAAACTTAATGCTCCGGCATCTACAGAGGTGAATTCTTTACATCACAACTTAATCATACTATTTTCAAGTACCTTATAATCACATACACTCTTGTTCATGAAGAACACAATCCGGATGAACTCTTGTTCCTGAAGAACACAAATAGATGCAAGTTCCTGGTACATAAGAATATATACTTCATGTAAGAACACAGTTATGAGTTAAATGGGGCCCTGCTATGATTCATTGAAAATGTATGTTAATATGAAAAAAATAGAGTATATACATAATCTGTATGAATAAAACTGGAACAACTTATGTTAGATTAAAAAAACAGAATAAATACTTTCATGATAGGTCTGCGTCATTATTCTGCTCTAACTTTTTACCAATTCAAAAACATTGTTCTAGGAAAGTTCTAAGGAGATTTTTGTTGGATCTAGCCACAACACTAATCATGTTGACATACACACAACGGTTAGTATTTGTCAAACTCATTATAGGTTTGATTGCTCATTTACATAAAGTAATTAATTCAACTGTAGGGCGTGAAATCGGTGGTCGATCAACCTCGTCTGAAGCGGTTGAAAAGAAAAAGGTAAATATTTTCCAGTCAAGTTTCATTCCGTTCTATAGTTTCACAGTAATCTGTTTGGTAATGTCATGTAGTCACATTTTAAATGTTATTTGGTACCTCAAACACTTGGGCCAGCTAGGGATTGTTGGAACAAATGGTGAGATGTGTAGCAAACAAAGTTCAACTGACTTTGAAGTTGATCTGGAACTTAATGTGATCTTCATCTGGATGTTTTAAGTTCATCTGGATATCTAATGTTCATCTAGAAATCAATTGAACTGTAGGGACCTGATGACCCATACTACTTGCAATAAAATGGCACTCCTCAGTCCATATCTATCATGGTGGTAAGTATTTCAAAATTGCTATATATATTATGATCAATTTCCATAACCTAATTATCAATTATATGTTTTGGTATAGGAAGGAATACAATAAAAAATGGTCCTAATTAAGCTCAAATCTGGACAGTTGAATATGAAGACCACGTACGCGGTAGTGTTGTTGACTTGTAATTGAATTAGATTGAGAATAATGCTTGTATGCAGTGTAATTTTCTTTAATTTTTTATTTGTATTTCATTTGTATTGACTTGTAATTGAATTTTATTTGATTTGTAATTAATATTTTGTAATAGCTTTTAAATTGGCCACACGTATAGCAAGGACACATCTGATTTCAACAACCTTTTGGTTACTTTTTCTTCTTCCCAAATATATGTGGCTAAAACACAAATATACGTGACCATATAATACCAAAGGCCACGTTTTTTATATTTTAATGTGGCCGTTGCCACCCTTTGGCCACCCGTATTGAGACAAAATGTATGATTTCAACTACCCTTTGGCCACTTTCTTTTTCCAAATATATGTGGCTAAAACACAAATATACGTGACCATATAATACCAAAGGTCACGCTTTTTATATCTTAACGTGGCCGTTGCCACCATTTGGCCACGCGTATTGAGACAAAATGTATGATTTCAACTACCCTTTGGCCACTTTCTTTTTCCAAATATATGTGGCTAAAACACAAATATACGTGACCATATAATACCAAAGGTCACGCTTTTTATATCTTAACGTGGCCTTTGCCACCATTTGGCCACGCGTATTGGGACAAAATATCTGATTTCAACTACCATTTAGCCACTTTTTTTTTCCAAATATATGTGGCTAAAACACAAATATACGTGACTATATAATACCAAAGGCAACGCTTTTTATATTTTAATGTGGCCGTTGCCACCCTTTGGCCACGCTTATTGGGACAAAATTTATGATTTCAGCAACCCATTTGGCCACATTTTTTTATAACATATGTGGCTAAAACACAAATATACGTGACCATATAATACCAAAGGCCACGCTTTTGATATTTTAACATGGCCGTTGCCACCCTTTGGCCACGCGTACTGTGACAAAATGTATGATTTCAGCAACCCTTTGGCCACGTATTTTTATAATGTATGTGGCTAAAACACGAATATACGTGACCATAAAATACCAAAGGCCACGTTAACCAAACACATGTGGCCGTTGGGACCCTTTGGCCACGCTTTTCTGAAGAATTGTTTGATTACAACAACAAATATTGGTACCCTTTAGCCACGCTTATAGGTGGCTTCAGCCACTGATATTGTAACGTGGCCGTAGGGTACATATGGTCACGGCACCTATGGTGTCGGTTGGAATGGAAAAAAAAACGTGACCAAACACCTTTTGTCACGGTTTTTTTCCGTGGCCAAAGGTGAATTTTGACGTAGTGGTTTTTTTGTTCAAGCATGCAGTGTTTTATTCTTGCTTCTACTTGCTAAATTCTTGCTGATATGATATTATTATGCCACATGGATGAAAAGATGAACTCGTTACTCCTTGTTTCTTCTTGCTTGGAGCGATCATATGGATCACGATCAGCCCTTTGATCGTTTCCCGTATACATGCTTCTTTCTTTCTCTCGAAAAACGACTTTTAAAATCGCGTAAAATCGAGACACCAAACTCTAATACTAAATAATGGAAAACAAGCCTCAGATCAAACACTCGGAAATTTTATAAGAAACTCGCCACTACTCTTTATTATTATTGGGTCATTTACATATATCCCCCTCTAAACTTGAGAGATTGCATATATCCCCAAATCATGCTTAAAAATCATTATACGTTATGCATTGAAAACTTGTATTTTGGGGAAATATGCAATTTTTTTCCAAAGTAGGGGATATATGCAATTTTCCGATTATTAAGAATCAAAATCATACAAATTATACCAACCGTATCAATCTTTGTATTCTAACAAACATACAATATTAAAGAGTTTTTGAAACTATATAAACTAGTTAAAGTAACAAAATCAACTTTATTTTACAATATTAAAGAGTTTTTAAAACCATAATAAATCAACTTCTCCATATTCTTATAAGTCATAAATAAGAATTATACCAAGAGCGTATTTCATCTTCTTCCGCCCAAGAACACCATCAGAGTAGTTTGTCCTCTACTTTCTTGGTTATGGGTTCTTTGGCTGTATTTGGTGCACTAGCTGAAAAGCTAGTTGCTAGCTGATAAACTATAAGCTAGCTAATAAAAATAACGTTTAGTAAAAACTAGCTGATAAACTAGATGAAAAATATTAAATGACATAAAAGTACATGTCATAAATGTAAATAAATGTATTTAGACTAAATTACAATTTTTGTCCTTTATAGTTTACCAAATTATGGATCATGTCCTTTTCTTTTCTAATCTTCATCCCCTGTCATTTAACTCAAAAACTGTTTTCAACGTATGTCCTTTATCTAAACTTTTGTTAAATTGCCATCAGGTAGATTAATAAGGTGAGGGAAAATATATCTTTTTCCATTTTTTCTCACCCCTTTTCACTTACCTCTTTTCACTCACCCTCATTTTAACCTAGAAAGACATTCTTCATCTCCCACAATCATCTCCCGACCTTCATCAAGAACTAGAGATTCATCTCCATGCCGTCATCACCGCTCATATGTGATGCCCTTTCTCAGCAAGATGTTGAAGCATTTTATGGTTAGTGTTTTGTTCGTTGTTCAATTCCCGATTAATTTTCTCATCTCATCTCGAAATTTATAGTGTTTGTTAATTATTTTAAACGTAGTTGGTTTCAATAATCTCTTTTCCATCAAGTTGCATCACGGTGGGTTGTTTAAAGGATTTCCCGGATGTGTATACGCAAAGGGTTCAACCGATTTTGTTGACTTAGTGGATATTGATAAGTTCTCAGTGCACGAGATGGATATTATTATGGGGAGATTGGAGTACTCGAAGGATGAGGTAAGGTATTACCACTACCTAGTTCCCAATGCTAATTTAGGTGATGGGATTAGGCCTTTAGGAACAGTTCTAAGGTTAGGGCATTTTTCAGCAAATGTGATCAATAATAAGTTGATGAATGTTTATGTTGAACATGAGATTACCATGTTTCCAATTGGAAGGTAAAAAGACCATGTTGTTTAAAATCATTAATGTTGGGTAGGAATGATAACTTGGAAGGTAACATTAAGGATAGTGATTTGAATGCAAATGTGGCTAAACTGGTAGATGTTAATGCTGATGTGAATGCAAATGTGACTGGTTTGGGTGGTAATGCTGGTGAGAATAGTGATCTTGGTGAGGATAGTGATCATGGTGAGGATAGTGATGATGGTGAAGATAGTGATGATGGTGAGAATGCTGATGGTGGTGAGAATAGTGATGATGGTGAGGATAGTGATTTTTTGCAGATGATGGCAACCATGTAAATGATACTGAAGCAGATACGAGGGATTACAGATTGCTTCCTAAGGATAATGATGGTGAGTATGTGGAAGTAGAAATGGATTAACATATGTTGGATAATGAAATGTTTGATAATGATGAGAGAAGGGAAAGTGATTGTCCTTTCTATCTTGGTCAGGTGTTTGGCACTAAGGAAGAAGTTAAATTGATGATTAAAGAACATGTTGTAAATACAAAAAGAGAAATCTGGGTGATAAAGGATGATGATGGTAGGGTCAGGGCCATCTGTAAAGGTATAAGTGATGATGGGGGCCACAATAAAAAATTTGATAATGTGGGGACTGGATCTAGCATTTCAGTTAAAGGTAAGGAGGTATTAATGAAAAATGTTAGTGGTAGAGGGAAAAGAAAGACCCAGATCTCCATAAATGCCCTTGGGTTCTTCTACTTTCATTACACAAAGCCTCTGGATCTTGGATTATTAGAACCTTGGTGACTGAACATAGATGTCTCCAAAGCAGAAAAAATTATTCTTGCACTGCAACTTTTCTATTTAAAAAGTTGGTTGATCAAATGCAAGAAAATCCAAAAATTCCAGTGAGAGCAGTTCAAGAACAGTTCCAAAGACAATATGATAAGAAAAGTTCCTTGATGAAGGCATTCGGGGCGAAGACAATAGCTATGGAACAAATCCATGGAGATTTCAGCTCTCAGTATGGGAAGCTTAGGGATTATGTTGAGGAGTTGATGAGGGCAAATCCTGGCACAACTGTTAAACTACAGGTTGAATCATCCATTGATCCAACATCTCCTGAAAGGAAATTTAAGAAGATTTATGTCTGCTTGGGGTCTTTAAAACAAGTTTTTAAGGAAATTGGGAGAGAATTGTTGGGACTTGATGGGGCTTTCTTGAAGAGACCATTTCCTGGTTAGATACTTACTGCAGTTGGTCTTGACCCAAACAATGGTATATATCATGTAGCTTATGCAATAGTTAAAGCTGAAACAATGGTTTCTTGGTCATCGTTTCTTTAATGCCTTGGTGATGATCTGGATCTGTCTACCAACTCTAACTTCACATATATAAGTGACAGGCAAAAGGGCATTATCCCTGCACTACAAAAGGTATTCCCATGTGCTGAGCATAGATTCTGTCTTTGACACATACTTGAGAATATGAAGCAACAATTCAAATGAAAGATCTACAAGGATACTCTTTGGAAACTTGCAATGGGTACAACATTGGTTCATTCTCAAAAGGATATGGATGCTCTTAAAGAGCTGAACAGTGAAGCACACCTATGGTTATTTGAAATCCCACCACAACATTGGTCAAGGTCACATGTTTCTGGTAATTGATTTACTAGTTTTTGCTAATTGCATTGATTTACAGTTTTTGCTAAATGGTAATTGATTTACTGTTTTTAATTTTCTGACAGGTAGGGCAGTCTCTGATGTCTTACTCAACAACATGTGTGAGGTTCTTAACTCAAAGTTGTTAGATGGTAGAGACAAACCCATCATAACAATGTTAGAGTTTGTGAGGAAATGTCTCACAAGGAGGATAGTGAATGTTCTAGGGGTTATTGACAAAAGCAAAGGTATGCTAACACCATATGCTACCAAGTTGATTAAGCCAATTAAGAAAGAAGCTAACATGTACACTGCAAAGTGGAATGGAGAGGACCACTACCAGGTTTCAGGCACACAAGGTAACCAATATGTAGTAAATATGAGAACAAGAACTTGTGCATGCAGGAAATGGGAAATAACAGGCATACCTGTAGACATGCAGTTGCATCCATTAGAAGTATGTCTGATCATGGTGAAGGTTCTGGCTCAGTAGAAACATTTGTCAACCATGTTTACATTATGGAAAGGTGGAAGCAAGTTTATAGTCATAAGGTGTATCTGATCAATGGGATGTCAATGTGGTTAAAGTCTCAAGTGCCAGCTGGTATTACACCACCAGCCTACCATAAGCTAATTGGTAGGCCCAAAAAGGCAAGGAAAAGATCAAGGGTTAAAGTAGAGCAGACAAGAGCTGGAGGGTCAAAAGTAGTCAAGACAACAACTTGTGGCAAGTGTAAGAAACAGGGTCACGCAGGAGGAGTTGCAAAGGGCAGGAACAAACTGGTTGACTGATTTGGTGTATGTTTTGGTCCATGGAACCATTTATTTAACATAATTTGTGCTTTTGGTGAATGTTTAAGTTTATGTTTTGGATGAATGTTATAATTTCCAAGGACTAACACATTTTGTAGACCAGTTTGTGTTTTGGATGAATGTTTAAGTTTGTGTTTTGGATGAGTGTTATAAATTTCTGTATAGGATGAATGTTATAAGCTGTATGTATATCAGCAGTAGTTGATGAATATCAGCAATATAGCAGCAGTATATAAGGTGGTGAATGTTATAAATTTATGTTTTGTGCATTGTTTAAAGCTGTATAGCAGCAGTAATATAGCAGCATCAGTTTATGTTTTTGATAAAAAAAATTGGTGAATGAACTCGTGCACTGTTTTGAGCTCGATATAATTGCAGTTGCAACAGATTGTTATTGAGCTCAATATGGTCATAAAAAAGTGCGCTGTTTTGAGCTCAAGTCTTGATTCAAACTAAAAACATATTCATTCAAAACATCAAATTTATTCAAACCTACTACATTGTTAGTTAATTCATATTATATTGAAACCATCTACATATTTGTTGATGCATAATTCTAGGTCGTCATGTGAAGTATCAAATACAAGAAAAAAGGCTAAAAGATTGTGATGTCCGAACCTGAGGCGAACTTCGAGTTCGGACTCACACGTACTATGTCCGAACTGGAGGTTCGGATGATTGTGATTTAGCATAGAATGGTCATCTATAAATAGCTTGTCTTGTATAGGGAATAAGAACTGGAGGTCCAATCTTATGTGTATGTACTCTGATAATGAAATTGGAACAAGTCATAAAGTTCCCAAATTGATAAAATTGGAAGATTATCATAGTTGGGTTAAACTGTTTGAAGCATATGTTGATACGAACGATTACTACGTCAAAAAGTGGCTTTAGCCACAGTTTTTTCGAAAACACTAGCAGCGGTTAAAAAAATGTGGCTAAAGGTAAGAAACACTAGTTTAGCCACAATATTTTGTACCCGTGGCCAAATATATAGCCTTTGGACCCTTTTAGCCACGTATTGTTTTTTATGTGACAACAACAATCAGGTGCAGTGGCTTTAGCCACTATTTTACAAAAACATGTGGCACTTATTTGTCACATTTAATGAAGAGTGGCCTGGACCAATACGGGGTTATTATCACGGTAGAGAGATAGACTTGCTTAGACGGGTTGGCCCTGCTCAACCAAGTATCTACAGAGCCACCAAGTCCATCAAGATACCAGATAACAACTATCCTGGTAGAAGAAATACACCTCTCCAATGCCAGGCCTCAAATGTTGGTTCAACTGAGGCAAGAAGCTCTGAGTAGGCATTTGGAGTTGATGGAGGAGATGGAATCTAGGTTCCCGTGGACCTCAACCCACAACTGCTTTATCTTTTGTTTCTTTTAGGAATGAACATGTAAATTAGGAAACAATTTTGTGTATGGAATTGGAATCAGTAGTATGAAATCCACTTTTTGTTATATACTTGTTTGTCTATTTTTGTTTATGAAATCAATCTGTTAAACAAAAACCTCAGTCCTCGAAAAAAGAGACGATCAACAATTGCAATCCAATGAACAACTGATGCATAATTTTAGGTAAATATGTAATCTGTTCGCACAATCTCCATTCCGTTAAAAAACCCTAATCCTCGAAAACAGACACGATCAACAATTTCAATCCGATCAATAACTGATGCATAATTTTAGGTAAATATGTAATATGTTCGCGCAATCTCCATTCCGTTAAACAACACCCCTAATCCTCGAAAACAAAGATGATCAACAATTTCAATCCGATCAACAACTGATGCATAATTTTAGGTAAATATGTAATATGTTCGCACAATCTCCTTTTCGTTAAACAAAAACCCTAAACACAAAAAAACAGAACGGACTAACAAAAACCTTAAATTTTGGGGAATTATAGTTCTAAATAATTAATATCTTAAAGTATTAAGATAAAAATAATGGGTCAATTTCGGGTCAAATGGGTCAATTAGATGTGTTTAGGGGGAAACGAGGGTTAGTTGGGACTAATGATGGCCAATAAGTTGTGTTTAGGACCAATGATGGCCCAATAAGGTGTGTTTATGGGCAATGAGGGTCAGTTAGGACCAATAAGGTGTGTATATATAACCAATAAGGTGTACATAGTACCAATAAGATGTGTTTAGAGAAAATGAGCGGGTCGGTTTGGACCAATGATTGCCCATAAGTTGTGTTTAGGACTAATGATGGCCCAATAAGGTGTGTTTAGGGGCAATGAGGGTCAGTTGGGACCAATGAGTCCCAATAAGGTCCAATATAACCAATAAGGTGTACATAGTACCAATAAGGTGTGCTTAGGGGAAATGACGGTCAGTTTGGACCAATGATTGCCCATAAGTTGTGTTTAGGACCAATGATGGCCCAATAAGGTGTGTTTAGGGGCAATGAGGGTCAGTTGGGACCAATGGTTCCCAATAAGGTGTGTATATAACCAGTAAGTTGTACATAGGACCAATAAGGTGTGTTTAGGGGAAATGAGGGTCGGTTTGGACTAATGACATTACGTCAAAATTCACCTTTGGCCACAGAAAAAACCGTGACCAAAGGTGTTTGGTCACGCTTTTTTTTCATTAAAATCGATACCAAAGGTCTCGTCACCTTATGTATCCTACGGCCACTTTGAGTCCAATTTGAATCGGTTTTCTTTAGTTTAAGTTGTTTTTAGTTAAGTTTGAGTCTTTAAGTCTTATTTATGTTTTTATGTGTTTTGTAGGTAGTTAGTCAAATCCCGAGGCCACGTTTGAAGAAGACAAGACTTAACGAGAAAATATCAAGGAAGTGCTGAACAAAGGTCCTAGGCGTATCGCCTATGAGATACAGATTCCCAAGCGATACGCTTGGGGTGTGAAGGTCAACTAAAGTCAAAGGCGGTCGCCCGACTAAATTGTCGCCTAGTGGGGTTGCGCGCGTATCGCTTCCCAATCCAGAACCTCCAAGCGATACACTTGGAGGTCCAAAACCCACAAAAAGAGGTTTCGCGATATAAATTTGTCTTTAGGTTTATGTTTCGATATTCTACGACGTCCAGACGAATTCCAGAGCGACTAGAGGCGATTTTCAGAGGAGGAAAGGGCTGGAATCAAGGGGAGATCAATCGGGAAGCCAATATCATCATCAACCCATTCACCCGGTTCTTCCTTACTTTTGAATTCTTGTAATTTCTTGATCGAGACCATGTTTTGTTTACAAATTCTGGAACTTTTCTGTGTTTGTGACCTTATCATGGTGGTTGGCTAAGTAATTTGCCACCACCTAAACCATTATGACAATTGTTTAAGGTTTACGACTTTAATTCGGTTCTAGCTATTTAATTGATGTATGATGATCTTTTCCATTCCATTAACTATTTGTGGTGATGCATATGTGTACTTGATTTAGTTTTCTAGCTATAGACTAATCCTTGCTTTGGTTGCGGATGTCTTCCGGTTTGGGTAAAGTAGTTAACTTGTTGGGGTCAAACTTGCAGTTTAATGTGATTGCTTAATTGTGGTCATAGGGTTAGTTGCTAATTATTTAATTGAATCTTGTGTGCTGCTTGCTAAATAGACTTAAAAGGGTGATAGCTATTGGGTAGTCAGGTCGGTTAATTGCTTAGGAACGAGTTGTCCCAAAAAGGAAATTCCCTAGGTTAGTTTTCTGGCTTGTTATTCCAAATCATTTACAGTTGGTTTGTGGTAGCTCCTGCTAGCTTAAGGTACCCGAGATTAGGTTCAGAGGTGGTTAAGTTTAGTTGAAGTAGGAAGTACCCACAAGGTGAACTCTTGTCCGAGCGTAGGATTATCTGTTAGGAGGGACTTAAAAGGTGAACTAACCACCATCAGGATTGCTAGAACCGAGTTGAGTTGTGAGTGTTGAATAGGAGTCTAGGTTTAGGTGGTGTCTCTTTCGCATCTGAATTTCTCTAAAGTTTCCTGCGTTCGTCGGTTAGTCAGTTGTTAGTTAAGTTAGTTAATTTAAGTCATCAAATCAAAAACCCAATCTACTCAGTATTTTCCATTTCTTAGGTCTAGGTTAAATTTGTCTATAGAGTGTCTCTAGGGTTCGATATTCCCGGTCTTGCCTTAGCTTTACTATAATCCGACAGGTACACTTGCCTTAGGGTTTGGTCTAGTTTAGGTAGTTTCGGTAAAATTTAGGTGTGTCTAGGTTAGGTCTAGGTTTCAATAGTTATTTTTAGGTACGTTCCGAACACATCAGCCACGTTACAATATCAGTGGCTGAAGCCACCTAGAAGCATGGCTAAAGGGTACCAATATTTGTTGTTGTAATCAAACAATTCTTCCGGAAAGCGTGGCCAAAGGGTCCCAACAGCCACATGTGTTTCTTTAACGTGGCCTTTGGTATTATATGGTCACATATATTTGTCTTTTAGCCACATACATTATAAAAATACGTGGCCAAAGGGTTGCTGAAATCATACATTTTGTCCCAATACGCGTGGCCAAAGGGTGGCAACGGCCACGTTAAGATATCAAAAGCGTGGCCTTTGGTATTATATAGTCACGTATATTTGTGTTTTAGCCACATATGTTATAAAAAACATGGCCAGATGGGTTGCTGAAATTATAATTTTTGTCCCAATACGCGTGGCCAAAAGGTGGCAACGGCCATGTTAAAGTATGAATAGTGAGGCTTTTGGTATTATATGGTCACGTATATTTGTGTTTTAGCCACATATATTTGGAAAAAAAAGTGGCGAAAGGTTAGTTGAAATCAGATATTGTGTCCCAATACGCGTGGCCAAATGGTGGCAATGGCCACGTTAAAATATAAAAAGTGTGGCCTTTGGTATTATATCATCACGTATATTTGTGTGTTTAGCCACATATAATTGGAAAGAAAAAAAAGTGGCCAAATAGTAGTTGAAATCATACATTTTGTCCCAATACGCGTGGCCAAAGGGTGGCAAGGGCCACGTTAAAATATAAAAAGTGTGGGCTTTGGTATTATATGGTCACGTATATTTGTGTTTTAGCCACATATATTTGGAAAAAAAAGTGGCCAAAGGGTAGTTGAAATCAGATATTTTATCTCAATACGCGTGGCCAAAGGGTGGCAACCCGGCCACGTTAAAATATAAAAAGTGTGGCCTTAGGTATTATATGGTCACGTATATTTGTGTTTTAGCCACACATATTTGAGAAGAAAAAAATGGCCAAAAGGTTGTTAAAAATCAAATGGGTCCTTGCTATACGCGTGACCAATTTAAAACCTATTACAAATTATTAATTACAAATCAAATAAGAATCAATTACAAGTCAAATACAAATGAAATACAAATAAAAAATAAAGAAAATTACACTGCATATAAGCACTATTCTCAATTTAATTTTCAATCCGGGAGCCAACAACACTACCACGTGCTCTTCATCTTCAACTATCCAGATTTGAGCTTAATTAGGACTATTTTTTTCTTGTATTCCTTCATATACCAAAACATATAATTGATAATTAGGTTAAGGAAATTGATCATAATATATATATATAGCAATTTTGAAATACTTACCACCATGATAGATATGGACTGAGGAGTGCCATTTTATTGCAAGTAGTATGGGTCATCAGGTCCTACAATTCAATTGATTTCCAGATGAACATTAGATATCCAGATGAACTTAAAACATCCGGCTGAACATCACATTAAGTTTCGGATCAACTTCAAAGTCAGTTGAACTTTATTTGGTACACATCTCACCATTTGTTCCAACAACCCCTAGCTAGCCCAAGTGTTTGAGGTACCAAATAACATTTAAAATGGGACTACATGACTGTCACACCCCCAAAAATTCACGCGCGGAATACCACCGCAGGGAGCGTGACAAACCAGGATCGCAGTCCATTAGTTACACCAAACGACCAATAATTAATAAAAACGTTTCATATTTCATTAAAATATAAATTCAGAGTTTTACAAATGCGGAAGCGTAAATACAATAAAAACGTTTAAGTAAAGACAATGTCACCCAAAGTGACGTGACTTGTCCAAAGACACTAAAAGTGTTTCAAAGACTCATGCAAGCGTACTCGTGATACTCGAACATCCGCAACCTGAGAAATAACATGCTAAAAAGTGTCAACACAAAGGTTGGTGAGTTCACAGGTTTATCAGTTCAAAAACAGTTTAAGTTGAAAGTAGTGCAACTGTTCAACAACAGTTCAAGTTGAGTTTAAGATTGACTGTTCAACCACAGTCAAGTTGAGTTTAAGACTGACTGTTCAACAACAGTCAAGTTGTAAGAGCATAATCACAAATATATATCAAATAGCTAGCTAGGCTATATACATGAAACTTCGCACGTTGATGGTCACCGAAGCTAACAGTTGTTTATAGTTTGCACAGTTTGCCTTGTTGTGTTTAGGACGAATATAACACCCGTTCGATATCAAATCGAGTCAGCGCGACTGACCCGGGTGGGGTTTGTCAGACCCAGTAGTACTACAATATATTTCCCGCTATCGTCATTAATATTAACGGTACCATAGGAAGGACTTTGTTGTATCAGTGTGCTACAAGTACTTCAAGTGATATATAAAAGTCTAATTGTCTCAGTTGTGTAAATCATGCATGTTAATCTCCCCCAACAGGATTTAAAACAGTAAAATGGGGCCGTGAAACTCACTTTCGGGTGCACAAAAAGTCCAGATAAATAATATCAGCAAGTAGCAACTAGCAGGTCTTGTATATTTTACCAAACACCTAACGAGCATATATACATAAGTGTGTGTTCGATCGAAAACGACTAATTCTAGACCAACAATGAAAACAAATAATGCCAAACTATGACATAACGGGGCTTCAATAAATCGAAAACGAGTCGATGAAGAAAAATTGCCAGAATCATGACGATCACACAAAAAAATCGACGAAAAGTATATTATTAACCAATAATATACGTCGTGTATACGAGTAATAAAGTATGTATACATATTTCAATATATATACATAACCAAATATACGATTTTGTCTTTATAAAATCAAGTAGTAAAACATATATGTTCATATTTATAAATATCTATATAAATATCCAACGTTTAAAAATTACAAATAACGTAGTGACAATAAATGTACAATTTATATACGCATTTTCCACTTTATATAGTTTACAAAGATGCTCGGTTTATAAACACCAATACTTATATATAAATATATATTTTCCAAACATCTCTATTCTTTTTAGATATTTAATCCATTTCGAATACTTCAAATAATATATATTATCTATATTTATGTTTTTAAAACATTTGTTATAGAAGATAACGGTTCTATGATTAAACAACGATATCCATGCAACCTACGGTTCCAAAACAACGTTTCGAATGACTAGTGATAGGTTTTGGGTCAAGAAAAGTTCCACAAGACAAGAAATAAAAATAAAACAACAAAAACGGGGATCACCGGGCTCGAAACCGAGACCTCTTGTTTCAAATGCAACGCCCAAGCAACTAGGCTGGAGGCTCATTTGATCAACAGTCCAACAGAAAGAATTATATAGGTGATCTAGATTTTTAGAAAGAAAGAAGAAAAAGAAAGAGGAGGCAGGGTTTCGTACCCATCGACCTCACGGTTCCATCACCCGACCCCTACCACTACGACCGCTTTAATAGTTGTAACAAAACTGAAAATATTTCTTTTAATAATTAGACAGACGTTGTCATCTTCCTCATGAAACCCTAAACTCGCCGGACTTTTAGTCCGGTCGCCGGAAAGTCGTAAATCAACTAACTAACAAGCAGAAAACAACCGAGTTACAGGAGGAAGACTATACCTCGAATTGAGGATGCGAGACTAATGTGTTCGCCCGAACCGAACCGTCATCAGAACAAACAACGATGACATCTGAAGGTTGTTGCTGCACTCGTAGCGACCCGTGTGTGATCACAGAAGATGTTGCGAGGTTTCTTGGTCCTTTTTTCAGTGATGAACGGTTATGAATTTGTGGTGGACGGAGGTTGCTTGGTGGTGTTTTGCGGTGGCGTTCGACGATAGAATGAGAGGAACAGGGAGAGAGATGTGCTTACTTGTTGGATGTGATACGCGAATGAGTGTAATCAATTGGAGCACAATGATGGTTGTGGCTGCTGTTGTTCGTAACCGAAGGAGAAGGATGGTCGAATTAGAAGTCGACGGTTGTAGAAATGGACCGACATCCATTTTCATTGTCTTTAAATCCGCTTTTCCTAAATGACAACATTGGTCCCCACCACATTTACATGACAAGTAATGAAGTTTAGCTAATGACACCGCCGCCCCTCTCATGTTTGTTTACTTAAAACCGGTTTAGGAATTGACAAAACTAGCCCTTCCAAGTTTAGAAGTCGTTAATAAACTCTAACGCGACTAGCGGAGGATAAATATAACGGTGAATATGCGTGTACATGTCAAAACATATTTGACGTATAACATTTATAAAATGCATAACTCTTTATTCGTCACATATAATCATGAATAATAATCCATCATTATCTATTTTAAGTTCACATAAAATGATAGATTCAAATCTATTCTTATACGTTTCAACTCACATAAAATCGTAAAATGCTACATACAATTATGTGATATCTTGCAGCGTAAAATTATAAAATACCATGTGAATATATATCACATGAAATCATAAGTTCAATTATCACATAAAATGATAAAACGTTCACATGAAATCATAACATATGATTTATATAAAATCATAGAATATAAAACGTCTAGGCTTAAGTGCATGCTCGTATAGTGATGGTTATACAAAACCCTATTCGCTAAGGTCAACACCAGTCAATCACATAAATGTTCACACAACATTTATATCAGTTAAAATAAATGTTCTCACGACATTTATATAAGTTTAAGTTTATTTAAATTAGGAATAGACATAAAAAGACGGATTGTCACAGTATCCCCTTGTTGAAGAATTTTCGTCCCGAAAATTAAATAACGTGGTTAACAAGTTGGTCACAAACAAAATAAAAATTTTCTCAGTCGTCACATCATCCCCTTGTTGAAAGAATTTCGTCCCGAAATTAAATCGCTAACAACTGTTTTAAGAATCGAATTTACAGTAACTTATCGAAGGAATCCAGGTTTCCTACCTCAAAAGGAGTGATGAATGTTATGATCAAGAATGTGTACCCGATATTGATTAGGTGTCAAATGCTTGGAGGTTTTCGAAAGGAACTCGAATCGAAAGTATAGAAAATGATTTTCTTCTTAGGCGTCCACTTACGAGAATAATTTGAAAAATGTAATACAGGAATCGTGTTGTGTGCTCAGGCCGAACAGAGTGACACGATAAAATAACTATCTGAAATCAAAATCTCAATGCAAAGAAGAGACCATAATATGTCCAAGTAGCCTCCAGCTATTGTGTTCGATGCTAGAAGTGAGGTTCTCATTTCATGTCTCATTTCCGCTTAAAGCATTCACATTTACCAATAACCTAGGTGAATCGGAGAGAGGAGAAACTTGGATATGAGAAGATCGTGTGTGCATCAAGTCAATCAGTGTTCGTTTATTTGACACGTTGTCCAACAAAAACGTAAACATCTAAATTTGTCTACCAACTGGCAAATAGCATAGAATTACACAAGGTTAACCAAACTAACATGATGACTCATCGGTTGATTTAGTACTTTTATGGAGTTATGACCCACTGAATTCACATGATTCATAATAACATTGAAATTCACATTTCATGTAATGACGGTTCAGATAGCATTTGAGACTCTATGAAGGCTTCCTTTAATAGTTAATATGGTTAACACATACTAGCAAACAATATATCATGTCGTTTTACCATACAACGCATACAATTGTCCCAACACCTTATATACTAGTATACAACCTTGGCATGGCACATTTTCAGCACATAATTTCACAAACCAACCAACACAACCCATACGGTGCAAAGTTGACGGGGCAACTTCACACAGTCTTGTCATTCCCACTGAGGTAGGAGACTTAGGACCTTGTATGGTGTATGGTTTTCATACTCAATCAAGTTAATACGTTCATAACATGTCATTTTCTGGTTCCTAACACGTTTCATATACACATACATAATCAAGCAATTCTATGCAGCTTATGTTTTAAACCAGCATTTCAATAATTAACCAGTTTCTATACCGTACACATATGATTAGATTCTCAAATTTAGCACGCATAAACACATATGTTTTGTAAACACTTCTCATGAGAATGTCAAAAGCAAACAAACTATTTATCATGGCTTAAATGGTGTAACAGTTTACTGGCAACACATTGATTTATGACAAAGGACTGAGGTCCAAAGATAAATTCAATAAAGAGCTCACAACCATTTAAAAGGTAACACGTAGCGGTTTGTCTTAGAAAAGAATTACTCAATGCTATTAAGAATTATTCAATAAATCACATGGGCAGTTAGGTTCAAACTCAAGTTGGAGTTCAGTATCATACAGCATATCGTCATGCACATTACCTTGCTAAAGAATCCAAAAATTTAGAGTGAAGATCCAACAAAATAAAAGTGTAAACTATGAGGTACCAAATATCGAAAAGTGCTTTGCAGGAATACGCATGGCATCAGGCATGTGAATAGCAAATAGAGGAAAAACGCCAACGTCTTAGATCATGAATTCGAGTAAGTAATGGGATAACAAGCTTATAATAGTCGCAACTACACATTTCAAGGATGACATGTAAGTTTAAACTGGAATTGGTGGGGATACCAGCAAGGAGGATGCAGATAACGTAATGGATAGTATAAAATCCAGAGAGAAATATATATAGTGTGCTTGACAGGTTTTGGCAAGGAATTAGCTTAAATAGATATCGAAATGAATGTGTCAACGGTTATACAATCTAATAGAGTAAACGTCTCATTAGAGAAATCTTCATTGTTTAAGCTCAACAGTGTGTCCAATCTCCTTGGTGTCCTTGCGCCTCATGTGTCATGCTTCCTTTCTTGTCAAAACATAGGTTCAAATGGTCTTCAAAAGTAAGATAGGGTACAAAAGTGTTATAAAAGGGTGTCTGCGAAACAAAAACATCAAAATGTTCATAGGTGGCTTTGGATTGGGTTGCTCGTATATATGCATTTTGCTAGGGTTCAGTGCAGGTTTACCGCGGGTCAAAAGATCTAATCGAGCGTTCCATAGAAAAGGATCGGGGCAATCACCTCAGTGAATGCCAGAGAGTTTATAAAAACAGGCAGTCGACCCAAAAGTAGTGTTCCTTAAATGAAAGTCGATCTACTTCTTAACGCATGCTTCTAAAAGTTGGAGTTGTTCATTCGATCATGCAGTTTTTCATTTATGAGAGGAAAAATCTCAGTTTTTTTTTATTTTAAACATCGACGTTCAATAGAGGTGTAGGAGAGTTTTCAAAAAAAAAAGAAAAAAAAAACATGGAGTTTGATAATATCGGGCATGTCTCTTTTGGTAGAAATACGCAAGGGATATCTGCAATCTCGGAGAAAGTAGCATTAAGCAGTTTTGTCGAGGACATAGTCCCGTTGGATGGAGTTTCTCAAGATGAAGCTCTTATGTATGACTCTAAAGTCAATCCTTGGTCCGGTACTGGTCCCGCATTCAACGGACTACCAATGTTTATATATAAGGTGTACCGCAGCTAACCCACCACGCTACCAGCACCTTGAAAGCGTACCAGCTATCCACCATTACTAGATATTAGTCAAAACACATCGGATAATTTTTATAAAAAAAAAATAGAGAACGTCAAGCTTTCCCCATACGATTGAATGAAAAAGGGGGAGAGAGATTAAATCCTCAATACGTTGTTCAAACAAAAGGTGTAGGTATTTCCTTTCACAAGACTAGTAGGATGCGTAGAGTTTGTTATGCTAGTGAAAATCGTCAAGGGTTTGGCACGCGTAATGTGAATATCATAACGCCTCGAATTTCAAGATAATCCAATATTTAAAGAAGAGCATTTGGTTTTAAAATCAAGCTAGGGGTTCATCAATGAAATCTTTCTAAAAAGGACGATGAGAATTCGTGCCTCAGGAATTTATCGATAGTCACTATGACAGGAGCGTTAATAAATATACAAATGTATGGATATCTTGGCGTACTCGATGGGTAAGAAGGGATAATACAGGTTGATAGTACAATTAGCTGTCGATAACAAGAAGTTCATACTCCACGAAAGGCTTTGCATTAACACCGCGATAGGGCACAAGGTAGTCTCATCATCAATGGCGTTAACTAGTGGAAAAGCTAACCAAAAGTGTAACACCTTTCGGTTCAAAGCTTAGGAGCTTACCCAGGGCATAAAGGATTACAAAGCATGAGAATCAGAAACCGTTGGTTGTTAAATCGTAAAAGGTTCGAATCATGCAGACAAAAATCAATCGCACAGGTTCAAAACGTCAATCGGAATAGTCATTGCGTTAAAACTGGAAGTCATTAGTTTGAAAATCAGGAAGGCTTTTCACTAACATTACCCTATTAGGGAAGATGATGTTCGCGGGACGAAGCTGTTGGCGCAGTTATTATCGGCGAGTAAACGAATAGAGAGAGAAATTTCATAATACTTTTCGGTCAAAGATATGTTCCAATGCTCGGAGTATATACTTCATCCCTTTGGTTTATCCCATGTTGTGTGGGTATTCGTATGGTTGAGGTCTACCTAACTGTCTCACAATTGGAAGAGTTCCTAAGGGTTGATGTCGTAGATAAGGTCGCAAGAGTAGGGTTATAATTCAAGATAAATCAAAGACAGTCGAAAATTTCGTTAAGAGTTTTTCATATCCTAGGAAAACGTGTCATTGAAATACACGAGTGAAATGATGCCCCTTCAGGACTAACATTCGTAATAGGTGTCAAAGGGTTCATGAATGGATTAGAATCCATATATATAAGAGATGAGATCATGCGTGATAGTGTTTACAAGATAGATGACTTCAATCTTCCGGTCGTATTTCGACATGCTCAACATTCAGTCCCTACGAAAAAAAAGTTTTATAGAAATTTTCTCCCAATTACGACCATCAGCTTGCCTAGTAGGATTCTCCAGAATTTCCATACGCTGTAAATTACATTTACGTGTGCACTCGTAACTGTGATTTACTTTATATGATCACCCTAGTTCCTCTTACTTCAGCTACCAAGTATGGTGTGGTCACTAACCCATGGTTATCTTGACCAGAATTTGTTAATGAGACAAGTTTTCGAGAATAGAATGCTCGGTCAGGTTGGAATGACCCACCCGAAGCGAGTCACCCAGAAATTTAGCTCAATAGGATCTGAGTAGGGTTTATCACAATGAATATAGCTTAGCTTGAAGTTAGAGAATAATTATCACACATACGGGCGTGATCGCAATTCGATACACAAAGAGGGAATCTCAGTCGACCCGCATCAGGTTTCATTGGGGTTATAAGAATTGTACTCTAGTTGTATTATTTCAACGCACAACGCGATAAAACCGAGAAGGGAAAGATCTTAAGAGATCACAGCAAATGTGAAGACGATCAGGATAACGAGAGTTTATATAAGTGTCCCATAGACAGCTACTTGAATTCATACCCTGCTAACTCTAGTGAAGCTAAATAATTGCGCTACTAGCACATCGAGATAACATTTCCTAAACGGATGAGTTTAGAGATATACATAAGGCAGGTATAACAAGAACCTCCTAAGCTAAGATAGAGGTTTAAGGACAAGAAGAGGTATTACACCACCTTCCCTTTGCAGCCTACATCCTTTGTATGGGTACTAGGCCCAGTTGTTCAATCCAGAATAATCCTGAGTAGCAATCAGCTCGTCAAAAGTATAAACGGGATCCTTCGATCTGATTCGACGTCGCGTTGTACATGAATGTTAACCAAGAGGTACACGACTCAGAGAGGTTAAGGGAAATGACTCAGGACCAACCGGCTACTTGCTGTGAGTATAAGGGGATTGGATGGGGTAAACGACTCATCGTAAACCAGGTGCGTGCAGGAGTGAGCATCACGATGCATGTGAAAAATGTTTAGGTGCAACTATTGCAAAACAATTATAGTCTAAGACGAATCTTAGTTCGCTGTAACCAGTGGCTCTGATACCAATCTGTCACACCCCCTAAAATTCACGCGCGGAATACCACCGCATGGAGCGTGACAAACCAGGATCGCAGTCCATTAGTTACACCAAACGACCAATAATTAATAAAAACGTTTCATATTTCATTAAAATATAAATTCAGAGTTTTACAAATGCGGAAGCGTAAATACAATAAAAACGTTTAAGTAAAGACAATGTCACCCAAAGTGACGTGACTTGTCCAAAGACACTAAAAGTGTTTCAAAGACTCATGCAAGCGTACTCGTGATACTCGAACATCCGCAACCTGAGAAATAACATGCTAAAAAGTGTCAAAACAAAGGTTGGTGAGTTCACAGGTTTATCAGTTCAAAAACAGTTTAAGTTGAAAGTAGTGCAACTGTTCAACAACAGTTCAAGTTGAGTTTAAGATTGACTGTTCAACCACAGTCAAGTTGAGTTTAAGATTGACTGTTCAACAACAGTCAAGTTGTAAGAGCATAATCACAAATATATATCAAATAGCTAGCTAGGCTATATACATGAAACTTCGCACGTTGATGGTCACCGAAGCTAACAGTTGTTTATAGTTTGCACAGTTTGCCTTGTTGTGTTTAGGACGAATATAACACCCGTTCGATATCAAATCGAGTCAGCGCGACTGACCCGGGTGGGGTTTGTCAGACCCAGTAGTACTACAATATATTTCCCGCTATCGTCATTAATATTAACGGTACCATAGGAAGGACTTTGTTGTATCAGTGTGCTACAAGTACTTCAAGTGATATATAAAAGTCTAATTGTCTCAGTTGTGTAAATCATGCATGTTAATCTCCCCCAACAGGATTTAAAACAGTAAAATGGGGCCGTGAAACTCACTTTCGGGTGCACAGCAAGTCCAGATAAATAATATCAGCAAGTAGCAACTAGCAGGTCTTGTATATTTTACCAAACACCTAACGAGCATATATACATAAGTGTGTGTTCGATCGAAAACGACTAATTCTAGACCAACAATGAAAACAAATAATGCCAAACTATGACATAACGGGGCTTCAATAAATCGAAAACGAGTCGATGAAGAAAAATTGCCAGAATCATGACGATCACACAAAAAAATCGACGAAAAGTATATTATTAACCAATAATATACGTCGTGTATTCGAGTAATAAAGTATGTATACATATTTCAATATATATACATAACCAAATATACGATTTTGTCTTTATAAAATCAAGTAGTAAAACATATATGTTCATATTTATAAATATCTATATAAATATCCAACGTTTAAAAATTACAAATAACGTAGTGACAATAAATGTACAATTTATATACGCATTTTCCACTTTATATAGTTTACAAAGATGCTCGGTTTATAAACACCAATACTTATATATAAATATATATTTTCCAAACATCTCTATTCTTTTTAGATATTTAATCCATTTCGAATACTTCAAATAATATATATTATCTATATTTATGTTTTTAAAACATTTGTTATAGAAGATAACGGTTCTATGATTAAACAACGATATCCATGCAACCTACGGTTCCAAAACAACGTTTCGAATGACTAGTGATAGGTTTTGGGTCAAGAAAAGTTCCACAAGACAAGAAATAAAAATAAAACAACAAAAACGGGGATCACCGGGCTCGAAACCGAGACCTCTTGTTTCAAATGCAACGCCCAAGCAACTAGGCTGGAGGCTCATTTGATCAACAGTCCAACAGAAAGAATTATATAGGTGATCTAGATTTTTAGAAAGAAAGCAGAAAAAGAAAGAGGAGGCCGGGTTTCGTACCCATCGACCTCACGGTTCCATCACCCGACCCCTACCACTACGACCGCTTTAATAGTTGTAACAAAACTGAAAATATTTCTTTTAATAATTAGACAGACGTTGTCATCTTCCTCATGAAACCCTAAACTCGCCGGACTTTTAGTCCGGTCGCCGGAAAGTCGTAAATCAACTAACTAACAAGCAGAAAACAACCGAGTTACAGGAGGACTACCTCGAATTGAGGATGCGAGACTAATGTGTTCGCCCGAACCGAACCGTCATCGGAACAAACAACGATGACATCTGAAGGTTGTTGCTGCACTCATAGCGACCCGTGTGTGATCACAGAAGATGTTGCGAGGTTTCTTGGTCTTTTTTTCAGTGATGAACGGTTATGAATTTGTGGTTGACAGAGCTTGCTTGGTGGTGTTTTGCGGTGGCGTTCGACGATAGAATGAGAGGAACAGGGAGAGAGATGTGCTTACTTATTGGATGTGATACGCGAATGAGTGTAATCAATTGGAGCACAATGATGGTTGTGGCTGCTGGTGTTCGTAACCGAAGGAGAAGGATGGTCGAATTAGAAGTCAACGGTTGTAGAAATGGACCGACATCCATTTTCATTGTCTTTAAATCCGCTTTTCCTAAATGACAACATTGGTCCCCACCACATTTACATGACAAGTAATGAAGTTTAGCTAATGACACCGCCGCCCCTCTCATGTTTGCTTAATTAAAACCGGTTTAGGAATTGACAAAACTAGCCCTTCCAGGTTTAGAAGTCGTTAATAAACTCTAACGCGACTAGCGGAGGATAAATATAACGGTGAATATGCGTGTACATGTCAAAACATATTTGACGTATAACATTTATAAAATGCATAACTCTTTATTCGTCACATATAATCATGAATAATAATCCATCATTATCTATTTTAAGTTCACATAAAATGATAGATTCAATTCTATTCTTATACGTTTCAACTCACATAAAATCGTAAAATGCTACATACAATTATGTGATATCTTGCAGCGTAAAATTATAAAATACCATGTGAATATATATCACATGAAATCATAAGTTCAATTATCACATAAAATGATAAAACGTTCACATGAAATCATAACATATGATTTATATAAAATCATAGAATATAAAACGTCTAGGCTTAAGTGCATGCTCGTATAGTGATGGTTATACAAAACCCTATTCGCTAAGGTCAACACCAGTCAATCACATAAATGTTCACACAACATTTATATCAGTTAAAATAAATGTTCTCACGACATTTATATAAGTTTAAGTTTATTTAAATTAGGAATAGACATAAAAAGACGGATTGTCACAATGACATTACCAAACAGATTACTATGAAACTATAGAACGGAATGAAACTTGGCTGGAAAATATTTACCTATTTCTTTTCAACCGCCTCAGACGAGGTAGATCGACCAACAATTTCATGCCCTACAGTTCAATTATTTACTTATTGTAAATAAGCAATCAAACCGATAATGATTTTGACTAATACTAACCGTTGTGTGTATGTCAACATGATTAGTGCTATGGCTAGATCCAACAAAAATCTCCTTAGAATTTACCTAGAACAATGTTTTTGAATTGGTAAAAAGTGAGAGCAGAATAATGACGCGGACCTATCATGAAAGTATTTATTCTATTTTTTTAATCTAACATAAGTTGTTCCAGTTTTATTCATACAGATTATGTATATACTCTATTTTTCATATTAACATACATTTTCAATGAATCATAGCAGAGCTCCATTTAACTCATAATTGTGTTCTTACATGAAGTATATATTCTTATGTACCAGGAACTTGCATCTATTTGTGTTCTTCAAGAGCAAGAGTTCATCCGGATTGTGTTTTTCAGGAACACGAGTGTATGTTATTATAAGGTACTTGAGAATAGTATGATTAAGGTGTGACGTAAAGAATTTACCTCTGTAGATGCCTGAGCATTAAGTTGTTGTGGTAACGGTGTTCCAAGTGTAAATAGATGAGCTATAAGTAGATCAAGTTTTTTATCCGATTCTTCAATCTTCAGGAAGAGGGCCTTAACTTGTTCCATTTTTTTCACCCCTAAGAAGTCTCTCCTCTTTAAGTTCGAACTCAAGTTTTTCCAATTGACCATCAGTGTTGTTGGATCTATCCTTGAATTTTGTACAATTAACAGAATATAGTTAGATGCTATTTAACAAAGTACATAAATAGGAAAGCATGCAGACCCTATTGATTCATTATCTCTTAATTAGTTCTTAATTATTAATATATCACATAAATACCCGAATGATTATTTATTTGATATGTTATACACAAATTAAAGACATCTAAAGGGGAGAGTGGAACACATCATGTCTTGAGTGGATATAAACAATTTACCATTTCTAGCAAAGTAGCAGATGCAAGACATCAACATTCTTCTATTTTTCTACAGGGGATTTAAAATACAATTTCTTTATTTTGTACCCCACTAACATGAACCTACAAAAAATGTTGAAAAAATTCCTATATATGTCCTCTAGCATCATTTCCTAGCTAGTAATGACCAGAGTAACATAAATTAGTTCTTAATTACTAATATATCACATAAAAACCCTATTGATTAATTATTTGATATGTTATACACAAATTAAACGCATCTAAAGGGAAGAGCGGAACACATCATGTCTTCAGTGGATATAAACAAACAGTTGACCATTTATAGCAGTGTACGTAAACAAGAAAGGAGGTTCACGAGTAACATGAATCTACAAACATGTGCATATGCTTGACCTCAACATTCCTAGCATAAAAATAACTAATTTATCATGCTCCCACAGTCATTTAAGAAGGTAAATAACTAATTTAGCATAAAATGAATGGGTTGAAATGAATGGAGAGGATTTCTGCAATATATACCCTTTCCTAAATAATTCTGTATTAAACAAAATTTTATCGATCTGTAATTGTAACTTTACACAAATACAGGGATCCCAAGTTAAACGTGTATCAATAATAAACAAAATAAATAATTTTATGAAAACAGATTGTAATTAATGAAATGGAATAACTTGACAATTACCATTTTCTGGACTGATTGGTCTCCCAAATCACATGGAATTTCTGAAATTCGCTAGCGCTGTCTGTTGAAGCTATTCGTTGTTGAAGCTCCATGGAAGATGTGAATGATATGGATGAGAAAGAAGACCTAGTTATTCGCTGGAGGCGTTTAACTGGAAATTTTTTGATAAAGTGAGAGGGAAAAGTATCTGATGAATCGATAATAAGTAAATTTATTTTGAAATTTTGGGTGTAATTTGAACTAATGGTGGGAAATTCAATTTTTTTGGTGAAATTTTTTTATTAAAGGGGGGGGGGGGGGAATTGTTCAAAATGATATAAAACCCAAAATTAATTTAAACAATATGCATATTAAACATAATTAAACCTAAAATTAAACACAAACATAATTAATTATTTATTAAATGTCTCCACGTGGCTCTTCCGGCGGGTTCTTCTTCAAGATGAACTTCATCATCCAGTTCGTAAAAGTATTCAAGTGTTCATCAAGATGAGTTTCATCCTCTTGTGGTGTTGAAATAATGAGATTGTGAAATTCTACGAGTACATCAATTACGGTTGACATAACTGTGATCCTTTAAGCAGATCTGGACGACGATCGGAGTTAAAAGCCCTAACAAAATTATGTTTTAATATTAATTTTATTATTTTCTCTTAGATATAATAAACAAGATTTTACTACCACGTGCTTTGTGGCCGGGATAACGCAACTACAAAAACGGTGACATTACTAAAACACAACTCAAAAATGAAAATGATAAATTACTATGCAATTCAGAACAAAAATACCAAAAGATCGCCATGTTGCGAATTTCTCGTGTATAATAATTATGTTTCTAAAATATTAAACAACGACCAAATAGGATGGTGAGGAGCAATTAGGACCAACTAAACTCAATGAGGACTAAATACTGACAATTAGCGTCATTTAGGATACTTTAGTGAAGACCAGTTATGGTCAATTAATATGGTCAATGAATACGAATTAGGACCAATTCTGTAACACCCGCATCCCAGGATAAGCACTAGGGAGTGTTACGCGTCGAATAAAAGAAAGCACATGGCACTAATCAAAGTTTACAGCGGAAGTCTTTAACTTTATTCATAACAAAAGTTATAGGATCTACAAAGTACAAAGATAATACAACATTTAAGTTCTTATTTGAAACTAGAAGTCTATGTCTTCGTCCAACCAAAATTCAGACTTCTATACTAGCTTCTTCCTCGTCCCATCCGTGTCTAGCTATCTGCTACTACATGGTACCTAAGATGTGCGTCCAAAAGAAAAAGATAACATTTGGGGCTCAGCATAATGCTGGTGAGTTTCATAAACGTAGCAGTTCATATGTAATTAAATTTTGACTACAGCATCATATAAACATGTATATCCATGGCAGGGATCACAGAATCAGGATCGGGAATGATCGTCCAAGCAACTAGGTCTATCTGTATGCATACTACCTATTTGTACGTGTCACATGGGCCCTCTTCCAAGATCGTATCTAACCCTTCAGGCCTCAACATTTATAGATACTAATGGCAGTCAAATATATAATTTAATACAGAACAACACATCCCGTTTCATAAAAGTAATTGCCCAGTGAGTAGAAAGACTCACCTCTGTCTTTTACTTGAATAATCTCAGGCGGAATCTTCACTAAAGGCCTTGATCCAAACCTAATCGTGTATCGGGTTGTATTAATGAAAGGCTTTATTTTATAAACATCTTCTATGTTCCATAATCCTAAGATTATACTTTCTCAGAGGTTAAAATGACTAAAATGTCCTTTATAGTCAATATGACTTTTCTATATTATAATATGAAGACGCGCATTCCTATAAGTAAACGCTCACTCCGAGATCGCCCAGTGAGGGATGCCAGGTCCCATTTGGGATTTATGCGACACCCTCGCTATGCCAGAAACCCCAGTGTACAGGCGCTTACCCTTCCGGTCCGCACGAACTTCTAAGTACCCGAATAGCTCAGTATATTTTACTAATTATCACAATTGAACTTATATATACTTATTATATATAAAAACATGTTCTTTTGTTAAATATCATTACCCTTGTCCAAACCTTTATGCACTTGATGAGTGATTCTCATGACCGACCGTATAGGCGTTATCACGACCAGGAGGCGGGATTACTATGAGATATCACCCATATTTGTGTTTTAGTGTGGTGATGATCATGACCGACCGTATAGGCGTTATCACGACCAGGAGGCGGAATTACTATGATCAAAACACCAATGTTTATGTTCTTGTTCTTGGTTTACTTGTTCTTGATAACCAACATGGTGAAACCATACCAACCCTTCTTTAAACATGAAATTAACTTAAGGATTTCTTAAAACATGTTATTCTAAGGCTTCATACCAAATTTTAACCCATGATTCCCACTAGAACTCCCAATCTCAACAAAACATGTTTAAGAACCTTAATCTTGCATTATTCTAAAAAGGCAAATCTAAGTGTTATGTATCATAAAAACTAATTGAAGGCTAATGTTAAACATACCTTAGGTTGATCTATTCCAGAGGATGGGCTCCTAATTCCCTTTGAATCTTCAAAAATGCAAGCTAGAGTGTTCTTGGTGTTCTTGAGGTTTCTTAGAGGTTTTAGGTTGATTTTTGGTGAATTAGCAAGGAAAAATGGATGGATCCATGATCTATTTATAGCCAAGAGTGTCTCACATGCTTCTTACAAGTGTCCTAGTGACTAAGCATGAGAATTGACACCTAGCATGGTGACTAATCATGAGAATTGACACCTAGCATGGTGACTAATCATTCATATAACATATATTTAACATATAAACATATATTATTATTATTATTTATTTTTTTTAAATAATCTAACCCGATAAATACTTACCTTATGCATAGTTTATTGTTATAACTTCAAATACGCATTTCTTAACATTTTAACATGTTAATCACATAAACACATATACGACACATATTTTCACATAAAAATATATAAAAACATATATATTTATTACCTTTAGATTTTGGGGTGTTACAAATTCAAAGAGAATGTCAATTATGCTCATAGGACCGATAAGGACGAAGCATGAAGGAAGTGACTAATGAAGATCGATGATCAAGTATGGCCAATTAGTTTGAATGAGGACCAATGATAACAATAAGGATAAATCAGGGTTAGTGATGGTCGATTAAGACCAATTAGGTTCAATCAGGGTCAATGAGGACCCATTAGGACTAATGATGGTCGAATATGCTCGATTACGACCAATAAGGATGAATTATGACCTATTAGGGCCAGTTAGGGCCGATGAGGGCCAATTAGACAGAATAAGTACCAATATGGCTCAATTCGGGTTAATGAGGAGCAATTTGCACAATTTGGACCAATAAGGACCAATTAGTGTCAATTAGCCTCAATAAGTACCAACTAGACTCATCGAGGACCATTTATTTTGAAGTACAACAAATTTGAGTCAATTAGGCCTAATTGACCCCAATTAATTATAATTGGTCCTAAATGAGCCTAATTGGTCGTAATTGACCGTAAGTGATCTTCATTGAACCTAACTTGGCCTAATAGACTATAATTGGCCTTTATTGGCCCTAATTCATCCTAACTAAGTGTTCACTGGCCCTCATTGGTCCTCATTTGTCATAAATGACCATGATTGACCTTAATTCAGTCTACTGGTCCTCATTGAGCGTAATTGGCCCTCAATTTGCTAATAGACCCTAATTGGTCGTATTTGGTCCTCATAAGGCATCATTGAGCAAAATTGACCCTCGTTAGTTATAGCTGGTCTTCATCATTGACCCTAATTGATTCTCATTGACCCAAATTGACCCTAATTTACCCTAATTAGGCCTCGTGGCTTCGTTGGTCCTAATTGGTCCTACTTTTTCTTCATTTGTCCTCATCGGTCCTAATCGACCCTAATTGATGTGGATTCAATTAAAAAAATTAATAATCTTATTCTAAATCAAATTAAATTATCAAAAATTTTCCCCATCCCAATTTCAACTAAATGGGCAAACTCCAATAACTTCCCCTGTTTCAATTCTTAGGGTACATTGTGATCCAGAAGAACTACCGTTAGTATAAAACTACATTTTCGAAAAACAGTTAGCCTCTGTTTCTCTCCAGGTTTCTAATTGGCGATTTAAACCTAAACCTTACTCTCTAATTTCTCACAAATGGCACTCAAATTGAATCGAAAGGAGCATCAAAGCCTACTCAACTGTTCTTCGCCGAACACAATGTTGTAGCGTACTTCGAGAAGTCTGATAAGTCAAAGCTATTTGATGAAATGACCGAATTCCTTGAGAAATCCAACACTCAATTTGCTTTAACTGTGAATCTTGTAATATGAAAGCAGAGAATTGCTGAATTTTGGGACTCAGCCAAAAAAATCTGTTGATAGCAACGGGGTTGGTAAAATTGACTCTAGAGTCAATAGGAATGAGATTAGTTTGACTGGAGAAATGATCCGGAGGCATCTGAAATTCAATGATGCAGGAGGTGATCCTGATTATAAGTTTGAATTGTACTTGAAGATGTATGAAGCAATTGGGTATGGCAGTGACTTAACTTGTGGGACCATAAAAAAGGGACAACTACCCTATGTTTGGCGATATCTTGCTCATACCATTCTCTACTGCCTATCTCACAAGAAAACTGCGTGGGATGAACTTGCTGCAGCTCAATCATCTGCTATTCATGGATTGGTAAATGGGCTCAACTTTAACTTTTCAAAAATGATATTTGATGGAATGTTGGAAAATCTAAAACCAAAAAGGATCTTTTACATGTACCCCATATTCATCCAACACATTCTCAGTTGTAAATTTCTAAATCTGCAAATCTCTGATCAACATCTTGAACTAAAATATTTTACAAGTAAAACATTTTCTAACATGCAAGTGAACAAAACTGTTTTTCTTGGTAAAGACACATCACACCCTATGCCTAAGGCCAGGACTACTCCTGAGCAAACTGTTCCTGGTGACCACATTGTTACACCAACAAGTGTTGAGCCCACACCAGACCGACCATCCTCTTCCACTGATATACAAATTCCCACCAAAAGGAAGAGGATGTCCACATCAAAAACCACACCCAAAAATACCACACGCACTCCACAATCACCCAAAAGGAAGAGGACTAGGTCTCTTTCACCTAGACCCTCTACAGGACTACATCAGAATGAGGGTGATATATCACCTAGGCCACATGAAGTAAATTCCCCCACCCTTATTACAGGGAATATACTGTTGGACTTGGTTCAATCACCCAACCCACATTCTGCTGATAAGGTGACTTGCAGTAGTGATGAAGCAAGTCAGGCGTAAAGGGTTGACACTATTCATGAAGTCCCACTGGACCCCTGAGGACAGTGCCAACATCATTAAGACCCAATCCACGACAACTATTTCTATCAGGGAACCTATTCAGGAACCTTTGATTGACAACAGGAATCCCTGGTGCCAAGAAACCATAGGTGCTGAGCCTGAACATGGTCGGCTTGTTTGCTCTTCGTTGCTCAAAGATAGTGGCAACACACCAGTTGAAAGCAGCAAGACACGTACTGAATTGACGGTTCGATGTACAAAACTTGAAAATGAATTGACAGCTCTCCGTGCAATTGTGAGAGCTCAAGGAGAAGAAATTGAACGGTTGAAGGCATGACAATCTGTGAAAGCCACTGAAAGGTAAGGTTGTCAACCATACGTTGAAATGAAATTCACATGTCAAACTAGATTTAATTCAAAATAGGATCTTGCACAGGGTTTCTTCCTCAGATGTTGATTAAGTTGAACAAGTTGATCCGGTTGAACAACTTCATCCGGAGGAAGAAGGCCATGTTGATCCGGTTGAACAACTTCATCGGGTGAAAGTGACTGCTGATAATCAGATGATCACAAGTGTGATGAGTGCTCTGCAAACCACAGATGTGGAGATAGCTTCTGAAGCTCTATCTTTCATGAGGAAAATGATGATTAGGAATACTCTTAACTGCACTTGGTTAAGGAGTGCTCCATCTCTGCCCATTATTCCTGTTTTAAAGCCTAGTGCTCCATCTCTGCCCATCGTTCCTGTTTTAAATCCTAGTGCTCCATCTCTACCCATCATTCCTGTTTTAAAGCCTTGTGCTCCCCCTGATACTCCTGAAACAGAAAAGGTTGATGAAGTTGATGTTGAAGAAGATGGTGTCAAAGACATGGTGTTTGCAGCTGTTAAAGAAACAAAGCCTGTGGAGCCAAAGACTGAACCTACTGATGAGAATGATTTTTCTACGAAAGTAATTAGATTCAGGAAAGGAAAAATGGTGATGCCCCAGTACCAATCAGATTCTGACAAGGTGTTTGTAGCTGTTAAGAAGACAAAGCCTCCAACATTCATTTATGATCAACAGGTATCTCTCCCAGAAGATGAGGTAAACATGATAAAACAGACACTTGCAGATGCTGAGAAAGCTGAACAAATAAAAAAGGATGGAGACATGGCCTTGGCATTCAAACTAGAAGGAGACATGCTGAGTTATTCAAATGATAAAGTAATAATGGGTATGATAAATGAAATCAAGAGAAAGTCTATTGATGAGAAAATGGCAACGATGTACTCTAAGAAGGAGAAAAGAAAATGAAGAATGGCCACAGAATCTGACAAGGACATCAAAGCTGAATAAGAAAATATCAGACTGTCAGATAACCTTCACAATGCCAAACTCCTTATGAAGTTCATAGATATTATCATAGCCAGGGGATAGGCAACTCCTGAACAAGCAAATTTAATGACTGCTAATCGGATATGCGATATGATGTCCAGGGTTGTTCAAGAGGATGGTGAATTAAAACTGAAGGAAAAGATGGATGCTGAGGTAAGGCAAGAGAAGATAAAAAGGGAAGAAGAGATACAAATTTTTTTAAAATCCTAGAAAACCCTATGACAGAGGAAGAAGAACTCAAGCTTCTCAAATGCTATTTCATTAAGATGAGGGGGGAGGACCCAAAAAAGATCAATCCTTCTGGTATTAGTAGCTTGAGAATCAGATATTCAAATACCATACATGAACAGAACAAAATCTCAAAGCTTACAGGTGAACCAATACCACCAGATGCATTTTCTGATTTGAACAGAACCCTAGCCTCACAGCAACCCAAAAGAAACCTTCCTAGAACTAGTAGAACATAAAAAAATGTAACATCCCAAAAATTTTAATACTATAATATTCCCATTAACGTCTAGTCAAACTTTGTAACATAGCTAATAATGACCCCCTTATGTTAATAAAATTTAATTTGGGGAAAACTATGGGGTTTAATGGGTAAATTCAAGTTTGGAGGAAAAAATAAACAAAGAACTAAAATGGAGGGACCAGAGTTGTTAATACTCTAAACTAGAATTAAACAAAAGGAAGAGGAAGAAGGGGAGGTCGCAGATCACGACCAGGAGATCGACCCAACCCCCTCTTCACTTCCTAAAACTCGAAATTCTGCAAATTGAAGGTCTTGGGCTGCAATTTTCGTAATCAAACACAAATTGGAAGAGATTTTCCATCTTCCCAAACTCAATTTCTCATCAAGTAAGTAAAATCCCAAGTTCTTTCATGAGTAGGTCACGAATTTTAGGACCTTAAATCTGCAAAACCTTGATGTATTATGAATCCTATGATGTTAGGAACCTCAATTCTTGCATAACCTTCTAGTTTGATTGGCAATTTGTGATGTAGTCACTAAATTTTATTACTTGAATCCCCATGTATGATGACTACACTTAAAGGCAGTGAAATTGGTTGCTTTGGTGTAATTCTTGCATGAATGTGCTAGTATTTGATGAATTAAAGATAGGTTGGAGGTGACTTCACCTAAACCTTGATAATTGGACAAGTAGGAGGTTCAATGGGTTGGGTTATATGTGTGTATAAATGTATACACACAAGGTGTTTGATAAAATGCCTAAAAGAATCAAAATATGGTAAATGCAACAAATTTGTTTGTATTGATGTTGGATGACCATAGGGAGCTATAAGTTCACAAAATTGAACCAACTTGATGAAATCATGTGCATTAGCTAGCATGGTTAATGTATGCCTTAGTTGTCATGATAATGTTAATGATTCATGTAGCTAGATGTAAACTTGATGAACATTGCTTGATTTGCAACCCTTATGAACTAGTAATATGTATGCATAGCATAGAAATCATGTTATTAAAATGTGATAAGAGTGCTACTATGATTAAGGTCCTAACATTGTTAGTGACCCATTAGGCAATCAAGGTGATCAAGGGAATAACTCCGGAATCGGTGGAAGCGTTGGATCAAGCTCTAAAGGTAACATTATTTATGTTACATGAAGTAGATAAGTAAATGTGTATTTACATATAAATAAAACAATCTTTGAAATAGTATATGGGTGACGAACGGTTCTAGGAACCGTGCAGCCCAAAGTCAAAGGGTTCTCCATTGTCCAACTTGACCATAGAAAAGATTTGGAGGAATCATATAACGAATGAACGTTACAAGGGCGGAAATGGGCTTATAGAGCCCATGCCATGTAACGAGAGAAGGGAATCATAAATGGTTATTGAACCATAAATTCCAAGGCTTATATGTGGTTAAGTTAGGCATTGAGGTAAACCAAGGCAAGGACCCGTCTTAACGGGTCAAATGAGAAACAATTGTCATTCGGATGTCAACTAACATGATTAGGTGAACCAATGACAAGTAAAACGAAATCATGTGAATTATGTCAAAATCTTAGTGTATTGGTGAAGTGTAAGCTAGACTCATAACGAAAGACTAGGACTAATGGTTAGCTTGCATACAAGTATATTGTGGTCATATTTCTTGCATTATGATGCTAGATGTAAATTGCATATGTTGGTAAATTCTGGATGGTAACCTTTGAGGGTTGCCACAAGAAATCCCTTAGTGGGTCAAATGGGTCGGAGGAATCCCGTTAATACTAATTGTGCTAGAAATCGATCGAGGTATGTTTACATGTTTAAATCTTATGTTTAGAAGTAAGTTATAAGTGTTGAAACACTTGCAAGATGGTGAGAAACCAGGTGTTAGAACCTATTTGTTAGCAACACAAACTAATTGTTTTCTTATCTTGTAATTGATACTTTATTTTGTAATTGTCTTTTGATATGTGCTTGGTAAACTTTGTGTATGGGTTAGCGTACTTGTTATGCTTCTTAGCGGACTTGTGACTTATATTCTTAGCGGACTTGATTTACACTTAGCGTACTTGTTTGTATGTTATCTTAGCAGACTTGTTTATTCCTAGCGAACTTGTTTGCAGACTTGTTTTGTTCCTAGCGTACTTGATTTGTTCTTAACGAACTTGTTAGCGTACTTGTTCATGTTAGCGAACTTGATAATGCTTAGCGTACTTGTTAGCGGACTTGTTGCTACTTAGCGTACTTGTTAGCGAACTTGATAATGCTAAGCGTACTTGTTAGCGAACTTATTAAGTGCTAGCGAACTTCATTTAAGTCTTAGCGAACTTGTTCTCCTGATAGAATATTTTGCTGAATTCTAGGTAATGATTGTGTTGTGTCAAACATTCCTTTTGTCTCAGGCTCTCTAGTAGTATAAATACTATTGAGAAAACCCTATTGGTAACCCTTGAAGGAGTATTATTCCTACAGAGAGCCTTTGTGTGTGTGTTCTTGGTGTTAGTGTGTGTTCTTGAGCTTTAGGAATCATCAATGGGTGAGCATTGATGCTGATCCATCCGGAATCAACCATCACACATGATTTCCGCACTTGTGTGATGAATCATATGAGAACATGTTGCTCAAATCTGGTCCTGACAATTGGTATCAGAGACTTGTTCTTCATTTTTGAAGGTTTTCTCAAAATGGAGAAAATCTCATATGAGTTGTCGATTTTGGATGGATTTGCTAGTTGTTTGAGTTGATTCTTGGTAGAAATCACTCAATAAACTCAATTCCATACTCAGTCTTCTGAAAATCTCAAGATAAATAGTCCGATTTTTGGATTTCAGCCATGAACATCGCTTTTTTGTTAAGTCCTGTTCTTGAGAAAAATTTTCAATCTTGTTTTTCTGTTGATTATCTGTTGAAATTGATGAATGGCGAGTTTAATACTACTAAAACCGAATCTATAGTCACTGATATATCTCAAAAACATCAAGTATTGAATATTTTAGAGGCTAAAAGTGGTGATTTTTGGTGTTCTTCACATAAACTCACTATTCCATTGATTTAGGTCATTTAGAGTGATTTTTGGAGTTCGTGATAGTTGAGTAAAGTATTCCTACATGAATTTCGAAGCTATTAATGATCTTAAACATTGATTTTGTCAACATTGATTTTTGAGTTTGAATTTCCTCAAGAACAAGCTGTTCAAAATTTGGCTAAGTCTGAAATCTCATTTACAAATGACTAATGATGTTTATTATTGTTGGTCTTGTAGGATTTGGGCATTTTCTAGCAATTTACAACTTTGCAAGCAAGTGAACCGATTTCGACTCGTTTAACCCGTTCGCTTACTTTGTCTCGAAATTGACAAGTGTTGATCATTTCAACATGTCGGATCACTTCACTCCTGCCACACAAGGCAACAATAGGCCTCCTAAACTCATGGGGGCAAGTGACTTCGATGATTGGAAGGCAAAATTCCTATCTTACTTGAAATTCGTTGACTTTGACCTGTTGACTTCTGTAGTCGAAGGTCCTGCTGTGTTTGAAGTGGAAGAGGCTACCATTGCTGGCACTGCAGCTGCTGTTGCCGCTGGTGCTGATCCTCCACCTAAGAAGATGATTACCAAGCCAAGAAACAAGTTGGATGCTGCTGAAAAGGTTCAATTTAAAACTGACATGCGTGCACTTGGGTGCATTAAGATGGCTATCAATGATGAGTTGCAATACCAATTTCGTGCTGCCACATCGGCTCATGAAATCTAGAAAGGGTTAGAAAAGAAGTATGAGGGCAACCCGGCTACTATGGAAAGAAGATTGGATAAGATCAAGTTGGCATTCAACACGTTCTCTCATAAGCAAGGCGAATCATTTGAAACACATGTTAATCGATTCTGCCGCATAATCACTGAGATGACGACAAAGAACATCCGACCTGAAAACAGTGCCATCATCAAGAAGGTCCTTCACTCCTTTCCTCAAGAGTTCGCTTCATATGTGACTTACTTGATCGACAGTAATGATCTCTCTACTACCGACTATATCGATATGATCGACAAGGTTCGTGAGTATGAAGTTCGAGCCGTTGTGCGCAACGGAAAGTCACTCATGGGTGTTGTGACGGTTAGGAGTTCTTCAATTGCTCCCAATGCTGCGTTCATTGCTCCCGACCTAGATGATGAGTTCCAATTCACTGTTCCTGCAAGTCAAAGCCCACCTGTCACTACTTTTGTTCCAGCTGCTCCTCCAACTGAAGCTGTCACTGCTCCCGTCACCGGTCAGACTCCAAATGTGACTTTTGTGCACCAATCTCCAACTGGTTACTTCGTTCAGCAATCATCTCCTGCATCTCAACCGAACACAAGCATGGATTCCGACTTGTGCAACGCTTTTCTGGCTTGCATGAATTCTCAGATGTCCGGAAGTCTTGAGTCTATGACCGTCTGTCAAGAAGACCTTGACCAAGTTTCTGCTTATGATCTCGAAGAGATCGACATCAAATGGCAAATGGGTATGATAGCTGCCCGAACTCGAAAGTTCTTCAAGAAGACTGGAAGAAAGATTTTTCAAGCTCCCTCAAACACCAACATCGGCTTTGACAAGTCGAAAGTGCAATGTTACAACTGTCAAGAAATGGGTCACTTTGCACGTGAATGTCCGAAGCCAAGGACGTGGAACGGGCAATCCAATTATGGTGGAAGTAACCAAACTCATCAAAAGCAGGGTGGTGGTGTTACCCAATCTTATCAGAAACAAGGCAGCTCGTCATTCCAGAAGCCACAGGGTGACTAGCTCAAATGTCTCTCAACGAGGATCGTTATCTTCTCAACAACCACAAAGATCGGATGAAAGCAACAAGGTTTTGGTATCACTTGAAGACTCCAACTACAACTGGACCTCCTCGTCTCAGAATACGTCTTCTAGCCAGACCAACTATGCTCTTGTAGTGAAGGCAAATGATGGAGAGATAGATGTGTCTAACACAATTGACCCTTTCTTTCCAACTAACTTCTGCTTAATGGCTGGAATTGATGATCTGACTAAAGACAATGCTCAAGACACTGGAACTGTTACTGAAGTGAGCTCATCTGAAGTTGAATCTGAGGCAAGTAAGAGGCTTGTATAACTCCAACGCGAAACCATCCCTGATGAGGTAAAATCTGCTTTATGTTCTGATAAATGTATTGAGGCTGTAGCTCGCTATCGCGCTTACAACCTTGAGTTGGTTGGTAAGGCGAAAGAGAGTGAGAGCCAAGTTGAGAAATTGAAAGAAAATGAGAAAGACTTTTTGATTAAGATCAAGTCTTTACAAGGTGACATTGAGGTCATGAAGCATACGGAAACAACTCTAACTATTCAAATAACAGATCTTTTGGAAAAACTAACTTCTCTGAGGACGAGCTATGCTCAGGCTTGATTTGTTAAAACTCAATCCGGCAACTCTTGGCAATACTGTTGGCCGTGATATTTTTGTTAGACTTAAAACTAGACTTGGCTTGACAAGGGAAATTGATGATAGTGCGGCAGAGCATCCGCTTAACCATAACTATTATAGAGTTCCCGAGTTAACCAAGATTAACTCAAAGAGTCACTTAAAATTCATTAATCCTGAGTTGGTTCCAAGTGCTTCCGAAATCCAAAAGATGGAAGATCAGCTCTCTACCCACACTAGTGGATCTGATCTCCCACCAACCGATGTCGCACTTCACTTTGAGGAAGTCAATCCTGATATTTTAAAAGGTGTTGATTGTCACACCCTGCCCCACCGCGCCCTGCCAGGCGCGGGGGAGAGGAGAGTGAGACCGACCGCCCGTATCAGAACACGCGGAAGCAAATAGATAGATGCAAGATCACAAGGTCAACACACATAAACAGACGACCCGTCCAATACAAAATCAAATACAAACCATAATGGACTTAATATGTTAAGTCTTAAGTATTGCACATTAGTCTACGCCCAGGCAGAACCTAAGGCTACCAACACAGTCAAAGGAAAAGACAACAATAACAAAGGATAGTCATGACGGGGAACAAATCCCAAAATCAACCAAATCAACCCCAACGGGTACAAAACCCAACTCGTCCCTAACATCCAAACGTGACATCCACCCAAAGCTTTACTTACCTGCACATGAACCAAAAATACGTCAACAACAAAAGTTGTTGGTGAGTCGTAGCGCGTTTGACTCAAATCCAAGTTTCCACAAATCAAGTAACAATACTGTGCCTGTTATAAATTCCTATGGTTAAACCAGCACTCCGGGGGTACGATCCTACGGCCGCACACCTCCCTTTGTGGGCTAGGCATATACGCCATCACCCGACCCCTAATGGATCCAACAAACGGGTATGAGACACCTTGATCTACCTCTACAGCTGTATTGGTGCAATATATGTCTTTGTGGCCTAACACTAAGGCCCAAATTAACCATACTAATCAACATGAACGTCTCGTAACATGCGAGTTTAAATTTATAACATGGTAATAAATACCTAAGCACAGTAACAAACAAACAAGCAATAGTTTGACATGGTTCATGTACACCCCAAAATGTTAAAAAGTTAAAGTAGGGGAAAAGCTATCAACTCACAGATGAACAAGCGGTGGATCAAACAAACGTCACAGGGTACGAGAATCCAAACGTCCAGGTGTATCACAGTGTCAAGTCTATTATAATGATATATGCATAATTATATCAGAACCTATCCGCAACTATAACCGCTTAAGCAATTTGTTGCAACAATAACTAACCAAATGGGAGGTTTAACAACACTCCCGGGAACATACCGAGCGGACAAAAAACACCCGACGAGATCATAGGGCCCCAATCGGGAAGTGAAATATCTTTACTAGAAACCAACATGCCCATACTCGTGAAAATAACCAAACCGGGTCGCTCGATATTGCCCAAAACACAAAACAAAACAAAACAATGAAACTGTCCAGGGACACATGAGGACCGCGCGTAAACCAGAAAAACATCCCATGCGGTCCTCATGGGTGGTTAACAGACCACGTTGACTTTCCAGGCTATGAGGACCGCGAGCATACCAACAAATGAAACGCATGCGGTCCTCATCGACTATTTTGTCATTTAGTGAATTTTTCCCATTTTGCATTTTTAGCTCGTTTCGACAATGGGGTTTTGTTCTAACATGTTCCAGTAGCTAATACTTATATTTTTCAGGCTTTGAGATCGTACCAAAACAATGTTACAAGTCCCGGTTATACACAAAATGTCCATAATTCAATTCCATTGCAAAACCGACAACCAAAATCATGTTCCAAACCAATGGTCTCCACCTAGGGACTGATTAACTCAGATTTTTAAGGCTTTAAGCCACTGAGATGCCCAATGTGTCATTAACCCATTATCAATAATGCCAAAATGCTCGGTTTTCGGGTTAAATGCTAGAATACAACAAAAGGGGTCTCCACCCATTGGACCAACTCTCTTCTTGTGACATTTTAGCCACTGAGATGGTGATGTTTCCCTGACCAAGTTCCAGATTCTCAAACTAAACACAAAACAACAACATGCATGCATCAAAGACTTGTACCTTATGCACCAATTCTTGTACCGAGCTTCTCCAAGCGGGTTTTCCCTCTCTCTAGCTTCCTAGTACATTCCAGAAGCTATTTCCAAACTTGCATGCATCATCAAACACTGATTTAGAGGTGGTCTTCCTCAAAAATATGATCTAGGGCAAACCGAACACATATCTTACCTAAAATACCTCACGCTTGCTCCCAATGCGCGTTGATCATCCTTGATCGCACATGCAAGCATCAATTCCTAAGAACCAACACTGATCAGTGAGGATCCCCAACAAAACTTATCTTGAAATGGAGAAACAAGAGGAGTAGGAGATTACCCAAGCTTCGTATGTCTTGAAAATGGCTTAACCTTGATGATTCAAGCTCCCTACAACCGGATTAGGGTCTCTTAGGAGTGAAATGGCAGAGAAAAATCAAGTTCTTGAAGTGAAGAAGTGAAAAATGAGCAGAAAATGAGCAAAACTCGTTTTTATAGTGCTGGGCGTCGATGAGGACCGCGAGAGGTGCACAAACATACCCCCATGCGGTCCTCATGGGTCAAAAAGAACGCGGATCCTGACCCGGAAACCTGACGGGTCATGAGGACCGCGAGAGGTTGGACTAGAGAGGGCATGCGGTCCTCATGCCCTCCAGAAAAAAAAATAATTTTTTTTTCTTTATTTTTCTTGTGATTTTATATTCCGAGATCAAGGTTTTTACCATAGGTGTTACATTGATACTAGTTTTTCTGAGACTCTGACTAAAGAGGCAGCTGAACATGAATTCCTTGATTTGTTGAAAACATCTGTCGTGGATGGTCAATCGTTTTTGTTTGACGACAACTACGAGATTTTAAAACCCATTGTTGCTCCAAAACGAGCTAAGACCACACGAAGGCGAAAGCCTAGGCAGAATTCCAACAAGGGATTCACTGATCAGTCCGATGTGAATGAGGATGAGTTTAATCGTGCATTTGCTGAAATGGCACTCAAACATGGTAAGACTGTCATGCACACACAAGCTGGTCTTGTGATCACCGATGGTAAGGTGAAGTCTATACCAAGTGCCACAACTGGAACTCACTCTACATCAACACCACATACTGGGAAATCTCCTCAATCAAGCAAATCAAAAGCTGTTGTTGAAAGTTCTGCTCCTACTGGAGTTGCTGACTCTAAAGTTGAAATGGTAAAGAATGTCAAACCAAAGATGAAGAGTGTTGCAAAAGTAACTGGTACAACCTCCTCACCAACTGTTGAGTCTGCATTGATCGTGGTAGAGCCTTCTGCTCCAATGACAGAAAGTGCTGAAGCTGTTGTTGTGGAAGAGAAGAAAAGAACAAGAAGAAGGAAAAAGAAGGTTGTTACTGATGATGAGAAGACTCCTGCTGCTTTATCTGTTGAACCATCATCTGTGGTTCCTGTTAATGAAAATGTTGCTTTTGTTGTTCCAAATGCACCATCTGTGCAAAATGGTTGTGCTATCTGTGGCAATCCTCATCACGATGCAATGGTGTGTATCTATAACCAAGGTTACAACACCTATGGCAACGCACCAGTGCCACCTGTACACTATTATGAGCAACAAGCAACTGCTGGTCAGAGTACACACCTCCACTCGAGAAACTACGGTGATAGCAGTGAAGACTTCATGGAATTACGGGATGATTCTATGTTCCAACAGTCTTATCCCAACCAACCATACATTCCGAGTCAAGCCCCGTATCTACCACAAGGCTTAGGGGGAAGTCTGTATTCAAGTCAGCCACACATCAGACAACCACCAAGGATGAATGCACCAAGTCTGACTCCATTCAAGACATGGAACCCAAGGCCAAGACCCGGCTTTATACCAAGGCTATTTCCGTCTCAAAGGCCAATGAGAGCTCCAAGGCCTACAACCACCTTCGTTCCATCTTCAGTTATTCCATCAGCTCCATCGTCTTCATCCGCACCATCTTCGTTAACTGTGAACAAACCGGTTATCAAGAAGACCCTAGGTCAAAATGACCGGGGTCCCTCCTTAAACTAATCAATTTCTTTACTTGTGCAGGGACGTACCCGGAAAGCTGTAAACACATGGTACATGGACAGCGGGTTCTCCAGGCACATGACAGGGAATAAGGACTTGCTGTATGATGTCAAAACAATATCTAACGGTAGTTCTGTTGCCTTTGGGGGAGATGTGTATAGCGGAAGAATAATAGGAAACTGTCTCTTAACAAACGGAAAAATTTCATTTGACAAGGTTAACCTGGTATCGAATCTGAAGTTCAACCTACTCAGTGTGTCGCAAATCTGTGATAACCAAACGCCAATGGTGTTCAACGATCGTGAGTGTCTAATTCTGAAGCCTGGTCTCAAGATACCTGAAGATCGGATCTTGTTTCGAGCACATCGAAGATGAAACTTGTATGCTTTGGATATGGCGAAAGCAAAACCTGCAAATTCAATCGCTTGTTTTCTAGTAAAGGCATCGGAAGAAGACTCAACCATATGGCACCGGCGAATGGCTCACGTCAACTTTAGGAACATCAATCGACTCGTAAGAGGAAAACACGTTATTGGGTTACCGGAGAAAGAATTCGTGCATGTCGATAACTGTGTTGCGTGTTCCAAAGAAAAACAGCACAAGACGTCTCACAAGCCGAAGCCACCTGGTAGAACAACGACAATTCTTCAGCAACTCCATCTCGATCTTTTTGGACCAGTGAACATCATGAGCCTCGTTGTTGCCAGCAGAGAGCGGGTTAGGATAATCAGATCAGATAACGGGACGGAGTTCAAGAATCAAACATTTGACGCTTTTTGCAATTTGAAAGGCATCACACGACAGTTCAGTTCACCGTACACGCCACAGCAAAATGGTGTAGCGGAACGGAAGAATAGAACCACCATCGAGTCTGCCAGAACCATGCTTGCTGATTCTAACCTTAAACTCTCTTTTTGGGCAGAAGCAGTGAACACTGCGTGCTACGTTCTGAACAGAACGCTCTTGGTCAAGCATGCTAACAAGACGCCGTTCGAACTGTTTTCTAAACAAAAACCTGTTTTAATAAGACTTAAACCGTTCGGATGTCCTTGCACTGTTCTTATATTCTCTGATCAGTTAGCCAAATTTGCCCCTCGGGCAGATGAAGGTTATTTTTTTTTATACTCTATGTCCTCAGCGGCGTATCGAGTATACAACAAAAGAACTCAAGTGATCATGGAGTCGTGCAATGTTAATTTTAACGAGCACACTCGGATCCCTCGAGAACCTGATTCAGATAGCATGTATGACCTTGACTCTCTTTCTTCTACATTTAATATTGTTGATTCTGGTGTTTCAGGAAATACTATCTCAGATGATGATGCTCGTGAGGAAGACTTTCCGACTTTTAACACTTTTGCTCCGGTTTCTTCATCGATTTTGGGAACTATCTATTCAGCAGAGCCTCCTGATCTAACATGGAGAAATTAGTCGAGTGAATCAGTAAATCGATCCGGAGAATCATCTTCATCAGCAACTCCTGATGAAACAGTAATTCCAGTACCAGATCCAGTTATTGTAGAAACAGAACCAGCACCTGCAGCTGTTCAGGGGGAAACCAACTCGGAAACTGCTCCTAAAGATCATGATTCTGATTCAGAAGTTAAAGCTGAAACTGAAACCGGTGAGGTCCCTGGAAATGATCTGCAAATTGGTAACCTTGAATCTACCATCGAAGACACCGTTGTTTAGGAGTCAAGGGTTCACAAAATTCATCCAACAAGCCAGATTATAGGCCCCGTAGACAAAAGGATCACCCGATGTCAAATAGAACATGTTAACTCGTATCTATTCTCATGCTTCATATCTCAAGAAGAACCAACTTCAGTTGCTGCTGCTCTCAAAGATGACAACTGGATTGAAGCCATGCAAGCAGAGTTACTTCAGTTCAAACTGCTCAATGTTTGGCATCTTGTTGAAGCTCCAAAGGGTGTTGAACCCATACCGGTCAAGTGGATTTTCAAGAATAAATGAGACGACCGTGGAATAATCATTAGAAACAAAGCTCGATTAGTAGTGAAAGGGTATATGCAAGAAGACGACATTGATTATGACGAAGTCTATGCACCTGTCGCTCGTCTAGAAGCCATTAGGATTTTCTTAACTTATGCTGCATCTATGGACATCACGATTTACCAACTTGATGTTAAGACCGCATTTCTTTATGGCGAGCTGGATGAGGACGTGTACGTACATCAACCTACCGGGTTTGTGAACAAGTCATTTCCAAACAAATGTTACAAACTTGACAGGGCCCTTTATGGTCTGCACCAAACCCCGAGGGAGTGGTACGAGACATTGTCTACATATCTGCTGGAAAATGGATATAAGAGGGGTATTATTGATGAGACTCTCTTCATTCGACACGTCGGGAAGGATATGCTTTTGGTTCAAGTATACGTTGACGATATCATTTTCGGGTCAACGAACGTGAATTTGTGTCATGCATTCGAGGACTTGATGAAGAAAAAGTTCGAGATGAGTGCCATGGGTGAATTTACATTTTTCCTAGGAATTCAAGTGAAACAGTCGCCAGACGGCATACTGATCAGCCAAGGGAAATACGTTAAAGAAATTCGTCACAGACTGAATACTGATGCTCATGGTATCTCGGTGGATGAACACTTATACCGTTCGATGATCGGGTCGTTGATGTATTTGACGGCAAGTCGTCCCGATATCATGTTTGGAGTCTGTCTCTGTTCAAGATTTCAGAGCAAACCAAAGGAATCACATTTGACTGTTGTTAAGAGATTTTTTCGATACTTGAAGTCGAATCCCAACCGAGGGCTATGGTATCCAAAAGATTCAGCCTTCGATCTTAGAGCCTACTCAGATAGTGACTATGCTAGTTGTCAACTCGATCGGAAGTCTACAACGGGTGGAGCTCAGTTTTTGGGAAATCGACTCATGTCGTGGCAATGCAAGAAGCAGACTATGGTGTCCATTTCAACTGGCGAGGCGGAATACATCGCTGCTGCATCATGCTGCTCTCAAGTTCTCTGGATCCAAAATCAATTGCTGGACTACGGTTTGAATTTCATGAGTACTCCTATTCATATTGATAATTATGCTGCTGTGTGTATTGTTAGAAAATCTGATTCAGCATTCTAAGACTAAGCACATAGAGATTAGACACCATTTCATTAGGGACTGTGCTGAGAAGAAACTAGTCACCTTAGTTCAGATTGATTCAGAAAATCAGTTAGCTGACTTTTTCACTAAGTCATTTGATATGTCTAGGTTCAACTTTCTGGTTACCTCTCTAGGTATGATCAACTTTGACTAGGACTGGAACTTCTTGCTCTCTAATACGTTAGTGTCTTGCTCTCTAGGTGGCTTTCTTTTGTGAATTTTCTGTGAATATATCCTAAGTCTTGCATACCTCTCACTAAAATCACCAAAAAGATTTTACACTTCTTGCTTGTTTTTCATTTTATTTAATTATTGATGTCTGACTTATTTTATCTTATGTTATTGCTTTTATTTCTCTTTTGACTCACTTGAGTCTGTTCCTATGTTGTTTGTTTTGGCTGAGAAAAATATTTCAGTATGTTTGTATCTCGAGTCAAAATGATTTATGACCTATGGAATTTCTTTTGATTCAAATTGCTTGTTTTTCAGTCTGTCTGCCGTGCCTGCATCTGTGGAAGATAAAACCAAAAATAGTGTCAATTCTGTAATTGTTTGGTATTTGTCTATTCACATGTGCAGTAAAAATAGCAGAAAATACCAAAAACATTGAAAAAGCTAAAACCTTTCGTCTGTGGTCGGACAATATGTGATGGAACATGATATAATTTTGGTCTTGTTGATCTAACTATAGGATATGATCCAATCGACTGGTAATTCTATCATTTGATGTGTCGGTAGGCTCGACATACTTAGAAGTAGACTATTTCTGTGATTACACATTAATTTGCTTGAAAATGTGAACCTTGAAGTCTACCAGTGCAAAATTCTTTAAATTTACCTAAGTCTGAGCTAAGTACAATATGCCAACACACACGAATATTTCTTTAGCATTAAGTCCCTGATTTCACTCATCAGCACACCATCTGTTTTGCTTACGCAAAGACCTTGGTGTCGCTTCATCCATCAATAAATCCGTGGCACATCTGCTTTGCGAAAGCGATGACCTTGTGACCACGCGATCCCATCATCACATTCATCATTTATCCGTGACACATCTGCTTTGCGAAAGCAATGACCTTGTGTTCACGCGATCCATCATAATATCCATTCATGAAATCAGCTACTTAACACTAAAGAAATAGGGGGAAATAATATAAGTTGTCATATGTTGAAGAAATTCCATATGTACCAATCTTAAAATTCTTATGTGTGTGGGCTGTATCCGAAGTGCAAAAATGGCCCATGGTAGAATTCTGGTGACTTAAGTTGTATATAAGGTTAATCACATCTTTCACTAATCGGACAAAACATGATAAATATGTCACAGAAATTTGTTGAAAATTACCTTGTCTGAGCTTAAGTGGATAAACAATACCGACAATCTGACTTAGGGTACCGGATCCGAAAGGTAAATTGAATTATAAGTGTTATTGATCACGTAATTGATCGGTATGATTCTAAACATGTCTGACCACGACCATACAAAAATATGTGAATTCTCAAAGCCAATGTGCTAGAATTTCCAAGTTTGGTGAAAAATTGACCAACTTGTACTAAAATTAATCTTGGTATTGGTTTGAAATTAACCAACTTGAAAGAAAATGAATTCTTGAGTTCGGGTGGAAAATTGACCCAATTCGGATAAAATTGGAAATTTTGAGTTCGGGTGGAATTTTGACCGATAAAAGTCAAATTTAGGTACTAGGTGTGTCATCATCAAATTTGTTGAAATTAACTGGTACTTGTGTTATAAATTCAAAATTTATCTTCTTGGTAGGTTACTGGTGGCAGGCATGCATTTTTTGTTCTTTTTTTTGGTTTTGAAGTTAAATAGTAAATTTTTTATATTTTGGTAAATTTTTGGACTTAGAGAATTTTTAAATGTTTGGTGCTTTTCATGAAGTCCGCTAAGAACAAATTGTTCTTAGCGAACTTGTTTTTGTTTGAGTCTTTTGTATATGTTGAGAAGTCCGCTAAGTTGAACTTGTCCTTAGCGAACTTCTCCTATGTTTTGATTAATTTGGTTAAGTGTTTGAGAAGTCCGCTAAGAAGGATTGTGCCTTAGCGAACTTCTCCACTTACATTTTATGTCTACTAAGGTTAAAACTGTTCTTAGCGAACTTGTTGATACCTTAGCGGACTTCTTTTTTACTTAGAAATTTTTCTGTATCAAGTTCAAATTTGGCCTTAGCGTACTTGTTTTGCCTTAGCGAACTTCCTAACTTAGCGAACTTCTCTCAAGCTTAGCGTACTTGTCCTTAGCCTTAGCGAACTTCATTAAGCTTAGCGAACTTCTCTTAGGCTTAGCGTACTTGATTTAGCCTTAGCGAACTTCCTGGGTTAGCGAACTTCATTTAGGCTTAGCGTACTTCTCTGAGGCCTTAGCGAACTTGTTTCTCCTTTAGCGTACTTGTTTCGGTCTGCTTATACTTAGCGGACTTGGAGACAGCCTTAGCGAACTTGTTTAAATTCAGGATATTTACAAGTCCGCTAAACCCTACACTATATAAAGGAGACTTAGTCATTTTTCTTCTATCACGCATTCAAAAACACACATCCGCTCTCAAAATACAAACCGGCGACTCTCTGCCTCCTCACTGTTCGATCGAAATCTCTCGTATCTCTCTCGAATCTGTTGTTCTATTGCAATTAGGGTTGATTCACACACTCTCCTTGCATTCACAGGTTCGTTTTCACGAGTATTTTGGTTGATTTTGGTTTCGGTGATGATGATGAGCCGTGGGTTCGGTTCTCAAATCTTTTAGGGTTCTAATGTTTCTAAATTGATGTAATTACAGATTTCTTTCATCTTTACTTGATCCTAATACACTTGTGCTCAAGTTAAAGGTATGTGAATCTAAACTCTCATTTATCATTTTGAATCCGAGAACATTGTGTTCTGGGTAGTGTTTGAATGTGTTTTGAGCATAATATTCCTTTGAGTGTTTCACAACAGTTGGTTGCTATTATGTACTTATTAATCAATTTGAACCCTAATGGTTGTTTAGATTGATAAAAAAATTAGAAGTAGTAATCCTCTGTTATATATGAATACTTAGGAATTTTTAATTAAATTGTCAACTTTGGAACTTTGGTTGGCTTGATAGAACTCAATGTGGCTACTGCCGATTCAGTTTAGTTAACTCAAATCTGATTGTGTATATATGCCTGTGAGTTTACTTTTAGCAACTTTGAAGTTTCAATTTATTTTCACTCATGATTGGCTTGACTTAATGAATTCCACATTGTGTTGAAATTATATTGTCTCCAATCAAAATTTATTATTCTTTATTGTCCATAACTATAAATTGATTGAGACTTAAACTTGAGAATCTGCTGATAACTGGTGATTAGTCTAGTCACTCATCACATTGATAGATTAAGTTTAAAGTTTCTCATGTTATGCCTTTAAGTTCTAATTGCCTATATCTTTATGTGTTTGTCTAAAATTTTGAAGTCTAACATAACTTGTCTGATCACAAAACAGAACTTCTTACTGTTGAGAGATTGATCAAGAGCATTGCGTCTTTTTCATTGATCTTAGCAAACCATAGATCATCAAAAAGGTATGTTGTTCTATCAAATGGCAATGTGAGTTAAGACTCAATTTTGGCTACACAGGGGCAATCCTTATCTTATTTTAGTTAATCTGATGCTTACTTGATTTCTAATACAACTTGCTTGATCCCAGCAGATAACTCACTGAGTCATTGAGAAATTCAATTCATCTTATATTAGATCTTAGTCATCCTTAGATCTTCAGAAAGGTATGTGTTTCTCAATACAAGCATTCATGTTATTAATCAGGTAGTGCATCACCTTATTTTTATTTTTGTGTGCTTATGTGTCTCTCTCTGTGTAAATTGACATCCAATTGAGCCTAACACTGGTGGTTTAGACTGGTTAAGATCCACATGGGTCTGAAACAGGTCAATAACTCAGGTGGAAGGATCTTGGACACAGTTAACACTAAGATAGACATGATTGAATGTCTTGACCTAACTAAGTTGATTTGACCATCTTTGTGACTAATTGAGAGCATTTATACATAGGATGTGATCTATGATACCTCTAAGGTTCATATGAACTGTCTTAGGTATTTAAGCTCTACATGAACACTCATTTGGTCATTTTGACTTTAATAAGTCAAATCTTGCATGAAATTGTTTTTATGAGACTTATGTGACTGTATTAGCTTGAATGTGAATTTGGTGATTTGGGTATGTGTTATTTGATCCATACATGCTTATATTTGTGTGTTAAGATTAACTGTGACATGTAATGACACCATCTAATCTGTTAAGCTTACATAATCACATCTTGTCCTTTAAATGATCAAATTGGAACAATTGACCCGTTAGGATCTCTTACTTGCTTATAAGTGTTTCACTTATTACCTGCATCTAATTGGTCTTTGAATTTTAGTTTGTTTATATTCCAACTTTCCTGTCTTACATTTAAAGCACTGTTTTTAACTAAGTTCTTTCTTGTTATAATCATATGATATCAAATCAAGGAGTTCACAAGCTCGGGTGGAACCAAGTCCCAATGTGACTTTCCCTGAACTGACTTGACAAATTGGGACAACCTAAACTTCTAGGTGTTGATCCCAGTGTGCCAAGCCCTCCTTTGCTTGATATCTGTGACTGTTGTTGAGACCAAGTAGTAGAATTCTCATTGAAACTCTCCTTGACCCTCCAACAAATCAGAATTTAGTTAACTTAATCTTCATTTGGGTCATTTTTCAATTTTCATGCAAAACATTCAATTAAGTCAATGTTAATGGAGATTTAGATCTGGCTCCTTGTTTTTCCAGATTTTATTACTTCACACACAACTGTTATTTTTCCTGAAATACTTACATTTGTTAATCATGACATTCCGGTTGCTTGTGATCATTTTGAAGTATATGCACTATATGAGTTAGTTTATGTCATTAATACTCAAATGAAAAGCTCTGTCACTATCACGGGTTTAGTGTGACATGACATTCATCTAGTGTTGAATTAGATGTAATCTTTTAATTCTATATGTGCAGATGCCTCCCAGACAAGCTGCAGAAGCTTTAGAGTATGGTCGCCTGCACAACGGAAGGTGCATATTTAACAAAAATTGGGAAGGTGCTAACGAGCAAGCCCTTGATCTTATGCTACAATCAAACTGGGCAACGGCCATGCAGATTAACCCTGTTATCTACAAGGGTATTATTGAAGCATTCTGGTACAATGCTGAATCTGCAGAACTGGATGATGGAACAAGCGTGATAAGATCTAGAATTCAGAATATTGATGTTGAGATTACTGAAGAAAAGATCAGAACTGTCCTGGATCTACAAGATGCTGACAAGCCCAAGACTTTCACTAAGGCTGTGTGGCAGTCAACTATCACAAGAATGGGATATTCGGGTGTCTTTCTTCCTGATGTCAGCAACAAAGTTCAGAAGACTTTATTCCCGACAAATTGGAAATTCATTATCAGTTTCTTCATTGCGGCGTTTGGACACCGAAAGGCAGCTCCAGATGATTTCATTGATGACACTGCATGTGCTATCCATGGGTTCGTCTCAGGTGATGGTTTCAATCTTTCCCACCAACTACTGAAGTGGATGATTTCTAACCTGCACCCCACTGGAAGGCAAAAGAAGTTTCTGATGTACCCTCGCTTTGTTCAAGCCATCCTGGACCATTACTACCCAACTTTGGTGAAGCAAGGAGAGACATTCTCCACAAGTTCTATGAATACTGGCTCGTATAGCAAGTACCACAAAGGTAAGTATCAAGGGAATGAGGTGCCTTTCTTTCCCGAGATGATAGCTCGACTAGCTCCCGTTGATGCTGAAGGAGATGTTCACATGGATGAAGCTGCAGATGAAGCACAAATTGAACCCACTGATGCGGCTCAAGTCCACCATGAATTGGACTTGAATGCCCCAGTTATCTCAGATCCTGCTACTGCTGCTGAAGACCTTGGGAATCTCCAAGGTGAAAATGTTGAAGCGTCTGAGCATGTTGAACACTCGTTGAGTCCAGTGAATGTGATCTCTTCAGAAGCTGAGGAAGGTGATGACACCAATGATGATGAATCTAACTCCTCAAGCTCAGATGACAGCCCTGCTCAAACTGAAGAAGTTCACCCTCGGAAAAGGCAAAGGACTGGAGAATCTTCCAGGGCCTCGACGAATCTGACACAACAATCATCATCAGATGAAAGCTACAAGCCGTCCAAGGATGACTTAGATGAAGACGACTCTTCGGTGTCTCTCGATCAAGAGGATTCTACATATGATCTTGCAGCTGAGACTGAAAGTCCTCCTAAGTCTCCTCCTAAGTTAACTTTAAGCAAACTTACAATTACTGCTGATGATCGTAATCAATCGTCTGAGTTACTCACGGTAAGAGCTGTAAGAAGCAAGTCCTGCACAGAGAAACTCCAAGTCAGAAGAAAACCCGGTTCCACAGATGAGTATGAAGTTGTTGGTTCATCTAGCACTCAACTGGATACAACTTTGGCTACAACACCTGTTTCTCCATCTCCTACTGATCACAGTGATAGGATTGATATGGATATGAGACCTCTGGAGATCATAGCTGAAGATGCTGTTGTTACCACTGACCCCTCTGGTACTGTGACTACAAGCCCAACAGTTTCTGAATCTGAGAAGATGATGGAACTACAAGCTGAAGTTGTTAATCTTCAAAGTCAGAACGATCACCTCAATTGTTCTCTGCAAGTGGCTAACCAGAAGATCAGTGAACAGTCACTTGTAATTGCTGAACAGGCAGCTGAGATTCAAAGACTAAAGGATTTGTTAAGCAAATCAGGTGAAGACAAACAACATAGTGACAAACCAGATGGTGATGATGTTGGTGATAAAGAAAGTGAGTTGCCTGAAGACCAGCCTCAAACTAATCAAGGAACTGATGGCGACAATTCTCAAGATCCTAATTCTTCTACAACCATGCCTGCTGGTAAAGATTCTACAGGTGCTCAAGACTCCTCAAGCCCCATGCATGACAGTGATTTCGAGTTTGATGAAGATACGTTCACAGAAGGAGATGGGCTGAACTCCTCAGACGACGATGAATCTTTCGTCAACAGTCTCCTTCATGACGAGCCTGTAGATGAAACTCTGGATTCAATCAAGAAGCTTGCTCCTGTGCCAGAGAATCTGAAACTTCCAAGATTTTCACAGGCAGCCAAGGCACTTGCTATTGAGGGAACTTCAAATGAGGAAGCTGCTGATGCATCTGGTTTAAATCTTCAACTCTCTCTTGTACCCTCCTTTCAGACTTCAACTGACACATCCACTGCCTTAGTTCCCTTGACTGAAGGAGTCCGTCACATGCACGTTGACCCGGCCTTCCTAGATTTTGCTATGGCCAACTTCAGGGAATACTATGCAGAAAAGATCTACTCGAGAAGAAACTCTTGTGGTATATTGATCGAGTCAATCGAAGATGACACTGGTGAAGTCTCATATGAGGAACATCCATATTCTGTAGATTTCGGTGATGAAGAAGACATGAATGAGCTAGAAGAACGTATGCATGTGCTCATGAATGATGCCAATCCACTGAATTACATTGATCTGGATCTGATCGAGAGTGAAGATGAAGAAATGGAACCTCTGTTTCCCACTCCTATTCAAGTAAAGAAGGAGGTGGATGATATATATGTACAGGTTTCACTTTCTGAGCTTATGCAGACTTCAGCTAAGGCTTCTGCTTTGGATATTGCTCCCCATGTTCCAGGTTCTATTCCTGCAGATGCAAATATCATCAACCTTGAATCAAGTGCTGCCCGAGAATCTGAGAGTCAATCTGTTCCTACAGTATCGACTGAGCAAAGCTTCCGTGATCAAATCTTTGAAGCCTCCTTTATGCACTTCTCCTCTGAGTCTGACACTGAAGATGAACCTAATGTGACTGCAACTCAAGAGCCTGCGGTTACAGAACAACCTGGTCCTTCTACTGAGGATAGAGGAAAAAGGATTTTAACTCCTGAAGAAATTGCTGAAGAGCATCGTAAAAGAGAAGCTGAGAAAGAAAGATCCCGTAGAGCGCTTATTGATGAAACTCACCGGGAACAAAATAGACTTCTCGAGGAAAAGGCTGAAGCACTCAAGAGATATGAATCTAACCATCCTCCTGCTGTCATGTATGCAAAAGGGTCGAGCACTTTGCCAGAACGTTCAGAATCAATCAGAACAGATGAACCTTTGATCCGCATTGTCACAAACTTAGAGGGCACCAATGTGGATGCTGATGACAACTCTGTTACAGCCAACATGGTTAGAACTCTGATGAAAGACAACTTCTCATTGAATATCTGATGAGTCTCACTGACACTGAGTTAACCAAGTTATACACCGATGAGGAGAGGTTGAATTCTCACCTACCTCAAAATCAAACTGTTGAAGCACAATCTGAATTCCTAGTTGATATCTTTGCCGACACAACCAAGACTGTGGACTTCCTTCCCATCCGTGATCATCTCTCTGATGCTTACCCTTGACATTGGCAACACATACATTCCTCCTCCAGAGAACTCGTCCGTTGACCCTCCTGACTCTGAAGCATACATTGAATCCACCACCAACAGTATGAACTTCTGAAGCACTCCGCAACTTCTGTAAATTCAAGAACATTGATAAAAAGGCATACTACAAGAAGAGACTTACTGGTCTCCGGAAGTTTGTGTGTGAGTACCGGAAGACAGAGCGGTTGGCTAAGTTGGAACAAATCAGAATCAATGAAGAGGAACGGGCTGAGGCTCTCAAGAGAAAAGATAATCCCTCAATCTATGACGAATGGGAAAAGCTGACTCCTAACCTGAAGGCTATGCAACTTATTTGCTGCCAAGAACTTAAGGAAAATGCCTAGCAACCCTAATGTCAATCATGGGATGAAGATCTTGGGTTGGAAATATGATGAAGCCTTTGATGCTTTCATGGTAAAGAGGAGAAATGGCTATGTCCAAATATTCGGAGACTTCAAAGCTCTCACTAGCTTATTCTCTTGGGAACTCAAACAGCTCAAGTACCTGGACTTGGTGAACCACACTAAACATCCAAAGGGTATAAGGGCTGCTGCGTTGATCCAATCTGCTTATAATGATAAAAGATTCAGTCAAAATCCAGAAGCAGAAAGAAAAGCTCAGTTGGCAGAAGAGAAAAGAAGGCTTCGTGCTCCTCACCGAGGTATGTTCAAGGATATAGGAAAGGAAGTGAAAGCAAAGACTATCCCTGGAAACCAGAAGAATGCTCCTATGATCAGTTGGTACTATAACGGGATGACTCATGAGTTGGTAATCGAAAGAGATGGTGCTGACGCTATCAGAATATTTGCTGCTATAGAACTCCGTCTTCTCTCTCGATCTTACTTGAAGATAATGTATTATGAGAAGATGCGGACCATACCTGTTCAGTTGAGACCTTATGAATGCTATGATGCCAACTATTTTTTGATATTCTTAAACTGGTGGTGTAAAAGGCTAGCAGAATTAGGTAGACTCACTCTTGATTCAGAACTCCTGAGAACAGCAACTTGTTGGTTGATTGAAGAACATGGTTCAAGTGTCATTTTGGATAAGTCAAGACGATTGGTCGAGCTGAGCAATTATAATGACCTGAAGAAGCTCGTTTGGCAAGATCTCTTTAGGCTGTATGATATGGGTATTCACGTACTTTCTGATAAAGACAAACCTGCAGCTAGAGAGAACTGGAGATTTCTGCTAAAGCTGACCGGTCAAGATGCTTGAAGCTCGAGAGTTTGCATTGCCAACAAGGGTGGAATTGTTAGAACCTATTTGTTAGCAACACAAACTTATTGTTTTCTTATCTTGTAATTGATACTTTATTTTGTAATTGTCTTTTGATATGTACTTGGTAAACTTTGTGTATATGTTAGCGTACTTGTTATGCTTCTTAGCGGACTTGTGACTTATATTCTTAGCGGACTTGATTTACACTTAGCGTACTTGTTTGTATGTTATCTTAGCGGACTTGTTTATTCCTAGCGAACTTGTTTACTTAGCAGACTTGTTTTGTTCCTAGCGTACTTGATTTGTTCTTAACGAACTTGTTAGCGTACTTGTTCATGTTAGCGAACTTGATAATGCTTAGCGTACTTGTTAGCGGACTTGTTGCTACTTAGCGTACTTGTTAGCGAACTTGATAATGCTTAGCGTACTTGTTAGCGAACTTGTTAAGTGCTAGCGAACTTCATTTAAGTCTTAGCGAACTTGTTCTCCTGATAGAATATTTTGCTGAATTCTAGGTAATGATTGTGTTGTTTCAAACATTCCTTTTGTCCCAGGCTCTCTAGTAGTATAAATACCATTGAGAAAACCCTATTGGTAACGCTTGAAGGAGTATTATTCCTACAGAGAGCCTTTGTGTGTGTGTTCTTGGTGTTAGTGTGTGTTCTTGAGCTTTAGGAATCATCAATGGGTGAGCATTGATGCTGATCCATCCGGAATCGACCATCACACATGATTTCCGCACTTGTGTGATGAATCATATGAGAACATGTTGCTCAAATCTGGTCCTGACACCAGGTGGGTAAATTCTGGTGCAAACAGGGAAAATGGACCAAAATTTTGGCCAAGTATGGATTTGGCCGAAAATTGGCCAAATCCCTGGAAATATAGTTCCAGGCATATCGCCTGGAACATCCATAATTGTAGGTGATACGCCTACAATTGCAGGCGTATCGCCTGGGAATGAGTAAGTTCTAGGCGATACGCCCAGAACCCATTCCCTGATTTTGTTTATTATTTTTCTTGTGACCACAGTTTTATATATGTTTAAGCAATAGAAACTCACTATTGAAAGTGAGTGGATTGCAGGTAAGACGAAAGCTTGACGGGTGCTCAACAATGCTAAGAAGGATCGATCATGTGAAGACAAGTGACCCGTTCCGTACCTTTTGTTTATAAAAACATGTAAATGTTATTTATCAACTTATGAACGTCAATTACTACCCCAAGGGTATATTTTGTAAAAATGTAAGCCCAAGTATTGGGTTGTAGGGTTGTTAACTATATATTTCGAATGGAAATTTTTCTGGGACCAACCCGAATGTTAGTAACCGTTGTCTTTTGGTATCATTTTGAACATGGGTGTTACAAAAAAAAGCCTAAACATGTAACGCCTCCTAAACCTGTAACATTAAAGCCTCTTCCACTAAAGTTTAGAACAGGCAACTTGACACCCATTGTATCACAACCTAGAATTGATCATACTCTTCCATCTCCATATCCTCACCTAAACAAACCCCAAAAGTCGTCATCTCCACCCAAGTCACCAGAAAAACCACCCACCAAGAGAATGAAGTCAATAGCTAAGAAGGGAAAAGGAAAAGTGATCAATGAGGAGGATGAATACAAAGATGTCTATGCTAAAAGGATAAGAATCATCTCCTGGAGGTATGATGATCAAGCCAAAGTATACTTTTTCACAACCAGTTCAGATGAGGTACTAAAGTTTACAACTGAAGAAGCTATGTACAACCTCGCTGACCATGAGTTGGGTGATGTTAGACAGTTACGTGGTGATATGAAGGGTACGTGTTCACAAGAGGACTCCTTAATATTGAGGAGAAAGATGTATTTGGATGACTTGTATGGGGAAGTAGATGAAGCCACACAACGCATCATTGACAATCATGTTTCAACGCTTAAAGTTGATAAGGATGGAAAGTTGATAGTCTATAGAGCTGATGGGTCATTCACAAGGCATAGTACAGTTCCATATCCAGAATGGAGCCAGGCTGACAAAGACCGAATCCATTTAATAATGACAACTAACAGGCTTTATGTGGTTAAGAGAAAACAGGTGACCAACTGGGAGTATAAGAAAGAAACAGACATGTATCACATTTTCACCAGTGAACATGGCGAGACAATTAGAAGCTTAGAAGATGCTCTAAATGGGCTTTCTGAAGATAAGATACGATATATTGTCAGGATTGGTGATACTGGGAGCAGAATAGTGACACGGACCTATCATGAAAGTCTCTTATTTCACAAGGCCAAAATTCGGTTACAAGCTGTTAAAGAGGAGAACAAGATGGGAACCAGATGAACTTGGCTGGAAGAAGAGTTGATCCCTGTATTTGTGTACAATTGCATAAGTTGTTCTAGTTTGTATGTTAACATAAGTTGTTACAGTTTTATTCATACACTTTTCATCTATAATAACATACACATTTTTAATGAATCATAGCAGACCTCCATTTCACTCATAACTGTGATCTTACATGAAGTATATATTCATATGCTATGTTGGTATATGTTGGCATTTTGATATGGTGTGATGAGATGATTTATAAACAGGATAAATTTTACTTCTTTAGTAAATTGGAAGAAGACATAACTGGATGAACTACAAATTCCTCAGGAAGAAGAGTTCATGATGATTGAGAGAAGATGAACTAGAGTTCTTCAAGATGAACCGGATAAACTAGAGTTCTAAACTTCTTTAGGATGATTAACCAGTTTTCATCTATAATAACATACACATTTTCAATGAATCATAGCAGACCTCCATTTTACTCATAACTGTGATCTTACATGAAGTATATATTCATATGTTATGTTAGTATATGTTGGCATTTTGATATGGTGGGATGAGATGATTTATAAACAGGATAAACTTTACTTCTAAATTGGAAGAAGAACAAAACCGGATGAACTACAATTCCTCAGGAAGAAGAGTTCATGAGTATTGAGAGAAGATGAACTAGAGTTCTTCAGGATGAACTGGGTAAAATAGAGTTCTAAAGTTCTTCAGGATGGTTAACCAGTTCACAATAAAATAAAAATCACATCAGTTCACAATAAAATCTATTTGCAACAATCAAATTTCGAATAAAATCAACTTTAATGATTGAGATAAAATCTATCTATATAATTAATGGGGTTAACCTAAACAAAACAGGAGGAAGAGTTAACAAAAACTTTAATGTATATATATATATATATATGTATATATATATATATATATATATATATTGATCTATATACACAGATTTTCATCAGATCCTATACAAAGATCTATCAAACTAGCTAAGACCTAGCATCCGACATATAGTCTTCATCATCAAAGAAGCCACGGTTGCTGCTGTTACTGTCATCAGGAAACAGTTTTGACCAGGCAGCAATCTCGGTCCCAACTCGGAGGTGTAGGTGGAATGCCTGTTCCGGATTAAATACACATCCAGCTCTTTCTCCCCCTCTGGTCCGTGGAGATGAAGTTTCATATCCCCTACAACTTCGTCTATGATGAAATCAGCGTACTCAAGCCCATTTGTGAAGGAAAGAGGTGGGATCCTCTTGTAAACGAGGAAATAGCCAATCGATGTGTGGTTTAGGTATTGCACCATTTGATTCAGATCATGACAATCAAATGTGCGAATGTCGACATAGTCGACATAATCCACCTTTCCCTTCCACACATCCTGGCCGGCGGCATTCCGGTGGAAATCGCCGCAGTAATGGATCTTGAGGGTGAACCTCCGACCACCTGTAAAAAACCCAAATGCAGAGTAGAGAGTAAGTAATTACCAAACATAAAACCCTAAAAATAAAAACATCAGCCATTGTTAAGTGAAAATACACTTACGGGGAGTCTTGCGGTAGTAGGGCGCTGGTTCATTAACACCCCTAATCCTCCATTGTTTACCAAAGGCAGCCATTGATCCATCGAAGTTTTTTTCTTGATGATCAGGAAATACGTTCGTACAGTAGATTTTGGTGGCAAGAAAGTGGAAATTTAAAGGCAGTCAGGCCACGCTACCATCTATGGTGGCAAGAAGTGGAAAGGTCATGCCACGATAACCGTGTATATTTTTTTTCTTTACCATGCAAATCCTAATTTTACAGTGTCTATTTATTACCTTTAGCAACGCAAATTTTGTTGATCAATTATTGTTATGTGATGGGAGTAATTAAATAAGTTCTTGTTAAAATATAACCAATTAACACTTCTGTCTCAATGGTTCTTCTTAATCTTGTAGTGTGTTCCTTTCTTTTGATTGACCCAGGTTCAAACCTTGTTTTTTGACTCACCCAGGTCCAAGCCTTGTTTGCTACATTTTATAATTTTTTGATTGTCTAATAGTGGATGATCACATGATTTATAAACTAGATAGATTTACTTCTTCAGTAAATTAGAACAACAACAAAACCGTATGAACTAGAATTCCTAAGGAAGAAGAGTTCATCTGGATTGAGAGCACGTGAACAGAACCGGATGACATTTTTAGACAACTGTTTGACTGCCTTAGCGGTTTGAGATGATTTATAATTAAACATGATCAATTTTAGTTATTCATTAGAGAAGAAGAAGAATAGAACCGGATGAACTAGAGTTCTACAGGATGATTTATAATTAAAAAAAATCTATTTGCAACAGAAAAATTAAGATTCATGTATTTTTTCGGAAGAACATTCATTCCGGATGAATGTTTATAACCTTCCGGAACATTACCTTTCGCCACGCATATAATTTCATACCGTGACCATTCGTCATCTACTATTTAGTCACACAACCTAATAACAGTGGCCATATGAACTAGCTTTTAGCCACATAACTAAGTAAAAACAGTGGCCATTGCTCACATTTAGCCACGCATAATATATACTTAATAGTTTTTTTTTAATTTAGTAAGTAATAAGTTCTATGGTGTTTTCGCCTATCGCGTTTTCGGAGGAGAAAAAAACACCATAGGCGAAAACACCATAGATCATGGCTGTTGGATGATCTTGATGGACGCCCCAGATCAATCCGCAGTGGATGTAGTGTTTTTGGTGGATGTATTTTACCCTCAACCTATATATGTATATATATATATATATATATATATATATATATATATATATATATAACCGATAATGTATATATTACAACACATTGAAAGATATATGTGTGTGTGTGTGTGTGTGTCTGTAGTACTTGACATCTTTTTTATTCGTTACGTATACAAATTCATTAGGATACAATTATCATTAAATTTATTGCTTAATATTCCATTTTACATTCAAAGATCATTTTAAAGGTATGTTTAAAATAGAGTTAAATACGATTTGCGTCCTTGTGGTTTGGTGGTTTTAACTGTTTGAGTCCATTTTTCAAACTATTAACAAATTTAGACTGATGTTTGTTTTTTGCTTCTCTTTGAGTCCTTGGACGCAAACCCCATTAAAAGAGTTGTTAACCCTTTCCTCATGTGACTTGCACATGAGGGTAAAAATGTCATTTCCTTGTCACCCTTCCATAAATAATACCCTTTGTCGTCCGTTACCTCCCACCCAATTCTCCAAATCGATCTCGTCCATCGTTTCACCCACTAAAGATCTACAACAAAAAATGGTGATTTGTTCGTGTGGAACTACAACAGTCATACGCACTTCATGGACCGAAACAAACCCAGGTCGTCGGTTTCACTGTTGTGCTCGAATGGTGAGGTTTTTCGACTCTTAACAATCAAATGTGTCATCCGGTTCTTACAATCTGTCCAATTTAATGAACAAAGTTCAAATTGTGGTTTTGTTAGCTGGGCTGATCCACCTTTTTGGGCACGAGCTGTTGAAATTGTTAAAGAGTTGGAGATTGAAGTGAAGAAACTGAAATTTGTTGTTGTTTTCAGTTGGTTAATGTTTATCTTGTACTTGATTACCAAATAAACATTGTTATTCTAGTGTTTATGTATGATGTATTGGCCTAATATTGAATATCAAGGGATGTACAGATTCGCCCGGTAGCCGGCTAAACTGTTTGACTCACATGTGCTCAGAGCCAGTTTCGCTTGGCCAGCGAAACTGCCAGCGAAACTAGCCCCTGATATATATATTTTATAAAACCCTAGTTACATCCCATTTGCATCATCTCCACACTAAACACACACACACTCTCCTGAAACTTCTGGACCAGCTGAGAAATCACCAATTGCTGCTATCATCTCTATTGGTAGAGACCATCCATCGACCCTAGATCAAATCGTGAGTCCCAAAACCATTCTTTATGCATTTTCTATGTGTTTTCTTAAAAAGCATGCTTAGATCTTCATGTAATCACTTGATCTTCTGATATGATGCTTAGGAAGGCTAGATCTATCATAAAGTCTGTAACTTTACGTTTGAAATCAAACCATAATGAAGATTCATGCTAGTTAGGTCATTTTAGGTTTAAAATGTGTTTTTGGTGATTTGAATGTGAAAACCCATGTTTAAGGTGCTAAATCTTGTTGTTTGATGTTGGTAAATGTTTATGCATGCTAAATATTGAATCACATGAAATATGGAAGCTGTTAGATTGATTTTTAGGCTGATTTATGTGTTTTTCGCGACCAGCGAAACTGAGCTGTTCTCTGGGCGAAACTATACAGCGAAACTGTATATATCTTCAACCAGCGATACTATGTGGCGAAACTATAGTGTCGCCCGCGAAACTAAGTAGACCTGCTCGAACGAAACTACCGAGCGAATTAACCTGAACGAAAGTTCAAACCAGTTTCGAGCGAAACTAGGCTAGCGAAACTGTGCCAACAGTTTCGAGCGAAACTAGCCTAGCGAAACTGTGTCATCGGGTATTGCCTAGCGAAAGTGCTGCCCGTGCACACAGCGAAACTGCCTAGCGAATCTATACTAGCGAAACTGTGACCAGACCTAAACCCAAACTTGTGCAATTTACTTGAATGTTATGCCATAACTTACATGATTATGCTATGATGAAACATGTTTGATTTCTAATTTATGTGAACCCTTGTTTATGATCAACCATCGGTGTCGTGTGTCGGTATGTCGAGTCGTAGTTCCAACGTGCTATGTTATGGGCCATAGTGACGTTAAGTTAAAGATTAGACACAAAACTAATACTTAAGACCTAAACGTGTTCATAGGTCTTCGTTAAGCAATACTTGGATTAATTAGCAAGTGTAGCCGAGCAACCTAAGGTGAGTTTCACAAACCCTTAATTGTGAGCCCGTTTGGGTCACAACGAATTTACTAAACGGAAAACAACGCTGACATTTCGAGGTATCGCCTAATGGGATATCTGTTATGGAAGTTGGAGTGTTTTATGGGAGGCACTTGCAACTGTCCATCCTTGGGATTTCAAAGGAAATCCGCAACCAACTATTGAATACTTGAACTCATTTGGGATTTCAAAGGAAATCCAGAATAACCATTTTGACACTTAAACTCTTTTTAGGATTTCAAAGGAAATCCAGAACAAACGATTTTAGTATGACTAGTGTAGGTTAAAGTCTAAACCAAATGATATCACATGATTTCTAAGGATGCCTTAAAACTTAAAAGTCCTCAACAATGTAGTACCATTAATTCGTGAAGCGAGGGGATGTTGGGTAGATCTACTGAGGGTTGACAACCCTGCTCCGCGGTACACAAATGTGTAGCCAACCGGTTGGAGGCCGAACGGAGTGCAATATCAGCCTATTTTAGTTATGGGTCCCATGAGGAACACAACTGGAGGCACAAACCATCGGCAAATGCCGAACTCTGTTACGTCAGCTTTGGTACGAACTTCCTTAGTGCATGGAAACCGGATTAGCTACCCGCGATATCGGTTGACCGCTTTAACTTTTACTTAACTAGTGCATATTCGATAATTCAACACTTGGCAATGTTTGCAAAATTAATACTTATTATATGTTGATACATACGCTTATGAGACCGGGCCAATGCATGACATGCCCACCGTGAACTCACCAACCGTTAGGTTGACACTTGTGTGGTTTTCACTTTTGCAGATCGTTGAGGAGTATCCACTGGAGGTTGGCATGGCGCTTGAAGTTACTTAACTTTATTTTAAACTTAATTTGGGAATTAAACAACTATTTATGTTCTGTAATTAAAGCACGTGGTTAGTGCTAAGATACTTATGTTTTTATTCCGCTGCGTACTTTTGAACTGTTTTTATTATGAACATTTGGACTTTACTCTGATTCGTTTAGTATTTGTAACTAATGGTTGTGGTCCTGGTTTGCTCGCACCCCTTAACGGTATAAACTCCGTTAGTGGTTATTTGGGGGTGTGACAGTCAATGCCTATGTTGGTACATTAATTTGCGAGTGACTAGTGAGGGGATGAAGTGCAGATAAGAGACGTTAGGTCATGCTATGTAAATTAATGACATTTTTACCCTCATATGCAAGTCACGTGATGGAAGGGTTAATGGATCTTTTAACAGGGTTTGGGTCTAGGGACTCAAGGAGTAGCAAAAAACAAACCTCTGTCTAAATTTGTTATTAATTTGAAAATTGGACTCAAACAGTTAAACCACCAAACCACAGGGACGCAAATCGTATTTAACTCTTTAAAACACTATTATATCTATGTCTGGAATTAATTGAGTTTATATTAAATCCGATAAATGTTGTTACGTCCTTATTAGGTGAGATGCTTTCACCCGGATCGATCTTAATCCCCAAATTACTTCCCATCATTTTTCAAATTTCCCCAAAATTCATTGATCAGTTCCTATTCCCTCTCACCAAAACGATTCATCACTCTCTTCTTCCCTATCACTAAAAATTCCTCCATAGGATAAATCACACTATCATTTTCAGGAGATCACTACCTAGTTCCCGTTAGTATTAATTTCACTATCATCTTCAGGAGATCATTTGTTTCATCTCAATTATTTCATCTTAAATATTCCATCGCATTTACTTCATTCTCTATTTATTTCATTTCAGAATTCATCTCATTTAACAATGGATCATAACGGTGTAGCATTGAAGCATCTTAATGACCATACATATAACAGTGAAGGCGAATACAATGATGATTATTCACAAGAGAGTGAAGAAGAGGAAATGGATAACAATGACGATTCTTCGGAAGAAGAGGAAATGGATAACAATTATGTCCAAGTTGATAATGATGCCCAAGTTACTGAGAATGAGGAAGTCACAACCTCTGCTCCCCAGGCAAACAAGAGGGGGTTGACGCGGTTGGCAAAGTGGCGTGCCAAATTTGAGAAAAATGGTGGGGAAAAATGGCCACTAACATTTGATGCGCTGGGAAGGATTGGCGGGGAGCATAGACCAAAATTTTCGAGTTTTATGGGAGACATTGCAAGGTTAGAGGTTGGATTGAGGTATCTACAATGGAGGAAGGTGCCAAAAGAGGACAAGAACAAGATGTGGGCAGAGATTCAGGTTATGAAACAGATTAAACATTTTCTCATATTAAGTTTGTTATTGAATTCCATGTGATTAAAAAATCATGTCATATGTTATTTTTTCAGCAATTATCCAAAATTGATGACTGTCGAAAGGGTGCTATAATGGTACGACTTGGTGGGTTGCTAAGGAGTTTCAGAAGAAAGATGTTCGAAAACACATTCGTCCCAACCTAGCAAAACTTACCGTGCTTGAGAAAGGTCCAAAGATGTATCACGCTATTGTGAAAAAAGAAGACTGGGACAGATTTGTAGCATATACAAAATCTGAAGAATTAAAGGTTTTTATTCAATTCAAACTGCAGATTTCATTAATTAAGCTAAGTGTAATTAAATGTGATTATTATTATATATGCTATTGTTCCGTTGGAAAGGTTGCGTCAAAGAGTGCAAAAGAGGTTCGAGCACAATATACTTATGATCATACAATGGGATGGGGAGATACGTCTTTCTGAAAGAAAAACTGGTAATAAGCTAAGTGTGTTACACCCAGTGATAGTTAAGAACTTGCAATGTATGTTTCAAGTCTGATATATATTATTATTATAATACAAAGTACAAAACAAAGAAACTGCAGCTGATGATTCCCCCTCTCGAGCATTTATGTGGAGGAAAGGAAGGGTAAATAAAGAGGGGGAATACAAAACGCTTGCGGTAAAGGGCTTAGCAGATGATATAGTAATTCTAATTGCTATATATATATATACCTAATTATTTACATGTTAAAAATTTTGAGCACCTCACTACATTAACTAAATTAATTACTGCAGGCCGAGAATGAAACAAAAATAAATGTGGGATCCGTGACTGTAGAACCGGGAACGGATGCCCTGACATTGGTCCTTGTCAAGGAAAGGGGTGGATACCTAAAAGGTATTGGGTATGTAGTGACTTCCCGAAGATATTGGCAGGGTGCTCCAAAAGGGCGATCAAAATAGCGGATCGAAAAACTTGAGGTAGAACTCAAAAATGAAAAACAGTTACGTGAGAAAAAGGATTAAGAGGTTAAGCACCTCAATGATAAGGTTAAAGCACAGGATGAAAAAACTGATATGCTTACGACGTTTATAAACCGCATGATTCAAGAAAAACAAGTTGATAAAGCGGTAAATTCTGTTAAGGGACATAATTATATATATATATATATATAATATGCGTGTATGTATATATACATACCTATAGTTAGTTATATTATATAATTTATGTTTTATCAATTAATTATAATTATAATTCATTAAATCATTTTGTAGGTAAAGTCTGCGGAGGAGCCTCTTACTACAACTGTAAGATCTAAAAACAGTTGTAATCGGCATTCGAATGCAAGTACAACAATAATTAAGTATTATTGCCAATAAGGTACGGATTTAAAACATTTTTGAATTTGAGTTGATCTGGATGAACATGCGTCTCTAGTTATAGTTCATCCGGATAGTTATAGTTCATCCGGATAGTTAAAGTTCATGAGGATATGTAAATTTCATCAGGATAGTTAAAGTTCATCAGGATAGTTAAAGTTGTTCCGGAATATAATTAATAATTAACTGTTCCGGCTATGATAAGTTTGTACTTCATCCGAATGGTTATCTGGATAGTTAACTAATGTTTAGTCGGTTATCATTGATTTTATTAATTAATTGAATTGTAGGTTTGTTCTGCGACCGTATCACAACACACTCCTCCATTTACAACAGCATCTAGGCAAAAGGAAAAGGTAACTATTTTAATTTACACAATTGTGTACTTCACTTATAACTAATTACTATATGATCATTTAATTAAATGTTGATGCTGTCTTTAGGTGAAAAAGAGACAAATAACAAAAGCAGCAGCTGCTACAGCCCGTACCTGCTGGGGCATAACAGCAGGAAGTGGTATATATATGTATATATATATATATATATATATATATATATATATATATATATGGGAGAGGATCATTTGAGAACCAATTTGATTTGAGAACTAAAAAGAACTAATTTGAGCCACATGTTTATTACATGTATCCCCCCTCCCATGAATTGTAGTGGTCCCCCCCTAAAATTTGTGGTTGAGATTTAGTTCTCAAAAGTTCTCAAAATAAAAAGTTCTCATTTGAACCTAACCCTATATATATATATATATATATATATATATATATATATATATATATATATATATATAATTAAGGATTTAACAAATCGCTTTGACGTTATTGTTAATTAATATATATGTTACTAATCAATTAATTATATGGCGTCAATTTAGGAAAAAAATAAGAGACCTATAAAATTCGTAAAACATGCTCCTGCTAATGATGATGACATTCCTATTGCTGTTGAGCTAGTAATCTCATTAGAGGTATATATATTAGTATATTTGATAATTTACTTATTCAGTTTTTAACTTTAATTAATTGTTAATATATATGCTATAACCAATATTCTGGAAAGAACAATTCATAACACAGAAAGTTCGAGAACACCAAGTAGATTGGACACATTTGTGAACTTAAGCAATGAAGACCCCTCTTGACGAGATGCTTACTCTATGGAACTGTATAACCGTTGACACATTCATCTCGATATCTATCGATGTGAATTTCTTGCCAAATCTTGCCAAGCATGCTGGATATTTCTCCTTGAACACTACACTGTCTATTATGTCAATTACACCCTCCCCGATTGTATCTCAACCGGTGCCATTCTAAACTCACATGTCATACTTTGGAATGTGTAATTGCGACCATAGTACGCTTTCCATCTCAGCACCAACTTGAATTCATGAGCCAAGCCATTGGCGATCTTCATCTTAAATTGCTAACCACATACTTGGTGCGATACATATTTCTATAGGACACCGTCGATTATCGGTACCTCATAGTTTACACTTTTATTTAGTTGGACTTTCGCTCTAATTTTTGGATCCTTACCAATAATTTTTGAATCTTTACCTAGGATAATATGTATGATGATATGACGTATAATGTTGAACTCCAGTTGAATTTAAACATAGTTGTTTATGTTATTTCTTGAGCAATTCTTAGAAGAATTGAGTAATTTAAAAAAAAACTTCTACGTGATACCTTTTCAAAGGAAATGGTTGCACTCGATTTGATTACTCTTGGGACCTTGGTCCTTCTGTCACAAAATCAAGTACACTGCCAGCTACGTTTTAGTATGTGATCAATTGTTGAACCATTTTAATCATGACAAATAGTTTGTTTGCTTTTGACCTTCTCATGAGAAATGTTTACAAAACATAAGTGTTTATGCATGCTGAATGTGAGAATCTAATCCTATGTTTAAGGTATAGAAATTGATTAATTATTGAAATGCTGGTTTAAACATAAATTCCGTAGAATTGCATGATTAGTTATGTGTATGAAATGTGTTAGGAACCAAAAAATGACATGTTTCGAATGCATTAACTTCATTGTGTATGAAAACCATACACCATACAAGGTCCTAAGTCTCCTACCCCGGTGGGAATGACAAGACTGTGTGAAGTTGCCCCGTCAACTTTGCACTGTGTGGGTTATGTTGGTTTGTTTGTGAACTTATATACTAGAGATATGCCATGCTAGGGTCGTATGCTAGTATGTAAGGTGTTAGGACAATTGTATGCGTTTTATGGTAAAACCTTCATGATATATTGCATGCTGGTATGCGTTGACCCTAACAACCCTTAAAGGAAGCCTTAAGAGAGACTCAAATGCTATCTGAACTATTATTGCATGAAATGTGAATTTTGAATGTTAATACGAATTATGTGAACTTAATTGGTCATAATTCCATGAAGTACTAAGTCAAACAATGGGTCCTTATGTTAACTTGATCAATCTTGTGTATTTCTATGCTATTTGCTAGTTGATAGACAAATTCAGACGTTTATGTTTTCTTAGGCAGTAGGTCTATTAAACAGACGCTGATTGACTTGATCCACACATTTTTTTATATACACAAAATTCCTTTCTCTCTGATTCACCCGGGTTATTGGTAAATGTGAATATTTTAAGTGAGAACGAGACGCAAAATGGGAACCCCAGTCTTACCGTTGCACGCAAGAGATGGAGGCTACTCGGACATATATATGGTCCCTTCTTCGAATTGAAAATTTTGATTATCGGTAATTTTTGTTATCATGTCACACCGTTTGGCCTCACCTCTTGACACTGTTCCCGTAATACAGTCGGTCAATTTTTCTCGTAGAAACTCTTAATCAGAGAAACCACTTTCTATACTTTTGATTTGGAATCTTCTCAAAATCATGTGAACATTTTGACATCCCCTCAACCTGTTGTACGAATTCTAGGACATAACGTCCTTCACTCCTTTTGGAGTAGAGAACCTGAATTCTTTTGATATATTACCGTCAAGATCGATTCTTGTAATAACTGACACTGATTATATTTCGGGACGAAATTTCTTTTCAACTTGGGGAGAATGTCATACCTGGAAGATTTTCTTTCCCTTTTTCCTTCATTCCAGTCAATTAGTCAGCGCTACCTCAAGCGTTACCTTAATTTTCAGAACGAAAATTCTTCCAACTTGGGGATGATGTGACAACTGGCAATTCCCCATGTTAACTCGTTAATAACTTGCGCTATCGTTCTGTAAACGTCCGTTACACCAGTTAACTAGAATAGTTAATGAGCCCTGCACATGAGTCTAGACGTACGTTAACTGACTTGAATAATTATAATTTATGATTTTATGTAAATCATGTTTTATGATTTCATGCGAACATCTTGTCATTTTATTTGACGCTTACATTTATAATTTTATGTGTTATATAGATACAACACATTACATTTCACGATTTTATGTGTCAACGTGTCACATAACCAGATACGATTTTACGATTAAACGTCGTGGTGCTACACATAGTATTCTATAATTTTATGTGAACTACTTATATAGTTGGTAAGTCGTATTCATGTTTTTATGTGAACAACTAGGGTTTACATCTTATAAATATTGTACGTTGGTTTTATTGGGCAAACACACGTATACATACGGTTAAAGTATTTTCCTTAACTCCCGTTAGTGTTCGTTGTCAATTGGTAACTTCGAGGGACCACTTTTGTAATTTCCAAAACTCATTCCACTTGAACAAACCTGGAGAGGGCTCACTTTGTAATTACCCAAACTTGGCATTTTATTATGTAAAATATGCAGGTACTAGTTTTGCCAATTACCCAAAGTCAAATTGGTGTCTAAAAAAATGTAACCGACGTCGAGCTTCCTCCTCCACTAACCGACTCTCTTTTAAAACTCAATTCAAGACCATCGTCGGTTATGTTTACATCTCATTCGATCGGTCACAAGCAATCAATCATTAGTAGGATCGAGACTCAATTGATCACCCTCACCATCTCCTTCTTTTCCTCTCGTTCTCTCTCGGAACCACCAAAGAAAAACCTACCGGAGATAAATCCGGCAAAGAACTACCACCCAGTTTGCTGACTATCGGAGACCACCGCAAAGTCTCCGTAGCCTCCTGTTCGAGCATCACTGTTCCTTTGCGGTATCAACATCGAGTCTGTGTTTGATTTCAATCCCCGCTTTCGTTTCGGTCGTCGGTAATACTCGAGGTAAAATTAAAAACCTTTCTCAAGCAATTTCGATCAATCATGATCGTGTTTTTAGCCTCTGGTTATGTCAGTGGAGATTTCCGGTGATGGGATACGACTGCCGGGAAACATAGGGTTTTTTTAAGAAGATGACAATCGTCCACAACATATTAAGTATTTGAAATGCCATTCTCGTTCTCAGGGCCTGGCCGGATGGCAAAGGCTTTTGATTTTTACCCGCAAGGTCTCGAGTTCGAATCCCAATCGCCCTAAAACTTTCCTGTTTCTTTTTAAACCCGGTTCTAGCCACTGCTTATAAATAAAAAGTTTCTGGTTGGGGTTTAAACAGAAACGAGCTGCTGCCTTGTTGGTTAGAGCTCGGGGATGGGAAGCAAAGGTCACCAGATCCAATCTGGTGACCTCCGGTTTTTATGTTTTATTATTTTATGCTATTGTTTTTTACCCTTTTCTTGACTCAAAACCTATCACCCATCGCTCTTCGTGTTGTTTTGGGACCGTAGGATTTTCATGGACGTTGTTATCTTGCTTATTATCTCATTTAATTTGTAGTGATTTATAAAAAGAACGCATATTTAGAAAATATATAAACATACATATTTACGAATATAAAGTGAACGTTTTAGTAACCTTTACATATGTGCAAAAATATATGTATTTTGCGTTATAAACGTTCTAAACGTTAAATTTGTATTCATATAAATATTTATAAACATATAAGTACATCTTGGAGCACTCGATATTGATATAACTATTAGTTGGCTATGAAAACATATTTATATGTATACATATTTTATTATTTCATTTCATGAACCTATATTATTAGTAAATAACCTACTTTTATCGACTTTTATGATCGTTTGGTAATGTGCCAACTTTTGACTCGTTTTGGATTTATTGGACCTTCATCCGGTTATTGTTTGACATTATTTATCTTTCACCGTCGGTCTAGACTTAGCCATTGTCGATTAAACGTACTCTAATGTATATATGCTCGTTAGGTGCTTCGTAGATTACACAAAACCCGTTGTTTGCTACTTGCTGTGTTATTTAACTGGAGTTGCTGTGCACCCAAAGGTGAGTTACACAACCTCTTACGTTACATCCGAGTTTGGATGATAACACTCATGAACACGTTACATTCAGGTTAGAATGGTAACACACAAACAAAGTATATGTATGATTGAAGTAGAAATCCTGTATATATCACATGTTCACGTAAAATGCTTTATCTTTTAAGTCCTTACTAAATCGGACCGTTAATATTATGGGATAGCGAGGGGATACTGAGTAGTACTACTGGGGTCTGACAAACCCCACTCAGCGGGCACGAGATGCACCACCTGACTGGCGGTCGGACTGAGGGCAATGTTAGCCTAAACTTACCGTGATCAAGTAGACACGGGGAAGGCAAAAACACGTAAGGATGAATTCCTACACTTTTCAGTCAGCTTCGGTTGCGAACGTTTTAGTGACATGAACTTAGGCTAGCTACCTACGATATGGATTGTACTTGTAATATACATAACTGAACTACGAATAAAATTGTTGTATTCGTACTGCATGTCTAAACTAGTTTTAGATATGTACTTATGTGAACTCACCAACCTTTGGTTGACACTTCCTCTTTAAACATGTTTCTCTCAGGTCACAGGTGTTCGAGTATCACGAGTATGCATGCATGAGCCTTTAAAACCCTGTTATGGTTTTCTATACAAGTTACGTTATTTTGAATAATAATGTTTTACGTAAATACTAAATCTTTTGTTTATGTTTCCGCAATTATAAAACTCTGAATTTATATTACATTTTTAATATAATGAAATCTTTTGATATTTAATGGTTGTTTGGTGTAACTAATGGACTGGGATCCTGTTTTGCTCACACCCCACACGGTAAAACTCTGTTAGTGGAAATTGAGGGTGTGAGAAAAAAGGACCATCGTGGCAGAGGCTCAATTACTCCCAGCATTAAAAGATGATATGATTCATGGAGTTCCACTACCTTCTAATTGCCCTAGAGTTTCCATTCTGAGGTTTTGAAGGAACATGGATTTTTACCACACCCAGTAGAAAATATAACAACAACTAAGGAGTTTGCAGAGAAAAAAAAGCAGTAAATATATTATTGCATGGCCGAAAGACCAAATGATCAATGCAGATCATGATAAGAGATTAAAATCAAATGTTTGTGATCCATTGATAATACAGTTAAAATACTTGAAGAACCAATTAATTAATCGTATCCACTTTAATTAATTAACTAATTAACTTTAACAATATATATATATCTGATCGGTTTTATTTGTCATGTTTTGTTACTCCAGGTAAATAATGTAAAAACAAAGCCGAAGGTATAGTACGTAGCATCAAACAACCTGAAGAGCGCAGCGATCAAAAAACTTACAAGGAGCCAGACTAACCCGACCAAGATATTATAATTATCATAGAAATTAAAGTTTGATTAGTGTATATGTGTGTATAATTAATTATAACATGATTTTAAGGTTTATCATAGACATATATATGCAGTTTAATTAACTAATTGTATGTAGTTTAATTAATTATAATTAAGAAAAGCGAAATTTGATAAATCTATAATTGCTTGATTATATATATATATGAAAGACAAATAATACCAAAGGCCACACTTTTTATATTTTAACGTGGCTGTTGCCACCCTTTGGGCATGCGTATCGAGATAAATATCTGATTTCAACTACCCTTTAGCCACTTATTTTTCCCCAGTATATGTGGCTAAAACACAAGTATACGTGACCATATAATATCAAAGGCCACGCTTTTTATATTTTAACGTGGCCGTTGCCACCATTTGGACACGCGTATTGGGATAAAATATATATGATTTCAACTACCATTTTCCCTCTTTTTATTAAATATACATGACCAAATAATACCAAAGGCCACGCTTTTTATATTTTAACATGACCGTTGCCACCCTTTGGCCACGCATATTGGGACAGAAATGTATGATTTCAGCAACCCATTTGGCCACGTTTTTTTCTAACATATGTGGCTAAAACACAAATATACGTGATCATATAATACCAAAGGCCACGCTTTTTATTTTTTAACGTGGCCGTTGCCACGCTTTGGCCACGCGTATTGGGACAAAAACTATAATTTCAGCAACCCATTTGGCCACGTTTTTTTTAACATGTCGCTAAAACACAAATATACGTGACCATATAATACCAATGGCCACGCCTTTGATATTTTAACGTGGTCGTTGCCACCCTTTGGCCACGCATATTAGGACAAAATGTATGATTTCAGCAACCCTTTGGCCACGTATTTTTATAATGTATGTCGCTAAAACACAAATATATGTGACCATATAATGCCAAATGCCACGCTAAACAAACACATGTGGTCGTTGGGACCCTTTGGCCACGCTTTCTGGAAGAATTGTTTGATTACAACAATAAATATTGGTACCCTTTAGCCACACTTCTAGGTGGCTTCAGCCACTGATATTGTAACGTGGCCATATGATACATACGGTGACAATACCTTTGGTGTCGATTGAAAATGGAAAAAAAACATGGCCAAAGACCTTTGGTCACGGTTTTTTTTCGTTGCCAAAGGTGAATTTTGACGTAGTGGATGTTGATATGTGGTTGGCTTTCATTGAATATTATATCTATCCAAAGGATGCTTCTGGAGAGCCGATTCTTCAAAGAAAATTCACTTCGGAACAAAAGAAAACATATCAAGCTGAGAAGAAGGCATATAGTACTTTGATAATGGCATTGCCTAAAGAATTGCTACATCAACTTTCTACTCACTATACATCGAAAAGTTTATGGGATGTGTTGCAGAAAACATGTGAGGGTAATGACCAATACAAGAAAAGTCGTCACAAGGTTTTGAAAAAGGAGTTTGATAGTTTCAAACATTATCAAAATGAATAGATTTCAAATCTAATTACAAGATTTGCACATTTGATGAGTGAGATGAGTTTGGTGAGTCTTACAAAACAAGATGCTAATTTAAAAGAAAAGATTTTGGAAGCATTACCCGAGAAATGGGAAAATTATGTGATGATGATTACTCATGATAAATAGTATCCGGGTTTGTTTTTCAATGATCTGGTTCAAAGAATACAAGCAAGGGATATGGAGTTAACTGTGAACAAGTCACTTCCTGATCAAATTTAGAATCCTACTTTATATCATGGAGAAAATGATTCTACCGTCAATGCTGTAAAGTCTAATATTGTTAATTCCGCACCTACAACATTTATTGCAGGTAAATCTGACAATTCTGGTTATTCTGCTGGTTATACTGTTTCAATTCCTAGTTCTTCATATCAAAATGCTTTGTCTGCTCAAACTACCGATGATTATATGGCTTTAATGTCTGCATTGGTATCTTCATATTTTGGGGTTATTACTGGTTCAGTAAGTAATGCAGAGTTGACAAATGAAGATTATGATCAGAAAGATTATGATCATTTGGAAGAAATGGATTTGAATTGGCAGTATGCTATGTTGGTTCGAAGAACGAAGAAATTTTTCAACAGAACTGGAAAGAAGAGATTGAATCGGGATGGTAAGATTGGATTGGACAAATAGAAGGTTAAATGTTACAAATGTTCCGTATATGGACATTTTGCACGTGAATGTCCAAGTTCAATTGATAATTATCTGAAGTCTGGTCAACATGCTCATTTGCTTGTGCATACACCAGATCAAGATCAAAAAGATCAAAAAATATCAGATTCTGTTGATAACAAGATGACAGACATATTTTGGCATCCAGATGAATTTGCCTGGAATGCAGATTTTGATACAAAGCCACATGCTCCTATCACTGTTGCTTTGACAGCTCGTCATGATGATGATAGCACTTTAACTGATTATGACTATAGTTCAAGCATATCATTGACCAAAGAGGTGTTGCCAAAGGTCACTGATAATTCAAAGGTCGACGAATCTAAATGTCTTGAATGTGTGAAGTTACGCAATAAGAATGCAAGTTTAGAAAGAGATTCTAAATTGTCGACTAAAGAGATTGTTGTGTTAAAGCGAGAGTTAGAAGATTTTCAAAAGAAATATTATTATTTGGTTCATGTTCATGAAGCTGTGGTGAAAGAGAGAAATGAAGTGGTAGAAGAGTGTGAAAAGGCCAAAGCTGAAGCATTAGATGTAGCACAAGATTTTGAAATTTTATTTGAGAAAAGTTATCCCGTTCAACAAAAGTATGAAAAAGCTAATGCACTTGTTGTTGAATCTACTGCTACAAATGAGAAACTTCAAACAAAAGTGTCTATACTTCAAGATGAAAATGTTCTTTTCCGCGATAAGAATGAAGTTTTAACAAAGGATGTGGACATATTCAAGAAGAAGTGGGAGAAAGTTACTAAAGAAGTTTTAGCAGAATGTGAGATCAGAAAGTTGTAAACTTATGAGTACAATGATTTAAATGAAAAGTTCATTAAATCACAAAAAGAGGTGTTTGTTGCTCAACAGAAAATTTTCGAGTTAAAATTGGAAATTCTGGAATTATAAAGGCAAGTGAAGAATTGCAATTTATCACCGACTTTGTTGAATTTCTTGTATAAGCATGATCGGAATGAGGATAGTTCTAAACAAAATGATATTCACAAGGTTCCTCAACCGGTGGATTTATCTGAATTTACATATGCTCCTCTTGATCCAAAAGCTGAAATGCATGATTATTCAAAGTTTGCTACACAAGCCAAGAAAAAGAAGAATAAGTCAAAGAAGAAAATTACTTTTGATGAAGCTCCAATGTTTGTTTCAAGTTCATCATGTCTGAAAGATGAAAATATTTTTGGAAAAGCTGAAAAGTGTTCTAGTTCTTCATCTGAAGATGACACCGCTAAATCTTTAGTGCAAGAGAACAAGCTTAAGGAAATTAAAGCTCAATTTACTAGAGAAGCAAAAGGGAGATATGCTTCTGGTTCTCAATCTGAGTCTTCAAAGATTTCGGGTTTCAAGCACAAAGGTTTGGGGTTTGAAGTTAAAGATGTTCCTGTTGAAACACAACAATCAAAGAAGACGGAGAAAGAGTTGAAGATCAAAACTCAAAGGAAATTACCTCCTCAGACGCAAAAATTGTTTTATTCTTCTAGAGGTTATTCATCTGAATCAAAGTTCTCTTCACGGAGTCCATCTCCGAGGTATGATTCTTATGACGATTTCTTTGACAATTTTGATTCTGATCATTCTTCATGCTCTCAAAATTCTAAGAATTTTTCAAATGTTTTTAAATTTCGTGAGACTTTGTTATGCATCTCGTCAACCTGGACATCTTGCTGTTGATTGTCCAACGTCTGCATATATCCACAACACTGCTAAATATGTGGATAACAAAGGTCAAATTTTTTATGAACCGTGGTCTCAAAAAGTCAAATCAACCCGTAAGCCGTCTTGGTTCAATCCGAGTACGTCGGTTGATTCTGATTCTGGTTCTGATCAAAAATCAAAATCTTTGAAAATATGGAAACCAAAGATTGTTTCCAAAGCCAACAATGACTATGTGGAAAACACAGGGCGACCCGGCGCTATTGAATCAGGTCGATCCCAGAGCGACTAATGTTTTATTTGGTGTCAACAGGTATTTCAGGAAGACCTTTCGGTGATTGGAAAATTGCTGATTGGAAAATATCTGTGATAACTTAAATGAATTTCTACATCAAAATTTGGGTTTTCAAAGTGCTAAACTGCAAGTATTCGTGTTGCTTGATCAATTGTTCATTTGTTTTTCACTCCGTCTCATTTGACTGGGAGTTTATTTTTGAAAATCCAAAAATAGTGTGTTGATTCTCAAATATTAAAAATGAAAATCTAAAAAATAGAGTTTGTCGTTTTTAGGGGGGAGAAAATTTGAAATGACTAAAACATTGAAAAATGAGAAATTGTATCTGACATGATTGGGAAATGATGGTACATTGGCTTACATCGTCTGACTCATGGATAAACTAGATGACAAAGCCATAAGTCCATTGTTCGATGTGCAAGGTAGACTCAGCAAATCAGAAAGTATACAAATGTGATATATACTAAATTTGATGCTTGATCTAATGGACAAATTATATCTACAATCGACATGGCTTATGTGCTACAATAATTGAAATTGAAGTGTAGTTCAGCATGTTATGTCCAATATGATCCCAAGTCGTGATCTTTCTCGCAAAAGACAAAAATAGTGTCTGATTCTGTATTGCATTTACTTTTCATATCACAAAGTACCAAAAAGATTTTAGGTGTGTTTTGATATAAAGTTTTGAAAAATCAAAAAGATTTTATTTCTTATTTCTTTTCGATTGATCAAAACGGAAAACGAAATCAATTTCAAAATCAATATATCTTGGAGTCTCGGAGAGACGTTTTGCGCCAAGATTATTTATGTTGGCAGGTTTCTAAGTGGAAAAAGATCATCACAACTTCAAGTCTTCTGAAGCTGTTGGTAAAGAGTTTACACAAGCCGCAATGTCAATTATTAAAGATCAGACTTATTGTCAAGTTGAAGAAGAGTTTGATTAAAGATACAAGATTAATGTGGAAGTTGACATTGCACATGTCGAGGGGGTTTTGTTGATGCATAATTCTAGGTCGTCATGTGAAGTATCAAATACAAGACAAAAGGCTACAAGATTGTGTTGTCCGAACCTGAGGCGAACTTCCAGTTCAGACTCACACGAACTATGTCCGAACTGGAGGTACGGATGATCGTGATTTAGCATAGAATGTTCATCTAAAAATAGCTTGTCTTGTATAAAGAATAAGAACTAGAGGTCCAATCTTATGTGTGTGTACTCTGTGGTATCCTCTGTGGTCTAATACAAAATCCTTTGTATTTACTCATTGTGTTTCACGTTTTACATTGGTTTCGGTACGACCGAGTAGATCTAACGCTCACGCATTTACAATATTCATTCCAACTAAAACTACAATAATCCAAATCCAAGTCAAAATAAGATAATTCTTGTATTTCCTACCTTCTCTTTCAGATTCTATATAATCTTTCTTGAATTTTTCTCCTTGTGCTTGACTTTGTTCCAGCTTCGCTTGAAGATCATTCATGGAGTTCAACAATCCAGGGATAAGAGCCGTTGATCTTTGACACATTTGAGGATCAAACCACCCAATAAAACGACAACTGGATCCCTAAAAATCAAAAAAGAAAAAAAAACTGACAGGTTTACGAGATGAAGATGAAAAAAATCAGTAATTTAGGGCGGATTTATCAAGTACCTCATCGGGGCAATCATAAAATCTGCGTCCAGGATGTTTTCGAGTCCAAGATGTTCGGATGATTTCTCGTTTCCCACAGCCACAAAACACCATTTTTTATGGATCGTGGTGGAATTAGGGTTTTAAAAGAAGGGTTTGAGATGAAGATGAAGATGCGCGATGAATATGAAGATATATAAATGCTATTTTCTAATTAATATTATCGTTGGAAACAATGGGTAAATGACAGATTTGTCCTTACTTCTTTTTAAAACTAACGGTCAATTTAACAGATGTTTAGATAAAGGACATAAACTGAAAACAGTTTTTTAGTTAAAGGACAGGGGATGATAGTTAGAAAAGAAAAGGACATGATCCATAATTTGATAAACTATAAAGGACAAAAATTGTAATTTAGTCATGTATTTATTTATAAGTTAGGGAAGGGTAAAACTGGAAATATTATAAAAGCTAGTTGAAACATTACTCCAACTAGCTTTTCAAAAGCTGACTATAAGCTAGCTTATTGCGTGTCAAACACAGCCTTAGTTTTACAGGATCCGTTTGTTTGAAAAGTGGTTTGTTATATAATATTATAAATTCTAATATGATTTCTCAACTAAACGGTTTGATAAACTTTGGCAATGAGAATCTTGAATATATATGTGATAAGAAGCATATAATCAATTTTAAGATACAGAGAAATCGTTGTCTTTTTATTCGGTTGTTGATGTCAATACTGATCAACATATCAAATATTTATAGCATATTTGATTTATGATGAAATTTAGAATATATATGAGTAATTGTTGTTGAATATTAATTATATGTATCTTTAATCCTAATAAAGTATTAAAATGGGTGTCACATGTCTCATTTTAGGAGGCCTATATCAGCATTACCACATGTCATAATCATATTTAAGTATCAATTTATTAGATTATTAATTAAGTATAATCACCAATTTTATCAAAATTAAATTTTTATTTAAAAAAATGACAAACTTAATATGAATTTGATAAATTTACTTAATAATTTGATTATTTTAATAAATTTGACTACAAAATTTGTAATTCACTCTATCATTTTTTAAGACATCTCTTGTAATACACGAGTTGATATAACTAGTAATATTATATTTATATATTTAAATGATTGTGTTTTGTAAGTCTCATTGAAACATATATTACTTTTATGGTTATAAATTGGACAGGACCCAAACCAAATATAAGATATGTAAAGGTTTGGCATTCCTTTAGTCACATACTTGAATGGTAAGGAGTGCATATATGTACAAGATTGTATTTACTTTTGAAACTTAGAATCTACACTTCAAGATCCGAGCCCTGAGACCCTGGTATTAGGGTCCTAGGAGCGACAACCCCAAGTAGTGTCCAAAGGATAAAGCGACTGGTGGCTATCGAGCTAGATGGAAAGTCACTTAAAAAACGTTCTTGGAAAGTAACTTACTTCATCAACAACAAATCTATTCTTCGGAAGTTACTTTGGTCTTTGGAAGTAATTTTCTTCATCGGAATCATGTTTTTACTTTGAAAAATATTTTTTTTAGTGGTTTGTAACGGCCTAGCTCGACAAGGGCTTATGTGCATCAGAATTAATTATAACGCTCTAAATACTTAAATTACATATCTAATACAAAAGCTGAAGCCCTAATTACATAATTGGCATTAACAATCGATTTAGTTCTCATTAAAATACATAACTCCTCTAGCTTCTCTTCATACATCCCCCAAAATCCTAAGTGTACATGTTGTATAAACGAATAAAACCACCAAAAGAAAATATGGTTGAGCCAACAATTACTCAGTGATGGAAAGAACAATATTAGTGTAACGTGTCAAGAGATAACAGAACTAAAACATATAATCATATCCTTTGTCAAATACTGAAGTCTGAAATCTGATAACTAAATGCATAACCATAAAAATAATAAACTAGGTTGTCTAACATCGAACGTACCACGAGCCGAAATGATACATATGAATAAGTTATAAATATAAGGATAGCTATTAAATCTATCACGAGATGGCATGTATTGGCATGCACAACATCCATTCCTAGGAAGATATGCAACTAGAATATCGTAGGACTAGTCCATACACCTCTGATAAATAATAATTATAAAAATCAGTTATGGCCATGTACTCACTGTCACGCATGACCACCTAATTGGTGCAAAAATGATGGGTATGTAGTCATCCTAACAAAAAAGGGACATGCTCGAGTAAAAGAGTACAAATCTACAAAATTTGGGGTGTGGCTGATTACGACTAAAATACCATTCCGTCCTTTTCTATTAGATCAAGAGCTAATGGCTGATATTCCTTCTTATCTTTCTTACCCAAACCAAATTCCTCATTTAAACATGTCCCTACAATATACTACAGATAAATTAGAAAAACAAGTAGCATAAAAATAAATGAATCATTTGTAAAATCAATTAAATGGATGGTGTTTGATATTTAAATTTATTCACTAGACTGGTGTATATTTGTACACTAGACTGGTGTAAAATTTATTTACTAAGACTAAAATACATCTGTTTTCTTTTCTATTAGATCAAGATCTAATTGTTGATATTCCTTTTAACGTTATTACGCAAACCAAATTCCAAATTTAAACCTCTCCGTACAATATACTACAGATAAATTAGAAAAACAAGTAGCATAAAAATAGATGAATCATTTGTAAAATAAGTTAAATGGATTGTGTTTGATATTTGAATTTATTCACACTGGTGTATATAATGTGTTCCCTGATATCAAAAATTTTATACTTCTTTTATTCAATTCATAAAGGTATAGCATAACAGGATATTATCTGTTTATTTATGGAATAGTCATTTGCCTTGTGTTCTTTAAAAGCCTTTATAGTCGTAATTCTTGAGTAACAAAAGTATACATAGAAAAAACATATTAACTTGCTTTTTATTCAATAATTTCAAGATAATCTGGATCCATTTCGGCATACATAAATCAAACAACAATCACTAATTTTTGAAATATTTTAAACCCATTAGTCAACAGAGCTTATGAATCCAAAATCCCGAAAAAGATAAGACCTCATACTTGGTGTAGAATCGGGCTATCAAGAGTGGCTAGATAGACCGAAGTCTAGGACGAACTACTCTGATAGAACGACTACAAGGATGGGAGAACAGTCAGCCTTCGGTCTTGAGGGTCTCGGCTCGGCTGTTATCTACAAAACAATGAAACACCGTTGTTCTTGGAGGACAGGACAGGGTGTCATGCGATCAAGCTCGGGCGTGAGAATAAGTATGCGTTTCGAGAGATTAAGTGTAATCAGGTCGAAGCTAAGCGCATTGAATAAAATCTTACGTGGTGGTTGGGGTGTATTTATAACCCTCAACCTTTGTCTTGTATCGTCATTAATGCTAATTGCCCAAAGGAGGTATGTTGCAGGTCTGCATCTTGGACTGTGCCACGTTTCTGCAGTATACATTATAGGTAATCGCATTAAATGTGTGGTCAGCTCGGGTGTCGGCCCGCCGACCTGCCTACTTGTAGGAACGTTGGTCTGTGGTGTCCATCTCGGACTTTTCGTGCTCGAGTGTCGGCTCTTGTATGTGCCGTCTGGCTGACACTGAGCGGATGGTTGGCCGGCTCCTTCGGAGTCGACCCTTGACATGTATTATGTGTCGACCCTGATGAGGGCCGACTCTCTTTCCTGTGTTGTCTATCGGCCGGCAGGTTGCGAGGCCGACACTCGTGACTGCAGTGTTTTGGGTTGGATGTGTGCATCAATCTCCTTGTGACGTCATCCGACCCGGACACACGTCATCAGCCCCCCAATCTGGTATGTGGTGGTCTGGACATCACTATCGGACTAAGAGAGAAAACTGTTCGTTTCGGCCTTTAGAATTTGGTGTCGGCCATGTGTCTTGGCCGACGCCTGTCAAGTACTAATGCATGACAGCTGTGGACACGTATTGGGCCTTTTGTGGGCTTGAGTGACGGCATGTGATGGGACGGGTGGTAACTCAACCTTAGATTAGGGTTTTTGTCTATAAATACCCTTTTTACTTTCATTTTTTACCACTGCGAATCTCATTTTTACTCTATTTCCTTTAGACAGATCCTTCTGCTTCGGCTTTTCGACTCCTTTTTAGTGCACTTGTGCGTCTTCTTCTTGATTTCTGCCGGTACGTTCTTCCTTCTCTTGATCTTTATAATTTCCTTCCTTTCTTCATGGCGCCCCTAGGGATTAGGGATTTTAGATCTTCGCTTACCCAAGCGGAGTTAGATGATCATTGTGAGCGCTTCGGCATTTCCGACAAGCTGAATCCCATCCTCCCGAAGTCGACACAATCCATTAGGGATCCTCCTAATGATATGGTCGGTCTATATACCAAATCTTTTAGCGTCGGCATGTTGAGGATTCCGTTGACCAGATTCTTTATAAGTGTCTTGAAGCATAACATGGTCCATATTAGTTAGTTGCATCCTAATGCCATTCTGAGGGTGACCCACTTCGAGGTGACTTGATGGGCTCTGGGTTCAGAGCCGACATCTGGTGTCTTCCATCAGTTTTATAGGATAAACCATCAGGGGGATTGGTTCTGTTTCGAGCAGCGTCGGGAGAGGTACGAGGATGGGTCTATCAGCCCGTGTTACCTGGGTTGGTTGCCGACAAAATTGAAGGACTTTAAAGATAAATTATTCTTTGTTTCGGACAAGATTATGGGTGTCGACCTTCCTTGGAAGTCGACCAAGGTAAAGAGACGGAAGCGTCCTGAGCTGGAGTTTCAGATGGAAACGGTGAGGCGACTGACAGGGCTTAGGCTTCCTTTAAAGAAGTACCCTGAGAGGGTGTTGGTAATGACTGGTTTGAGTCGCAATTGGTTGTCGATTACGGAGAAACTGTGTTTTACTCTTGAGGGTCGGGGTAATACCTTGTCGCACTTTTCTTTAACTGTTGTCGGTTTTTTCTTTTATTGGTTTTGCTAACCTTGTTTATTTCCTTGTGCAGATATGGATATTCTGGACTTCATCACTTTGGACGACCCATCTGACGTCATTCAAGGAAGCAAACCGCTGGGTCAAGGCGAAAGGAATCCCGTCGACGAGACCGCTGGGCGTCAGTATGAGGACTTTACCATATCCAACGGTGGTCGGACTTTGATTGAGTTTGCCCTAGAGGGTGAGACAAATGTCCTTGTCGACGAGGAAACTGGCAAGACAAAGAAGGACAAGATCACCCGGAAAAGGAAGGCTTCTAATGTTGCGACCGAGACCGAGGGGACCGAGAGCAGCCGCAGGCAAAAGCATGTGGCGGTGCGTAGGGGTACGTCCATCGGGAAGCAATTTTCCAGGCTCCGCGATGAGGCCTCAGATGCGGAGGTCGATATTCTGTCCCTGGGTGGAGGGGATAAGGAGGAAGTGGAGGAGGGGGAGATTTCTCTTACTGATAAGAGAAAGAAGAAGGTCGACGATGTTACGGCTAGTGTAAGTATCTCTCCCTCTCCTCTGTATGGTTCTCGGCTGCCTGATGATTTTGACAGTTTTATCCTTGACTTGCAGGCCCAAGGGTCTCACTTTACTGATACTGGTCGGAGAACGGTGCTCGACCAACTGAGGCAGTCTGCACGTTCTTCAGAGCCGAAGGCTGACCACTTCGTTGTGGATGACAGCGACTTTGCTTCGTCGCCTGTTCAGGAGGTCGACTCTGGTATTGCCGAGCAGGTGTTTGTGCCGGAATGGCAGATAACCAACGGCTCTCGGCTTGACTCTACCAGGTTGTGCCGAGAGTTCGCCCACTTAAGTATCCCGGCTAGTGCTCGTCTCGAGCTTGACAAGGAGAGACCAGAAGAGGCCCGCCGAAGGGCGACATTTAAATTTACTCATGCTTATGTCGCCGCCATTGGCATGATTCGACGCAATGCCAAATTGGAGAAGAGTGTCACCAGCCTAAAGTCCCGTGTTGCAGCCAAGAGGGCCGAAGTTGGAAAGTTGAAGAAAGAGATCGGTAACCTAGGAATAACATATGCCAATGTCGATCTTAATAAGGCCTCGGCCTTAGAGAAAGAGGTTGCCGATCTCAAGGTTGGGAGGCATGCCGATGCCGAAGCTCTTGCTGCCCTCCAGGCGTCAGCGAGGGAGCATGAGGTTGCCCTTGGTGATCTTCGGAAGCATTGTGACGATGACACTGCTCGTCACTCGGCCGAGGTGAAGGGGTTAACTGCCGATCTTAAGAAATTGAAAATCGAAAAAGCTCGGCTTTCGGATCTGTACAGGGGTGCTCAAACCCAGGCGAAGGACGGCTTTCGAGGAGGGGTCGTCGTTTGTTTTCAGTCGGCTACTCGGCAGTTGGCCTTTTAAGACGAGGCTCGGTAAGCTTCAGAGTGTCGTGATGAGGCGGGGAGCCCATTTGGGTTTTGTTGCCGGGTTTGAACACGCTGCAGCCGGGAAGCCTATGGCTGAGGGTAAATACTATAAGCCCGACACCGATGTGCAACTGAATAGGGTGGCCACTGAATATGCCAAGCTTAAGTACAAGTATCTCGACAGCTTGTCCGAGTGTTTAAACAAGACTCGGGCGGAATTTCAGGCTGTCGACCCCGATGTTGATTATCCAGTCGAAGCACCTTTTGGCACGATCACGGCTCCTGTTGGGCCGACTGCTTCCGCTAGTACCGACCCTGTATAGATAGGGCTTTATTATGTTGTTTTTTTCTTTCACCGATTGGGTAGTACTGTAATGCCTGTCGGCTTTTTATCAATGAAAAATGTTCATATTTCGTACATTGTGTTTGTCATGTTGATTTCGAAGTACTTATAATAAGTAGCAATAGAAATAACTGTGTTTGTATGATTAAGTGTGTTGTTCACCGTGTCGGCTTTGTCTTGTGATGGCCGAGTATGAATGTATAGTGTCGGTTATCAACCTCGATGTTTGAGTTATTAAATAAAGGTGAGGGAGTGAGTGAACATTCGTCAATGTTCTTGTTATTGACCTCAATTGCGTGTGATACGAGCGTGTCGGTATCGAATGTATTTAGTCTTATGTTTTTACTAAATTTGTTGTTGATGTATGATAATTAAAACATGTTTTTGCGCGTTTATACCTAGGTTCGACCGAAGTCTTTCGGTCTATGTGGTCCGATCTATGCCCAATGTTCCATGTGTCGGTTGTTAACGTGCCGACTGGAAGGCTTGGGAGCGTGTCGGTCACCCACTAATAAGAGTTGTGAGAGATGAACGACGGGGCGTTTCTCTGTATAGCCTGGTACGGATAACCATCTTACGAAGGCTGTCACTTATGGGGTGGATGCTGGGTCGATCGGTTACTTATTGTGGTCGACCGACTCGGTTGCCCACCCGTACGGTGACGGCTACAAGGGTCTTTCGGCCTTGTTATGAAGTTAGATAAATCTTTTCATGGTTGTGTGTAACCGAAATGACTGATATGAGTCTATAAATCATGTAATACGTGATCTACTTATACTCTAGCCAACATTAGCCAATCGGTTCGAGCAATTATAGTGAGATGCAATTGTTTGTGTAGGGAGACATAAAATGAAAAAGTTATGCGTCGACTTTCATTAAGATAGGATATATAGAAATCCTGTTAAGGTACAAAAGTCAGACAAAATGATTCTTTTTTCTTTTACAAGTAACATTTTTTGAGTTGCATTGCGTTCCAGTATCAGGGAACGGCTTTTCCTTCCATAGTCACCAACTTGTAAGACCCCTTGGCGTGTGCTTCACTGACTTGGTAGGGACCTTCCCAGTTCGGTCCCAATTTACCTTGGTTCTCTTGTCTGCTGGCTTCATTGTGTCGGAAAACATAATCTCCAGGTCGGAAGGTGACCTCCCTGACCTTTTGATTGTAGTATTTTTCCAGTTGCTTTTTGTATCTTGCCTCATTGATTGCAGCCATGTCTCGGCGTTCTTGTGTTAAAGCTAAGTTGACCAGCAACTCTGAGTCATTGGTGATTTCCGATACGTTCTCTGTTCGGTATGTCGGCATGCCGATTTCGGCTGGTATGACAGCTTCGGAGCCGAAAGTTAAACTGTATGGAGTGTGCCCGTGTCTGGTCCGTTCGGTAGTGCGTATGGCCCATAAAACATTTGGCAGTTCGTTTAGCCAGTTCTTCCCCTGTTCACCGAGTCGATTCTTGATTCCTGAAACGATCGACATGTTCGTCCGTTCGACCTGGCCATTCGACTGTGGGTGTGCGACCGAGGTGAACACTTGTGTGATCTGCAACTCCTAGCACCATGTTTTGAACGGGTTATCAGCGAACTACTTTCCATTATCTGACACTATCTTTCCTGGTAAGCCATACCGACAGACTATTTTCTCCCAGACGAAGTTGATGACTTGCTTTCCGGTGATGGTAGCTACAGCTTTTACTTTTGGCCATTTGGTGAAATAGTCGACTGCAACAATGAGGAACTTGATTCGGCCTGGTACCTCTGGAAAGGATCCGACAATATCGATGCCCCATTTATAGAAGGGCCATGGGAATGTTACCGATATTAGGTTATGCTTCGGTACGCGTTGTACACTTGCGTGCATCTGACAGACCCGACACTTCTGTATTTCTTTTTCGGTGTCGGTGTACATGGTAGGCCAGTAATAACCCATTGTCATCATCCGATTCACTATCGACCGAGGGCCGGAGTGTGTGCCACAGATCCGTTCATGAATTTCTTTTATGACATAGTTGCCTTCTTCAGGCGTCAGACATGTTAGCAGCGGCTGTAGGTATGACTTCTTGTAGAGTTTGTCATTGTGAAGTGTGTATTGTTGAGCCTGGGCCTTCAGCTTTGCTGCTTCGAGTGAGGACTCAGGGAGGGTACCTTGTAGTAAGTAGTCCCGGATTGGTGTTATCCAACTGTTGGAGACTACTGTGTCGGTTTCGAGCACCTCCTTGATCTCGTCGGTCCGACTATGGATGATTTCGACCGGCACCTGTTTTGTTAGGTGGGCAAATGCGAGAGATGCCAGCTTGCTTAGCGCGTCGGCTTTCTTATTCTGACTTCTCGGGATTTGGGTGATCTCAAATCCTTCGAACTGGGAGGTTAGCTCCTTCACTTTGTTGGCGTATTTTTGCATTGCTTCGCCTCGAATTTCGAACTCGCCATTTACTTGGTTTGTGACCAGTAGCGAATCGACTCGTGCAGCTAGCTTTTTCACGTTCATCTTTCTTGCCAAACGCAACCCTGCCAACAATGCCTCATACTCGGCTTCGTTGTTTGTACAAGGGAAGTCGAGTCGAATGGCATATGTTACTTCGACCCCATGTGGGTCGATCAGGACCAAGCCGGCACCCGAACCCTCGCTATTTTTGGCTCCGTCTGTGTACAGAGTCTAGACATCGGTGCCATCGATTGGTGGTGGGGGTTGGTAGTCTTCGACTGCCAGTTTTTCGGTGCTGGGGTCGACTTGCAATTCTGTTATAAAGTCGGCCAACACTTGACCTTTGATCGATGTTCGTGGCTTGAAGTGTAATTCGTGTTCGCCGAGTTCGATAGCCCATTTTGCGAATCGGCCTGATGTTTCTTGTCTTTGAATTACCTCCCAGAGGGGGTAATTTGTTAGCACTGTAATCCTGTAAGCCTGAAAGTATCGGCGTAGGCGCCGGGCAGTGTGGATTAGAACTAATAATAATTTTTCAATTTTGGTGTACCTGGTTTCAGGGTCCTTCATTGCTCTGCTCACGAAATAGACCGGAATTTGTTGGTCGGCTCGCTGGGTGCATAGGACCGAGCTTATGGCCTCGGTGCCGACAGATAGGTAAAGGATCACCTCCTCTCCTGTTGCTGGCGCAGTGACTGGTGTGAGAGTTGTGAGGCTTTGTTTCAGCTCTAGGAACGCTCTATCGGCTTCTTCGGTCCAGTGGAACTGTTTTTTGTCAGATACTTGCTTCAAGGTTCGGAAGAAGGGCATCGACTTTTCTGCCAATTTGGAGATGAAGCGATGGAGGGCAGCTAGTCGACCATTCAAGCACTGGAGCTCTTTCAGACACTATGGTGCTTTCATTTGCATTATGGCTTTTATCTTTTCAGGATTAGCAATGATGTTTTGGTTGGTGACTATGTGTCCCAAGAATTTGCCCTGCCTCATTCCGAAAGAGCATTTGGCTGGGTTAAGCTTCATGTTGACAGCTCTGAGTCGACCGAATGTTTCTTCGATATCGCTGATCATCGTTTCCTCTGTCCCGCTCTTGATGACTAAGTCGTCGACGTAGGCCTCCATGTTTCGGCCAATTTGCGGGTCGAAGACTTGGTCAATCAATCTTTGGTAAGTGGCCCCGGCATTTTTCAAGCCGAATGGCATCTTTCGGTAGCAGAAATTGCCCTTGTCTGTGTGGAAGGCTGTTTTTTCCTCGTCTTTCCGAGCCAACTTGATCTGGTGGTAGCCTTTGTAAGCGTCGAGAAAACACTTGTATGTGTTGCCCGATAGGGCATCTACTTTTGCATCTGTGGCCGGCAGGGGATAGCAGTCTTTCGGGCATGCGTTGTTGAGGTTGGTGAAGTCGACACACATTCTCCATGAGCCGTCGGATTTGGCGACCATGACTGGGTTGGCAATCCAGGTGTGCCATTTTACCTCTCGCAGGATTCCTGCTTTTACCAGCTTTGTTACTTCTTCGCATACTGCCTTGCTTCGGTCTCGAGCCATGCCTCTTTTTGCTTGGGCCACCGGTCGCTGTTTTGGGTCGACTTTCAGAAGGTGTTCAGTGATTTCTCTTGGTACCCCTGTCATGTCAGCCGACGTCCAAGCGAACACATCTGTGCTGTTGCGTATCAAGTTGTATAACTTCTCTCGTGTCGGATTAGATAGCTCGGACCGATGGTGACCAGTTGGTCTGGGTATTCCTCATTGACTTCACTTATTCTGAGCTGCTTCCTCTGTGACATCGGCTGTAAGGTTGGACTTGGATCGGGCGGATCGGACAGTTGTTATGCCCTCTCTGGTTGGGAACTTCATTAGCCCATGCGTTGTAGAGACAACGCAGCCGAACTGGTAGATCGCTGGTCGACCGAAAAGGATATTGTACCGTGAGGGTCGGTCGACCACGAGAAAGGTCACTTCCTCGGTTCTTGTGTACGATCTGTCAGATAGGGTTACGGTAGTGTGATTTCTCTTTCAAGGAAGACCATGTCTCCACTGAAGCCGACCAATGATGTTTTCGATGGCTGGAGGTGTTGCTGTATGTGAGTCGGCAGTTTGGAGAAACATGCCTTGTACATGATGTCCGAAGCACTCCCCCCATCAATGTATGTTCTATGAATATCGTGGTCTGCCACATTGGCGATGATGACCATGGGACTGAGTGTCGGCACGGCCGTGTCTAGTGCTGGGAAGGAGATTGGCTTGTTGGCCCAACTTTCTCTTCTGAGCCTCGGTCTTTTGCTGCGAGAAGTGTGTGTCATTAAGATTGGGGCATTGTCATTTTTCTTCTCTTTCTTGTTCTTTTGTTCCTTGATTTCTTTCAACAGGTGTGTCAGCTGCCCTGTTTTTACTGCATGGCTGATCTCCTTCTTCAACTGATGACACTCGTCTGTATCATGACCTCTGTCAAGGTGGAAATCATAATATTTGGCCATATTTTGGTTGGTTGTATTGGAGCCCATTGTTCGTGGTTTATCAAATTGCCGACTGGCATCTTCTGTCTACAAAATTTCCCTGAGAGTTTTTGTGAGGTTGGGGTATTCTCTTTTATCGTTCCTCTGGCTGGAAGGAGACGGTCGGTCATAGGGTGTAAAACCGGAGTGTCGCCGATCGTCTCGGCTGCCTCTATCTCCCCCCGACTGCCAAGGTCGGCGGGAATCCTGTTGTGCTGTTGTCGACCTTGTGACCTTTGTTGTCCGACAGACGATTTGTCTCGGAGTTGTGCTGCCTCCTCACCTCGGATGAAGGCCTCGGTTCGGTCGAAAGCTTCTTGGATCATCGCCGGAACTCTGGCACTCATCTCCTTGATCGGTTGCCTCTTTCTTAAGCCATGGATAAAGGCTGAAATTTTTTGTCTCTCTTCGGCGTGGCCGATGGTCAGAGATTCGGTTTTGTATCTTTCAAGGAAATCTCAGAAAGACTCCTGGTCTCCCTGTCGGATATTGTGTAGCTCGATGGGGTCTTTTGTGCACTTCTTCTGCTGGCCAAAGTGTTTGGAAAATAATTGTTTCAGCTGGGCGTAGCTGTCGATCGAGCCATCAGGGAGAGAGTTGAACCAGAGTCTAGCTGGGCCTGAGAGGGTCTTCACAAACATCTTGCACCACACGGGAATGGACCACTTTTCTATACTTGCAGCCATTTGAAGGCGTGTAAGTGATCCTCTAGGTCGGTGCTGCCGTCGTATGTCTTTACTGCACTTGGCAGCTTCGTCTTCGGTGGGCATTCGAAGCTCTCTATTCGTTCAGTGAATTTGCTTTCTTCCTCCGGGATGTAGGGTAAAGAGAAATCGTTGGCACTGGCATCTCTTGGTTCCTCTACCCATGTCGCTGGAATTTCGACTCTGGCATTTAGCTGTGGCCGAGGGCCTGTGATAAGCTGGTGCGCCATATGGGTTCATGAACGACGGGTAGGGGTAAAACTGGTGGCCCGGAAACGACATTGAGTGTTGCTGGTTGAATGGGAAATGTACTGGACCCGAGGTGCTGTGTGTCGGTATGGGACCTGCTCTGATCTTTGGGGTTGGTGCTGACACTATAGGTCCCGATGTCTGAGTCGACACTGTTGTGTTGTCGGTCACGATAGCTTTCAGCCTCGGTTGGCTAACGTCACCTCCCGGTGGTGGCGGCATTTCGCCGTTGATGATGGGGTTTTCGTCGTCGAAGGATAATTGTACACGTATGCCCTTTGCTCTCTCGGCTGCTACGTGCTCGTTCATCATCTGTCGGAGCTATAGGAAGTTTCGGCTCACCAGTTCTGGTGTGAGCGTCAGGGTTTGGGGATCGGTGACGCCAGATGATCCGGCCATGTTTCTTCCGTCTGGGGTGACGAAGTTTTCTTCGGAGTTTCGTTCTTGATGGTCAGGCATCCTGGAAATTGTGTTGAGGACCATACGGATGGCGCCAATGTAGAATCGGGCTACCAAGAGTGGCTAGATAGACTGAAGTCTGGACGAACTACTCTGATAGAACGACTACAAGGATGGGAGAACAGTCAGCCTTCGGTCTTGAGGGTCTCGGCTCGGCTGTTATCTGCAAAACAAAGAAACACCGTTGTTCTTGGAGGGCAGGACAGGGTGTCCTGCGACCAAGCTAGGGCGTGAGAATAAGTCTGCGTTTCGAGAGATTAAGTGTAATCAGGTCGAAGCTAAGCGCATTGAATGAGATCTAACCTGGTGGTTGGGGTGTATTTATAACCCTCAACCTTTGTCTTGTATCGTCATTAATGCTAATTGCCCAAAGGAGGTATGCTGCAGGTCTGCATCTTGGACTGTGCCACGTTTCTGCAGTATACATTTTGGGTAATCCCATTAAATGTGTGGTCAGGTCGGGTGTCGGCCCGCCGACCTGCCTACTTGTGGGAACGTTGGTCTGTGGTGTCCATCTCGGACTTGTAGTGCTCGAGTGTCGGCTGTCGTATGTGCCGTCTGGCCGACACTGATCGGATGGTTGGCCGGCTCCTTCGGAGTCGACCCTTGACATGTATTATGTGTCGACCCTGATGAGGGCCGACTCTCTTTCTTGTGTTGTCTGTCGGCCGGCAGGTTGCGAGGCCGACACTCGTGACTGCAGTGTTTTGGGTTGGATGTGTGCGTTAATCTCCTTGTAACGTCATCCGACCCGGACACACGTCATCACTTGGCAACCCGAAAACCAATTTGATCAATTTATTATTATCCCATGCACCAATTGTAAGAATCCCTCACACCCATTAGTTAATTAAACTACTAAATTGGAAAGATTCATCAACAAAGCTCGGATGAATCCACCCATAAAACAATTCGATAAAAATACTGAAAGCTTCGAAAACTTAAACAACCCAATGATGAATGGAAAAAGGATGAATAAAAGTGCAAACCTGTGCAAGTGAACCAAAGTGAAGAAATGAATATGGCGAAAACAATGATGGATGATGAGAATCAAGTGGAGGATCCGAAGGAATCCATTGCTTGATGCTTTATTTGCTTATTGTTGCTGAGAAATGATGCGCAGACATAAATACACCAAATTAGTTATTTAAGGTCAGCCAACTCATTTCAAGATTTCAAAGTTAAATCCGAATTCAAAGTTAAATTTCAAGAATACAGCAAATGATAATAAGGGAAATGAAAAGGGTGAATCTTCAATCAGTAGTTGTCAAGAGCAGATGAGAAGCTTCGAGGATGTAACAAAATTCGATTTCAGGTGAAGTTGAGAAGAAGAAATGAAATGTCGACCGTCCATAGAAAAACCGTCACGTGGATAGAAAAGTAAAAATGAAAAAATAAAAAGAAACTGGAGCTTCCAAACCTCGAGATTGCGCAGATTATGATGAAATGCAAAGTACAAACTAGAGGTGCACAAAAAAAAAACGGTTAACCGAACCGGCCCAGTTTTTAAACCGAAACTGAACCACTTAATAACCGGTATCCCAGGAACCGGTTATGAACCGATACAACCCGCCGGTTATGAACTGGTTAGGGGTATCTAGGCGCGAATCAGTTATAAATCGGCTAACCGGAACCGTTTTTTCAGTAGGGTAATAACCGGTTAACCAGTTATTAACGTTAAAAAAACAATTTTGAACGATGATGAACGGTCATATGATCGTTTCCAGCCGTTGGGGAGCACTTTTTTCACTTTTAACCCCTCAAACACATATAAATAGGTGGTGGTGGTAGTTTTATCACAAAACTTCAAACACATTTTATAAACATAAAAAACGCTCACAAGGTTCACGATGGCGGACAACAACAATCTCACGCTATCCCCAACAACGAAAACGTGTGCTTAACCCACAACGTGAACAACCAACGGTGGTCACGCTCGTTAACTTGAGGGGCGATATTTGGGAAGATTTTGATTGTCGTGAGATGTCAGATGGCAGGAGGAGACCACACGTTGTAAAAGATGTGGTTAGATGTTTAAAGCCATTTCATACACTTGTATGCGCAAACATGTAACTCGGATGTGCCAGACAAGACGTTGAAAACACTTAAGTTTCTTATGTGTGTATCCGTATTAATTAAGTGTCTTATGTGTGTTTAAGTGTGTTGTTCGTATTTATTATGTTTAAGTATTGTTCGTATTAATTTAGTTTAAGTGTTAGTGTTGTTTGTATTAATTAGGTGAGTTGTTTGTATTAATAAAATGTCGTTTGTAATAAAAATATTTTTTTTTAAATATATTTAGGAAAACTTAACTTTTTAGGACATAGAGGAAGAGGAAGAGTTGGTCGTTACTATGTACAATGCTACGAAAGAAACAAGGACTGATGATCCAAAGGGTCCCGAAAGCGATGCTTACTGGAAGCGAGTAAAAGAAATGTTTGACAACGATCGGGCAGATGAAATGTTTGACGATGATATGGGGTTATATATATGATCTCACTTCGTCAACTCGTACGTTGGAGGAAATAAAGTGGAAATGGACAATGATCTTCAACGGCTTCAACTTATGTACAATGATCGGGTGATGATGTGTGAAGAAGAAGATCCAAATCAGAGTCATCATAACGAGCACACTGTTGCCCAAACTGTAATCGAATATGAACGGTTATATAAAAGACCGTCTGCTTATCTAACAATTTGGAAGTATTTAAGTTTATAATTTCAATAATGTAATTTATTATTAATTTTATAAGTGTTTAGTTGAGTTTTGGTACCTTTATTTTTTGTTTAGTTTAAAAAAAAAATTATTACAAAAACCTTTTTTTTTCGCCGGTAATAGGTTAACTGGTTCATTTCTAAACCGAAACCGGTTTTATAGATTTGACTTTTTTTTTTGGTTAAAACGGTTAATACCAAACCGGTTTATTCAACAAACCAGTTTTCTTTTTTATAAAAAAAAAACTGGCCGGTTTTTTCAAAAACCGGTTAACCGGCCAGTTACCAATTTATACACCTCGAACCAGCTAGAGTAAATCCACTTACTAAAAATAGCCCATTTCCCTTGCTTTTAACATAAAACCATCGATTGCAAAATTGCAAATAAACATACAAGTTGTTGTTAAGTGTATTATATGATTAGTGAAAAGTTTATTGTAGACATCCCCATAAGTGTTGACAGGTAGACACACCCTTTTTCACCAATAGATCTCTTGATCTAATGATTGTGATTAATTTCTTTTTTTATCTTTTTTTCTTTTTTTTACACTTTTCATACAATTTCGCATGTGAAAAAAATAATTTCTTTTTTTTTTCTTTTTTTCTTTTTTTATGTTTTTATGTTTTTATTTTTTTATTATTTTTTCTTTTTTTCAAATAATTTCGCAGGTGAAAAAAAAAAGTTGTAGACACTTTTGCATATGGAATAGCTCTTTTTCACATGTGAAATTGTTTAAAAGGTGTGAAAAAGGAAAAAAAGAGATTAATCACAACCATTAGATCAAGAGATCTAATGGTGAAAAAATGTGTCTACCTGTCTACACTTATGGGGGTTGTCTACAATGAACCTCACCCTATATTATTATATAGAAATATATATAATATATATACTTTCTTTTTATATAACTATACGTTAAATAATCATACTAAAATACAATATATTTTTTATATCTTTTACCAAATGATATAATATAATCATATATAAAATACTATATTCAAATTGAATTCAAATTACAAAAGCTGAAAGTTTGAAAAGATATATGAATTAGTGCCATAATAATTTAGGGACAATTAAAACTATATTACTTTTTGTTGTCAATTCGTTTTTCAAATGATTGGTCTTAATCATTTACACCTTATAATGTCTTCATCCAATCTTACCAGTTTTAGATACTCCAAAATATTCCATTATGGAAGACTATACTAATTCAACTTTAGTATTTAACAAGTGCGTTAACCCGCGCTTCGCCGCGGAGTTGACCCGTTGGCATTTGCTACTGATTCTGTGCTTTGTAAAATCAGAAAGAAACACTAAGTCCAACATAATCGTCCGAACATGCATAAAAACATATGAAAATAAAAAACAGAAGCCCAAACAAAACACAGCGGAAAAACATCTATTAACAGCTAAATTGACATCCTAAACTCAGAGATGAAGTGGCCATCGGAAAAATTTACAATACTCAAAATTGGAACTCACACTACTGGAAGCAGATGAACACCAAATTTAAATAAGTAACATGGAATAATCACCAAGCAATCTCACACAAAAAACCCCCTAAATATGCACTTATGAACAAACATTTAAAGAATTAGCCTCAATAACCTTGGCAAGTGCATAACATTCAATATTTAATTGTCCACTAATGCTCAATAGCTTGAAATGAAATTAACCTACTTCCCTTGAGTGAGTTGAACCGTAGTCTCATATCTTGGTCCACCCTTCCTAGTTGCTTTAATCAGTTGTTTCCAATTAATAAAATATCTGTATAAACTAATATTAACAGTGAGCACATATTGTAGAAGAATAATGGCGTTGAAAAAGACACAAACGTAAGGCTGCGAAAAAGACACAACCGTAGCCTACCATGACACTACAAAAAGTGATCAATCACATGAATAAAATATATATTGTAAATGAACAATCTCACCCTAATGAAAGTAGAGATCCCTTAATTTTTCACAAATATTGTCCTAAGAGAAGAATAATAGCAGATACATTATAGGCACATATTGACCGAATGTGTTGTAAGAGTTTATGAAGCACACCGTATAAAGAAAAACAAAGAATGTTAGCAAATATTCATGTAACCTAACATGAATAATCAATCATACGAACCAAAACTAATAAATCTAAAAACTAATTCATGTATACATTGTTTGATGTAGATAGTTCCTATTATGTTGGTAAGAACACAGTTTGAATGACTTAAACACTTTCAATAACTCCCTTAAGAGCAGATGATAAGTATAGGCTGTAATATCCCCAAGTGTAGTTTTAGTTGCACCTCATATTTTACCAAACAACAAAAAATTGCTTTGTATTCAAAGATCTTTTGGAGAGGGATAAATAGGCAAACCCATTTAACCTAAAAGAAAATGCACTACCAACTAATTTTTTGTTTCATCCAACCTTAAGAGACTCTGCAAGAATTTAAGAACAAAGGGTATTTGAAGAATTTAAGAACAAAAATTATAAGTGAAATAGGCAACCATTTGCAAATTCTGCAACACATTAGACACCCATCAGACTCTGCAAGAAACCATGTAGCTTACGACATAAATAACTACAATGTTAAAATTAAATAAAGAAATAAAACCAAAGAAGACTATACCAACGTCTAGCTTTCACCTAGCGTAAGCTTGACACTATCAACAATTATAAGTAACTAAATAATATATGTTTGGGATATATGTTCTTAGTCAACAAATGGTTCATTTGTTATAACCCCCATGTCGCTTAAATTCTTCAAATAAGCACCTTATTCCTATCAACTGTAAATCTCATAAGTTAAGAACTTCTTAGGCTATGGTTTCTTTGTGATAACCCTATTCCATCGAGATTTTGAGATGGTACACCAAGTCCATATGTTAATTATAGTTGATTTCCATACCTCTTCACTTTCTCCTAAAATAAGTCACAGATCCACACAAAAACCACTGATTGCCTTTTTGATTCATAGATCAATTAGTAAACAGACTACATCAACAACAAACCTACAATGTTTGTTACGTAAGCAAACAAAAACCACTAATCTTGAGGGTGAAGAGCAAAAATTAACTACATACATGTAAATAGTTATTACCTTCTGTGCGACAGTTTTGGAATAAACATGATAGTATGATACTTGTTTTTTCGGTCACAATTGTTGTTCATGTTGGATGGATGCCACTGAAGCTGCAATATATTGTTTTCATCAAATTAATTGAATGCATGTTTGAAAATATACTAAATGGCTTTGTCAATATCAAATAGGTCGACACACAATTGTTAAGAACCGAATATAAAACTGTTGCATTATAAGTTATAACAACCAATTGAACAAAATCAGAAACAAAACAAAAGTACCTTGTTTCGTAGCAATGATTATGTGTACTATAACTGCACAAATCCAACCAGCATGAAACAAATCAGGAAATAAATATTAGAATAACAGTCCTGAATATCTATATCCAAACAGTTGAAGAGTCCTCAATAGCAATGATTAGAATAATAGTCCTCAATATCTATATCCAACCAAAATGCTATGAATCTAAGAAATTATATGTGTCCTACAACTCGCACCATGCCCCCATATTTGTTAATAGGGAATTAGGAAAACGAAATAACACTACAAAGACTAAATTTAGAGTACATGTGCTTATACTTCGAGTAATCATAAGAGCAATACTAATCTATATTTTGAAAAGCAGAACAATATGATCTAAAGAAACCAAAAATTTGCCCTCCAACTTTGAACCATACATGGACTCCTAACAGAAGATTAAGTAAAACTAAATAACATGACCAAGACCTACTAATCATTGGAAGCAAAATCGACTTAGCCCTAATCAGAATAAAAAACAACTCACCCATCAGCTCATATTTGTAATCCTTTGTAATCAAAGAACCTACAAAAACAAACCTAAAATCAGACATTCAAAATCAAATCTAAACAGAAAGAAAAAACGCCATGCCTGCAATAAGAATAAAAAACAACTCATCCATCAGTTCAAAGAAAATAACAGTCACTAATTTTAATTGTAAGAAAAATGAGATGGAACCTGTGAATGGGTGAAATTAGGGCAGATCAAGAAGACTGAACCTGTGAATCGGTGAAATTAGGGCAGAACATAATTCAAACAAAGAACACAACTCGATCAGGAACCATAACCATCGACGGCCACGCAGGCCTGCAAAATATAGGAATATCTTAAGAGAATAAACCCTAAATCGGGTGAGGAAGGAAAAGCAAGCGAGAATACCTAAAAACGACGAAGGAGCGCCTCAATGACGAAAATCGATCTCCATCTTCTCTTCATCGGAAAATCAGAAGGTACGTCTGTGTGCGTATTGAGAGAGAGGGGAACAGAAACTGATCTCCATCTTCTTTTCATCGGAAAATCGAAAGGTAATTCTATGTGTGTGCGCATTTGAGAGAGAGGGGAACCAACGTGCGTTTGAGAGAGAGTGAACAGATATTAGGTATGGAAGATTTGATTTGAAGAACGGATAGCAGGTACGGAAGATATGGAAGATCGCGAACGTTTACACGGCAGCCCAATGAAACCTTCTACCGCATTGAGTCCTTGTACCCAAAGCAACAAATCTTGTAACATATAAAATATGCATTGACAGCTTGTACCTTATGTTTGAAAAATTGTACCACAGGTTGTCTTATGTTAATATAGGGTAATTCATATAATTAAGTCTCCAAAAATACAAGTTAAGAAAATGATATCTTCTTTTTAACTTTATAGGTACAACAATGGAGAGGTACCTCCAAGAAAATTGTATTTATCTTCGTCTTCATCTTCATACTCTAATATATAATTACCACTCTTGACATATGTCAACACTAAATTCATTCTCATAAAAGTTTCACTTCCAAATTTACTCTCTAATAAAAAAAATTTATTGGAAATTATATCATATTTTATAATCATGTTATATTTTTATTTACTTATATTTACGGAATTATGATAATCACATATTAATTTGTATTTTATTTTTATTTAAAATTATTTTTTTAAACTATTATTGTTTTATTCTAATAAGTATTTAGAAACTTATAAATATACAAGTAGAGACATGATCTAAATATTATTTTTTGATAAAGAGGGTAAAGTCACCAAGAGACAAGTCACCAGTACCATTTATGAATTATAATTTTAGCTTTTCATTGTAATACGTTATTCCGGTAATAAGAAGATTATGTATGAATTATCAGTTATATATATGTTTTAATGATTCAACCCGTATAACATACGGGTTCTATCCTAGTTCTTTACTATACATATAATTATATTAACCGATTATACAAATTGTCCATATCGTTTTGTGAGGTCAATTTTAAAAGTCAAACAAAAGTCTAACAAAAGTTCAGGGGCTATTTTTTATATTTTCGAACTACAGGGGCCGTTCGTGACAGTCTGTCTTGATGTTTTGTTAAGAAGTCTTTTAGCTGGAAAATTAGTCGTTATTGTTAGTTAGGCTATAAGAGGTTGGGTCTATCATGTTGCTGTGTACTTCATTGTATTTCCTTTTCCTTCTCTAATCATTCGTTCTTAATTCCAATAAATGATTGTGTTTGGCTTTTAATATTTATTCATATCGTTCTTCGATCATCACAATTGGTAACAGAGCCATGTTAGGGTTCGAATTAAAGAATCGAAGGTGCGAATTCGTGTATTTCCGTAGTTAACAAATTCAATGGTGTCAAAAAAATTCGAATTGGATAAATTCGATGGTAGGAACGGCTTCAGCTTATGGCACATGAAGATGAGAGCAATCTTGGTGTTCCAGGGTGTAGCCGACACATTGTTGGGTGAATCAGAAAAAACAGAAGGTATGAAAGACAACGATTGGCGTGAACTGTTAGACAAAGCACATTGTGCTGTTGTTTTAACTCTTGGGGATAAAGTCTTAAGAGAGGTCACAAAGGAAACATCACTTGCTGGCATTTGGCTGAAATCAGAGAATTTGTATATGACAAAATCTCTTGCTAACCGACTGTATTTGAAAAAGAAGATCTACACATTCCAATTGACTCCAGGTAAGTCTCTAGAAGAACATATAGATGAGTTTAGTAAACTAGTCATTGATATGGAAAATATTGATGTAAATATTGATGAAGAAGGTCAAGCATCTACACATTCCAATTGACTCCAGGGTAAGTCTCTAGAAGAACATATAGATGAGTTTAGTAAACTAGTCATTGATATGGAAAATATTGATGTAAATATTGATGAAGAAGGTCAAGCAGTGTTATTCTTTGTCTAGTTTGCCCGCTTCATACGAACATTTTGTGGATACACTAATATTTGGTAGAGATACCCTCTTTATGGATGAAGTATTGGCAGCATTCAACTCAAAGGAACTTGAAAGGAAGAATGAGTTGAGTGAAGAGACTAGTTAAGGATTGGTTGTTAGAGGTATGTCTGAAAACAGGTTTGATAAGAAGAGAGACTTTAAAAGATCTAAGTCAAAAGGTAGGCTGAAGTGTTTTGAATGTGGCTATGAAAAGTATTTCAAAAGGGATTGCCCTGAATAGAAGAAGAAGAAGCATGATAAGGGGTATAAAATAACCATAATAATTCAAATCATGATGAGACTTCTGAAGGATATGAGTCATCTGAGGTGTTAGTAGCTGATAACACAAGAGGAGGTGATTCATGGATTTTAGACTCGGTTTGTTCGTTTCATACGACTCCTCACGGGAATTATTGTAAAAGCATTAAGAATGAAGACATGGGAACTGTGAAGTTAGGAGATTACAAGGAGTGTAAGATCAAGGGCATTGGTTTTATATCTCTTAATCTTAATAATGGGTCTTCCATTACACTGTAAAATTTCAGGTATATTCCTAAATTGACTAGATATTCAATTTCTCTAGTAACTTTTAAGGATGATGGGTGTAGTGTAAGTCTCAAAAATAGGAAGGCTAGGGTAGTTAGAGGTTCCCTGGTAAAGATGTCTTGGTCAAGGGGTACGAACAATATATACTTCTTGGATGGAAAGGTGCAAGAAGAAGTAAATGCTATTGTAGAGAGTAGTGAAATTACTAAATCAGTGATGTGGCATAGAAGGCTTGGGCATATCAGTCAGAAAGGATTAACAGAACTATGTAAGCAAAATGTCTTAAGTGGCCTAACTAAGATCAGTCAAGAATTTTGTGAGCATTGTGTTTTAGGCAAGGTTCATAGAGTAAAATTTACTAGAAGTTATCATAAGTCAAATGGCATACTGGATTATGTCCACTCAGATTTATGGGGGCCTGGTAGGACATTGACACTAGGAGGAGCTAGTTACTTCTTATCCATAGTTGATGATTACTCTAGGAGAGTATGGGTCTATCCATTTAAAGCATGAGAATGATTGCATATAATAAATTCAAGAAACGGGTTATTGTGGTAGAAAATCAGACTGATAGAAGGTTTAAGAAACTTAGAATTGCCAATGGGATTGAGTTTTGTAATGAGGCCTTTAATCAATTTCGTAAATCTAAAGGGATAGCAAGGCATCTTACTATCCCCGGTACCCCACAGTAGAATGGCCTTATAGAAAGAATGAATAGTACCCTATTGGATAAAGTGAGATGTATGCTCTTCAGGACTAACTAAAAGGTTATAGTTTCCCACTCGGGAAATGAGACTCATTCTATTATTCAAATGATTTTCTATGTAAAATCTTTATATGTTTTATTATATCCAATCCTTGTGATTCATGTTTAATGATTCTGTACGACCCTTCGGTGTTGTATCGCATCATATGTTATTCTATGATTTATGTTGTTTACTTATGATTCTATTTCATATATCCCCTTCTGTTTTATTGATAACATGAGTTTCAAAATTTCATGATTCTATCCCTAATTTAGAGTTAAACACGATTTGCGTCCCTGTGGTTTGGCGTTTTTAACCTTTTGAGTCCATTTTCAGATTATTAACAAATTTCCCTTCATGGTAGAATTTTTTTGCCATTTGAGTCCCCAAGACTAACGGAGTTAAAATTTTCAGTTAAGTAGAAGGGCATTTAAGTCAATCTACCATGAGGGACTACTTATGTAACTTTATAGGGTTTTTTAAAGTTAAAAGGACTATTTTATAATTACCTTTAAATATTAAAAAGTTTATTAAAATATTAAAAATAAAAATTTGTTAGCCTATTTTCTCTGAGCCACCAATGGTCTGTAACCCTCTTCTTCATCTACACACCACCACCGACTGCCACCGCTGTGCTAGCACCACCTCCACATTTTAATAAGAAGGGCACTCAATCATCGTCCAATATCACAAATATCATCACACTACAAGGAGATCAACTGGGGGGTTAACACACCAGATTTTGTGAAGGGAATGAATCATAACAAAATTTCTTTACCGGGATTACGAATCAGAGTCTAAGTTGGTCCACTACGTCAAAAAGTGGCTTTGGCCATAGTTTTTTTTAACGCATAGCCACTGTTTTGTAAAAAACGTGGCCAAAGGTAAAAAATACTAGTTTTAGCCACACATATTTTGTACCCGTGGCCATATATATAGCCTTTGGACCCTTTTAGCCACGTATTTTTTTTGTTTATGTGACAACAACAATCAGGTGCAGTGGCTTTAGTCACTGTTTTACAAAAACATGTGACCCTTATTTGTCACGCTTAATAAAGAGTGGCGAAATGCACCAAACGGCCACGGAATTTTTATGATTTTTAATTTGTGTGACCAAAAAGGAATGTATGGCCACGTTTAAATAATGTTGTGTGACGGAAGAGTAGATTTTATTACTTAGTAAATTAAAAAAAACAAAACTATTAATTATATATTATGCGTGGCTAAATGTGAGCAATAACCACGCTTTTTACTTAGTTATGTGGCTAAAAACTAGTACATATGGTCACTGTTATTAGGTTGTGTGACTAAATAGTAGGTTGTGAGTGACAAAAATCTATTACATATGGCCACATATATTAACCGTGACTAAATAGTAGCCAATTTTAATTAGTTAATTATCTGTGGTGACGGCGGATATACATCATTACTAGAGGTCAAATCTTTATCTACCACCTCGAGTTTCGGATATAAATCATATCATTAATTAATTAATTGTCGACCATCACCATATACGCCGTTAGCTCTCTCAGCTCTCTGTTTTTTGGTTTATCATGCCACTCTCTGAAAATGTGGCATTTGCGTCCTCTGATTGTGGAAGATAGCCCCAAATACGGTGAGTAATCATCTAAATGACTGAAATTCAAATGCTTTAATGTGGAATTCGCGTCTCTGATTTGGTTATTTTTCTTGAACAGGGGAAGAAGATTTTAGTCTGTTTACTTTGGTGATCTATCACCTAGGGTATTTTGCGAGCCTCAATGGTCGGATACAATACATCGATGAGAGGGTTCGCTACTTCGAAGAGGTGGACATTAACTCCTTCTCGTTCGATGACCTAGGTCAAATGGTGTCTGACCTAGGTTATGACTTGAATGATTTCGACCCCTACTTGAGGATCCCAGGGTTGTCTCTGGATTTTGGATTGGTTCCATTCACTGATGATCCGAGGGATGTTAGGGCCTTGGCCCTGCACGTCATGGACGAGGAGGTCATATCCATCTACCTCGATGGAGATGTGGAGGTGTCTTCCTCCTCCTCCTCCTCCCCCTCTAAAGATAGCTACCCATGGAGAACATGCCGATATGACGATTCAGACAATTTCTCTAGTGGGAGCATGTTTTAAGTTTATGTTGTTTTTTTATTATATATATTTGTAATTAATTAACTGATATCACATCTTTTGGATTATATATGTAATTAATTGTTTATGTGTTATGCATCCGATGTGTCTTTTGACTCTTCTTCCTGAAGAATACTAGTTCATCCGGTTGTCTTCTACATATATTAGGTTGTGTGACTAAATATTAATGTATTATAAGGAATTGTATTCAACCACAATGATTTTAATTCACTAGATAATGGGTTTTACATGAGAATATCCTATAGACTACGAACAGAAATAACAACTTTGGTTATTTATAGTATATATAGTTCATCCTGAAGAACTCTAGTTTATCCGGTTCATCCTGAAGAACTCTAGGTCATCCTGTTCTATTACTGAATAATTAGTCTTGATCCTGAAGAACTCTAGTTCATCCGGTTCTATTCTTCTTCTTCTCTAATGAATAACTAAAATTGATCCTGTTTAATTATAAATCATCTCAGTCCGCCAGGGCAGTGAAACAGTTGTCTAAAAATGTCATCCGGTTCTGTTCATCTACTCTTATTCCAGATGAACTCTTCTTTTTGAGGAATTCTAGTTCATATGGTTTTGTTCTTGTTAGTTCATACGGTTTTTTTCTTGTTCCAATTTACTGAAGAATAAAAATCTATCCAGTTTATAAATCCTGTCATCCACTATTAGACAATCAAAAATTATAAATTGTAGCAAACAAGGCTTGAACCTGGGTCAGTCAAAAAACAAGGCTTGAACCTGGGTCAGTCAAAAGAAAGGAACAAACTACAAGATTAAGAAGAACCATTGAGACAAAAGTGTTCATTGGTTATATTTTAACCAGAACTTATTTAATTACTCGCATCACATAAGAAATAATTGATAAACAAAATTTGCGTTGCTAAAGGTAATAAATAGACACGGTAAAAACAGGATTTGTGTGGTAAAGGTAACAAAATATACACGGTTATCTTGGCCTGACCTTTCCACTTCTTCCCACCATAGCTGGTAGCGTGTCCTGTCTGCCTTTAAATTTCAATTTTTTTGCCACCAAAATCTTCAGTACGAACGTATTTCCTGTTCATCAAGAAAAAAACTTCGATCGATCAATGGTTGCCTTTGGTAAACAATGGAGGATTAGGGGTGTTAATGAACCAGCACCCTACTACGGAAAGATTCCTCGTAAGTGTATTTTTCACTCAACAATGGCTGTACGTTTTTATTTTTAGGGTTTTATGTTTTTTAGTTACTTACTCTCTACTCTGCATGTGGGTTTTTTACAGGTGGTCGGAGGTGAAGATCAATGTAGGGAGGAATTCATTGTTGTTATGTTTTTTAGTTACTTACTCTCTACTCTGCATGTGGGTTTTTTACAGGTGGTCGGAGGTGAAGATCAATGTAGGGAGGAATTCATTGTTGTTTTGTTTAGTTAACTTGTCTAGTTTAGTTTCTTTGTAATGTTGGTCTTTTGGTAGTCAGCGAAACTACCGAGCGAAACTGTTGTTTCGCTCGGTATCTAGATTAGATTGACTCAGTGACAGTTTCGCTTGGCCAGCGAAATTACCAGCGAAACTGTCTATTGATGTGTATAAATTGTCGCCTTTGTGCACCATCTTGTAACTTTTGCAACTTTGAGAACCCTAATACAGAAAATCTGATTATTGGTAAGTTTGGTGACGGCTAGGAGCATTTCATATCATCTTTGTAGCTTGTATTCATCTCTTATCTTTCTTTTGGTTCAAGTTGTGATTGTTCAATACTAGAAACCCATTTTAGCTATTGAAAATCATCTATTGTTGTTATTTCATTGGTTTTCTTCTCAAAACATCATCATTAGCACTGATTAAGATCAGTGAGGACCAACAATATGGTATCAGAGCCTTTGTGCTCTTGATTTTTGGTGTTTTTGAGTGTTTTTGGTAAAACTTTTAAAAATCTATTTGAATCTGAAATCTGATTATTTTGGACTGAAAATTGGTTGTATATTGTGCGTTTTGATGTTCTGAAGCTTATGCAATCAACTGATCATTGTTTCATAGTGATTTGGGTTGATTGTTGATCATTTCTTCTTCAAAAAGAGGGTTTTCTGTTCTGGGCGAAACTGCTGATTATTCAGTGAAACTGTGCCTTCAGACAGCGAAACTATCAAGCGAATCTGTAGTTTCTCTGCGAAACTACCGTGCGAAACTATTCTTTCGCCCGAAATCCGAAGCGAAACTATTGACATTTTTCTTGAACGAAAGTTCAAACCAGTTTCCAGCGAAACTAGCTAGCGAAACTGTGTGTCATCGGGTATTTCCGAGCGAAAGTGTTGCCCGTGCATACAGCGAAACTAGTTGGCGAAACTGCTGAATTGGTTCATTGTTCCCAAGCGAAACTGCTGGCGAAATTTTAAGTTCCAGCGAAATTATTCAGGATTTCCGAGCGAAATTGCTGGCGAAACTATCTCTCCCAGCGAAACTAATCAGATTGTCTTGTTCCTTGTTTGTTTGTGTCTTTCTTATTTCAGGCTGATTTAAGATGGCATCAGGTACCAATGTTACTGACACTGAAAGCATTGCTCCAAACCGACCACCGAGGCTGATCAACGGAGACAACTTTGAAGACTGGAAACGATGTCTGAAATCGTTCTTTCTGTACACCGATTACAATCAATGGTTGTCGATCGTCGACGGACCTCATATTCCAACCATCACTACTGGTGAAGTAACCTAGATCAACACCAAGCCGTCTTCCTTTTCTGAGAAGGATTTGAAACTTATTGATCGAGATCAAAAGGCTCTTGGTGCTCTTTCTCTATGCTTGTCGCAAGAAATCTACAATCGCTTCGCTGAGCACTCTGATGCAAAAAGTTTGTTTGATGCTCTTTGTGAATTTTATGACGGAAATGAAGACCTTGTGAAGGACAAAGAAGCCCAAGAAACTAAAGAATTCAATTCATTCACAAGCATGAAGAATGAAAAGTTAATTGATTTGACAAACCGTTTTCTGACCGTGTCAAGCAATCTGAAGAAGTATGATTCACAACTTACCAACTCTGAACAAATCAAGAAGCTGCTGGATTCTCTTCCACCCGAGTGGAGCATTCATGTTCGTATGCTGAAACAAGAGAGGGGTTTCTCCGATTACAAGCTTATGGATGTAATTAACAAGCTTAAGTCATTTGAGCTTGATGTTCAAAGGGGAGAGTACAATCAAACCATGGGTCCTGCTAAAGTTTATTCTCCGAACTCAGCTCTCATCTCCAGTGTTACACCCAAAGGAGCCTCATCTCAAATTCAATATGCTCATCTTGGGTCTGGTTCATCCTCAACCGCTTCCGCTGTCGCTCAGCAAACATCCCAGATCTCACCCGAATACATGGGATTGTTCTCATTGTTTACTAACAGTTATCAAGCTTTCGCTGCTGGAGAACTTCAAGGTTCGACTCTGACTGCTGAGGATATGTACCAGGTTGACCCAGATGACTTGGAAGAAACTGACCTAAAATGGCAAATGGCCATGTTGACTGTTCGTGCTAGAAAATTCTTCGAACGTACTGGGAGAAACACCTTCAAGAATCAAAATGGAAGAGTTGGTTTCGATAAGGCTAAGCTTAGATGCTACAACTGTAAGCAACTTGGCCATTTCAAAAGAGAATGCCCAAGTCCAATTATTACTGAACCGACCTCTGAGCCTGCAACTCGTGTCATCCCTATCACTGACAAAGCTGAAGCCAAGCCAACCAAAGAAGTGGCTCTTCTGACTAACTTTGACTAGAGTTCGGAGGTCTCTGAAGCTGAGGAAGCCATCAATCAAGCTCTTACAGCTCAAATTCATGAACAAAGCAATGACCACACAATTAACAGCTGTGAGAAGGAAGAAGCTGAGAAGAAGATGAATGAGAAAACTGCAAGCACACCCGCTTGCACATGTGAAAAGGCTCTTGCTGCTGAAAAGGTTATAATGGATCTTTCATATGAATCTGTTCAAGATATGTGCTCTCATCCTTGTAGAATTCGTTTGTTCGGCATCTACAAGGCGAATCGATTGTTGATTGACAACAACAACGAATTAAAAACCATGAACACCCAATTAAAGGAAAATGAAGCAAAATATTTTGTGAAATTAAATGAGGCAATGCATGAAAATGAACATTTAAAACAAACTCTTCTTGCAAAAAATGTTGAGATAAACATGCTTTCTGAAAGAGTTACATTAGCCCAATTTGAAACCTCTCAACTTCAGACTAAGTTAGATAGATGGACCGTTTCTCAAATGAAAGTTGAAGAGATGCTCGTTAAACAACGAGGAGCTAAAATAAAAACCGGAATAGGTATGGAGAACAATGGGAATGTGTTTCCTAAGGTTTATCCTCCTCCTAGCACGCATTGTTATTCACCTACTCCGAAACCTAATCCCCTAAATGATTTAATTCCTAGTGATGCTAACAGTCTGCATGCAGGTCTAGAAGGAGTGAACCATAAGGAGATCAGGGAGGATTATGATAATGGATATGGTAACACAAGTGGGCTTGGATGCGGTAGTCTTAATTCTAAGGAGTCTGTTTCAAGTAGTAGTTCTAATTCCAAGAAGTCTAGCTCAGACAGTAGTGTAGCTAGTAGTTGTTCTTCTTTAGATAGTAGTAGTGATGAGTCAGTGTCTGTTAATCAAGAAAGTTTTGTTTCAAATGAAAATGATCAATGTCATGCAAGTACATCTCAAAACTGCTTCAACAAATTTCTTTCTAATCCAATTCCTTCTTTCACACCAATACGAATTTCAAAACCTACAGAAATTCATGTTTCTCAAAAGAAGAAATCATCATTAAAAAATAATGCAAAGATTTTAACTGATAAAACAAAGATGGATTTTGAAACCAACAGTGACTCTGATTCTAACACATCAGATTGTGAGGAGGAAAGGCTTTCAGAAACTTCCTCCTACACAAGTCACAAATCTCACTGTTTCAGATGTGGTAAGGATAATCATGTTGTTAAACATTGCAAAGAGAAATAAAATCGAACAAACCATGATAGATCCTTTGGCCACAAGGTAACAAGTTTTGTAAAACAATTCCTTGGGGGAAAACAGAAAGTTACAAATCCCGGAAATGCAAAAGTCTGGGTACCTGTTATTAAGTAATTTCTTGTCTTGTATTGCCAGGCACTCCCGAAGAACTCTACAAGTAGTTATTGGCATATTGATTCGGGATGCTCTCGGCATATGACTGGGTTGAAAGACCTGCTTACCAATTACAGGATCGTGGATGGTGGATTTGTTTCTTTTGCAGGTGATAAGAGAGGTGGAAAGATGGTTGGTCAAGGAGATGTGTCATATGGATCTCTTACCTTGGAGCAAGTCAATTATGTTCCCGAATTGCAGTTTAACCTTCTAAGTGTGTCACAAATCTGTGACAAGGATATTCCTGTGCGGTTCAAATCCAATGAATGTTTATTTCTCAAGCCTGAATTCAAAGTGCCCGAAGAGATGGTGGCGATGCGTGCACCTCGCATCAATGACACATATCTGCTGAATATGAAATCCACTGCATCTCACTCTTCGTCCATGACTTGTTTACTTTCAAAAGCTTCTGTATCTGAATGCTTCCTGTGGCATAGACGTTTAGGACACATAAACTTCAAAATTTTAAATAATCTTGTCAAAAACAATTTGGTCCGAGGTCTTCCATTCAAAGATTTTTCTGTCGTTGAAAAATGTCTTTCATGTGCCAAAGGAAAACAACATAAAAAGCCACATAAGCCAAAAGTGGAAAATTCTATTTCAAGTCCTTTAGAATTGCTTCACACTGATTTATTTGGACCTATTAGTGTTCAAAGTCTGGGAAAAAGATCTTACTGTCTTGTTGTTACTGATGATTATTCCAGGTACTCTTGGGTTAGGTTCTTGAAGCAAAAGAGTGACACGACTGAAGCTTTACAGAATATTATCCTGTCCATGGAAAGCTCAAGAAGCAAGAAAGTCAAAGCAATCAGAAGCGACAATGGAACTGAATTTCGTAATCAGATCTTTGACTCTTTCTGTGCAAACAAAGGGATTCTTCGACAATACAGTGCTGCATGAACTCCGCAGCAGAATGGAGTTACTGAAAGAAAGAATCGCACACTCGTGGAAGCTGCTCGTACAATGTTGATTGAATCAAAGCTGCCGATTATCTTCTGGGCTGAAGCTGTGAATTGTGCGTCCTATGTGCTGAACCGTGTCCTAATCGTGAAGGATAAGATGAAGACGTCATATGAGCTGTATCATGGAAGGAAGCCACTGATCGATTTCTTCAAGCCGTTTGGATGTTCGTGCACATTGCTGAATACCGAAGCTCAAATTACGAAATTTGGAGCCGTCTCTGATGAATGTTTCTTTATGGGGTATTCTTCTTCTCAAAAGGCTTATAGGGTTTATAACAAACGTACTCGCATTGTGCAGGAATCCTACTATGTTGACTGGCAAGAATCAAACACTCCCAACACCGGGTCTGGACCAGAATGGTTTTATGATTCAGATACTCTGTTCAAGTCATTCAATCTTCCTATCCTTGCTGAAGCAAATGACAATCCTCCTCTTGTCGTTATCACCCCTCACTCCGAAATTCAACAAAACCCATCCTCACCCTCACCGCCTACCCATCTACCCGACTGTCCATCTTCCTCTCATGAATTATCCCATCAAACCTCCGAACCCGCTCCCCTCAACCTTGACTCAAATTTCAAAACCTTAAAAAATCATCCTCATGACCTCGTCATTGGTTCTATTACGGATGGAGTGAGGACTCGTCATCAGTCTGGATTGATCAATGAATGCTTGTTCGCGTGTTTTCTGTCTCAGATCGTTCCTAAAAGTATAGAGGAAGCTTTAGCTGATCCAAGTTGGGTGGATTCTATGCAGTCTGAACTACAACAGTTCAGAAAGCTGAAGGTGTGGCAACTAGTGGATCTTCCTGAGAACAAGGTTCCAATCGGTACAAAGTGGGTCTTCCGGAACAAGCCAGATGATAGAGGTGTTGTGATTAGAAACAAGTCAAGGCTCGTGGTTCAAGGTTTTTATCAAGAAGAAGGCATTGACTATACCGAAGTGTTTGCACCTGTTGCACGTATTGAGGCCATTCGCATTTTCCTGGCTCATGCTGCACACAAGGATTTCAAGGTGTACCAGATGGACGTTAAGTGCGCTTTCTTGTATGGGGACATTGATGAAGAAATCTATGTGAATCAACCTCCTGGCTTCGAAGACCATGAATTTCCTGACAAAGTGTACAAGCTCGACAAATCTCTCTACGGTTTACATCAGGCTCCCAGAATTTGGTACGAAACTTTGACGCAATATCTTTTGGGTAAAGGCTTTACACGTGGCTCCATTGACATGACGTTGTTCAAGAAAGAGGTCAACGGTGAAGTGCTGATCGTTCAAGTATATGTAGACGACATAATTTTTGGGTCAACAAATGAGAAGCTATGTCGCGAGTTTGAGGAAGTAATGAAGGAGAAATTCGAAATGAGTATGATGGGGGAAATGTGTTTCTTTCTGGGCTTGCAGGTGGAACAAAAGCCAGACGGTATTCTCATTCATCAAGAGAAGTACATTCTGGAAATGCTGAAGAAATACAAGATGAACGACGCTTCGGCTGAACTCACTCCTTTCACATCTCAGACGTGTTTAACTCCCGACAGTCAAGGAAAGCCGGTCGACCCCAAGCATTATCGATCAATGATTGGGTCTCTTATGTTTCTCACAGCCAGTCGTCCGGACATCACTTTTGCCGTATGCTACTGTGCTCGTTATCAGGCTGACCCAAGGGAATCTCATGAAAAGGCCGTCAAGCGAATTTTCCGTTATCTGAAAGGTTCATCAAGATTGGGTCTTTGGTATCCTAGGGGTGGAAGCTTTGAACTTAACTCTTATTCCGACAGTGATCACGGAGGATGCAAGCTCGATCGTAAGTCAGTTTCTGGAGGATGCCAGTTTCTGGGGGAATGTTTGGTTTCATGGCAAAGCAAAAAGCAGACAACTGTCTCTTTATCCACAGGTGAAGCTGAGTACATCGCTGCCTCAAGTTGCTGTTGTCAAGTGCTGTGGATTCAACACCAGATGATGGATTATGGAATCAATTTCCTTCATACTCCGCTGTTCTGTGACAACGAAGCCGCTGTTGGAATCTCCAAAAATCCGATTCATCATACAAGAACGAAGCACATCGAAACCAGGGTTCATGCAATCCGTGACGCTCAGGAAAAAGGGTTTATCAATGTTATTCCTATTGAAACCAAGGCCCAGAAAGCTGATATTTTTACAAAAACCTTTGATAAACCCCGCTTTTATGAACTTATTAAGATGCTGGGCATGATTTCCTTTTAAATAAAAAAAATAAATAAATAAATAAATAATTTTAAAGATTTTGTACATATTCTTTTAAATTTGTTTTATTTTAAATTTGTCTTATTTAGATCTGCTTGCTAATTTCTCGTTGTCTTGAAACAGGTGGCTGTCACAGTTAAGCGTGTTGATTGGCTAAATCCCAAAATCAATAAATCAATGATCACGTCATCTACATTCACATGATTTCTGGCCAATCATCACTCGACATGATCCAGGGAGTACTTTCGTTATATTTACCTTGCATTTCTCTCATAACTGCTACTAATGTCTTTATTGCTATCTTGTGGGGGAAATTGGGGGTAAATCACTCTAAACCTGCTTTAATCTCATGAAATCTTTCACAAATATTTTCTTCGAAAGTGTCTCCTTTCAAGGGTTTTTCAAATTTGTGTCAAGTATCGATCGAATCATTTCGTTTTCTGTTTTCTTTTTTAGTTTGCTTATTGAAAATCCAAAAATAGAGTATTTGTGGATTTTGGGGGAAAATAAACTAATCTGAATATTCGGTAAATAAATAAATTAAAAAATTCAAAAAAAAAATGAGAAATTGATCCGACCTTGTGAGAAATGATAATACATCAACATGCGTTATCTGCCGTGGATAGAGTAGAAATAAAAGCTGTATTGTGCTTGTATGATCCTTGGGTGTGCATGACTAATATGATATCTATGAGTAGGATATAAACATAAAGCTTGCCTGATATACTCTAGTTTTCATTTCTTGATAAGTGTTGCAAAGATTCTGAAATTAAGAGATGTTCTGATGTACGCATGCTTTGCAAATAAGGCTTTATGCCATTTTTACACTCAACTCAGTGGGTCTTCTTTGCGTGCTTGTGAAGCCGACCTGATCACCTGCTGATTGAGTTTCTGCTTTATTTTCTTGGTGTTTAGTATATATCATCGGACTTTCTCTGCGTGCCGATAAGGCCGACCTGATTGTTGTTGATATATACGTCTTCTGCTTTATTTTTCTTTTTTATTTTCCTAAGTGCATCGGGCTTTCTCTGCGTGCTTTGCGGCCGACCTGATTGCTGTTCACTTAGGGTTCTGCTTTATTTTTGCATGAAACATCATGAACGTATATCTCATTTTAAAAGGATAAAAGAAAAAATCAAGATGAATATGATGATTTGTTAACTTCTTTGATAGAGTGAGGCTGAGTGATCAGTGCATGATTAATACACCTTAAGCATATCCAAAAATGTTAAATACTATTAGTGCATGCTTAATATCAATGTGATGCATTCGGGATCTACTTGACTTGCATGCTGATTAAGTTTGAAATTGAAATGTGTATGATGCGTACTGGTTGATATGATCTCACGTCTGGATCTTTCTCAAATTAAAATAGAGTTTGTTTGTACAGTTGTTTTACTTTTATTTGAAAAGCTCAAAAAGATTTTCTTTCTGCGTTATTTTTGATAAGATCGATACTTTGTGAATAGTATGATGATTTGTGTGAGTTTGTCGGCATTTCAAAAGTTCAAAATCTGAAATGGGTCAAAATTGAAATTTTAGGGTTTTCAGCGAAACTACTGTTTCGCCTGCTTAGTTTCGCCGTATGCGCTTACAGCGAACTTATACTTTCGTTATCGGCGAAATTAATCTGATTGATCAATGGGTCGAGCGAATCTGCTCTTTCGCTCTAGCGAAACTACTGTTTCGCCGAGCGAAACTACGGGCGAAACTGCCCTTGTATTTATGCCCGTCATCGAGAATCTCGGTCATTTTATTCAAAACCCTAGAAAACCTGCAAACCTCATAACCAACTCGCGAAACTTAACTTCGCTAAACTGTTTCATTCTATTCCCCATCTAACCGATAATCGGTTAAGGTAAAACATTTTTCTGGTCATTTCTCTTGAGTTTCAATCCAAACATCACCGTTTTTGGGGTTTTTAAAGAGATTCGGCGCTTATAAAGGAATTATCGGCAACTTTTCTGATGATTAAAACCTCTTTTGAACCTACATTACTCTTGATTAAACGTCTTAAGTGTTCGCTGTTGATTCTGATTGCAAAAACCGGCTTAAATTCGTTTTTCGGAAATTTGAATTCGCACAGTCGCGTCCAGCGAAACTGCGAGTTCATTCAGCGAAACTGAACGAAAGTTCATTTGTCACGAGCGAAACTGTTCAGCGATTATGCCCAAAATTCGCTGACAGTGTCGCCGTGATTCCCAGCGAAACTGCTGTTTCGCCATCTGCGAAACTACAGTCTCGCAGCGAAACTACAGTTTCTCGGCGAAACTGACCTAGTCAGTGTCGCCTCGACTAATGTCGCGAATCTATCTGTTTCGCCGTATGCGACACTATGGTTCCTTAGCGAAACTATTGTTTCGCAGCGAAATTACCATTTTTTTTATTTAATTTAATTTAATTAATTTACTTTAATTTTTTAATTTAATTTAATTTTAAATTCATTTTAACTCACAAAATTTCGGTTTCACCTGCAGAAAAAATGTCCGCCTTAAAGCACGAGCCGCGAAGTAATGTAACTGCGTATCTGGATGATAGATCTGAGAAGGCTATCGGTTTTAGCGATTGCATTGCATGGCTGAAAAAGTCGTGCATTTTTCATGCAATTTCTCATATGCCAATTATTGACGAAAGACACATCCGAGAATTCTGGCTGACAGCTGAGTATGATGTTAAAGCTAAACCTGAATGTATTCGAGCGAAGGTCATGCAGAAAAATATTGTGATCACAATGAAGACTATTGCTGAAGCTCTTAAGCTCGAGGAGGATGTCGGTGATGTAACCAAGTTGAAAGATCTAGATGTGTTGAGAGGTTTTGAGAAAGAGATGGGATATGAAGGTGGTGAGCTATGGAAGACCAAGAAAGAGATTAAAAAGTCCTTAATGTCTAAGGAATGGAGATATATCGCACATGTCTTCATTTCCTGCATAGACGACAGAAAAGGTGGGTCTGACGGTTTGAATCTGAATTGGGCAGAGGCCATGCTGTTGGTGTGTAGAGGAAAGAAAGCCAACATTCCTCAAAGAATCTTTGAAGCGATGGTTTCTAACATCCAAGCTTTAAAGAAGTCAAGATGGCTGTTGTACCCAAGATTTGTGCAAATGATAATTGAGCACCTAGAGCCGGAATTGCCAAAGATGGGTGCGGCTCTTATTGTTAACCCAATGCACCCAAGAATCCTATCCGATTGTGCTGCCAAGAGACAGGATTTCTCCGGATACACCACGTACTTAATGAAACATATGTACTCTGCAAAGAGGTACGAATATATTCAAAAATTGATTGAAGATGAGAACACGAGGAGAAATGTTGGAAAGGAGAGTGAGAATATAAAAGGAAAGAGGAAGCAGTATGTTAGAAGCTCGGGTAAGGAACAAGTAGATGAAATAGAAGATGAACTTGAAAGCTTGGCACAACAAAGAAGGAAATCAAAAGAAAAACTGAATGCACCAACAGAAGAAGAGGTAAGGACAACCAAGAAAAGAAGGGTTGATCCCAGATCAGAGTTAGATGAAGATGTTATCCGCAATGTAAACACCTCTCTGGCAAATGAACTTGGAATGATTAAGACAAAGCTGGTGAACTCAGAGATCAGAGAAAAAGAGAAAGATAAGCAAATCCTGAACATGAATGAGATCATCGTAAAACAATCTTCTCTGATCAAAACATTGATGGTAGAATTGAATGAAATTAAGAAGCATCTGAACTCGCCAAATCAATTGAGTGAAGCTGAGATACATTCAATGACTGACTTCACAAGGTTTACAACTGAAGAAGCTGGTGGGAGTGGTGCTGGTGGAAATGATGAGGCCGGTGGAAGTGGTGCTCCTAACGAAGAAGATTTGGAAGCCATCAATGTAAGCGATGTAAATCTTTACAGTTTTGAAACAGAGAAACAACCTGAGATCGTCCAGGCTCAATTTCTCCATCTTATTGACGAAAGCGATGATGAGGCTGAAGTTGATGATCATTCAGAGCCTGAATGCTACTCTTTGAAAGAAAATTCTCTTACATATCAAGCTAAGATAAGCTCTGTAAGCGAGGAAGTCATTGATCTAAAAAGAGAAGAATGGTTCACTAAGCCGGAGATTGAAGATCAGACCCCTCTATTTCAAAATATCTCACATCCAAGGAAGAAAGATTCTGATAGGCACATCATAAGCTGGAAGTTCAATACTGATGTTCATGCCTTTATGATTAAGAGAAGAGGGGGTAGCATCTCCTATATACGCAAACGTGATAGTTTCAAGACCTTGCCCAGATGGGATCTGAGGAGGTTGGCAGAGCTCCCCCTCATCGATGAAGACAAAAGCATAAGGGCTGAAAATTTGAGAATGATGCTTCAGCAGGCTGCAAAAGACGATTTTGTGTCTTTTGGTTTTATGAAAGGGGAAAGGAAGAAGTCCAAGACAGAAATTGATGAAGCAACCGGAAAGCCCAAGGTCTTCCTAAAATTCAAACCAGCCAAGACTATGATCAGGGTCAGAATTCCAGACCAACAACCTTCAAGGCTGCAGTTATTTAAGAAATGGTTTTACGACAATTTAACCGGTGAGGCTGTCATCAGAATTGGAGAAGAAGCTGAGATTAGACTATTTGACCCTATGGAAGTCTTTTCTTTTAGCAATGATGATTTAAAGACCTTGTGCGAGAATCCTATCAGATATGGGGCTGGAGATGACACAGCAGAAGAGGCAAACTTGTTTGTGAGAGTTGCCAACAAAGCCCGGGGAATTATTAAAGAAATCAAGGATTTAGCACTGAAGGTACGAGCTGATGAAGATAGAATGGAAGAGGACAGGGATCTGGCAAATCAGATGAACAAAACATGGAGCGGTCTTGGAGAATCTACTGATCAAGTTGAAAAGCCTGCTGAATCCCCAGTTGCTAATGAGCCAATGGTTGTGGGGGAATCAGAGGCTGATGTCCACGTTGCTGAAGAGTCTAATGTCTTGGGGGAACCTGATCTGAACAAAGAGCCAAGCCCCAGAGAAGCCGGAGCTGAAGAGTGAAGATCATGAGGCTGAATCCCTCCCTAGGGGGAATATTGAAGATCAATGTAGGGAGGAATTCATTGTTGTTTTGTTTAGTTAACTTGCCTAGTTTAGTTTCTTTGTAATGTTGGTCTTTTGGTAGTCAGCGAAACTACCGAGCGAAACTGTTGTTTCGCTCGGTATCTAGATTAGACTGACTCAGTGACAGTTTCGCTTGGCCAGCGAAATTACCAGCGAAACTGTCTACTGATGTGTATAAATTGTCGCCTTTGTGCACCATCTTGTAACTTTTGCAACTTTGAGAACCCTAATACAGGAAATCTGATTATTGGTAAGTTTGGTGACGGCTAGGAGCATTTCATATCATCTTTGTAGCTTGTATTCATCTCCTATCTTTCTTTTGGTTCAAGTTGTGATTGTTCAATACTAGAAACCCATTTTAGCTATTGAAAATCATCTATTGTTGTTATTTCATTGGTTTTCTTCTCAAAACATCATCATTAGCACTGATTAAGATCAGTGAGGACCAACAGGAGGTTCACCCTCAAGGTCCATCACTGTGGCGATTTCCATCGGAATGCCGCTGGCCAGGATTTGTGGAAAGGAAAGGTAGATTATGTCGACTATGTCGACATTCGCACATTTGATTGTCATGATCTGGATCAAATGGTGCAATACCTAAAACACACATCGATTGCATATTTCCTCATTTACTGGAGGATCCCACCTCTGTCCATCAAATACGGGCTTGAGTACGCTGATTTCATCACTGCCGAAGTTGTAGGGGATATGAAACTTCATCTCTAGGGACCAGAGGGGGAGAGAGAGCTGGATGTGTATTTAATCCGGAACAGGGATTCCACCTACACCTCCGAGTTGGGACCAAGATTGCCGCCTGGTCAAAAGCTGTTTCTTGATGACAGCAGCAGCAGCAGCAGCTTCTTTGTTGATGAAGACTATATGTCGGATGCTAGGTCTTAGCTAGTTAGATAGATTTTTCTATAGGATCTGATGTTAATCTTTGTATAAAGATCAATATATATATATATATATATATATATATATATATATATATTAAAGTTTTTGTTAACTCTTTCTCATGTTTTGTTTTGGTTAACCCCATTAATTATATAGATAGATTTTATCTCAATCATTAAAGTTGATTTTATTCTAAATTTGATTGTTGCAAATAGATTTTATTGTGAACTGATGTGATTTTTATTTTATTGTGAACTGGTTAACCATCCTAGAGAACTTTAGAACTCTATTTTACCCGGTTCATCCTGAAGAACTATAGTGCATCTTCTCTCAATACTCATAAACTCTTCTTCCTGAGGAATTGTAGTTCATCCGGTTTTGTTCTTCTTCTAATTTTGAAGTAAAATTTATCCTGTTTATAAATCATCTCATCCCACCATATCAAAATGCCAACATATACTAACATAACATATGAATATATACTTCATGTAAGATCACATTTATGAGTAAAATGGAGTCTGCTATGATTCATTGAAAATGTGTATGTTATTATAATAGAAGAAAATTGGTTAACCATCCTGAAGAACTTTAGAACTCTAGTTTATCCGGTTCATCCTGAAGAACTCTAGTTCATCTTCTCTCAATCCTCATGAACTCTTCTTAATCACCAAAATCGTGACTGTGTTCAACCGCCACATGATTTTTTCTCCGATCTGTGGTTGGTAGTGCCGAGAACGATGACTAAGATCGGTGAATTACATCCAAGAGTCACGGTTGTCCCGTCGCTGGCCTCGTCATCGCGCCACCAGAAAGGTAACGCCACCGTCCTGAACTCGGATCGAAGCCCTACCACTGCCACCGCTGCTTCCGTATCCTCCTCCGCCAGCACCACCGTAGCCCCCGCCAGTTCTCAAGTCGGACGGATTTGCGCCTCCCGGTCAAGCACCATTAACCTGTTTTGAAACCAAACACCTAGAATCGAAGGAGTTTATTAGTGGGTTAAGATGATGATTTGTGTCCCCAAAATCAAGAACGAGATGATTATTGTTGATGGGGAAGGTGATGTCTTCGCCGGAGATGAGGGCGACGGAAGGCTGGTGGGGTGATTTTGAAGGTGGGAGGGGGGGGGGGGGCTGCCATTATATAATAAATCTCATATAAAGAGGATTTGATCAGAGATGGTAGTGGTGACCGCAGGGGGATTTGATCGGAGATGGTGGTGGTGAATGGTGGTGGAGAGGCTGCTGTTAGGTTTTTAAGAAGAGAAAGGGGAGGTTAGAATATATAAATTTTTTTCTTTAATAAAATTACATAACAGCCCCTTGATCTTGGTAATTTACATAACTAGTCATTTACATGTAAAATGACTGAAATGCCCCTTTCACTTAAAAGAAAAAATCCAACCCCGTTAGGCCCATGGACTCAATTGACAACAAAATGAAAACATGGGGTTCGATTTGTTAAGAAAAATAACCATGAAGCGAGATTTGTTAATAATTTAGGAAATGGACTCAAACGATTAAAACCTTCAAACACTAGGAACGCAAATAGTATTTAACTCCCTAATTTATATTTCATGATGTTTATGCAATCAATTTGCTACCTTCACGATTTTACATATCCCTAATTTTCTATACATACTCCTTGTGTTTTTTTTCTTTCTTTCAAGTACATGTCAATCATTTATTCAGCATGCCATCGTCACCATAGTTATGCTATTGGGTCAGTATTCTATTTTATACTAAAGTCTCATGATTTAATAGAAATCCCCTATGGATGGTCAGACTTTTTTTTCTATGCACTCTCTCACCTTTTTCGCCCATTTTAATACCCTAAACCGCCCAACTTGTTGTGTCAGCCTTATGCTTGCCCATCATTGATTTGGTAGTTATGTCAAAACTATGCTAGCCACACCAGCAATATCAAATATACCCAAAGTACCCAGTGTGGTTATCCAACGCATACCCGCAATGTGTGTCCTAGGCTGGCCACTGCAAGCAATGCTTCGCTCAATCTAGCCTAATCGGGTTGCGCTTAGTCGTGTCTTGACCTCGAGCCTGCAATAAAGTCATACCCTCAATCTAAACTTTTTTAAATCTAGTCACTCGGTCTTCAAGCATCCGGTTCTTGATATTTTATTTTAGCCCCTCGTGATTTCATTGCTTGGTGTACTGCGCCTATTTTGACAAACGAGTTTTAAAGGACAAGAGATCGATCGACTCAAAAACATTTAACATTTATCATTCCAAAATACATTTATGGCACATTTCATTTTAATTTATTTACATGCTGGTGAGTTATTGATGATGAGTTCACGAGTTTACAAGTTTGCATGGTTACGGGATTACATGCTTACAAGTTATCAAGTTTGCACATTAATGAGTCTACGTAACTTTACATGTACATGATTCTCCGTTTTGGAAAATTTTAAGTTATCCATTTTGGAACCTTTCCAAATTTCACGTTTTGATTTTACGTATGCACTTTCAAAGTATACATGTTTAGAAGTTTACTTGTTTAGGAATTTACGAGTTTATGAGTCCACATTATTGGGGGATTGCATGTGTATAACTTTACAACTTTACGACTTCATGAGTAAATAACTCTACATGCTTACACATTCAAAAGTATTCTTTCATGCTCAAGGTTATTTGTAGTTTATTCCTAATTCGAATCAGTACTACGTCCCAAATCAGTAACCGCTATGCCTCGGCGTTATTCATTACTGGCATCTTCAAGCATTTGTTACTTATCCAAAATCATTCTCAAGAAGTTTACCTCAACTAATGTTATTGATGGGAAACTTATCGCACATGACTTACCCTCAAGAACTATTAACCCCTACTTTGAGTCAGCTACTTCTTTTAACATATATATTCTTTTATCTTGAAATATATATTCTTTTATTATCATTACTATTACTACTTATATGCAAAATACAACTTTATTTACATTTCTTGTGAAACAATGAATAAATGTATAAGTGGTTTTGTTTTTTAATTGTTTCTTTTAGTTTTTTTTTTCTTTTAACCTTAAAAGGTTTCCTTTTAAGGTTTTTAATTGTTTCCTTCTAATTGTTTTCTATTAATCTTTAAAGGTTTTCTTTTAATTTGTTACAAGTTGCAACCCCTAGACGTAGTTCTTGACTAAATCACGTTATATTCTCGTGTTCTTATTTTATGCTTTCGTGCGTCGTTGTGTGTTCGCTTACACATGAATCCACTCTCTTACAACAACAAGGTGAGAATAGGTCTCGGTTTGGTATCATTGGTAAATGTCAGTAGTTTCGGTGTTATGTATGAGGTTTAATCTATTCATTACATGATTGCGTAATGATTAGGTGATCTATGTTGTCGGAAATATAAAACCTGATAATTTAAGACTTGTGATAAATCTTTCAAATTGGAATTATTCGTGGTTCACTCGATATCTCAATCGGATAATACTTAGAATCGAGATCAAGAACAGAGCAATTGTTTGCGAACTTCCAGTTGTTTTTTTTTTACCAAATTGATTGTTTACAATTTTAATGATATTCCAGGAAAACTAGCCGAAACTACTTGCAATTATTTTTAATTTCAAACCCTTGTATTTGTCTAAATTACACCAAAATCCATCCGAATCTAATATATATTAATTTCCAGAATATAAAAAGTTGGTGCATTTTTTAACATAACAATTCAACATCATCTACACATTGGACCCCGTTCACAGGGCTGCTTCCCCCCCCCCCCCCCCCCCCCCCCCGAGGCGTTGCCCCATTTGAACTACTTCCACTGAAGTTCTTAAATACTTAAACTTATTTGAAGTATATCATATTTCTATTGGCCAACAAGTTGATCATATTACACTAAAATAGTAACAACTTAGAAGACGATTAAGGGTTATTTTGATTTGGGTAGAAGGCGAGCATCAACATGGCTAGAATTTCATGTACTTGTTTGAGGTTCTCTTCATTTTAGCAATACAGTTGAGTTTTAATTGAATTGATGTTTTAGATCTCATGTTATATCTTCTTCTTTTTTTGGCCGGATAAACATCTTTTCGAAAAAATAATGTTTTTAAACAAACTTCACTAAGATTTTCATGATTCTAGGCAAGTTTATGATAAAGTATGTTTACTATGTTGTCCATGAAGTTTTAAGAGTCTGTATATCTTCTTAAAACATAGTAGGGTGTTGATATTAACACACCAGGTTTTTTGATTCCACACCACCCGTAGGGTACACCACCCCAAGACAGTCGTCCGACGAAGTACCAAAGAGCACTCAAATGTTTTGGGACCCATTTTTAACAGACTAAACCGGACGGTCATTTAATGAATTGTTCAACGACCGTGCGTAAGATAGGGTATTAACACACTACCGGAATTTTGAATCGTTGTGTATCAAGTGTGCATTACATCACTTGTCACTTCTCCTCTAGAAATCATATTATGCATAATGCAACACGCGTACATTATGTTTCTTATTTTCTTTTGCGACCAGGCACATTACAAATGTTCAATGATATGTCACTTACTCTTCAAGCGGCCAAAACTTCGTTCGATATCCTTTTTTGCTACTTCGTGAGCTTTTTCTTTACGTTGCACATCGAGGACCCTCGGGACATGTAAGATATTTGACTAAGGTAGAATATTCGGGATATATTCCATCACACAAATAATATCCAGCTTGTATGTTACTCCTCCTATTTGAAAAGAAGAGTCGGGAGCTTTTCCATCTACCATATTGTTAAAAAATATGATTGATCCAAAACATTAATGTCATTATCAGAACCGACAACACCAAAATGTACGTGCAATATCCACATGCACGTCATATGATGCAACGACTTCGAGCATTAGGGAATGATGGTTGTGATTACCACACATAAACTGACCACTCCACACGTTAGGGCAATTCTTCCACTCTCAATGCTTGCAATCGATGCTACTAACCATCCCGGGAAAACCATGTTGAGCTTCATCCAACTCGTATTTGTTGAATTTCGCTCACCATGGGTTTTCGTAAATATCTTTTTTTTTGTAAAACAAACCATAGCTTTAGAAATTTTATAATAGAACACCTGATTGTTCGTTCGGACATGTTCAAGTATTTAGCAAATGAATCAGCATCACTTCCATATGGCATTTGACGAATAGCGGTAGTGCCTTTTTGCAATGGAGTAAAACGCATTTTACCTCTCGCATCTCCCTTTAAAGGAACCACAGCCCTCACTCTAAATATCTTCAACTATTTTAATTATTGGTCTCAACTCATACGATACCATTGTTTAAATAACTCATCGGTGTACGTTGGATCTTCTATATTATAATATTGACGTAAAAGAGTGTTAATAGCTTCACGATCACGGGTAAAAAGAGCTCTTCAGGCTCACAGTTTTGATAATTCACTCTCGTATAACCAAATTTGAGTACTAGCAATTACTGCTCGAAAAACAAACATCGTCGCCTGAGTTAGATGAAGATGATGATGATGAAAGACAACAATTTTTTTTTTGGAGATATGAGTTGTATGAGAGTATTTTTATATATATGAAAATTAGTTAGTTTTAGTTGATATTTATAGGATTTAAAAAAAAAACAAAATATGATTGTTACAACAGTTAACAGTCATATTCTTCAATTGTGGTCGTGACCACACTTACACAGTTTCACTCACGCAAACCCTCACGCCATAGGTGGCACCGTTCTACGCCGTGAGAGGGATCACGTCGCCTCTCACATCACCTATACCACATGTCCTAATACGAGTAAACAAGTTGATTATGAGCTAATTAGAACACTACATACCACAAAGAGGCCTTTAAGTCTTTCTTTTTAAATCATTACACTTGTTCAAATGAAAAAGAAAAGTATAGATGAAAACCGACAGCCTCTCTAAATCAAATATTTGAAATAATCTATTTTTGTCCACCTCATAATTCCATCGATCCAACATCTGGGTAGTGGGTGGTGGTGCGTGATATCAAGTTAGGTGAGTCATGGGAGTGCGTGCGTGAGTGAGTGATGATGACAGTGATTGTTAATCCTTGCCTTCGAAACTATACATCTTGAGGGGAGAGGGTATGGTGGTAGGGTGGTTTGGTGAAGCTATGCCCATCAACCAATTAGAAGATGTCAACTCAAATTGAGATTTTTGGAAGTCATTTGAAGCCACACCATATAGTATGGTAGTGGTGTGGCTTGGTGAAGTAGTGGCACACAAATCAAAGAAAATAAACAAAGAAGTGAGCGGCTTCATGTGGCTTGGTGGAACCGGAAATCACTCAAAATGGAAACCGCGTGGCTTCAAGCCACTTCACACGGTATGGAGAACCAGATGGAGCCATGCGGCTCCCCTTGGAACCGCTACCCGGCTTCCCACCATACCGCCTCCCCTAACCGGAATTGGTTTTCTAAAGGGAAAAAGACAAAACGGATTTTTTGATCGTCGTTTGATCATTATGGCACGATTAACCGAAAATGGTCTCAAAATATCCCCCCATCCACGGTCGTCATGAATCACCGTCCATGATCGTCCGACCGTCCATCAGGTCCAATAAAATCACGCCATGTCAGATGCCGGACTGTCGCCACGACCATCCGTCGCCACAAAGTACAGGATATATTGACTCCGTGTACATCACAATGTAAACGTTACCTCAAAGCCACTGACAACAATCAGATTGTTTTAAAAATCTCGTTATAGCAATGACATGAGTGCATGGAAAACCAGATAGTTGCCATTTGCGACAACAACATGATCATTAATGTAGATCGATTCGACATATTTGGCACTTGTCATCAACAATGAATTCGTGATCGTTGACACCTCCCAGTTTGATTCGTCAAGTACAGGATATATTGACTCCGTGTACATCGCAATGTAAACATCATTTCTGAAATACCTCAAAGCCACTGACAACAATTAGATTGTTTTAAAAATCTCGTTACAGCAATGATATGAGTGCATGGAAAACCGGATAGTTGCCATTTGCGACAACAACATGATCGTTGATGTAGATCGATTCAACATATTTGGCACTTGTCATCAACAATGAATTCGTGATCGTTGATACCTCTGATAGTAAATATTCTGCTTTTCACAATTCTTCTCGACACTATGATCTCCGCTGCTTTGGTAAGAAAATGGGCATTTTTCTTTGATAAATAAATTAAAGAAACGTAGTATGTTAAGAATAGGCAATTAATAAGAGATTTTTATTTTATAGTAAGATAATTAATATAATAAGGGACCCCATATAATAAATGTATGATACCTCCGACCTGAGGCCTTTCATAGTACCATTTCTGAACGCTATCAATAAAAAAATCAATAAGTTTGGTGATCGGTAATTTTTTAGCGTCTACTGATAAAGCGTTCATACTCTCAGCACTATTTATTGTTATTATATTATATCTGTTGATCGGTGAGTAAGCTCTTGCCCATTTTTCAAAACCAGTTGTGGTAAGTATCTCGCGAACCTTGGGTCGCCCCTCGCAGAGAGCCTCAAAACAAATATTGAACTCGAGAATGGTCCATGCTTTACACGTTTGCCAAAATAGGGTTTCTTGAACCTTACCCTTCAAGGGTAAATTTCCCAAAAGCTGACGACAACAAAGACCATGATAAGCTTGTGGATAAACTGTTCTTATTGCAAGGTTGATAGAGGTGGCTCTGTCTGAAATAAATGCAGGATCTGCACTGTCTTCAATCAACTCACTAAGTTTAGATAGAAACCACATCCAACATTCACCGCTTTCACTATTTCCAAAGCCATACGCGATTGGTAAAATCTGATTGTTTCCATCTATCCCAACTACTATAAACATTGTACCTTTAAATTGCTCCTTAAGATGTGCCCCATTAATGATTATTATTGGTCTTAAATATTGGGTGAAACTTCTTATATAAAAAGAAATCAAATGTAAGTAGTAGAAAATAAAGGGACGAAATTAAATAATAAACGATTAATAAAATCCAAGCGCAACAAAACACATTTCAAAACGACATTCCTCGTCCATCCAGATATCAGTAACAGTGTTCAGATTGAGTTTTTCCAAATTATAAAAATATAAGGGTAGTTTAGCAAACGACTCAACGGGAGATCCGTAAAATAAGTTCTAATGCATAATTTTTACCACGGATACCTTGTTTGTAGGATATATTTATCCCAAATCTTTCATTGATGTCCTTGACAATTTTACCACCGTGGTATTGCAATTCTTTATCTGCTCTTTAATTATGTGACCCAATGCCTTTTTATTAGCATTACGGTTGTTCGGATGAATTTGAGTGCTGGAACATGTATTGACGTTGTTGAAATGGTTCACATGAAAAGTCGCGCTACCCTTATAAGCAGTTGATCTTAATTCCCACTGACAAGCATCCGAGGTACATAAAGCTACGTATCTAATTTTATTAGATCTTTTAACCTTGAATTCAAAACACTCCCTAATAGCGAGCAGCGAAAGCTCCAATTTCAGTTCCTCTTTATCTTTGAACACTCTCCCAACAAAAGGATGGGAAGATGAAGATGGAGAATTTGACTTGATATGGTTGTCGAATGTATCAGGAACACGCTCCTTATCATCAATTTCATGAGTTTCATAATTATTATGATTTTCATTACCAAAATCATAATTTGTTTCAAAAGTGTGATCGGTGTTTTGTACGTTTTTGGGATTTGACATACAAGTAAATTTGTTCGTTTTCATTTTGCTGAACGGTTTTTATAAATATTGAAATATCATTATCATCGACAATATCAACTGGAAAAGGATACGTTGACATTTTATAAGACAACCATAAAATGTTAAAAAGACGAAAACGATTCGAAATATACGATTTAAGATCATAAAAACTCATGCGTGAGTGTACGCTTATCGCATGTCGAAAACAATTATAAGGGCATACTCTAATGAATAACTTCTTTCTTTCCAGTTGCCACCAAAACAAACATCAACATTAGTAAATTCCATTTCTTCAAAGTTTATATGAAGAAACAACAAAAAAATCGTAATTTATAAGATATGATTGGCTCTACGGTCGTCACGACCGTCTGTACGGGCTCCACGACCGCCTTACATCTATTGATTTGATTTGTATGGCTAGGACAGTCGTCTCTCCATTCTCAACGGTCGTCCCGACCGTATAAAATATTTATATTTTTTTTATTTTTAATTAATTATTTAATATTTAAACATTTTATTAAATAAGATAAGATAACATAAATTAAAACCATAACGAAACTACATTCGTTTTTCAGAATAAAAACCAAAACACAATTAGCAAGATAACCAAGCCGTTACATAATTCTTAATTGGCACATTTGATTTTTTCTTTGATATTTTCAACTCAAGTTTCAAACTTTTGATTTTTTTTCCGCATCGTCATCTTTTCCACTTTTAAATTTGAAATCTGCATCTCTTGTACTTGATTTTTCAGTGTTAGTAATTTTGATTTCGCCTCAAAGTCTTCACTGACGGAAGACAATGTAACATCGACATCTTCTTTCCACATAAAAAACTTACAGCCAGATTTATCTTGAAATTAAAAAAAAAATTAAGTATAACATGCACTTTAAAATTTCATGCATTTTCATTACAGGTGACGTGATGTCGAAGTCTCACGCAAAGATAAACCCAAAAACACTAAATAGATAGCGGTAAGCGGGTGTCGAACACAGGGAGAATGTGGAATGTGTGTTACTTTGTAGCAATTATATCTAAGCAAAACGATAAAAGTAAAAATGTAGAAATTGCACTTTAGATGATGGAATTCGTTGATTAATACTTCTAAACACCAATTTGAGATTAATTAGAAATTAAATTACTATGTAGTAACAAGTATAAGGAAACGTGATCCTTCTAGATTTCAGGTTTTAAGTTAACATTACACTATGGTTTTCAATTGGGAAGAACCACATAGACATGGTTCATGTGTGATTGAGTGAAAGTGATAAAAGAGGACTAAGCACTCGGATTACTAAAACGCGAGGTCGTCACTCGATAATCATTCAATACAAACCAACCCAAATCCCTACCCAATAAATCTAGATTGCCAACGGCACCAAGAACTGATGGTTCAAGATAAAGATTGAAGCAAATACTAAATGTTTACAATCATTCAAACACACATCATAGCAAAAAGCGTCGAACGCTTAGATTGCTAGCCCAAAAATAAAGAAAAACCAAAATATAATGTCAAGCAAACAAACCCTACATCTAGAAGGAGTCACAGAAAATTAGCCTCTCATGCTAGGGTTGACTGTGAAGATGTTGATGATTGAATCCATGGATGATTTTGATGTGATCTTGATGTTCTCTAATCTCCAAACACTTCTTCTTGCTCTTAAAATTCGCCACAAATCGCCTCTAGTCGTCTCCCAGGGTTCCCCAATCGAAAAGTTTGTCAAAAGTCCCTCAAAACATCCCATTTAATCGAGTTTACGAGTTGGTATCCGGTGCCTACCGTAAGCTACGGTCAGAACCGTAAGCTACGGTGGCCAACCATAAGCTACGGTTCAGATGAGCTGTCCTACGGTTTGCCCAGTTCCAAAACTTCAAGTTTTCCATCTCTTTAATATTTCTTGCTCAACCTTTTTGACTCGGTTCCTCCTATACTTCGGTATTTAACTCGTTTAAGCACCTGTAACCTGCAAACACTTGAGAAACCGCAATCATCCAAAATCATAACAATTACCATTATAACTACCTTAACCACCCGCATTTATTATCGTTAACTACTAAAATACGATGCAACTGTCACATCCCCACACTTACCCGTTGCTTGACCCCAAGCAACTCAAGATTATTTCTTTGCCATCCAACCAACAAACCCAGTCAAACCCAGTTTCAGTTAAGGTTCCAAGCCATACCCTATTCCCAATATTATCAATGCATTAGCCAAACAAAAATGCAACAATCAAACCATAAGAACTTAAGTCAAACCCAACATGCTTCCAGTCTTTTACACACGCAACAAACCCCTTACAATCAATGCTCCTCTCGGTTTACATTTAAAGGCTAGCGCGATAAGCTAGTATGCACTCATTTGGCAAATGTGTTGTTTCACTATCATAAGCTTGTACAATTCTCGAACCTCCATCTCAAGTAAGTTTAAACATTTAGCAAATCAATAGGACTTATAATGGGCTATAACGGGGCTAGGTGTAGGGTGTGGAATGGGAATATTTAACGTGGCTCATGTGATCCAATCCGGCTTATTTATTACATTCGAAACAAGAAACAAACAACTAATATGTACACAAATGAGCTAACTACCAAATCACATTATTTTTGCTGCTCAATATTCAACCATCCGATCTCATATTTTGCTTTTTCATCATTTTTCACTTTTTTTTCTCTTTTTTTTTTTTTGCATAAATCACGATGTAAAAAGCGTCTAACGCTTAGATTACATACTGAATATCACAAACTTCACCAACTACATTCTTCACATCTATCTAATACCGGTAAATGAACTATAAGCCGAATTGGACACTAGGGGTAATAACATGAATGGAGCAGGCTCGGGCGATCAATCAATAAGAAAAAGGCCCAACATGGCTTCTAATGGACCTAAACCCCCGCCCCTCACTTTTACCAAGATCATATATGTAATGTATGAGGCCCAACCCCCAAATCCCACACTCGCACACATCCAGACGAGGCTTAACCTAAATGCCTAAATCACGTTTGCCACATGTTCCAACTGAGATCTCGGAACGTATCAATTGCACAAGTTCTAGAGTAATAAACACATAGCCACACTCAATGAACAAACATGCGTATGATAAACAAGTGTATAAGGCACAAAGCTCACAGATAATGGGAATGGGTTGCCGGTTCATTACTTGGGTTATTACACCAAAAGCATGCTAACCTTGACTAAAATTCTATCAAGCTAGCTAGGCAATATTGAACAAAAAGAGGGAATTATGACCATGACAAGGAACCAAAACTTTCAACTCCACCAATCGAACCTCTAACCAACTACAAAATTTTCTTAAATTTTTGGGGTCAAGACTTTCAACAAAATTTTCAAAATTTCTCCCATCCCCACACTTGGGATACATTGTCCCCAATGTATGGCTTTAGAGGTTTTGTGAGGAGTGAAATTCATAATTTTTTATGAGAAGCTAAATCAAATGCTACCTCCAACCGGATTTATTCCAAACAAAAATAAAAATAAAAAAAAAGTTAAAGAAAAGAAAAGACAGTCCAAAGCCAAGCAACATAAAAAGAGTGAGGAATGAATACATGAACCTGGTGGCGATGGATACATATGATGGTCTTGATTCTCCAACTTTCTGCCACATCCTCCCCACACTTAAGTGTTACAATGGCCCTCGGGTTGCCTCCTAAGCAGCGCTAAGTTTACTAGTCTTCTGCCAGACCATGCCACCACTCAGTTATGGTGGTTTGAAAATGTAGCCCCTGCCATCTTCTCCAGTGTGCTTTTCCATTTGGTGGGGTGCAGACATGTCGTATGTACTGAAATGAGTGTAATTATTATACCCACGGGGATCAATATTGAGTAAATTACTCCCCGTGCTTCGATGATCAGGTGGTTTACGTTCTGTTGCACTCGCAGTAGCCTCATCATACCATGCACCCTCACATACACCCATAGCGTGTGGAATAATACCCATATCAACAACACATGATTCACCCATCCTTGCAGCAGACTCATAGGTGATAGATTTGGTCTAGGCATTGAAAAATAGCTTACGATTCTCTAGGGTCATTGTGATGATATCGTCCCGATAATTGATTTGAGCATTGGCCGTGTGTAGGAACGAGCGACCTAGAATCACTTTTTGTTGTGCCGGAGCCTTTGTGGAAGCATAATCCAACACTAAAAAGTCCACCAGATATTGGAATTCGCCCAATTGAATCATAACATCCTTGACCACTCCGCGTGGCTTCTTCCAAGTCTCATCTGCTAAACTCACCACACTATCTACCACATGCAAAGGACCGAAGTCATATAGATCATACAGACTACCTGGTAACACACTCATAGTTGCTCCATAATCCAATAAGGCTCGAGGAATTTTTAGTTTCCAACTCGAATTGCACAACTGGTGCTCCTGACTCCTCATCTCTCTTTTCTTTGATAGCCTCACCTATTTCTGCAACAACTTGACAAGGAGAGGTTAGACATGTTTCATTAAATTCAATATTAGGAACGACACTTACCATGTTAATATGCACTTTCTTTGTATTTTTCGGATTCACCACTGTGTTACTTGGGAGTTGGCCCTTGTTTTTCTTCAAATCTGCCACTTCGGTAGCAAGTCGGCCCATTTGGGTAGTCAAAGAATGGATGGCTTTATCACGCACCTCATCTTTCCGAAGCCTTTCATCATCCATTTGATTCCTCTTGTGCATCTCTTGTTGCATTGTCTTGAGCATATCCATGAATTCAATCCCACTTGAATTACCCGGTACCGATGACCCACTTGGATCATTGCTTTGTTGATATTGTCTTTGATAGCCTTGATTGTTGCCACCCTGGAAGTTGCCTTGATTTGCATGAGATTGACGAGGTGCCATGTTGGATTGGTTAGTAACTTGGAAGTTCGGGTTAGATTGATTTGCTGAGTTCCCATACCGGAAGTTTGGATGGTTTCGCAACCCCGGGTGGTAGGTGTTTGAGTTCATGTTGTAGTTCCTACCACTCCCTCCTTGACCTTGAACTTGGTTAACTTCTTCAAATTGCTCGAGAAAACCTTGGCATTGATTAGCCGAATGCCCCAATTCATTACAACTTGCACATACATCATAAACTTGATTAGGAGTTTGAACGGGTTCATCGGATACTACTTGAACATGTGATCTACCAATGGCATGTCTAGTCCTCCTAGAAGATTGTGCCTTTCTCTTTGATGTCACCGCCATTTGCTCTAAATATGCCCAATCATCTTGTTCATAATTTGTACCAAAAGTGCCATTTGAGATGGACATCAAGTCACGAGCATCCTCAGGTGTCAATCCCTCATGGAATGCGTTCAGTAGATCCCATAAATCAATCCCATGGTGAGGGAAATTCTTCAACATTAAGTTGAATCTGTCAAAAGCTTCATGAAAAAGTTCACCTTGTTGTTGTTGGAAGTTTCTCAAATTTCTTCTAGCATCACTTGTTTTTTGGTTGGTGTAGAACTCATCCAAAAACCTTTGTTGCATTTCAGCCCATGTATAGATAGATGCGGATGGCAATGTGTGAAACCATCTCTTAGCTTTATCCTCGAGTGAAAACTGAAAAAGTACCAACTTAACCGCATCGGGCGAAAAACCTTGCCCTCCAATAGTATTGCAAATAGAATCATATGCCTCCAAGTGAAAATAAGGCTCCTCGGTAGCCAACCCATGGTACTTGGGTAAACTTTGTAATGAATTGGTTCTTACCTCAAATGTTCTTCCTTCCCGATTTTGAGGAATTACCACCGGTGATGGGTTATTTGTAATAATCGGCCTAAAGTGTGACTCAATTCCTCTATCCGCATCACGGTTATGCCTTCTTGGAATTGAAATTGGTACTCCTTGCGGTGGCGGCGGGCCTTGTGGAGGACCTTGAGGTGGAATCTGTGGTGGCACCCTTTGTTGAGGTGCTTGCCTTTGGGCTGGAGGTGGCAGCTGTCTTGGCACAACCGGGGGTCTCATATACCTTTGTTGAAATTGACCGACCGGTTATCCAACAACCTTGTTTTCCCGATGTAAGATTCGGTTCCTCTTGAATGTCCTTTCGATTTCTGGATCGAATAGTAGTGGTGATGACGATTGTGACTTCCTAGTACGCATGCACCTGTGGGGACCTGCACACTAACACAACCCGGCGTAAAACTGACAAACAAACAAACAATTACTAATAAAGGACACACGTTGCGCACTTCTCCCTGGCAACGGCGCCAAAATTTGATGTGATGTCGAAGTCTCACGCAAAGATAAACCTAAAAACACTAAATAGATAGCGGTAAGCGGGTGTCGAACACAGGGAGAATGTGGAATGTGTGTTACTTTGTAGCAATTATATCTAAGCAAAACGATAAAAGTAAAAATGTAGAAATTGCACTTTAGATGATGGAATTCGTTGATTAATACTTCTAAACACCAATTTGAGATTAATTAGAAATTAAATTACTATGTAGTAACAAGTATGAGGAAACATGATCCTTCTAGATTTCAGGTTTTAAGTTAACATTACACTATGGTTTTCAATTGGGAAGAACCACATAGACATGGTTCATGTGTGATTGAGTGAAAGTGATAAAAGAGGACTAAGCACTCGGATTACTAAAACGCGAGGTCGTCACTCGATAATCATTTAATACAAACCAACCCAAATCCCTACCCAATAAATCTAGATTGGCCAACGGCACCAAGAACTGATGGTTCAAGATAAAGATTGAAGCAAATACTAAATGTTTACAATCATTCAAACACACATCATAGCACAAAGCGTCGAACGCTTAGATTGCTATCCCAAAAATAAAGAAAAACCAAAATATAATGTCAAGCAAACAAACCCTACATCTAGAAGGAGTCACAGAAAATTAGCCTGTCATGCTAGGGTTGACTGTGAAGATGTTGATGATTGAATCCATGGATGATTTTGATGTAATCTTGATGTTCTCTAATCTCCAAACACTTCTTCTTGCTCTTAAAATTCGCCACAAATCGCCTCTAGTCGTCTCCCAGGGTTCCCCAATCGAAAAGTTTGTCAAAAGTCCCTCAAAACATCCCATTTAATCGAATTTACGAGTTGGGATCCGGTGCCTACCGTAAGCTACGGTCAGAACCGTAAGCTACGGTGGCCAACCATAAGCTACGGTTCAGATGAGCTGTCCTACGGTTTGCCCAGTTCCAAAACTTCAAGTTTTCCATCTCTTTAATATTTCTTGCTCAACCTTTTTGACTCGGTTCCTCCTATACTTCGGTATTTAACTCGTTTAAGCACCTGTAACCTGCAAACACTTGAGAAACCGCAATCATCCAAAATCATAACAATTACCATTATAACTACCTTAACCACCCGCATTTATTATCGTTAACTACTAAAATACGATGCAACCGTCAACAGGCAATAGGTGACACCCATAAAATTATTGACCTTCCCCTGTAGTACCATATCGGGCAACTCTTGAAACTGCAACCCTGCCATGATAACAACATACATTTCCGTTTGAATCGAGATTTAAAGTCCTGTGTTTTTTTGTTAATACTAGTGTTTGATGAAGATGAACGAGTCATGTTTGACATTAATGAAAAAAATGTTGTAAATTTGTGAAGTTTGAGTAGTTTTGTAATGTGTGAGTTTGTGTGGTATTTACAGGGGTAAAGAAAAAACAAGATGTAAAATAGAAAAATAAAACAAAATAAAGGAAATGATTAAAAAAATATATTTTTGTTCGACGGTCGGACGACCGTGTCCGACCGTACAGACGGTCGTCGGCGACCGTAGATATAGACGGTCGGACGACTCTCAAAAAAAGGAATTTTGAATTAAAAAAACGAATTAAACGGTCGGACGATCATGGATGAGGGGCTATTTTGAGACAAATTCCGATCACTCGTGCCATAATGGTCAAACGACGGTCAAGAAGTCCATTATCGTCTTTTTCCCTTTTTCTAAATACATATATATGATGGAAAATCCTCAAACCAATTTTTTATTAACCATGGAACACCACTTATAAAGTTTCAAACTTGCGAATTCAACCATTGCAATTTTCTATTACAATTAAGAAAATGTGACTTTTAGTTTAAGGGTTGTATATACACAACCAACAACATAACACATCATAATTAAGTGCATACATACATGTTTTCATGACGACACCTGATGGTTAAAGTGGTGTTTCTTACAACCAAAAGATTTAGGGTTTATATCTTAGAAGATGAACAATATGGTATATTTATCTCTTACCCTCAATAACCCCAGGTGTTTATCCTCATGTTAATGATATGGATTTATCCCCCCGCAAGTGGGCAGCACATAGATTTTTTCAATATGATGCATTAAGATATCCAATGAGCTCGAGCACATAGATTTTTTCAATATGATGCATTTAGATATCCAATGAGCTCGAGATAGGGCTAAGAAGTATGTGATGTTCATGTAGTTGAAGTGTCTATACAAAGACGTACTCATAATATGTCACATACATGAACGATGAAGTTTTACGATGTTATGACTAAAGTGCTTGTGTTTTTTCAAGGGTGTTTCTTTCCGTTTCCTTTATGTTTACAAGAACATACTTAATTCCAATAAACAACTTGTATGGTGATCATATCTTTCTTGTGCAAATTTTGAAAGCTTCCTATGTGAAGAAACCATGCTGGACATCCAATTGTTTCAACTTACAAAAGATACAACATATTTGGTGGTTTTTTCCAAAAACTAAAATATGGAGGGCTATTAGTGTAATTGTAGGATATTTGATCTGCATAGGGAGGGGAGATCTAAGGTGGGATTTAGGAAAGGGACCTTTGAGATACACCCTCAAAACAAATATATACATGAAAGAGACTCTTGAGGGCTTCTTTGGTAGCAGACAAGATGACCCCACCACTCCCTCAACTATCAAACAAACATCTTTTAGATCCCTGTATCTTCTTTTTCTTTCTCATTTGCTTCGGATAAGAAAGAGCATCCACTTCAAATAAGGACAGATATATGATCAACTACTTTTTCAATTGCTCAACTTGAATTATATTAGTTTCTACCAATAATATGTTACATCAACCGCTTTAAATATTGAACTTTTAAATAATTACTCTATATTTAGCTTTAAAGAGTGGGTTTCCCTTTTTCTGTATTTCTTTTCAAGTAGTCTCCATTCATAGTTTTTAACGATACAAGTGGTTTAATTTGATGCAAAACTAAGAAAAACTTACCGGGTTTTAACATGCCGTTAATCCTCTAAAAAAAAGAGGGAGTGAGACCAACACCCATATTTTTAATTCCACCTAAAAGGTAATGGGTTATTTCTACTACTTCTTGTGCTTCCTTGTATAATGTTGCTTTCTCCCCTAGAGCAAAAGCAACTTCTTGTTAATAATTAGGCATACTAAATAAAAACTTAAGGTGGTGTTTATTTAAAAAAAAAAATAACACTTTTTGTCCTCTTATGTCTGCGCCGCGTGGACTACGCGCAGATATTTAGGTTTTGTTTTTAAAAGACGTTTCATTAAAAAATGTCTGTTTGCGTTGTTCTTAGTGCAAATGTGACCCAATCACTTCTAACATCTTCAAACCGTCGCCCCTTCCACCTGCCGACGCTCTCTACCGATAGTCGTCCTCCATCCCGTCGCCCCTTCCACCAGAGGTCGTCCTTTTTCCCGTCACCCCATTCAATTCAGGAAAACAAACAGTCTTATTCTTATAGAATGCAAAGGTTTGGTCCACATCTTTTTCTACAGATGTCTACAGATGTGGTCCGCAGACTGTAGACATTTTACCCTTAAAAAACAAAATGCACATACAAAATGAGCACATAGGTAAAAAAGGTTATGTGAATGTAATGAAGAACCATAAGACTGAATTACCTTGTTGTGGCACTGGTATTAAATTGTTATGACACTGGTGTTAAGTACTATATGGTTCGATGATATGCCGAATATATTGATAGATATTAGTCCTTTTTCCCGGCTTTCTTTAGAAAAAATAAAAATAACACTAGATATATAATGGTTAATAAACCAAGGGGCATTTGTCCCAATGGTATGGGGATGAAAGTTAGAGCTTGGGGACCTTGAGGTCTCAAGTTTAAACCTGACTCAAAAGGGTTTTTCTTAAGTGGTGAGTTTCCTCCTTGATGGTGTTCTTGGGTGAGCTAAGCTTGAAGTGTCAAAATCAGTATGGACGGTCGCAATCCCGTCTCAGAAAGACTCACTCGGGTATTGAAGATTTGGGGAGTAGTTCCAAACGCCGTTAAAAAAAATAAAAATAATGGTTAATAAAAAGGTACATAGCATAAATAAATGATCCTTGTTTGAAGCGTGAGATAACCTTAATTTAACTATTATTTGTTGAAATAATAATAAATGTAAATTTTATAACTTTTTGCACGTTTCTTGTAATTAATTAAGAAAATATTAAAGAGAGAAGAGAATTCCATGAATACTAGATTCCCTATGTTAACGGCTTAAGGCCCATTTCGGAGAAATGGATTTGGACTCCCATTTATGATTTATCTACTACAGCTCAACTCTAAGGCCTGTCAGGCCATCACTACAAACTTTTAAGGTGGAAAAAGAAAAGAACTGGGCTGGAAACCGCAATCGTTTTGTAACCCGAAACTGATATTGTAACTAACCGTTGGGTCGAAGCAAGTTTGTAACCTATACCTTGAAACTGGTTAAACCCATATCAAACCGATTAAAAGCCACGAAATTGATAAAACCCACCCAATACTTAAAAAACGGTCATGGTTTTTGGCTTTGTCAAGACGGGTTTCGTTTTTTTCTTTTGAGCTACCCTTTTATGCTCGCCTCTAAAAGCCGGTTTCAAAGCTGTCAATGAAACCTCAAACACCGCTTTTGAACAAGCTAATCTGGTCAAAACCTAATATCTTTAACAAAACCAGAACCCGTTCTAAACTAAACGTCTAAACCGGTTGGGCTGGGTTTGGGTTGGATTCAATCCGTGCCTCTTTACATGTATATATAATATTTTCTTAAAATAATATTTTCTTAAAAAGTGTCACCTGACTATTTATTATTTATATACTAACATCAATAGCTGAGACCAGTCCGCTAGAACTTAGCGAATCATGTGTTATTTTGACATAAATTGCTGCTAGTTGGCGTTAATGATACTTAGCTCAAGTGGTTGAGGTGAGACATCCATAGACATTAAAAATACGATGTCTTGGGTTAAAGTCTCACATGTGAGGAAAAAAATATTAATTGGGGATTGCAGGTTGGTCAAGAGGGTTTTCTCACCTATGATGGACTTCCTCTTGATGGTGGTTTTAAAGTCTTGTACTTGGAGAATGAAGATGATCGGATGGTAATTTCAAAGTCAAATCTCAACTTCATAAGATATTGATCTCTTTTAGTACTTTCATGGTAGCTTGAAGAACAAATACCTTCTTGAGGTAAAGTAGCATAAAAATATGTGTATTTTCTATAATAAAAACTATTTCTAGAATGTCAATCATTTTACTTTACTTCGTTTAAGCCATTGAAGAAGTGACCCCACATTTCATCATCCAATATAATGCCAGCACGTTTCGTCCTCCTTCTCCCTCTGTTGCTTTATGCATCGCCATTTTCTTATTCTCTTTATCTTTCTCTTTTAGGGTTTTGCTTCTTCTTGTGGTGTGTTGTGGTGTATATATAAAATATGACATTATTTTCTGACACTTGATTAGCATTTTAAGCTTTTAAATTTGTAAAACCTAATTTACTGACAACTACTATTTCACCACCTCGGGGCAAGTGCACCCATTGTGGAGCAGTATAGTAGTGGTAAGTTGAATCGGGGTCTATCAAAGACACAATGGAAAATGGGGGTCTTCAAAGGTTAATTCTTGTTAATGCCCAACCAAACTTTCCTTGTGGTTTTTACAAATAAGTTTTTATAAATAAAAGAAATAAAAAAAATAAAATGGGCTTTAGACCCGTAAGTAGTCATAGTCAATATTGCTGAGAGAACCTTACCAGTAACAAGGCAATGAGTGTTCTATAACAAAATTAGATCAAGATTATTTATCGTGGGCGACTAGACCACCTTTCAACACTATTGTCTAGCCTCACCAATCCTATGGTCAATCGTTTGCAGGATTATGAACGCCGGAGGACAGTGCCACCAATCAACAAATATAGTGCTGTGATACCACTTACTTGTAGGGCTCCTGGGCCGGGCAACCGTTACACTGACACGCCGTCATGAACCAGCAGGGGAACAACCCTGCGTGCCAGATTATTTTATTTTAAAAATGGCCTTTTAAAGGGACTTTGGCCTGTGTCTTTCATACCAAGCTCTCTGCATGTGTATGTCCGGCGTAGGCCAAGCCAAGTACACAAACATGTACCTTTCGGCTTCCATTAAGTGATAAAATATCACCAACCCTTTTCCCAACCCGATCTTATACCCCGCACACGCGTGGTTAGCTGGGTTTGCTTACATAGACATAAGGACCCCGAACGTATCATGTAGCATGTGGCGCGAGTCACTCGAAGGATCATGCATCGTCGTCCCCCGACTGGGTGTCACAAGTCCAGTTGATGAGATTTCGACTCCTCAAATGGTCTGTGATATGTTGAGAACGATTGTTCAAAGGAATTAATAATAAACTTTTAATCAAAAGGGATTTTATAAAGTCATAACACACACCTTAAAATAATTTGATAATGACCACTCTAAAGACTCGTCAAAGGCTATTTTCTTTCGAACAAGTGTAAGAATTTGGCTAAGATTAGCCTAAAGATATGCCATGAAGTAAAAGAAGATTTCATAGAAAAAATTCTTACTATTACTTAACAAGTTAAAGTTCTTACAGACTCTGACATCTTGAAGGTTTAAAACGCCAAGTGGCTCATAAAAAGAATGATCTAAGCTACAGAAATGGGGAAGAAGGTGAATTAGGGCTCAAAGCATGAGCTTTGAGACCCTAGTTTTGAGCGAGTTGAAATGGAGGTGAAATCCTCAATTTTTAGGCAAGAGAGGAGTTTGGCACGGGGCGTGCCAATCAGAGGCACGGGCCATGCCAAATCAGGAGCAGGGGCACGTGGGCGTGCCATGTTAGGGGGGCGTGTCAAGTCAGAAGCGGGTCTGAGAGAATCTTGGGATGGCACAGGGCGTGCCAAGTTTAGCACGGGTCATGCCATAGGGCAAGAGTCTTCAAAATTAGCATTTTCTTTATGTTTTTGCTGTTTTTTTGCTTCCTCTAATGTTTTTGCCCTTGTTAAACCTGAATAACTAAAAAGAAGACAAAATTCCTTTGTTTTGCTGTTAGTTAATCAGTATTAACCGTTATGTGAGGATAATTAGTTATAAAAACATATATATTTATGTGCATATCATCATGTGTTCAGATTAGAATTAACGAATCCGTAAAAAAAAGTCGTATTCTCATCACCATCAATCACCCATCTAACTCGAGCTTTCTGTCTTAAGTCTAAGTCTTGTTGCTTTCAATGTATACTGGGAGCTTCACCTCTCCCAGGGTGTTCTTTGTTTCACCACTGAAACCCACGAGGACCGTGGATTTGGCGACGATCTCATCCTAGGGTATCCCCATTTCGGTCAATGTTTCAAGTTGAATAATGTTGACAGAACTGCCCCCGTCAATCGGGATCCTCTTCATGAAGTGGTTGGCTATATAGAGCGTGATCACGAGCCCATCATGATGAGGGTCCATGACGTTGCACCTATCATCTTCACCAAAGGTAACGTCTTTCACATCTGTTTGTACTGAGGTTTTGACTGGCTTCCTGGGTACGTCTGATTTGGCTTCCCTTGCGTCCCTTTTAGCTGCAGAGTAAGAAGTACCACATATATTAGATCCACCAGAAATAAAATAAATTTCCTTTGCATCCGGGGATGGGGATGCCACTCGCTCAGGATGTCCGCGTGATCTGTCTGCATCCTGGGTCTGGTCAGTGCCCTCGGATTTTGCAGGCTGATCAGCGCCCTTAGATTTATCCTTCTTCCTTCCCAAGAGCTCCTTCAGGAAGCCTTTGCTGAATAGGTTGCTGATCTCCTTGCGCATGGCTATGCCATCTTCGGTTATATGGCCAAAGTCCTCATGGTATGCACACCATTTGGACTTGTCCTCCATGATGTTAGTTTGTCGTCTTACTATGTAGATACATAGTTCCTGATCGTCATGTGAAGTATAAAACACAAGACTACATGCTGTGAAACGAACCTAGGGCGAACTCAGAGTTCGGACACAAACGAACCTGGTCCGAACCTGAGGTTCGGCTGATCGGGTTATGAGTTGTCTAGTTTAACTATAAATAACTAAGTCTTGTATAGATTGAGTACTTCTTGGTCAGATATTGTATGTGTACTTTGTGGTGTTTCTCTGTGGTCTAATACAAGTTCCTTTGTATTTACTCTCGTGTTCATTCTCATTTTACAATGATTTCAATACGACCGAGTAGACTATCCATCGCTGACGCACTTTCAAGTGGTATCAGAGCCTTCGGTTCAATCTACTGCTCGGAAATCTCTATTTTTCATCGGTTTGAGTCAAAATTTTGGGGTTTTTATAAAATTTCATCGTTTTTGTACTCGTTTGAACATCTCCAGTGAGCTTTCGGTGAAGAATCTTCTTCTAAACTGTTATTACTGAGTTTACTTGAGTCATTGTTGAAAATATCATCTAAAAACACTGAAAATCGCGAAAGTTTTGTCAAAATGGTTTTGGTTCGTTCTAGGTTCGGCTAGGCTCTAAAGGTTCGAAAAAATAACCGCTCTGAACTCTAGGTTCGGATCAAGTTCGGCTAGTTTCTGGGTTCGGATACTGTTCGGTCATAGTTCGGCTAAGGTTCGGCTGGGTTGCATTTGGTTCGGTTAATGTTCGGCTTGTTTACTGGTTCGTCTAATCCGAAGTTAAGGTTCGGCTGAGGTTCGGTTACAATTTCAGTTCGGATTAGGTTCGGACGAAGTTCGAAAAAACAAATTGAGTTCGGCTGAGGTTCGGGTGAACAGTAACTTTTGGTCAAAATGAGTGAATTTCAAGCATTTGTAGCAATTCAGAATTTGATTCAAGCTACGATGCAAACTATGATGAACTATGATAATGAAATCGAAACAAGTCAGAAAGTTCCTAAATTGCTCAAATTGGAAAATTATCATAGTTGGGTTAAACGGTTTGAAGCGTATGTGGATACGAATGATATTGATATGTGGTTGGCATTTTCTGATCAATATGTCTATCCTAAGGATGAAACCGGGGAGCCAATTATTCAAAGAAACCTTACTTCTGAACAAAAGAAAGCATATCAAGCTGAGAAAAAGGCGTATGGTACTGTGACAATGGCATTTCCTTAAAGAGTTACTACATCAATTTTCGGGTAACTATACATCGATGAGTTTATGGGATGCATTGGAAAAGAGATGTGAAGGCAATGACCAGTATAAGAAAAGTCGACAAAAGGTTTTGAAGAAGGAATTTGATAGTTTCAAGCATTATCAGAATGAAACTATACCAAATCTGATTGCAAGATTTGCACATTTAATGAGTGAAATGCGTCTGGTGAGTCTTACAAAAGAAGAAGCTGATATGAAAGAAAAGATTTTGGAGGCTTTACCTGAGAAATGGGAGAATTATGTGATGATGATCACTCATGATAAAGAATATCCAGGATTATCATTTAATGATCTGGTTCAAAAATTACAAGCAAGGGATATGGAGTTAATGGTAAACAAGTCACTTCCTGCACAAATTCAGAATCCTACTGTATATCATGGAGAAAATGATTCAACAATCAATGTTGTGAAGTCTAATATTGTTAGTTCCGCACCTCCTACAGCATTCAGTGTAGGTAAATCTGAAACTCCTAGTTATTCAGCTGGATGTATTGTTTCCATTCCTAGTTCTTCAACTCAGAATGCTTTGTCTGCTCAAACTACTGATGATTATAATGCTTTAATGTCTGCATTGGTATCTTCATATTTTGGGGTTATCACTGGTTCTGTGAGTAATGCTGAATTGACAAATGAAGATTACGATCAGATCGATTATGATCATTGGAAGAAATGGATCTAAATTGGCAATATGCTATGTTAGTTCGAAGGACGAAGAAATTTTTTAATAGAACTAGGAAGAAACGATTGAATCAGGATGGTAAAGTTGGTTTGGACAAATCAAAGGTTAAATGTTTCAATTGTTCTGTGTATGGACATTTTGCCCGAAAATGCCCAATGTCTATTGAGAACAAATTGAAGATAGGTCAACATGCTCATTTGGTGTTTACATCCTCCAATCCAGATCAAAAAGATCAAAGAGTATCTGATTCTGCTGATAACAATTTGACTGAAATATTTTGGCATCCAGATGAATTTGACTGGAATGCAGATTCTAGTGTTCTAAACAAATCAAATGTTCCTATCACTGTTGCATTGACTGTTCGTCATGATGATGATAGTATTCTGACTGATTCTGACTCCAATTCGACAATATCAATGATCAAAGAAGTTAAGATTGAAGAATCAAAATGTCATGAATGTGTGAAATTATGCAAAAAGAATGCAAGTTTTGAACAAGATTCACAATTATCGACTGAAGAAATTATTGTGTTAAAGAAAGAATTGGAAGAATTTCAAAAGAAATATTATAAATTGGTGCATGTTCATGAAGAGGTAGTGCAGGAAAAGAGTATATTGGCTGAAGAGTGTGAAAAAGCCAAAGCTGAAGTGTTAGATGCAGCACAAGATTTTGAAAATTTATTTGAGAAGAGTTACCCGGTTCAACAAAAATATGAAAAAGCTAATGCTCTTGTAATTGAATCTGCTACTACCATTGAGAAACTTCAAACAAAAATATCTACACTTCAAGATGAAAATGTACTGTTTCGAGATAAGAACGAAGTGTTAACTAAGGATGTTGATATCTACATAAAGGAGTGGGAACATGTTGCCGAAGAACTTTTTGCTGAATGTGAGATCCGGAAGTTGCAAACGTATGAGTATGATAATCTTAATGAAAACTTCATCAAGTCACAAAAAGAAGTGTTTGATGCTTAACAGAAAATTTCTGAGCTAAAATTAGAAATTTTGGAGTTAAAAAGGCAAGTGAAGAATTGCAATTTATCGTCGACATTGCTGAATTTCTTATATAAACAGGATCAGACTGAGGATAGCTCCAAAAAGAATGATATTCACATGGTTCCTTAACCGGCGGATTTATCTGAATTTACATCTGCTCCGCTTGATCCTAAAGTTACTCAAAGTTTGCCACCTCATCAAAGAAGAAGAAATCGAAGTCTGAGAAAAAGCAAAAACCTTTGGGTAAAGCTCCGAAATTTAATTCAAAGTCTATTTTTCTAGAAAATGAACAGATTTTTGATAATGTTGATTCAAGTACTTCATCTGCAACTGAAGAAGAAAATTTCTTGATTGAAAAGAACAAATTGAAAGACATCAAAGCTAAATTTACTAGAGAAGCTAAGGGGAGAGAAGCTTCTAGTTCTTCTTCGAGTTCAACAAAGAACCCAGGTTTTAAGAACAAAGGATTGGGTTATGAGGTTAAGGAAGCACCGGTTCAAGCTAAGAAGCCAGAAAAAAGCTGCAAAGATTCCCAAAGTTAAGGTTTCAAAGGAATCACCTCCTCCGAAGGAAAAATCTTATTATTCTGGAAGGTCATCATCTTTAAGGAGTCCATCTCCTAGGTATGATCCCTATGATTATTTCTTTGATAACTTTGATTCTGATTATTCTTCTGGTTTTCAAAATTCAACGAACTTTAAAAATGTTTTTAAATTTCGAGAAAGACTTTGTTATGCATGTCGTCAACCTGGACATCTTGCTGCTGATTATCTGACGACTGCATATATCCACAACACTGCTAAATTTGTGGATAACAAAGGTCAGATTTTTGATGAACCCTGGTCCTCAAAGGTTAAAACAACTCGTAAGCCGTCTTGGTCTAAACCGAGTACGCCAGTTGATACTGATTCTGATAAAAAATCAAAATCTTTCAAAATATGGAAACCAAAAGTTGTTTCCAAGGCCAACAACGACTATGTGAAGGCACCGGGTGACCCGACGCTGTTGAATCAGGTCGATCCCAGAGCGACTAATGTTTTATTTGGTGTCAGCAGGTATTTCAGGAAGAACTTTCAGTGATTGGAAAATTGCTGATTGTGAAATATCTGTGATAACTTAAATTACATATTCAAATCAAATCTGTGTTTTCAATAGACTCATATGCGGGTATTCGTGTGGGTTGATCAATTTTTCTTTATTTTTGCCAAAATACAAAAATATTGTGTTGTTTTTCAAATGTTAAAAATAAAAATTTAAAAATAGAGTTTGTCATTTTTAGGGAGAGAAACTTGAAAAGACAAAAACATTGAAAAATGAAAAAAATCCAAAAACATTGAAAAATGAGAAATTGTATCTAACATGTTTGGGAAATGATGGTACATTGGCTAATGATGTCTGGCACATGGATAAACTAGATGAAAAAGTCATAAGACCATTGATCGATGTGTAAGGTAGGCTCGGCAAATCAGAAAGTATACGAATGTGGTATACATTAAATCTGTTGCTTGACATAGTGGACAACAACTTGATGCGTATCTCAAGATATATCAAGAAATAGAGATGTGAAAAAGAAAAAATGAGAAGTCACTGTGTATATATGTGTTCATTTTGCAAAAATTTAAACTTGTTTGATTTTCTATATTTTGTCAAACGATCGGACTTTCTTTGCGTATCGAAAGATCGACCTGATTGTTATTCGTTTGACGTTCTGCTTTATTTTCTTGGTGTCTCGTATAACTCATCGGACTTTTTCTGCGTGTGCGGGAGCAACGACCTGATTGTTGTTGGGTTATACAATTTCAACTTGTTTTATTTTCTTATTTTGTTAAATCCGAGGCCTTATCGGCGTATCGAAAGATCGGCCTTAAGGTAGACGATTTAACATTCTTATTTCTTTTTGCATGGAACACAGTTGACTATATCATGAAAACATTTACTATGTGTTAAAACACATGTAAAATCACAAAATATGATAAGCAAAGGTTGTCTGAGTATGCTTGATAGTGTGGGGGTGCACTGGTCAATGCAAATTTTATCAATATCTTAATATATCCAGATGTTATGAGTATGATCATGACTGAGTTTAAAGTTGAAACAATTTTATCTACAATCGACATGGCTTATGTGCTCCAATAATCAAAATTGAGGTGTAGTTCAACATTTTATGTCCAATATGATCCCAAGTTGTGATCTTTCTCGCAAAACACAAAAATAGTGTCTGATTCTATATTGCATTTATATTTTGTATCAGAAAATCCCAAAAGGATTTTACGTGTGTTTTGATATAAAGTTTTGAAACATCAAAACAAATTTATTTCTTATTTCTTTTCGATTGATCAACATGGAATACGAGATCATTTTCAAATTTAAAATATCTTGGAGTCTCGAAGAGACGTTTTGCGCCAAGATTATTTATGTTGGCAGGTTTCTAAGTGGAAAGAGAACATCACAACTTCAAGTCTTCTGAAGATATTGATAAAGAGTTTACACATGTTGTAATATCAAGTATTCAAGATCAGACTAATTGTCAAGTTAAGGAAGAGTTTGGATTGCAGTGACAAGATACAAGTTTCAAGTGGAAGTTGATACTGCACATGCCGAGGGGGAGTTTGTAGATACATAGTTCCTGATCATCATGTGAAGTATAAAACACAAGACTGCATGCTGAAAGACGAACCTAGGGCGAACTCAGTGTTCGGATATAGACGAACCTGGTCCGAACCTGAGGTTCGGCTGATCGGGTTATGAGTTGTCAAGTTTAACTATAAATAGCTAAGTCTTGTATAGATTGAGTACTTCTTGATCAGATCTTGTATGTGTACTTTGTGGTGTTTCTCTGTGGTCTAATACAAGTTCCTTTGTATTTACTCTCGTGTTCATTCTCGTTTTATATTGATTTTAATAAGACCTAGTAGAAGATCCACCGCTCACGATCTTTCATCCTGGGCCACCTTGCTTTGTCCCCCAAATCCTGCATAGCATTAATCACACCTGCAACATCAGTAGTGTTTACCCTGGATTTCGTACTAATAATTTTACTAATGTTCTATAACAGGTTCAAGCCCCTGAATGTCAGACAATCCATGGGCTGTACGTATAGCCGATCGGTACCCTAGATTATTGTTTGTTATACCCCATGATGTTGTACATCCAGGACTGCGTATTTATATTGTTTAACCCCAGCATGTACAGTAACCCAGCATTCTAGGGCATTGACGCTAACAGTTTGTTCTTGACTTTGTTTGATCGATAAGCCAGGTGTAGAAGATTAAATAACGGTCAAGGAGACTCAGTCAAAGTGAGAAACACGTGCAAAATGAAGACCCGCCGCCTAACTCGCTCAAAGCAACGACCAAGAGTCATTGGAAGAAGATCCCTGAAATCTCGGAATATTAGTTAGGATTTTCAATGTATATAAACGCGGCGTAGGTTTATTTTTACTCACTTTCGATCACTTGTATTCACACTACCACTTAGCAATCAAGCCGCAATCAATTGTACTCGGATTATTTCATTTGTTATCGTTGTTAAAGGGGTTTTTATGCCGGCAATCCTTGAAGACATTCAAGGATTAAGGGCTTTTCCCCCTTTCAAATCTCGTTGTTCGTAGTTGCATCCAGGGTAGTGTTCACTTGTGTTTCCATTCATACAAACTAAACCTTGAATTTCGACAAACTGATTTAATTTTTAGTATCTTACATTCAGGGCACCATACCTCACAAACTTATTTGGTTACTTAATTTAGATTCTTAATTTTTGACAAAAAAAAATGTGGCACCCATCGTGGGGCATTTGGTGTCAATCTTTTTCCAAACTCTCGTCATATTTACTTTTAACTTGATTTTTATAAAGATTTATAAAAAAAATGGCAACACAACCGATTACCTCGAATGCGACTACCCCTGCAGGTACTACCACTACAACCAGTACTGTTCTTCCTCCTCCACCGCCACGGGTTACCACATCAGCAACTACTCAAGTGAACCGTAACACTAGCAGGACTACCAATCAGGGTTCCGCAGGACCAGGACGTGGTGGAGAGATCTCAGTATTGGTCTTGAATGACGAAGTCCTTACCATGTTCACGAAAGTACAGCAGTATATGGAGCAACAACAGAAAGTGAACCAGGAGGTGTATGGAGAAGTACCCAGGCTGAGATCAGAAATCAACAGGGTGGATCATACACCCGTATCTCCTATCCAGTCCAGGAGATTACAGTACAGCAGTCTTGGGAACGGATCTAACCCTGCGGATGACGTCCAAATCTTAGATCCGAGGCCTGCATTTGCTACAGCTTACACTACCCTGGCTGACAGACCCAGGGTGTCTACATTTAGGGAATCAGTCTCGAATCCTGGGGCCACTACTACCCAGGATACTAGTGACGTCCAAAGAACCCCTAATATTAATGTTTGTGCTAACGAGTCTGTGCAGGATACAGGTTTGAGCCCATCAGTGGAAAAGGAACTCAAAAAATTGAAGGAGATGATTTCAAGTGTTCCAAGGGTGGTTCAGCCTATTCCTGGAGTAGCACCATCAAGTCATCGCCTTTCAAGATTCGCTCCCCCGATATGCGACGTGGAAATACCCAAGAGGTTTCAAACTCCTAGTATGAAACTGTACGATGGCATGACAGATTCGGAGGAACACGTGGCTCAGTATATGGAAAGAATGGAGGTGATCTACTTGCCCCCTGATATCAAGGAGGCATGCTTATGTAAGGGTTTTGGGTCAACACTCACAGGTTCAGCCTTAAAATGGCTGCTGAGTATTCCACCCTATTCAATTCCATCCTTTTCTCATTTAATTAATTATTTAATAACCAATTTTCTTGTAGTCGCAGTTTTGAGAAACTGACGAGTGATTTATACAGGGTTACCCAGAATGCTAACGAGTCCCTTAGGGATTATATAAAGAGGTTCAGTAAGGAGACCCTGGATATTCCCAATATGGATATGGTTACTGCTGTCCAGGCATTCAAGATGGGCCTTAACAAGGATTCACCTTTCTATCATGACCTGGTGATGAATCCTTGTCACAGGCTTGATGAAGTAAGGCATAGAGCCCTACGATTCATCAGGCTCGAAGAGGATAGGAAAATACAAGAAAGGGCAAACGGTGTCCCAGGATACGGATCTTCTAACAGGAAATCGGAAACTGCGCATCCAAGGTCTCACAGACCTAAACCCTATTCCAAACCCGATAATCCAAGGGTTAACAGGGTTGACCAAGGCGAAGACGAGGAGGACGAAGAGTATCCTACTTTCAATGAATTTTGTTTTTCTATTGATATTGCAGGTGTGATTAATGCTATGCAGGACTTGGGGGACAAAGCAAGGTGGCCTAGGAAGACAGGCAAACAAGCATCCTGGAAAGATAAATCAAAGTGGTGTGCATATCTTGAGGATTTCGGCCACGTAACCGAGGATTGTATAGCCATGCGGAAGGAAATCAGTTATTTACTGAGCAAAGAGTTCCTGAAAGAAATCCTGGGAGGAAAAAGGACAAATCCAGGGGCGCTGACCAGTATGTGAAATCCAGGGGCACTGACCAGACCCTGGATGTCGATAGGTCCCGTGGACACCCCGATCGGGCAACATCCCCATCTCCGGATGCAAAGGTAATATATTTTATTTTTGGTGGATCTGATATATGTGGTACTTCTTATTCTGCAGCTAAAAGGCACGCAAGGGAGACCAAATCCGACGTACCCAGGAAACCTGTCAGATCCTCAGTGCAAGCAGACGTGAAGGATGTTACTTTCGGTGAAGATGACAGGTGCAACGTCATGGATCCTCATCATGATGGGCTCATGATCACACTCTACATAGCCAACCATTTTGTAAAGAGGATCCTCGTTGACGGGGGCAGTTCTGTCAACATCATTCAGTTAGAAACGTTGACAAAAATGGGGATACCCCAGGATGAAGTAATCGCCAAATCCACGGTCCTTGTGGGATTCAGTTGGGAAATGAAGAATACCCTGGGAGAAGTAAAACTTCTAGTTTATGTTGAGGGGGGTAAACTCGATGCAACGCTTTTGTGTCATGGATGCCCTGTCCGGATATAACATCATCCTGGGCAGACCCTGGATTCACGACATGAAAGCTGTCCCCTCTACGTACCATCCTTGCGTCAAACTGCCAACGCCCTGGGGAGTAGTCACCATCCATAGCGACCAACAAGAAGCAAAAGACTGCTACACTTCTGTTGGGCTATACATTTGAGGCATGAACATTAGATGTGGGCTTACTTGTTAATGGGCTTAGGTATTCACGATTGGGCTTACAAGATGTTTACGACTTGGGCTTTCTTGCACCGGATTTCTTATGAGTTTATGATTGGGCATAGGGTTATGTAAAGGGTAGTATATAAACCCAAGTTGTTTATGATTCTAGTAGTTGTTGTTTATGATTTGTGCCTATCTCTTGTAATTCCGATCGTAATCATCAATCCAAGGAAGTAGTTTGTTCATCATTCAAGATTTGATCTTTTAGTGTTGTGTTTCACTCATATCAAGTCTATTTCATCTACTTTCTCTTGAATAAATCTCGTACAAGGTTTCCGCACTTATTCGAGATCAAAATATCGTGAATGGTTGTTGATCCCGGACCAACTACTTCAGCCATGAAGATTTCAGCGAAAGCCAAGCAAGGATAGCAATTAAAGAAAAAGGCCAGGGACATCCTATAGGCAAGGGAGCAGGATGTTAAGCAAGTAGTCCTAGACCCCCTGCATTCTGGGAAGAAAGTATCAATTGGCACTAACATCCCTGGCCCCATTGAAGAGGAACTGGTGAAATTTCTCCGGTCCAGAATGTCAACATTTGCATGGAACACTGAAGATAAGACAGGTATATCCAAATATATTATAACACATAAACTTGGCATTGATCCTTCTTACAGGCACGTGCATCAGAAGAGGAGAAAGTATGCTCCTGAGAAGCATGTAATAATCCAGGAGGAGGTAGACCGTCTATTGAAGAATAAAATGATCAGAGAGGTCAAGTTCCCAAGATGGTTGGCCAATGTGGTGGTAGTGGAAAAGAAAAATGGCAAATGGAGGGTTTGTGTAGATTACACATATTTGAACCGTGCATGCCCTAAAGACCCTTTTCCTTTTCCACACATTGACTCCATGGTGGATGCAACGGCAGGCCATGAAATGCTAACATTCATGGATGCCACCTCTGGATTTTAACAAATTCAGATGGAGCCTAGCGATTAAGAGGATACAGCCTTGATCACACCAACAAGTATTTATTGTTATGTTGTTATGCCTTTTGGATTAAAAAATGCAGGGGCAACCTACCAAAGGTTGGTAAATATGATGTTCAAAGAAAAGCTAGGAGAGACTATGGAGGTATAAATTGATGATATGGTAGTGAAATCCCTGGATGTCAGTACCCATGTCAAGGATGTTAGAGAATCTTTTTATATCCTAGACAAGTACAACATGAAGCTGAACCCAGAGAAGTTCCATTTCGGAGTGGGTGCCGGCAAATTCCTAGGTTACATGGTGACCAAAAGAGGAATCGAAGCAAGCCCGGAGCAAATTCGTGCTATAGTGAACCTGAAGTCACCAGAGTCGACCAAGGATGTACAAAGGCTGACAGGTCGGGTTGCAGCCCTGAATAGATTCATCTCCAAATCCTCGGAGAGGTGTCGGGATTTCTATGATATTCTAAGAAAGAATAAAAGGTTTGAATGGATGTCCCAACACGAACAAGCTTTCCAGGACTTGAAAGCTTATCTATCCTCGGCACCCCTCCTAATGAAGTCAAATCCAGGGGAGCCTTTATCATTATACCTTGCAGTTTCAAGAAACACGGTAAGCGCAGTCCTTACCAAGGATGCAGAAGGTCAACAACACCGGGTATACTACGTAAGTAAAAGTCTTCTTGATGTTGAATCCATGTACTCGCACTTAGAAAAACTTATTTTAGCCCTAAGTATGGCCTCTACTAAACTTAGACACTATTTTGAAACTCATACTATACATATGAAAACTAATTACCCTATAAAGTCTGTCTTAAGGAAACCTGAGGTGTCAGGGAGGATGGAAAAATGGTCTCTGAAGTTGAGTGCTTACAACTTGATATATGAAGCAAGAACAACCATAAAATCACAAGCTCTAGCAGACTTTGTGGTTGATTTCAGTAGTGATATCCAAGATGAAGCGGAACAAGAATTCCAGAGCCTAAAGCAAGAAGAATTCTCGGGATGTTAGACCCTTTTCATGGATGGGACCTCCAATGTCAGAGAGACAGGCCTTGGAATCATACTGAAATTGCCACAGGGGTACATGATACCCCAGGCTGTTAGGTGTGGATTCCAGGCAACCAATAATGAAGCGGAGTATGAAGCCCTGATTGCTGGCTTACAACTAGCTCTACATCTTGGGATCCAACACATCTAGGTATACGTCGATTCCCTACTTTTAGCTAATCACTTTAATGGAACTTACGCAGTGAAAGGAGAGAAATTGGCCAAATACCTAGAGGTCGTGAAAACCATATCCCAGGATTTTCAAATTTTTGACATTCAACAAGTACCCAAAGATGAAAATGCTAAAGCGGATGCACTAGCAAACCAAAAGGATCGGCATTCAAAGCAATGGAAGATACACATATTCCCATAATTCACATACTCAATCCAACAATCAAACAACAATCAACCAACAATCAACCAACATGGGAACTTGGAAGACATTAATCCTGGGGGCAAGGTTTTGGCGTCACATACCCAGGATGCACACTCTCCTGATATCCAGGATGCACAGCATCCTAAGTCCCAGGATACCTTATCATCCTGGACCAGACCTATTATAGAATATCTACAAAACGGTTCCATCCCGAAGGAAGAAAAAGATACCAGAGCGTTCAGAACCAGAATGGCCAGGTATGTTCTTATTAAAAGTCAATTATACAGAAAATCTGTGGCAGGAACATACTTAAGATGTTTGGAGAATGAAGAAGCTCAAGAGGTACTCCAAGATATCCACGAAGGCGACTGTGGAAACCACACAGGGGGCAGGTCCCTGATGTCAAAAATCCTAAGGACGAGATATTACTGGCCATCCTTGAGAAAGGATTCCCAGGGTTTCGCCCTCACATGTGATGCTTGCCAGAGGCATGCTAACATTCCTCATCAACCAGCTGAACCCCTGCATCCTATCCCTGCATCCTGGCCCTTTATGAAGTGGGGGATGGACATTGTGGGAAAGCTACCCAGAGCACCAGGCGTCAAAGTCTTCATGTTAGCTATAAGTGATTACTTCTCGAAGTGGATAGAGGCTGAGGCATATGTCCAAGTCAGGGAAAAGGAAGTTATTTCTTTCATTAAGAGGAACATCATAACGAGATTTGGCATACCCTCTGAAATAGTTTGTGACAATGGGTCCCAATTCATTGGCAAGAGGACTACCGGATTCTGTGAAAGATGGGGGATTAAAATGATAACCTCTACACCAGTGCATCCTCAGGCTAATGGCCAGGCTGAGTCAAGCAACAAGATCATCATTAACAATTTGAAGAAAAGACTACAGGAGAAGAAAGGAAAATGGACAGAGGAACTACCAGTAGCATTGTGGGCTGATAGAACCACATCCAAAAATGCCACAGGACAGACCCCTTTTTCCTTGGTCTTTGGTACGGAAGCCGTCATTCCAACGAAAATGGTTGTCCCCACATACAGGGTCATCAGTCAGACCTAGGATGCAAATAATGAATCCCTGTCTGACCACTTAGATACCGTGGATGAGCTACGAGAACAAGCTGCTTGGAGAATGGCCGCGTATCAGCAAAGAATCTCTAAGACCTACAACAAGTGATGTGTTGCAAACACATCTCATTTCCGGTGTCTTTTATGTATATATTTGAGTCAATTTGAGTCAGTTTTTATTAGTTTTAGTTGTTTATTTTTTAAGTTGGGTCCTTGAGTCTTTATTTATGTGTTTTATATGTTTTTGTAGGTTTCTACTAAAGTCCCGTGGCCCGAGAGAAAGTCAGAAGTTAGAAGAATAAAAGAAGAGAAGAGATTGAAAATCTGTCCCAGGCGTATCGCCTGGGACCTCACCATTGTCGCGCGATACATGTGGAGCCAGAAAGGTCAACGAGAGCCTTAAGTCGGTTTGACCGACTATTTTTTCGTACATAGGGCCCAGGCGTATCGCCTGCCACTTCTAGACCTCCAAGCGATACGCTTGGAGGGTGTTTTTCCGCAAACTTAGCCAGTTCGATATAATTTCGATCTTAGGGTTTGTATTCGGCATGGCACGACTTCCAAACGAACTTAGAGGCAATTTTGGGAGAAATTTAGAGCAGAGAAGGCTAGGGACTAAGGAGGAAGCATTGGTGGACATTTTCTTCAACACGAATTATCATCGATTTACCGGGTTTTCTTCTCGATTCTTGTCGTTTCTTAGACTTAACCATGTTTTCTGTCAAAAATCAGATTTTTACTATTATTATAGACATTGACATGATTGCAGGCTAAGTAATTTGTATTGCCTAGACCTAATTGGATGAATTCTTAGTATTTATGATTTTACTCGGTTTTGATTGATTGATTGATGTTACGCTTTTATTAAATTCCAGTAATTGCCATGGTTGATGCTTATGTGTGTTGAGAGCAGATTGTTAGTTGATTGTTGATGCATGATTTACCTGCGAATGTATTTAGGTTTAGGTAGATTATCTAAAGTAGTTAACTTTAGGGTTAATTGCTAAAGAGTAGTTTAGGGTTTTCTTGAACTATTGCATTGATTGTTGATTGATGATTTGTTTACAATGTGATGCCTCTTCTGAGACTCAAAAGGTAAAGAATTGTCGGGTAATTGGGTTGGTTAAAGCACTAAGGTTACATTGTCTCAAAATGAAGTATCCTAGGAAATTGATCAACTTGTTATTCCGTGTCATTCATGGTAGTTATTGGTAGCTCCTGCTAGCCTAGGGTGCCTGAGATTAGGTTCGAGGGTGGTTAGGTTTAGTTGAGGTAGGACGTACTCAAAAGGTGAACTCTTTTTCGGGCGTTAGAAGTGTTAACTAGGAAGGACTTAAAAGGTGAACTAGCCACCATCAGATCGGTCAAAATTGAGTGAAGTTGTAGGTATTAAGTAGGATTCCGGGTCTAGGTGATACTTTTCTCTATTCTAATTTTCCCAAGGTTTTCCTGTCTTTCGTTGGTAGTTGTTAGTTAAGTTAGTTATTTAATTCCCGAAACCAATTTCAAAACCCAAATCCAAATTACTCAGTATTTCCATTTCTTAGGTCCTAGTTTAATTTTGTCCATACAGTGTCTCTAGGGTTCGATATTCCCGGTCTTGCCTTAGCTTAACTACAATCCGACAGGTACACTTGCCTTAGGGTTCGGTCTAGTTTAGGTAGTTTCGGTAAAATTAGCTGTGTCTAGGTCTAGGTTAAAGTAGTTATTTTAGGTACAGTTCCGAACACATCAACAAGCATGTAAGGATTAGAAGATTCAGAGTAGGAGACTTGGTTCTAAGTAAGGCATTTCAGAATACGACGAATCCAGGAGATGGGAAGCTAGCCCCTAAATGGGAAGGTCCCTATTTAATTGACTCAGAGGCAGGTAAGGGGGGTATATTGGCTTGCTAATATGGAAGGTGAGTTATTACCAAGACCAGGGAATGCGATTCATTTGAAAACCTATCTCATGTAAGTTCAATACCTCAGGATGCTGCATTTCAGGTATGTCTCCTAACTAAAAAATCGATCAAGGTATTTCTCTTGTATTCTTCGTTATCAAGTACTTCTGTTTTATTCTTATTCATTTTCATTATCTTCTATGAAAACTATTAACTCTTTTGGTTGAGACACCTGGATGAAAACAGATAACTGACCCTGGATGCATGAAGCCAGGGAAACATTTCTCCTAAGTTAGAGACTGGCCATCTCTCCTCCGTTTAAGGTATCTAGTATACCTTCTTAGGTTTGAGAGGATATCACCTCTCTTACGTTTGGGTAAACACCTGTAGCGCACGTTAACCCACATATTGGACCCAGGATTATGGGATCGACCTGTGTTAACATCATGGGCGACAACCTCATGATTCATGGACATATAGGGGTTTCTCAAGGTTTTTGGGGTTTTCACATCAACATAAGACACACGAGGGAATACCCTAGTTCGCCGGTTCGGCTCGAGGTAGACCCTAGATTTCGCCAGTACGGCACCGGGCACGACCCCAGTTCGCCGGATCGACACCGGGTCTAACCCCAGGATTTTTGGGCTTGGCCCCAGGATTTTTGGGCTTTACCCCAGGATTTTTGGGCTTGACCCCAGAATTTTTGGGCTTGACCCCAGGATGTTTGGGCTTGATCCCAGTATTTTTGGGTTTGACCCTAGTACGATTTGATCTAGCCCCAGGATTTATGGGTTTAATCTCGGATGTTAAATTTTTTCCTAAAATATGCAGGACTTGTCTAAGTGATCATGGCCTAGGATGGCATGGCAATGCCAAATCCTACGATTTCGATGTCGGTTGAGCAACAACTTAGGTTGTCACGAAGCAGTTAGAAGCAGAATTACGCCAGAGACAGAAGAAATTATTTGTTTGCACTCAGGGTTTATCCCAGGATATATAAGGTATGGATTAAGTTTCTTGACATTTTTATCACATTTGTGTATTTGTTTGTGCAGAAAAAGTAAAGATACCATACAAGCATATAGTTTAAAAGCAGATATTTATAAAGGGTAGCCACCCCTTGGTCGGAGCAAACTGTCCAACCACCTCAGGGTGGCTTAAAGTTAAAACCACAGGTACTAGACCCGTGGGTAGAGCATTGTAGCACCGGGAATCTAACCTCCGGCAAGTCATTACAAAAGAAAATGTTTAAACAAGCTTCACAAAAATAAGAGAAAGATAAAGGACCACGGGCTATTGAACGGTACTCGTGGTTGCTGCGTCAGCAGCCACTACATCCTTCTCCTTGGCTTCTTCTTCACCAGCTCGTCTTCACCTGGTCCACCTCCATTTCGCTGCCGCCACCAGCTGCAACCAGGGCAGAGCACCTTGCATCCTGGGTCTCCTCAAAGTTAAAGCCCTCAGGAATAGTGCCTCCCAGCTCCTTCAGCTTCTTCAGCCACAAGCGGTGGTTCCACCCAGGATTCACCAAATTTAGGTCCCTAGCCTCCTTCACCATCTTGAGCCTGGCCTGTAGTAGAGATACAAGGTCCGAGACCTTGGTTGTTTCGACTACCTCATCCATGGCAGCCTGGTGGTCCCTCCTTTCCTAAACAGCCTTCTTCTCATTTTCAGCAATGAGCTTCACAGCTTTTTCGTGGCGAAGCTTGGCCTTGGTGTTCTCCTTGTTAGCCTGGGCAACCTTTGCCTTAGCTAGGGCTTCAGCAGCTGTCGCCCGCTTCTCAGCGACAGCCAGAAGATCCAGAATGTGGGAGGTGGCATGAAACAAAAATGAAATCCATGGGTCAGGGTCAATTTTAGAGAACAAGTTTCATCGAAGGTTGGATGGTAATTACCCGATGAACAAGGGACTCACTCTCCATGGCCGAGAGGTCCGAGATGGCACTGGGGCAGCAAAAGTGGTAGCAGCAGCACTTGACCCCCGGGTTTTTGTTTTGGTCTCAGAGGCCCTGGATGGAGGGATCCTGATGAGTGGGGTGGGTTCGGTCTTGACGGATCCAAGGACCAGGACGTCATCCTTGGTACCGGCTCCAGAGCTCAAGACATCATCCATATCTTCAAGGTCGAATTTGGGGGCAGTGGCTGAAAAAGAAACCCTGAATGTCAAGGCACAGTCATCTATAAACAAAAAAATAAAATTCAAGGGCACTTACAGCTTGACATGCTGGGAGTGTGGTAGGAGGCAGCAGAGATCTCGTTGCAACGAAATGAACGCTCGGACTCAGGAATGCTCAAAAACTTCTGTAAATTAGCTTCAGTTTCCTGCTCCTCAGGACCAATCTCTAAAAAGCTAGGCAGTGCATAGGCAAACATTCAAGGTCAGTAAATTTATAAATATATGTTCTAACCGTAAATTTCTATGATAGGTCTTCCTACCCTTAACAATCCACCTATGAGGAAGACGATGACCCCCCCAGGATACTTGATCGCTTCACAAAGAAGAACCAGCCTCTCCATCCTTCTCGCTGAGTGACGCCGGTTACTAGGTGCAGGTCTTTGGTGAGAGATTGAACAGAAAACGGTTTGAGCCATGGGATTTCATTTCATAAACCTGGGCTAACTCAGGCGAACCGATCAGGTGTTCGAAAGACTGATTGAGACGATCAAGGGTACCTAGGATGCACCAAACCATGGGGAGAGTTTGGGCATAAGAGAGACCGGAGGCTTCGAAGAACTCGGCGACTACGCCGGAAAAGGGCTAGGAAAGTCCGATACTGAAAGGGGTTGCAGGAAAACAAACCCAGGTGTGGGATACGAAATCGCACCTCAACCTGGGGTCGAACGGCCGAATTTCAGCTGAAGCAGGTAGCAGCTCGGAAGCTCTGAGGGCGACAATGTCGGCTTCATCGAAGCTGCATGTCTCCGTTTCAGGAGTCTGGAGGTATTGTTGGTCAAGGAAATCTTCGATTCTCGTAGGGAAGGACTTAGGCTCGGAACGAATACGTTTCTTGGTCATCGTCGGGTTAGGAAATTGAAAACGAGAAGGAAGGGTGTACCTGATCGGAAAATGCAGTCGGAACGGTGGAACGATGATCGCTTTTCTCTTTGATGAAGGTGGGTAAAACCGAATAAGAGAGAGGGGTATTTAATGGGTAGAAATTACAGAGGTGAGGTGATGTGCGCAATAATCGTCGGGGATCTACTCCTAAATAAGCGGCCAGGATTGAAATAGCTTGGATGAGTCACTAGAATTCAAAAATTCACAACTGTGAAATTCTATCCACAAGCTGCGAATTTGGGGGAAATTGTTGTACCCTGGATTTCGCACTAATAATTTTACTAATGTTCTTTTACATGTTCAAGCCCCTGAATGTCAGACAATCCATGGGTTGTACGTATAGCTGATCGGTACCCTAGCTTATTGTTCGTTATACCCCAGGATGTTGTACATCCAGGGACTGCGTATTTATATTGTTTAACCCCAGCATGTACAGTAACCCAGCATGCTAGGGCATTGACGTTAAAAGTTTTTTCTTGACTTTGTTTGATCGATAAGGCAGGTGCAGAAGATTAAATAACGGTCAAAGAGACTCAGTCAACGTGAGAAACACGTGTAGAATGAAGACCCGCCGCCTAACTCGCTCAAAGCAACAGCCAAGAGTCGTTGGAAGAAGATCCCTGAAATCTCAGAATATTAGTTAGGTTTTTCAATGTATTTAAATGCGGCATAAGCTTTATTTTTACTCACTCTTGATCACTTGTATTCACACTACCACTTAGCAATCAAGCCGCAATCATTTGTACTCGGATTATTTCATTTGGTAATAAAGAGGCAACGTGTGTTATCTTTGCTAAAGGGGTTTTTTATGCCGGCAATCCTTGAAGACATTCAAGGATTAAGGGCTTTTCCCCCTTTCAAATCTCGTTGTTCGTAGTTGCATCCAGGGAAGTGTTCACTTGTTTTTCCATTCATACAAACTAAACCTTGAATTTCGACAAACTGACATAATTTTCAGTATCTTACATTCAGGGCACCATACCTCACAAACTTATTTGGTTACTTAATTTAGCTTTGTAATTTTTGACCAAAACAAGTAGCAAAACATAACTCATTAAAAGTAGGATATTCTTCATCATCCTTATCTTCGCCCTGATTGACCCTGTTAACCCTAGATTATCGGGTCTGGAATAGGGCATAGGCCTCTGGGACCTAGGATGGACTGGCTCTGATTTCCTGTTGGAGCTGTGTCCACTTTCTCCTGCACTTTCTTGTCTTCTTTAAGTCTAATGAATCGTATGGCCCTATGCCTTACTACATCGTGCTTGTGACAAGGGTTCATCACAAGATCTTGATAGAAGGGTGAATCCTTCTTAAGGCCCATTTTGAATGCCTGGACAACAGTAGGCATGACCATGTTGTGGATATCCAGGGTCTCCCTGCCAATCCTGTTCATATAATTCCTGAAAGACTCGTTAGCATCCTAGGCAACCCTGTAAAGATCTCTCGTCAGTTTTTTAAAACTGTGACTACAAGAGAATTGGTTATTGAATAAGTTAATTAAATGAGAAAAATATGTGATAGAAAAGGGTGGAGCACTCAGCAGCCATTTAAAGGCCGAGCCTGTGAGTGTCGACCCAAAACCTTTACTTAGGCATGCCTCCTTGATTTCAGGGGGAATGTAGATCACTTCCATCCTTTTCATATACTAGCCTACGTGTTCTTTTGGGTCGGTTATGCCGTCGTACAGCTTCATGTTACGAGTCTGGAACCTCTTGGGTATTTCCACGTCACATATTGGGGGAGCAAACCTTGAAAGTCGATGACTCGATAGTGCTACTTCAAGGATGGGTTGGAACACCTCAGGAACACTTGAGATCATCTCTTTTAATTTTTTGAGCTCCTTGGCCACCATTGGGCTGAGACCTGCGACCTGCATAGATTCATTAGTATGAGCATTAAGATTAGAGGTTCCGAGGATGTTACTAGCATCCTGGGTAGTGGTGCCTCCAGGATTCGCGATAGATTCCCTGAATGTAGACATCCCGGGTCTGTCAGCCAGGGTAGTGGAAGCAGTAGCAAATGCAGGTCTTGGATCTAAGATTTGGAGGTCATCTGCTAGGCTAGACCCATTCCTAGGACTGTCGAATTGTAGCCTCCTAGCCTGAACTGGAGACGCGGGTGTATGATCCACCCTGTTCATCTCCGATCTCAGCCTAGCCATTTCTCCAAGCACATCTGGTTCACCTTCTGCTGTTGCTCATGTAATGCTACATCTTTGCAAACATGGTGAGGAATTCATCATTGGAGACCATTACTGGGGTTTCTCCACCACGTACTGATCCCGTGACACCCTGGTTGACTGGTGCTGCGGTTTACGGTACTCGTTGATGATGTGCTAAACCATGGTGGTGGAGGAGGAAGGACAGTGCTAGTTGCAGAAGAGGTGCTCACAGGGGTAGATGAATTCGAGGAACTCGATTGTGTTGCCATTTTTTGATAATTTTTTTAAAAATCAAGTTAAAATGAATCTAACAAGATTTTAGAGCCAATTTCCCCATGGTGGGCGCCAAATTGTTTTGGATAATAATTACAAGACATAATTTAGTAACCAAATTAGTTTGTGAGGTTAGGTGCCTAATATTGCTTAGTTTATAAAATCAAGTTTACCGGTTAAAAACCAAGGTTTGAATAGAAGAAATGAAAACATAAATGTTAACCTCCCTGGATGCAACTAAGAACACCAAGATTTGTATGGGGGAAAAGCCCTTAATCCCTAGATGTCTCTAAGGATCACCGGCATAAAAAAACCCCGAGCAACGATAACACACGTTGCTAGTTTATTCTAATGAAAAATGATTCAAGCACAAGTGTTTGTGGCTTGCTTGCTAAGTGGTAGTGTGAGTACAGGTGACCGAGTGTGAAAAATTAAGTCCTATGCCGCATATAAATACATAGATAAGCTAACTATATCCCCGAGATTCTAGGGATCCTCCTTCCAACGACTCGTGACGGTTATTGACCGAATCTGGTTGCGAGTCTTTAGCTACATGTTTATTCCGAGATTTGAATTAGTCTTCTTGACCGTCAACCTTAAGCTCGTACCTGACTTGATCAAGATAAAGTCAAGAAAAATGTTAGTAATGATGCCTTAGCATGCTGGGTATCCGCGCATGCTAGGATCAATTAGTATAAACAAATAGTCCCTGGATGTATGACATCCTGGGATATAAATCATTTATGGGTACCGAGAATGTAAATTGAAATCCAGGGCATAACATTTGGATTCTGAGTCCAAAGATAGCAATGAAAAAACTTTTACTTGCAATTACTTTGATGATCTTTCGGAACTTAGAGAGCTCTCTAATCTGGAAACAAAATAATAGGCAGATTCAAAGAAAGAGGTGGGGCAATTGCATCTCGACTTAATGAACGATTTGAAACAAAAAAGTCGGGTTCGGTGGGCTCTAGAGGGGAATGAGAATTCCTCCTTTTTTTCACGGAATCCTCAATCAAAGACTTGGCGCCAAAAGGATTAATGGGTTTAATCACAATGGCTCATGGATTACCAACTCTATCGAAATGAAAAAAAGCAGCCTCGAGTTTTTTTAAGCGATAATTTAGTGAGGATTTTAAAGGCAGGCCAGATATTTCATGTGATGGGATTCGTAGAATTTCTTAGGAGGATGGGATCTCCTTAATCCAGCCTTTTCCTAAAGATGAGTTGAAGGAAGCCGTTTGGATGTGTGGGAGCGATAAGTCTCCTGGCCCTTACGGGTTTAACTTCGCTCATTAAAAGATTCTGGGATATTTTTGAAGACAAGTTTTTTGGGGTTCTTAAATTTTTCCACTCGGTTGGGAATTTTGGGAAAGGTTGCGCTTCCTCCATTTATCTCGTGCCTAAAGTTGATGATTCTCTTAGCTTGAACGATTTTAGGCCCATTTTCTTGGTCAGTTGTATTCAGAAAGCCGTATCAAAAGTTCTTGCTAACCTCTATAAGAAAGTCCTTCCTTCGGTTATTTCTGAAGCTCAAATGGGCTTCATTTCTAACCAAAACATCATAGATGGGCCGCTAATCATAAACGAGATGGTTTCGTGGGCAAAGAAAAGCTTGTTCCCTCTTACGATCTTTAAAATTAATTTTGAAAAAGCTTTCGACTTGGTTAATTAGGACTTTATTGATGACAATCTTGGTCAAATGAACTCCCTCCTCCCCCCCCCCCCCGGTAGAGATGTTTGGTTAAGGGCTACCTTCGTGCCTCTAGAACTTCGGTTTTACTTAACGGTTCCCCAACCATATAATTCCAATGTGTTAAAGGTTTTAAGCAAGGGGATTCGCTTTCTTCCTTCCTTTTCCTCGTTTCTATGGAAGCTTTTCACTCTATGTTTTCCAAAGCTCTCAATTTAGGAATACTCCATGGTATCAACATCCCAAGTGTCGATCTTATGGTTTCCCTTCCCACTTATGCGGACGACGCCATTGTCCTTGGAGAGTGGACTAGCATGAACATCATAAACCTTCTTTACCTCCTTAGGGGCTTCTTCTTGGCCTCTGGACTAAAGGTCAACCTCTCTAAATGTGCTCTATTTAGGGTGAACGTCCAGATTGAGAATGCCAATTCTACGGCTAAAAAATGTGGTTGCAAAGAAAGTGCTCTTCCTTTTAGATATTTGGGGTTATTGGTCGGGGAAAACATGAACCATATACATGCGTGGAAGCCGGTGATAGCCATTTACAAGCCCGTCTATCTAAATGGAAAGCAATGCATCTTTCTATGTGTGTGTGTGGGGGGGGGGGGGGGGGAGGGGGCTCGCCCTAATTAAATCCGTTCTTGACAGCCTCCTTCTATACGTCTTCTCGTTGTACAAAGCTCCGGTCAAAGTTCTGAAAACCCTTGAGAGTATCCGGTTTAACTTCATGTGGGGTGGGGAGGGGGCTGGCCCTAATTAAATCCGTTCTTGACAGCCTCCTTCTATACGTCTTCTCGTTGTACAAAGCTCCGGTCAAAGTTCTCTTAGTTGTTCGGTTTGTAATGAGGCCGATGAATCTATGGATCACATTTTTATGTGTCGTAAGGTTGCCAACGAGTTCTGGGCTGCTGTCTCTAAATGGTGTGGTCTGTCCCATCCTATCTGCTTTTCGGTTCTGGATTTGGCGAATTTTCATTCGCAGTTCCGGGGAGGGAAGGAGAAAGCTTTGTTAATCCAAGCCATCGTCCACACGGCATGTTGAGTTTTATGGAAAGCTAGGAATGATGCGGTCTTTCACAACTAAAAATCAAGGCGAAGAATCACTTTTTAGAAATCCAAACTTTCGGTTATTTTTGGATTTCTCATAGGTATACATGTGAGAATGTAGATTGGGGTGCTTGGTGTAATTTCAACTTTATTATATAATTCTGTCTTGTTTTTCCGCTCTCCCCTATCGCCTTGCTAGGTGATGGGTTGTGGTTAATGAAATCGCCGTTAAAAAAAAATAGAAAAGTTTTACAATTCCAACCTTTAGTTTAGGGTGTGACAACCAAACATGTTTCTGAAGAATTCCAATTTAATTTCTTCAAATTCTAGTAACCAAGGCATGTGTAAAGACTTTTTTTTAAACGGTCAACAAACATTGAATTGCCTAGGTACTCCGTATGGGGTGACCCAATTGCAAAAGGCCACCGCCAGCTGGCCTAACCCAGCCGCATGGAGCCCTTAAGCGCACCAAGTTATCTCCAGTTTCGGGGAAAACTCACCCACCCGAAGGTCCACTGGTGGTAAAACCTGGACGCCCTCAGGATCGAACTGGAGATCACAAAGATCCCAGTCTTCCTTTATTGAGCCACCATGCCCACTCCAAAGTGATAATAGTGGGATTCGAACTTGAGTCTCAAGTAGAGAACTCAAGCCTCCTACCACTACACCATAATGAAAGTTGCTGCATGTGTAAAGACTAATCGAACACAATTCATGAAAGGGGTACAACATATTAAATGTTATCTATATTTTCATATGTCAAGGCTAATTGAACACAATTCATTTATGCTTTCTATCATAGAGTAATAAAGAATAAACTTTTTTTTATCTTATGTATAAAAGAGAAATATATGTAAACTGAAATTGATATACTGCTTGGATTAAAATTACAATCAGACTGAAAATCCAATTGCTAAATTTGAACGAATCTATAATCTACATTTATTTTAGTATTCTATCAACAATGAAGTAATATACGTTTAAATTTTAGATAACTCACGTTTTTACATAATTTTAAATTATAAAAACCGCTACAATGTTTTTTACTTTCTCTTTTAATTGAAAAACTCTTGCTCCAACTCAGAGATTTCGTCGCATTTAGGGAGGGGGAATGGTAGAATTTCGAAGATTTTGAAGATTGGTATTAAACAATAGGAGTGTGTCACGCAGGAGAAAGAATGAAGTATAATTTTGAAGGATTTTGGAAGAGAGTAGTGAGGATTATGAATAATTGTAGGTTAATATATTTTAATGTTTTGAGTTATTTTATTTTGTAATTAATTTTAAATCACTATATTTATTTAAAAAAAAACTGCTAGATTTATTATTAAAGACACCACATTTATTTAAAAAAAAAACATTACATAATAAAGAAAAAACATTACATTACTTAAAAAAAGACATAACATAAATTAAAAACATTTTATTTAAAACCCCACATTACATAAAATAAAATAAAGCGTTTACATGATAGTTATAAAAACTTAGATATTATTATTTGAAGTTGCCACCTTCTGGAGACGATCCCTCTTGAAGGTACAAACCTCGACATTTGAAAAACCCTTCATGTCATGTATTTTTCGGTACTCGCACAACACCTTAAACATCAAACCTGATTCAAGATCCGCCATGGTAGCTTTTCGTTCAATTTCATCATACACACTTTCGAACTTGTTAACCTTCGAACTTAATTTTTTCCATCTCGAGCTCATTTGGTGTACGGTTTTATTCGTACCACCAAGTTTTTGTTGAAATGGTCAAGCACTCTAGCCCAAAATTTATCCGCTGTTGAGTGATGAAGAACCTTCTCATCAGATACATGGTAGAATGCGCGAGCCAAAGCGACATCCTCGTTGGTAGTCCAAGCCATTTTGAAGTGGGATTTAATTGAGAATGAATTGGTTGTATGTTGAAGAAGATGGAAGATGTTGAAGAGAATGAAAGAAGTTTATAAAAATGATGAAATGGTGTGTGAAGGTTGTGGGTTTATATATAAAATGTAAAGGAAATGAATTTTTATTTTTTTAATTACACATGACCGTTCAACGGTCATGAGCTCCTCGAAAAATCCAAAGTTTCTCGACAACATGTAGTTTCAAAATGAAAGTTTTTTCGAAGAATTTTGAGTGGCGGCGGTGTTACAGAGAATGTTTCTGGTGTCGCAGCTTTTTTTCCGCCCACTCCGTTCCCCCTTAGCTGCTTAGCAGCACGTGTAAAGCACCTTCTAGTTGATTTGAAATTAGGAAGATCTTAACGGAGTTCGAGAAAAATAAAAACAAAGAAAATAGATTGGAAGGGGTGGTGCTCCTTAAATATGTAAGTTGTTTGTGTTGTTGGACAGCCTCTAGCTCCTTGCTAGAGGTTCTTTGCTCCGTTTTTTTTTAATGAATTGCCGTTCCAATAAAAAAAATCTTAAAACAGAGAATAAACAAAACAAAGATCTAGAAAACACTGGTCGGATAAACACCAGATGTACCATATTTAATAGGTCTTATTATGATAGGTTTTAACCCCTTACCACTTTTATAAAATGATAATCATCATAGTACTAAGCTACAAGCCCATGGATAGGAGTGTCTCTATTTACTAGGTTAGATGAAATGTTCGTCTACATTCCACACTTTCTAAACCATAATAATACTCATACTTTTTAGGGGAAAATTTTACTGGATCTGATTGTTAGTTTATATGTATATATAATACATAAACAAGATGCATTATAACTAGCAACAATGAATATTGTGTTGTTATACACCTAAGTTTAGACGCGAAACCCCACAAAACTACATAATTTTGATTATAAAAGCCTAAAGAGCAAACAAAGCATGCATTTTTAATTAGGATTTTTCTCCGATTCATTTCTCCTTCCCTATAGTATAATTCAGACGAGTCTTTAGAACGATACAAGGCTCGCCTTGTTTGTGATGGGCGAACTCAGCAGGTGGGTATAGATTGTGGAGAGACTTTTAGCCCGGTTATTGTGACAACTCGATCAACCCATATTCTTTTTTAAATCCGATCTGATTTTAATTTAGTGAATAAGTCACTTTCGTTATTTAATCAGAAAAATTTTAGCAAATCAAACACACATTATATTTGTGGAAAATAATATACACAAATACATATTTATGACGTTTTACAAAAAATATAAAATAAATAAAAAATTTAAGGTTAAAATGCAAAATAACGAAGTTACGATTCATTTTCATGTGATTACAATACTAACAGAAAGTTTCGTAAATTATCGAAATGAAATATTTTTATCCCAAAGTTCGAGAATATATAAAATTAATCTTTCTAAGTTATGGGGTTAAAAAGTGTTAATTTAACAAAGTTCGGGGGTCAAAACTGCACAAAACCAAACTTTAGGGGCTAAAACTATAATTTTGGCAAAACTGACAGAAGGAGTAGACTCGCGGACCAGCGGCGACTATCTGCAGAACGTGGCAGCTAGCCTTGCTTCGTGTTTCAGCTACGTTTTAGCACCATTTCGTGTCAAATCTGCTCGATTAGTTACCAGGGAACGTGTCTCCACCTATTTTCGCTCCTAATACTATATATACAAACTCAGATCCATTGAATTCTGTTTTCAATCTTGCAAATCAATCACTCATAAACCCTCTTTTTGGTTCGAAACCTCATCACTCAAATTCGTGGAATACAAGAGCTGTTAGGATCTTGTTTTTTGCAGTCCTTCATCATTTGGTATGTGGAACAAAACACCTCTATCAGTTTCAGTTCATATATTCGTTTGATTAGGATTCCAGAATTTCTCATAAACTAGGGTTCTTGAACAAGATTACTCAAAATTGAGTAATCTGTTTCGAATTAACTTCTGATTTTTGATATGGGACTATAAAATAACATAACTTAAGAACCCCTAAGTCAATTCCGTAATTGGAAAATGCTTGGTACTTAATTAAAAACCAAGCTAAAATTAGGTTTTTTTGACATTGTTTTACTAAAATTGGGCATTTGATGTGAAATTCGGACTTCATATTTTTAAGCATATCATAATATATCATCATAAACAAAAGCCCCAAGTTTATTTCTCATTTTGAACAAGTTTGGTATTTATTTGAAAAATATGACAAAATTAGAGTTTTTAAATATAATAATTCAATATAAATTAATCTATAAAGAATTAATACATTATTTTTTGTATTTAAATCTAGTAAAATATATATTCAACATATATGAATTGAATCTAATAAATAATCCAGTATTATTATACAGATTTACTCGGGTATCTAGAACACGTGCGGACCGGAAGGGTGAACGCCTATACACTGGGTTTTCTGGCATAGGTAAGGGTGTCGCATAAATCCTAACCGGGACCTGGCGCACTTACCTGGGGATTCCCGGAGTGAGCGTTTTCTTATAGGAAAGCGCGTCTTCATATTATCACTAATCATGTTTTGGTCATATGAACAAGAACCCTATTCAAGAACCCATATACATAGACCCTTAGCCATTTGGATCCCTTGTATTCAATTAGACTACTCGTTTTATTAGGTTAATCTCAAGGCCTATCACATGTCATTTTCCGGTGCTATCTCTGGTTATGCAATCCACTCACCAGGTGAGTACTCATAACCCCTCTTCCTTTATTATTTTGGGTGCAAGCCTAGCTTAATATAAGCTTAAGCTCGGGTCGCTTATTAGTATTCTTATTCTTATTCAAAAGCTATGTGATTACTTGAGAAAATGATAGATTTCTATGTGATTTCTTGTATGTGAGACTGGATACTTGAAACTGGAGACTTGTGAAAACATAATCTATATCCTTAGCGTAATCATTAACAACACCAAGCCTTGGGTCCTTTAATAGCTATTAGTTGACAACCCACCTGATCTGGCCGGTAATTGGCATCGGGTTATTGGTACCTAAACCATCAAGAGTTGATTTACGTGACACTTATTATCTCTAATGATTGCTATCATATACTTAATCTTTCACATGACTCGTTGATCACATGTTTTAAATTTATACTATGAACTAAACCTATGTGTACTCACCAAGTCTAGTAGTTGACAAATATTATATACATGTTGTAGGATGACTACTTGGATTATTTGACTGATCACGATAGGATTGCTGTAACACCCCAAATTTCACAAATACATGATACACATAATAAATACGTGTTTAAATGATAAATACGTGAGCTTAATTGATAAATGCGGTAAACTATGCAGTAGATAGATTGCATGTGTTAGAAATACGTGTTTTATAGCTAACATGATGAAATATGCATAAACGGATGTGTTAAACGTTAAAGAAAGTAAAAATATGAGATGGATATGTGTTTATATGAATAACATGATGATACAATGTAAATAGATAGATATATACATGTAAATACTTGTGTTAATAGCTAACGGAAAAGTAAAAGGAATAAAAGGGTAATTATTGTAAAGTTATAAATGTACACGAATATTATACGTACTTAATTATTATAAGTATTTTAAGACTTAGAATATAGTAAAAATATATCCTAATATGATTCATAACATGAAATGATAAGATTTGTAAAGTTTAAACGTAAATTAGCAAATAATAAATAAATATATATATAAGTATATGTATATTATAGTATGAATCCCAAGCCTTAGAAACCTTAGAAAATGTTAGAAATATGTCCCATAAGGTTTTGGTACATAAAATAATAAAAGAATAGAAGTCTAGGGGGCTAGAGTGCACAAAATAAAAGTATAAGGGCTAAATGTGTACAAAACGCAAATCTGGCCAGAAAGAGGGAGTCGTGGAAAGCGAGCCCATACGCACCAACTGTCGCGGTCCGCGAAGAGTGCATCAGCAGCAAAAATAGGACAGGTTCGTAAATCAGCCACATTAGTGAACTTAGAGGCCAAGTTTGAGCTCCATACGCGTCGATTTTTAGTCTTGAGTCACCCTAGAACATGTAATGACCTTAAGACGCACCTCATACTATAAACTGGAAGCTTAATTCGTCCAAACAACCTGCGAATTCACCCAAAAACAACCCAAAAACCCTCATTTCGAACCAGAAACTTCATCGGAGCAATACGCACAAACGATGAAGAGTTAGAAGCTGAAATTCTGTAGTGAAGCCTTATTTGGTATTCTCAACAATAACCTATTTCATATTTTTATAATATTATGTCTAAGTATGGTTTCTAAAATTATGTAAAAATTGTGGTTCTTGAGTTTGTTTTGCTAAAATTGGGTGATCAGGTGGGAATTAGGGTATGATTTTTTGTAGGTAATCCTAAATTAATGTGTTTTAAGAAAGAATTAAGTTTATTTTACAACTGGAAAAGGTTTGGTTAAGGTTTTGTTAACATGTCAAAATTAAGGTTTTCGTAACGTTGTTCTGCCTAAATTGAGTAAACGGTGTTGAATTAAGCTTTGATATTTTAAAGTATATTATAAAATGTTATAATGGATAATACCCTAAGTTTGTTTAAAAATAAAATGAGTTTTGATAAAGAAATGGGAAATACATGAAATTAGGGTTTCTAAATATGATTATTTAATATAAAATAATCTGGAGGGTATGGGGACTTGATTTTTGGTATGGAACTATGTTTATATATATAATAAGTATATATGATCTTAAAATGGATTAATGATAAAGTATTTAAAATACCAAGTTAGTCGGATATTTAGAAGTTCGTGCGGACCGGAAGGGTAAGCGCCTGTACATTGGGGTTTCTGGAAAAGCGGGGGTGTCGCATAAATCCCAACTGGGGACTGGCAGACCTCACTAGGCGATCCCGGGGTGAGCGTTTACTTATAGGAATGTGCGTCTTCGTATTATTAATTAAAAATAGATAATATAACTATAGGGGTATTTTGGTCATTTTGACCATAAAAGAAGTAAACCTTAATAATTAGATATTATTAAGTTAATATAAGAGATAAATAAACATAGGATATGTTTATAATATTAAACCTTGCGTTAATGCCATACGATACGCAAATTAGGTTAACCAAGAATTCTGTCGGAGGTTCTGTCCGAGTTTAACGAGTAAAGAGATAATGTGAGTTTCTGCGAGCCCACTTTTAAATGTTTTAATGTTTTTCGGGCTGATATACATACAATGTTCAACTATTTACTTAAAAAGTATTTGAAATGATTTTATCTGAAAGTTTAATTATCTTAACTGATAAATTGATGAACTGTTTGAAGTGATACGTGTTATGTTATGAAGATGCTTATGAATGGTTATGCGTGTTAGTAATGTATATGAAATTATTCTGATAGAATAATGCATATGAAATGATTATTAGAGTTATGTGCTATATTTGCTTTAAAACTAGGTATCCAAGTGATAAGGGTTTGTTAATAAATGCACAAGTGAGAATGTATGATTATATGAGAACAGGTGATGCATTTGCTATTTTATAATGTGGTGGATACGCCGCTGGTACATCCTGTATACAAGCATGGTAGTATAGTTACCCGGTATATTGAAAGTGTGGAGGATACGCCACTGGTACATCCTATATACATACACCTAGGTAAATTGGGGGATGTTCAACAGTCTGAACTTAAACTTTGTCCGAACTCTGTCCGAACCAAATTCAACAGTCTGAACTTAAACTTTGTCCGAACTCTGTCCGAACCTAATTCAACAGTCTGAACTTAAACTTTGTCCGAAAGACCTCCGAACCTCCATCGAACTACACCAACTCTGAATTCTCACCGAGCACTGACCGAACTTTCACCGAATAAGCACCAGACACTGTCCGAACTTGAGCTTCGGAGCAGTTACGCCGAACTTGACCAGATACCTCCGAACCTCGACATAATTTTTCAAAAACGCGCGAAAATTGACCGATTTTGACGAAACTTTCAATTGTGGATCAGGAAAATTGATAAGAAACAATTTAGAAGCAGATTTGACACCCAAAACTTGATAAATTTAATGAAAAACACACAAACAAACTCAAGAAACACCAAAAACGCTTTAAAAATCCGACAATATCAACCACAGACCAGTAGAGTGAACCAGAAAGCTCTGATACCACTTGAAAATGCGTGAGCATCGGATCGTCTACTCAATCTAGCTATTTGGACATCGAAACGTAATTAAACGATTATTTTATTGATCACAAATGAACAATTACAATCAGAGAACACTTAGAAATGCCACAGAGAAAACACTCTCAGAAACATACACTTAAGAGAATCTCACACGCTCAGAACCCTAAAGTACAAAGTCCAAACTTCTATATATATACCCGACTGGCCGATCTCTGTCCGAACTCCTGGTTCGGACTAGGTTCGGCCAGCAGTTACTTGGCTTAAACTTGTACTTTGCTTGATACTATCAACAAACTCCCCCTCGTCGTGTGTAGTATCTCTTCAACATCATCAAATCTGTATCTACAATCAAGCTCCACCTCAAGTGTAGAATCTGTTCTTCCAATGAAAAGAATCTTCGAACAAACTCCTCCTCAACTCAATCGTAGCTTGATCTTGAATACTTGATGACATCTAGTGTATCTCTGGTCTTTTATCAACAACTTTAGAAGACTTGAAGTGATGAAATCTTGCACTTTAGCAACCTGCTCAAACATTTAAATAATCATGGCGCAGAATGACTCTTCGAGACTCCAAGATTTAATTTTGAAATTTGAATTTGTATCACATGTTGATCTGATTGGAAATAAAGAAGAAATAAAATCTTTTTGACTTTTAGAATGTTTATACTAAGACACACCGAAAATCTTTTTGTTCTTTTCTTGATAAGAAATGAAATTACAATACAAAATCAAACACTATTTTTGGTATAAGAAAGATCATTATGGGATCATATTGATCATAACGTACTGAACTACACTTCAATTTCAACTAATTGAAGCTCACAAATCATGCTAATTGCTGGTATAATTTGTCCATTTTAAACTCAGACAGAATCATATTCATAACATCTAGATATGTTAAGATATTGATTAGATTTGCTTTGACCAGTGTATCCCACACTGTCAGACATATTCAGACATTTTTCTGTTTTTCTTTCTTTTTTCTTTTGTGTTATAGCACTTGTGATTGTTGACATCGCATAATGTCTTTCATGATATTGTCAACTGTGTTCCATGCAAAAAGAAATAAGAACGTTAAATTGTCTACCTTAAGGTCGATCTTCCGATACGCAGATAAGGCATTGGATTTAACAAAATAAGAAAAATAAAACAAGTTAAAGTTGTATAACCCAACAACAATCAGGTCGGTACTCCCGTACACGCATAGAAAGTCCGATGAGTTATACGAAACATCAAAGAAAATAAAGCAGAACGTCAAACGAACAACGATCAAGTCGGTCTTGTGGACACGCAGAGAAAGTCCGATCATTTGACAAAATAAAGAAAATCAAACAAGTTTAAATCTTTGCAAAATGAACGCATTTAAACGCAGTGACTTCTCATTATCATTTTCACACTTATTTTTCTTTTTATGTCATGAAATATGCATCAAGATGTTATCCACATGGTCAAGCATTAGTATCTAGTGAATATCACATCTGAATACTTTCTATTTTCCGAGTCTACCAAGCACATCAAGCAATGATCTTATGGCCCTTTCATGTACTCTATCCATGAGTCAGATACGTAAGCCAATGTACCATCATTTCTCAATGATCAATTTCTCACAATTATATATTGTGCATGTATTTACCATCCTTATATATTTGCCATGTATTCTGTCACACCCCCAATTTCCACTAACGGAGTATAACCGTGTGGGGTGTGATCCAGACCAGGATCCAAGTCTTTAGTTACAACCAAGCCATAGTTAAAGGGGTAAACAGTCATGTATTACATTAAATAAATCAGAGTTTACATTTCATAAAAATCAGTGGAAACATTAAAAGTTTACAAGGTTGTTGTTTAGTAAAAGTGATTACTAAAGTATCTGAAATACGACTTTCAAAAGGGTTTTACAAAGAACAAGTACTGCCAACGCCCGTGCCATCCATGATCCTCCAAGCAACCTGAAAAAGCATTCAACAATCAAGTGTCAGCCAAGGCTGGTGAGTTCACTAAAGCGGTCTACACGTCACATGTAGACCCAATGTATGAATAAAGACAGGTAAAACACAGTCATTAATCATAGGACCAGTAAAATTCCATATCGTAGGTAGCTAGCCTATAGTTATGTACACCTGAATTGTTCGTAACCGAAGCTGACAATGTTTTGATAGGGGATACCTATGAACCTTGCCTTCCCGTGTCCATCCGGATCACGGTGGGTAGGCTAACATTGATCTCAGTCCGACCGCCAGTCGGAGGGTGCATCCCGTGCACCGCTGAGCGGGGGTGTCAATCCCCAGTAGTACTACTCAATATTACCTCGCTACTGTATATTAACGGCCCGAATGTAAGGACTTTTTAATGAAAGCAATTCAGTGCAACATATGATATTTTGTCGGAAAATTACTCAAGTAAAGAAGTACCTTTACCGTCGGGTTGCCATCCTTTACCGGATGCAACTATCTGTGCGTTATCATCCTAAACCGGATATAACAATAATAGTAAGTGAAACTCACCTTAGGGTGCACTGGTACCTAGCACTTGGTTCAACAGGTTGGTCAAAGTCAACCTATTCGGATAAATATGGCCTAATCAAATTAGAAAGTGTCGCCAGGACGAAAAGTAACACGTAAGCATCTAAACGTGTTTCATGCGATCATACAAGTCACATAATGCACATACAAGTCTCAATTTGGGAGAAAATCAAGAAATTGCAATCCAAGTCAAAGTTTTGCCAAAAAGTCAAACTTCAAGCGTTTAACGAGTGACATAGCTAAAATCCACAATACTTGGAGTTAACTCCTTAAATTTTACAGGCATATACTACACCTCATTTAGGAAATGTTGCAAAAAGAATCAAGTAAAAATGTTAAGAAATGAGAAAGTTATGCACGTCGGAAGTTAGCAAAAATCAACATTATTGTCTTTGACACACCATTTGGTGGCATGCCTAATTTGCTCCATACTTGGAGTTAGGTTCTAAAATTTTGCAGGCATGAACTACTCAACATTTAGGGAATGTTTCAAAAAGAATTAACTTAAAAAGTTAAGTAACGAGGAAGTTATGCGCGTCGGAAGTTGGCATTTTCAGCTTTTTGTAAAATAGTCAAAGTGAACTTAAAATTTGCATAACTCATTTCAAACTTAGAATTTGTGTACCAAACCTTCCAGATCATACACTTATCATATAAACCTCATTTACATTTAACAAACTCGTCAATAAAACAAGATTATCATGCCCAACCAAAAAGCAAAGTCCACTTTTCACAGAAAAATACAGCTTTGCACACCTAACTTGCAGCAGTGTTTTGGATGACCAAACGGAGGTTTTAGAGAGCGTGCGAGTAGCCGACTCGAAGCTAAGACATAATACTTTACTAGGGAAAAAGAATCGACTGATTTCGAGCAAAATTGAGCAAGTTATGACCTCTGCAAAATGGCCTAAAAATCTGGCCGAATCTGTCCACTTTTAATAGTTTGTAAAAATTTCGGTTTAAAGATTTTGAGCAACAATTTGGTCATCCAACTTCCACTAACATAATTATAAACAATTTAACACAAATTTTCAGTTGCAAACATATTCATACCAAGTTCATAGCAAAATTTCAACATGGAACTAGCATACAAGCCCATATACCCAAATTTCAAGTCCAAACACTCAACATACATACAAGAACATACATGGCAGTTTTTGAACTCAGATTTCCAGCCCTAATCCCGTCCTCATAACAGCCCCAAATCAAACATTCAACATACCTCAACTTAAAACATGAATTAGGAGCATATAAACTCCCCATTTAGCACATAAACGCATAAAAACACACATGCAACTAACAATTTCGAGTTTGAGGAATCTAGGGCTTACGAATCTGAGAGAGAAATCGCAGGTAGGAGGAGATGAAGTGAAGAGGGAGCTTCCTTTGGTGCTCTTGAGCCTTGATGGAGCTTAAAACCCTTGAATCTTACTTCCTTGGTGGTTGATTTCACCAAAAATCGCAAAAGTGTGTGTGTGTGTGTGTTTGTGACCGTGAAGAAGAGAGGAGAAGGAGAAGATGCGTGAGAATGAAGGAGGGAGGGGGTTTTGGGCAGATTTCATGTTATAAAAATGTACACATTTGGCCCCTCAAAGTTCTATTTTTAAGCATAAAACATCCAAACACAAGTAAATGGGTTTTTAACTAAAAACTTGTGAAATAAAACACTAGAAATATTTCTAAACGTTTTTAACTCGTTTAACATGCAATGTTTAGTCGGGTTACATAAATTTAGCATTTACACATAAAAATTTCGATTTACGCGCGAAGTCCGGTTTCGCATAAAAATGCAAATTTTTGCAAATGACACTTAAGGCCGCGAAATAAATTCACGAAACAAGTTACTAAAATTAATTAGCAAGTAAACATAAATAAATATAAAATCATTCAAATAACGGGTCTCGGGTTTACTAACGGCACTAACGGAACTAACGGAAAAAGTTGACGGAAATCTGACGGTTGTCACAGCATCCCCAAGTTGAAAGAATTTTCGTCCCGAAAATTGTCGTAGTGCTAAAGGTGCGTTGGCCAATTGATTAGGATTAAGTAGAATGGAAAACAAGAAAATTTTTGGTTGTCACATCATTCCTAATTTGAAAGGATTTTCGTCTCGAAAATTCGCCTAAGTGCTAATCGTTTCATGGATCGTTACGAGAGAATTCGAAGGGAGTGATGGACGGTACACGATTAAAAGCATCGAACGAACATTTCACATGAGCGTATAAAGAATGATTTCCTACAAGAAACGTTTCCACGAGTGAGTTGAATCGCATCGCATGGTTAGTTTTAGCAAATGTGACGGCGACGCCACATCCGAGATTGAAATGTTTAATATGACGAAGTGACCATATGTCCGAGTAGTCTTCAGCTGTAGTATCCAATAAGATAACAGAAGGTATTGTGTCAAATGACACGGTAGAGGCAAGAAGTGTTGCTAAAAGGGTTCGAACGTTAACGTACCTAGAGAGTGGGTATGCATCCCTGAATTTGGCTAAGATCGGGTGGTTCTTACAGTTTGCAGAAAAGGCATAGGCAGACGACGCTGCAAAGTATCGTAGTATCAATAGCATAGCGGGTAAGCGTAGAAATCTCATAAAGAAGTGCTCTACTTCTCCAAGCCGATGACAATTTAGGCGTACGTGAGATCAACAAGTCGTGGGATGTCAGAAATGTAATAACTAGGGGACCAATTTGAAATATTTCACTAATTTCCATGGTGAACCAGGATGAGTATGGATCTGGGACGAGTAAGCGTTGATAAGGGTCCTGGGAAAGTCACGGGGTTGCTCCAAGGAACATGTGATTTGTCTTTTATAATACAAAACTTGAGTTGTTAAAACGTTGTTGTTCATCTGGGTCGTAATCTATATTTGACCCTTAGTAGGAAATTTATTTCAGGATGTTCCTTCTCAATCTAGAGGGTTGGAAAACAATAAGTTTTATTTGATTAAACTGTGTATGTCCCTTCTAGTGAAATTATGCCTGAGGGACATGGGAAATCACAACGGAAATAACATAGATTTTGTTTTATTGTGGGCAATGTCCCATTGAATGAAGTTTCTCAAAATAAGGTTTTTGTCTATGATTTCAATGTAAATATGTGGTTCAGCACTAATCCCACCTTCCACATGCCGATAGTGCTTATGTATAGGGTGTACCGCAGCTAACCCACCACACTGCCAGCACGTTGAGGGTGTACCAGTTTCCTTGCCATTCCTAGCTATTTGACAAATCTTGTTAGATAATGTACTTGAAAATAGGGTATCTTATCCCAATGCCTTTGGGTTGAATGTGAGTGCAAGATTTAAAACCATGCAACATGTGAAAAAAAAAGAAAATTTGAATTTTGCGACAAAAGATTTTTCCACGTTTTCGGTCGGTGGGGTCTTCACCCGGGGTGAGGATTCTCAAGAGTTTAGCGGACGCAACGCGAATACAATTCGAGTTTCTGAAGTGAATTCAAAAGATAAGGTAGTCTTTCACGTTTAGATTTAAAATGAGGTTCGTCAACATGGGATATATCGTTACGCATATTACCCTCCGGTAAAGATCCAAAATAAGGGTAACATTCTAATGACCGAAAGGTTATTTGTAGAAGCATAAATGATAACAAGTTTGGGAACACAGACTCAGGATGAAGGGCGAGGTAGCTAGTGTAGGGTAGTTACAACTGCACGTTTTCGAAGAGAGTCATACGGTACAATTGACGCGGATCCAGAGAAAACGAATTTGGGTCGATTGAGACAAATGCGAGTGTGTCAATGGTTGTACCGTACAGTAGGACAAATTTCATGTAAGAACATAAGTTTATGTCGGCCCTCAAGGGTAAGTAAAAGTGAAAACATGTAGTAAGAGTGGGTCTCCGAAATACCAAGTGCTGACGAATTTAAATACTAGCTGGCTTTCAATGAGTGTATATACAAATTGTAGTTAAGGTTTCGCGAGGTCTACTGCGTATCGAAAAGCCGCATATACAATAAATTCAAACGTGTCTTCGCTAAATCTGGAGTCAATCTACCTCCTTACGCATGTTGTCGAGAGTTCGAGTGAATCATTTGATTAAGTCACCATTGGTTATGAAACAGGGGTTACCAAAGAGAATTTTCCTAGAAATGGAGGAACGAGGACAATGGGTATCAATGTATGATGTTGCGGAACTTTCCTAGCATACACTGCCTATTGCTGGTTGTCACTGTTGGTCGTACGGGAGCCTTTGAAAATAAGGGACATGGAAATGTCATCGAGGAGGGTAACTAGCCACAATGGCTCAAGGCTTAAGGACCAACTAAGTCACAAAAGGTAATAAGAGGAAAAGTTCACCGGTAGCGAAGTTCACACATGAATCGGGTGTTGAAAATTAAAACAGATCGTACGGGGTTCGGGAAGTAACAAACATTGCTCTGTTGAGTGAAACTGTAATCGCAGTGAGGTATAAAGTGCGTGAGATCGTGACGAGGCTATTAACAACATTTGTTGACTCGTACAGACGTACCGGGGGTTACTAGTCAAGGGAAAGTAAACTTCATAGGAGGTTCCTATCGAGAGGTTGGCTTCAAATGTTCGAGGCGTAATTGTCCATTCAAGACGTCCGGGCTTCCATCAGGTTAGAGTTTATGAAGTCGTTGTACAATTGCGAGGGCTTGCAGAGTGGTTATAGCGGTAACTTTCATAAGAGTAGAATTAAGAGTGCGGATAAATCAAGATCAGTTATAAGTTTAACCACGGATCGCTCACAGCAAGGGGAGGTCTCGTCACCAAATGATGTAAGTGATATGATGTCTCACAGGGGTTATCATTTGCACCAGCATTTCTAAAGGATTTTGATAGGTTGGATACTATATCTAGAAGAAAGGAGAACAAGTGTGATAGCAAAATGAACTTTGCTAGATGTCCTCAACCATATGGTTGAGTACTTGAGTCCCTTTAGCTTGAGAAATTGATGTTAGGGAATTTTTGAAAATGCAAGGTCGTATTCCTTACAACCGACGGTCTGCCGAGCAGGATTCCCCAGGGCTTCCATACACTGCAAATTACATTTACGTGTGCACCCGTAACGGCAATTTACCTTGTATGGTCACGCTGGTTCCTCTTACTTTAGCTACCAGGTTCGATGGGGTAGTATGTGGTTTCCAAGGGGTAAGTATCAAGAATGTGGTCATTAAAATCAAAGGTAACTGACTGGGATTTGCCAAGGAGACAAGTTCTGAGAATAACAGCTCATCTAATTTAAAGTTTATCGTAGGTACAATTTGGTAAGCAAGTGGTTCAGTAGGAGTATGGGCAGGGCAGGCTACAATGCCCCCAACTTACTTAAAGATATAGAGTAGTTATTGTCTGACTCGATCACGAATCCGTTATATACACATATGTTTATATATATACTGAGAGAATCTCATATTATACTTAGTCATCACATGCCTGATTTCATTTATGTTACTAAAGTCACATTCACGTTGAATTATCACACAACACTATGTGATTTATAATGCGAGGTCTAAATTGACCAAGGAAAAGAGTGTCAACATTTTTGGGTAACAGACGCAGTCACAAGCATCCCATGAGAAATCATCTGATTTTATACAATGTTGCCCTATACGAGGCTAAACATTAAGTTATACGTGTAGGTCACTAAAACAGGTTGCTGGTTGTTAAAGCATGTAGCAAATCGTTGAGGCCAATTACCAAATCGTTAAGAGGAGCCACCAAGTCGTTAAGAGCAAATGGGGGCAAGTCGTTAACGCTTAAAAACTCAACCAAATCGTTAAGGCAAAATACCCAAATCGTTAAGAACACTGTTGGGAGTCAAATTGTTAAGCACAAAGAAAGCCAGATCGTTAAGACCAATCCCATGCAAATCGTTAAGTTCAAAAAGTGGCAAATCGTTAAGAACAAATCTGGTCAAGTTGTTAAGAACAAATCAGGTCAGATCTTTAAGAATAAATTCAGGTCAGATCTTTAAGAACAAAAATCAGGTCAGATCTTTAAGAACAAAATCAGGTCAGATCTTTAAGAACAAAATCAGGTCAGATTTTTAAGAACAAAAATCAGGTCAGATCTTTAAGAACAAAATCAGGTCAGATCTTTAAGAACAAAATCAGGTCAGATCTTTAAGAACAAAATCAGGTCAGATCTTTAAGAACAAAATCAGGTCAGATCTTTAAGAACAAAATCAGGTCAGATCTTTAAGAACAAATGGGACCAAATCGTTAAGGGGAAATGCAAAATCAAGTAAATTATTTCTAAGTCTCGGGAAAGAAAAGTTTCTACCAAGAATCAAGTTCCTATACTAACACGAGGCAGGAATTTCTAAATGAGGATCACCTTTGGCACGCGGAGCAGTACTTTCGGGAAGCGTTGTAACCAAAGTTTTCAAAACAGTTACAGTCCAGAAAATTTTACTTCTAAAAATGTTCTGGTTCGCTGTAACCAAGGGCCCTGATACCAATCTGTCACACCCCCAATTTCCACTAACGGAGTATAACCGTGTGGGGTGTGATCCAGACCAGGATCCAAGTCTTTAGTTACAACCAAGCCATAGTTAAAGGGGTAAACAGTCATGTATTACATTAAATAAATCAGAGTTTACATTTCACAAAAATCAGCGGAAACATTAAAAGTTTACAAGGTTGTTGTTTAGTAAAAGTGATTACTAAAGTATCTGAAATACGACTTTCAAAAGGGTTTTACAAAGAACAAGTACTGCCAACGCCCGTGCCATCCATGATCCTCCAAGCAACCTGAAAAAGCATTCAACAATCAAGTGTCAGCCAAGGCTGGTGAGTTCACTAAAGCGGTCTACACGTCACATGTAGACCCAATGTATGAATAAAGATAGGTAAAACACAGTCATTAATCATAGGACCAGTAAATTCCATATCGTAGGTAGCTAGCCTATAGTTATGTACACCTGAATTGTTCGTAACCGAAGCTGACAATGTTTTGATAGGGGATACCTATGAACCTTGCCTTCCCGTGTCCATCCGGATCACGGTGGGTAGGCTAACATTGATCTCAGTCCGACCGCCAGTCGGAGGGTTCATCCCGTGCACCGCTGAGCGGGGGTGTCAATCCCCAGTAGTACTACTCAATATTACCTCGCTACTGTATATTAACGGCCCGAATGTAAGGACTTTTTAATGAAAGCAATTCAGTGCAACATATGATATTTTGTCGGAAAATTACTCAAGTAAAGAAGTACCTTTACCGTCGGGTTGCCATCCTTTACCGGATGCAACTATCTGTGCGTTATCATCCTAAACCGGATATAACAATAATAGTAAGTGAAACTCACCTTAGGGTGCACTGGTACCTAGCACTTGGTTCAACAGGTTGGTCAAAGTCAACCTATTCGGATAAATATGGCCTAATCAAATTAGAAAGTGTCGCCAGGACGAAAAGTAACACGTAAGCATCTAAACGTGTTTCATGCGATCATACAAGTCACATAATACACATACAAGTCTCAATTTGGGAGAAAATCAAGAAATTGCAATCCAAGTCAAAGTTTTGCCAAAAAGTCAAACTTCAAGCGTTTAACTAGTGACATACCTAAAATCCACAATATTTGGAGTTAACTCCTTAAACTTTACAGGCATATACTACACATCATTTAGGAAATGTTGCAAAAAGAATCAAGTAAAAATGTTAAGAAATGAGAAAGTTATGCACGTCGGAAGTTAGCAAAAATCAACATTTTTGTCTTTGACACACCATTTGGTGGCATGCCTAATTTGCTCCATACTTGGAGTTAGGTTCTAAAATTTTGCAGGCATGAACTACTCAACATTTAGGGAATGTTGCAAAAAGAATCAACTTAAAAAGTTAAGTAACGAGGAAGTTATGCGCGTCGGAAGTTGGCATTTTCAGCTTTTTTTGTAAAATAGTCAAAGTGAACTTAAAATTTGCATAACTCATTTCAAACTTAGAATTTGTGTACCAAACCTTCCAGATCATACACTTATCATATAAACCTCATTTACATTTAACAAACTCGTCAATAAAACAAGATTATCATGCCCAACCAAAAAGCAAAGTCCACTTTTCACAGAAAAATACAACTTTGCACACCTAACTTGCAGCAGTGTTTTGGATGACCAAATGGAGGTTTTAGAGAGCGTGCGAGTAGCCGACTCGAAGATAAGACATAATAATTTACTAGGGAAAAAGAATCGACTGATTTCGAGCAAAATTGAGCAAGTTATGACCTCTGCAAAATGGCCTAAAAATCTGGCCGAATCTGTCCACTTTTAATAGTTTGTAAAAATTTCGGTTTAAAGATTTTGAGCAACAATTTGGTCATCCAACTTCCACTAACATAATTATAAACAATTTAACACAAATTTTCAGTTGCAAACATATTCATACCAAGTTCATAGCAAAATTTCAACATGGAACTAGCATACAAGCCCATATACCCAAATTTCAAGTCCAAACACTCAACATACATACAAGAACATACATGGCAGTTTTTGAACTCAGATTTCCAGCCCTAATCCCGTCCTCATAACAGCCCCAAATCAAACATTCAACATACCTCAACTTAAAACATGAATTAGGAGCATATAAACTCCCCATTTAGCACATAAACGCATAAAAACACACATGCAACTAACAATTTCGAGTTTGAGGAATCTAGGGCTTACGAATCTGAGAGAGAAATCGCAGGTAGGAGTCGATGAAGTGAAGAGGGAGCTTCCTTTGGTGCTCTTGAGCCTTGATGGAGCTTAAAACCCTTGAATCTTACTTCCTTCTTGGTGGTTGATTTCACCAAAATCGCAAAAGTGTGTGTGTGTGTGTGTTTGTGACCGTGAAGAAGAGAGGAGAAGGAGAAGATGCGTGAGAATGAAGGAGGGAGGGGGTTTTGGGCAGATTTCATGTTATAAAAATGTACACATTTGGCCCCTCAAAGTTCTATTTTTAAGCATAAAACATCCAAACACAAGTAAATGAGTTTTTAACTAAAAACTTGTGAAAATAAAACACTAGAAATATTTCTAAACGTTTTTAACTCGTTTAACATGCAATGTTTAGTCGGGTTACATAAATTTAGCATTTACACATAAAATTTTCGATTTACGCGCGAAGTCCGGTTTCGCATAAAAATGCAAATTTTTGCAAATGACACTTAAGGCCGCGAAATAAATTCACGAAACAAGTTACTAAAATTAATTAGAAAGTAAACATAAATAAATATAAAATCATTCAAATAACGGGTCTCGGGTTTACTAACGGCACTAACGGAACTAACGGAAAAAGTTAACGGAAATCTGACGGTTGTCACATATTCACCTTCCTTATATATTTGGCATGTATTCACCTTCCTTATATATTTGGCATGTATTCACCTTCTCCCATAACATGCTTTTTCTCAAATACTCCTCCTTACTTACAATTCTCCCCCTTAAAATGAAAACTCTATTTTTGGATTTTCATTTTACTAAAAAACAAGACTCTGTTTTTGGCGTTTTGAGAAAAAATTGTAAGCAAAGAAAAATTGATCAATCAACACGGATATGGTGCAGTTTAAAATTTTTCAGAAAATTTGCAAATTTAGAAAATTTGATCATGAAATTTTAAATTATGCAGAATACTCCTCCATCAACAACTTTGCAATTGTCGATAGGTCTTCTAGAAGTACCTGCACACTGGCCAAGCTTGATTAGTTTGTAAATGACCCAAAGTGAATCGCTTCTGGTCGACCAGTGTCCTGGTTTTGCTTCAAAACCACCTTAGGTTTCCAATGTTGTTTTGGTAATTCTGTTTTTGATGAAACTGTCACAGGTGATTGTAATGATGAACCTACATTTGAAACCTTTTGAAATAGAGGAACAAAACATTTTTGTTTTAAGAAGAAAGTAGGCTCAACGTCATCAAAAACTCTACCTTGTTCATTTAAGAACATTGGTTTGGAAGATTTACCAAAAACTGGTTTCTTGTGAAACCTTTGGGGTGAATCAGCAGGTAGTGGACAATCCTTTGCCATATGCCCTGTTCGGCGGCAAATATAACATATTCGTTTTGTTTTGTCCCACTTTTGATGTACCTGCGAAGAGTTACACATATGAATATCTCAAACATGATCAGAGTTAGAATCATATACCTGATGCCTGTGATCATGAACCCATTTGGATATTGGGCTTCGAGATTAAGAACCATCAGAAGAAACTTTGGCTTTTTGAGTCTGAACATTTGATGAAACAGCTTTGACAAAGACTTCAGAGATCTTTCTTGCATCAACACAATGAAAAGGAAAATCTTTATCAGAGAACAGCTGATCTGAACCTTTGAGCTTGTAAAATATCTCAGGTTGAACTTTTTCAGCCTTAAAAACGTCCTTCTTCACTTGCTTCAGCTTCAATTTCTTTAAATCTTGAGATGATGATACTGGAGCCTCCTCGGCTATATCTTTCATCCCTTGAAACCCCAAACCAACTCTCTTTCCAGAAACCTTCTCCTCAGATGTAAAATGCCCATTCTTTGCTAATCTAGAAAATTCAGCCTTCACTTCAGTCACATTTTTCTGATCATAGAAGATCTCCTCATCAAATTCAGGTTAAGATCTAATTTTGTCACACGAAGTAGCTGATTTCTCATTATCAGCAGAAGATGAACTAGAGACAAATTTTGGATAAGAAAAAATCTCAGATTTCTTGCCTTTCTTCTTCTTATTCTTCTTGTTTTTCTTCTTCTCAACAACCTTTTTTTCTTCAGAAGTAGTTGGTGAAACCTTTGAATAATCAAATTCTTCAATCTGTTCCTTTATTTCTTTGAATGCTTCTTTGATTTGAGCAGGGGCTGATGCAGTTTTAGCAAACATTCTCTCAAAATTTGCGTCATTAGCTAAGAAGCTTGTGAACACTTGAGAATTTCAAAGTTTGTTGAGCAATCTATTAGCATCAATGACTTGAATCTTGAGATCAGAAATTTGCTTTTGAGCTTCAGCTAACTCCTTCTCAGTAGCAATCAATCTTTTGGTAACTTTGTGTGTTTCAAACTTTTGCATACGAAGATTTTCCATGCCCTGAAAGTATTCTTTCTTCAATTTCTCCTCATTTCGATTTTGAATTTCCAGATTTGCTTTTTGAACTTTATTTACACTTACCAATTCCCGTTTCTCATCTAACAACTTTTCCATGTCAACTTGATATGCTTCAATCTTAACAGCAGATTCTTCAACATTCTTGGTAAGTAAATCAAATTTAATCTTGGACTTGTCAAACAAATTATTGAAATCAGAAACAACATCTTCTGTATCAAATTTCCATTTCTTAACTTCTTGAACTAACTTTTCCTTTTCTTCAGAAATTTTAGCTTTTTCAGCTTCAACATTCCTTTCATCTTGTTTAGAAATCTCTAAAGCTCATTCAACACGTTGACCTTGGTAATCAGATATTCGTTCTTCAAGACCAATTCCTTTTCATTTTCCTTGAAAATTTTCAAATCTGAATTAATCAAATTGAATTCCTTAGAAAGCTTTTGAAATTTATTCAACAAAGATGCATTTTGTTTCAACAAACTGTTCAAGATTTCAGAAGATTCATAAGAACTTGATGTTGAACTAGTATCTGAACAAGAATCATCTGACTGATCATGAGTAACAATCAAGGCTGATGAATCATATCCAAACCGTTGACCCCAATCATAAACAGCATCCTGTTGAACTGTTAAAGCTGTTGCCTTATTTGTGTTACTAGAACATGGTTGAGTAAAACCAGGCTTGGGTGATAAAGGAAAACCAGATTTACTAGCATGTGCCTGTTGACATTCTTTAGCAAAATGTCCAAGCTTTGAACACTTGTAACACTTCAATTTTGATTTATCAAAACCTAATTTCTCACTAAAATCAGAAGTAGATTTTCCATGCTTCTTGAAAAATCTCTTTGATCGGTGACTCAAAATAGCATATTGCCAAGATAAATCCAATTCAGTTAATTGATCATCATCAAGAGCATCCAGATTATCCCTTGTTATTTTGCATCAGCAACATTCTTGATAATCAAACCAAAAGATGATGAAATCAATGCAGCAATCATTTTGGCACAATCATCCGTTGACTCAGCAGAAAACGCATTCTGACTTGAAGAATTTGGAATTGTAAAACTACAACCCCATGAAGAATTGTTATTAGAACTTCCTGAAGTTCCAGCCATAAAAGCAACACTCGATGCTGAACTCAAATTTGGCTTAGACTTAGCACTTATGCTTGCACTATTCTCACCATGATACAATTCAAGATTTTGCAAAGTAGCAGTTGACTTCTTAGAATTTAACATTTCCATTTCCCGAGCATAAAGTCTTCCAGTAAGCTCGTGAAATGTTAATGCAGAATAATCCTTATCATGAGTAAGAAGCAAAACATAATTTTCCCATTTTTCAGGTAACGCTTCCATAATCTTCTCCTTCAAATCGTGATCAGTCTTCTCAATTCCTACAACCTTTAATTCACTAATCAGATGTGAAAATCGGAAAACAAGAGCAGTAATGTTCTCATTGTCATAATAATGAAAATTATTAAATTCTTTATTCAACACTTTCTTCTGACTTTTCTTGTAATCATTATTACCCTCACATCTTGCTGATAAAGCATCCCATAATTGTTTTGATTTCTTGCACGTGCTGAATTGATGTAACAACTCAGTGGGTAATGCCATCATAAGATAACCGAAAGCTTTTTGTTCAAGCTCATAGGCTTTTCTTTCAGCAATGTCGAAAGTATGAACATCCTTGAAGTCTCCCGCATAAGTCGGGCATTGATAAAATTTCTTGATTGGATTCCATAAATCGATGTCATTTGTACGTATATAAGCCGAAAATCGTTGCTTCCAATTTTGATAATCTTTAAGCTTCAACAATTTCGGAACTTTCTGACTTGTTCTGATTTTATTTTCAAAGTTTAGCATTGTTTTCATCGCGTTTTGCATAGCGGCAAAAGCTTGAAATTTCGTCATTAGTTGAAAATTTTGAAATCTGTTGGCCGAACTCGCACCGAACTTAACACTGTCGTCCGAACTCTGTCCGAACCTAATTCAACAGTCTGAACTTAAACTTTGTCCGAACTCTGTCCGAACCTAATTCAATAGTCTGAACTTAAACTTTGTCCGAAAGACCTCCGAACCTCCATCGAACTACACCAACTCTGAATTCTCACCGAGCACTGACCGAACTTTCACCGAATAAGCACCGGACACTGTCCAAACTTGAGCTTCGGAGCAGTTACGCCGAACTTGACCAGATACCTCCGAACCTCGACATAATTTTTCAAAAACGCGAGAAAATTGACTGATTTTGACGAAACTTGCAATTGTGGATCAGGAAAATTGATAAGAAACAATTTAGAAGCAGATTTGACACCAAAAACTTGATAGAATTGATGAAAAACACACAAACAAACTCAAGAAACACCAAAAACGCTTCAAAAATCCGACAATATCAACCACAGACCAGTAGAGTGAACCAGAAAGCTCTGATACCACTTGAAAATGCCTGAGCATCGGATCGTCTACTCAATCTAGCTATTTGGACATCGAAACGTAATTAACGATTGTTTTATTGATCACAAATGAACAATTACAATCAGAGAACACTTAGAAATGACACAGAGAAAACACTCTCAGAAATACACACTTAAGAGAATCTCACATGCTCAGAACCATAAATTACAAAGTCCAAACTTCTATATATATACCCGACTGGCCGATCTCTGTCTGAACCTCAGGTTCGGCCAGTCCGAAATCCTGGTTCGGACCAGGTTCGGCCAGCTTGAAAATGCGTGAGCAACGGATCGTATACTCGATCTAGCTAATCGGACATTGAAACGTAATTAACCGATTGATTTATTGATCAATGAAGAACAATTACAACCAGTAAACACTCAGAAATAGACTCAGAGAATACACAGTCTGAAACACACACTTAACATATCTCACTCGCTCAGAAATTCTCCAAATACAAAGACCAAACATCTATATATACTAGCTGGTCCGAGCTTCGGCCGAACCTTAGGTTCGGCCAGTCCGAACTTCAGGTTCGGACCTAGTTCGGCCAGACCTAGTTGACTTGATCTTTGAACTTGCTTGATACTTCACACGACGCACATATCAGGTATTAACAAACTCCCCCTCGTCGTGTGCAGTATCTATTCAATATCATCAACTTTGTATCTTCAACCAAGCTCCCCCTCAAGTGTAGAATCCGTTCGTCCAAAGAAATAAATCTTTAAACAAACTCCTCCTCAACTCAATCGTAACTTGATCTTGAATACTTTGATGATCTTTCGTGTATCTCTGGTCGTTTATCAACAGCTTCAGAAGACTTGAAGTTGTGATATCTTGCACATAGTAACCTGCTCAAACATTTAAAAAAAATCTTAACGCAAAACGTCTCTTCGAGACTCCAAGATATGATTTTGAAAGTTGATTTGTATCACGTGTTGATCATATAAAAAATAAAGCAGAAACAAAATCTTTTTGGTTTTTCAAAGTTTATGCTAAAACACACTGAAAATCTTTTTGATCTTTTCTGAAATGAAATGAAATTGCAATACAGAATCAAACACTATTTTTTGTATGAGAAAGATCACTATATGGGATCATATTGAACACAACGCACTGAACTGCACTTTAATTTCAATTAATCGAAGCACATAAGTCATGCTGATTGCTGGTATAATATGTCCAATTTAAACTCAGTCAGAATCATACTCATAACATCTGGATATGTTCAGGTATTGATTAGATTTGCATTGACCAGTGTATCCCACACTATCAAACATAATCAGACATTTTCAGCATTTCTTTTCTTTTTCCTTTTGTGTGACAGCATTTGTGATTTTTCACAATGCATAATATTTTCATGATATCGTCAACTGTGTTCCATGCAAAAAGAAATAAGAACGTTAAATTGTCTACCTTAAGGTCGATCTTTTGATACGCAGATAAGGCCTCAGATTGAACAAAATAAGAAAGTAAAACAAGTTGAAATTGTATAACCCAACAACAATCAGGTCGGTACTTCCGTACACGTAGAGAAAGTCCGATGAGTTATACGAAACACCAAAGAAAATAAAGCAGAACGTCAAACGAACAACGTTCAGGTCGATCTTTCGAAACGCAGAGAAAGTCCGATTGTTTGACAAAATAAAGAAAATTAAATAAGTTTAAATCTTTGCAAAATGAACACATGTATACACAGTGACTTCTCATTTTGACTTTCACACTTATGTTTCTTTTTGTGTCATGAAATATGCATCAAGATGTTATCCACATGGTCAAGTATTAGTATTTTGTGTATATCACATCTGAATACTTTCTGATTTTCCGAGCCTACCAAGCATATCAAACAATGATCTTATTGCCCTTTCATCTACTCTATCCATGAGTCAGATACGTAAGCCAATGTACCATCATTTCCCAATGATCAATTTCTCACAATTTTATATATTTGGCATGTATTCACCTTCCTTCATTATATATTTGGCATGTATTCACTTTCTCCCCATAACATGCATTTTCTCAATTACTCCCCCTTACTTACAATTCTTCCCCTTAAAATGAAAACTCTATTTTTGAATTTTCATTTTACACAAAAACAGGACTCTATTTTTGGGTTTTTGAAAAAGAATAGAAATAAAGAAAAATGATCAATCAACACAGATACGATGCAATTTTTAGAATTCAGAAAATTTGCAGGTTAAAAAGATTTAGCATGAATATTTAAATTAAGCAGAATACTCCTCCATCAACAACTTTGCAATCGTCAATAGGTCTTCTAGAAGTACCTGCACACTGGTCAAACTAATTAGTCCATAAATGACCCAAAGCGAATCGCTTCTGGTCGACCAGTGTCCTTGTTTTACTTAGAAACCACCTTAGGTTTTCATTGTTGTTGTTTTGGTAATTCAGTTTTTGATGAAACAATCATAGGTGACTGTGATGATGAACCTACACTTTGAACCTTTGAAAACATTGGAACAAAACGTTTTTGTTTGTGGAAGAATGTAGGCTCAACTTCATCAAAAACTCTGCCTTGTTCATCAAAGAACTTTGGCATGGCAGGTTTACCAAAAACTGATTTCTTGTGAAATCTTTGGGGTGAATCAGCAGATGATGGACAGTCTTTTGCCATATGCCCTGGGCGACGACAAATATAACAGATTCTTGTCGTTTTGTCCCATCTTTGATGTACCTGCAAAGAACACACATGAATATCTCGAACATGATTAGAATGAGAATCATATACCTGATGCCTGTGATCATGTACCCATTTGGATGTAGGGCTTCGAGATTGAGAACTTTCAGAAGAAATGGTAGCTTTCACAAAAACCTCAGCAATCTTCCGAGCATCAACACAATGAAGAGGAAATTCTTTGTCAGAAAATAATGGATCTGAACCCTTGAGTTTGTAAAACCGCTCGGGTTGAATTTTATCAGCTTGAAACACTTCCTTCTTCACTTGTTTCATCTTTAATTTCTTCAAATCATGAGATGAATATGCTGGAACCTTCTCAACTTTAGTTTGCATCCTGTGAAAACCCAATCCTTCATGCTTTCCAGAGATTTTCTCCTCAGATGAACAATGTCCAATCTTTGCTAATCGAGAAAATTCAGCTTTTACTTCAGTTACATTCTTTTGATCATAAAAGATCTTTTCATCAAACTCAGGTTGAGTCTGGATCTTGTTACTAGAAGTAGCCGACTTCTCATTATCAGCAGAGGATGAACCATATACAAACTTCGGTGCAGGAGAGACTTCGGATTTGTTTTCCTTCTTTTTCTTATGCCTCTTGTTTTTCTTCTTTTCAACAACCTCGTCCATGTCAGCAGTAGATGATGAAACTTTTGAATAATCAAATTCATCAACTTGTTCCTTCACTTCTTTGAAAGCTTCTTTAATAGGAGCAGGGGGTGATGCAGTTTTATCAAACATTTTCTCAAAATTAGCATCATTTGCTAAGAAACTTGTGAAAACTTAAGAATTTGAAACATTGTTTAGTAAACGATTAGCATCGAGAACTTGAATTTTAAGATCAGAAATTTGTTGTTGAGCTTCTGCGAAATCCTTTTCTTTTGCAATCAATCGCTTCGCAACTTTGTGAGTTTCAAACTTTTGCATGCGAAGATTGTCAAGTCCTTCATGTAGCTCCTTCTTCAATTTATTCTCATTTCGCTTCTGAATTTCCAGATTTGCAGCTTGAACCTTGTTCACACTAACCAATTCTCACTTCTCATCCAATAACTTTTCCTTATCCACTGGATAAGCTTCAATTTTAGCATTCAAATCTTCAATAGTCTTTGTGAGCAGATCAAGCTTAATTTTGGATTTTTCAAACAAATTTTGAAAATCAGTAGCAGCATCCGCTGCTTCATCCTTCCATTTCTTTACTTCATGCATGAACTCATCCTTTTCTTCACAAATCTCAGCTTTTGAAATTTCAACATTCTTCTTATCTTGCTTCAAAACTTCCAAAACCTCATTCAATGTTTGGATTTCCATGGTCAAATATTAAATTCTTTAATGTCAACTCCTTGTCATGATCTTTAGAAATCTTCAACTTTGAATTAATCATATCAAATGCCTCAGACAGTTGTTGAACTTTATGCATCAATAAAGCATTTTCTTTCATCAGACTCTCCAAGTTTTCAGCAGATTCATAAGAACTTGGAATTGAACTAGTATCGGAACTAGTATCTGAATATGAATCATCTGACTGAACATGAGTGACAATCAAAGCTGATGAATCATAACCAAATTGTTGACCCCAATCATAAACACCATCATGTTGTGCTGTCAAAGCTATAGACTTGCTAGTGTTACTAGTAGATGGTTGAGTAAAACCAGGTTTGGATGATTGTGAAACACCAGACTTGTTTGTATGTATCTGTTGACAGTCTTTAGCAAAATGTCCAAGTTGTGAACATTTGTAACACTTTAATTTGGACTTGTCAAAACCCAATTTATCACCAGAAATATTCCTTCCATGTTTCTTAAAGAATCTCTTAGATCTTTGACACAACATAGCATATTGCCAAGATACATCCAATTCAGTTAATTGATCATCATCAAGAGAATCAAGATCTTCGCTGGTTAACTTTGCATCAGCAACATTCTTGAGAATCAAACCAAAAGATGATGAAATCAATGCAGAAATCATTTTAGCACAATCATTAGTTGATTCAGCTGAAAAAGCATTCTGACTTAAAAAATTTGGAATTGTGAAATTGCAACCCCTTGAAGAATTATTATCAGAATTTCCTGAAACTCCAGCTATAAAAGCAACACTTGGTGCTGTATTCTGATTTGTATTCAGATTTGGCTTAGACTTTGCACTCATGGTTGCACTATTCTCACCATGATACAATTCAGGATTTTGCAAAGTAGCAGTTGACTTCTTTGAGTTTAACATTTCTATTTCTCGAGCATGAAGTTTTCCAGTAAGCTCGTGAAATGTCATTGTAGAGTAATCCTTGTCATGCGTGAGTAGCAAAACATAATTTTCCCATTTCTCTGGCAAGGCTTCCAAAATCTTTTCTTTCAAATCAGCATCAGTTTTCTCAATCCCAACCACCTTTAATTCACTAATCAAGTGTGACAATCTTGAAACAAGAGCAGTAATGTTTTCATTGTCATAATTCTGAAAATTATCAAATTCCTTGTTTAGTACTTTCTTCCGACTCTTCTTGTAGTCATCATTACCTTCACACCTTGCTGATAAAGCATCCCACAATTGCTTAGATTTCTTGCAAGTGCTAAATTGATGAAGCAACTCAGTAGGTAATGCCATTGTAAGATAACCATAAGCTTTTTGTTCAAGCTCGTATGATTTTCTTTCAGCAAGATCAAATGTAGGAACTTCTTTAAAATCTCCTGCATCAGTTGGGTGTTGATAAAGTTTCTTGAGAGGAATCCACAAATCGATATCATTCGTGCTTATGTAAACAGAAAATTGTTTCTTCCAATTCTGGTAATCTTCAAGCTTCAACAATATGGGAACTTTCTGACTTGTTCCAATTTCGTTATCAAAATTCATCATGGTTTGCATCACACTTTGCATTGCAGCAAACGCTTGAAATTCCGACATCGTTGCAAATTTGAATCTGGTGACCGAACCTGCTCCAATCCTATCACTAACCTCCGAACTCTGTCCGAACCTCAATCCAAAGTCCGAACTATGTCCGAACCTCAATCCAAAGTCCGAACTATGTCCGAACCTGCTCCGAATCAGAAACAACAGGCCGAACTCCTAAACAACTCTGATCTATCTCCGAACCACCTCTGAACTCCGAACTTTGACCGAACTCTCACCGAAGACACACCGAAAGATGTCCGAACTTCAAGTTCGGAGAAGTTACTCCGAACCTGATCTGGAGACTCCGAACTTCGAACTCATTTTTCACAAATCGCACAAAAATGACTGATTTTGATAAAACTCGTTACTGTGGATCAGTAAAAACAATAGAAAGTGATTTAGGAACAATTTTGACACCAAAAACTCGATAGAATTGATGAACAACATGGAAACAATCTCGAACAACACCAAAAACGTTTCAAAAATCTGATAATCGCAGCCACAGATCAGTAGAATGAACCAGAAAGCTCTGATACCACTTGAAAATGCGTGAGCAACGGATCGTCTACTCGATCTAGCTAATCGGACAATGAAACGTAATTAAGCGATTGATTTATTGATCAACGAAGAACAATTACAACCAGTAAACACTCAGAAACAGACTCAGAGAATACACACTCAGAAACACACACTTAACAAATCTCACTCGCTCATAAGTTCTCCAAATACAAAGACCAAACATCTATATACTAGCTGGTCCGAGCTTCGGCCGAACCTTAGGTTCGGCCAGTCCGAACTTTAGGATCGGACCTAGTTCGGCCAGACCTAGTTGACTTGATCTTTGAACTTGCTTGATACTTCACACGACGCACATATCAGGTATCAACACAGCTGTCACTTGGCTTGAACTTGTACTTTTCTTGATACTTCACAGGACGCATATATCAGGTATCAACAGTATTCGATACCGGGAAGGTATAGAAGAAATAGAACGGTTGTCGGTACTGAGGTTGGGGGCTTCCAGATAAAGTCACCTGAGCAGTATTCAAAACTAGAAGGTATAAAGGTAAATGGAATGCATGTCATAAGAGTTAAAGGTTATTAAGGTAGATGTTTTATAGAGAAATGTGTATGATTATGATGTTATGTTATGTTTGACTTGTTATGTGTTATACTTGATAAATGTTTGTAAAAAGGGACTTTGCAGGTTCAAAGGGTCAAACCTCACGAACGAGGTAACATTTTTAAAATGTAGAACTCACTAGCATAAGCTGACCTTTTCCCAAAACCATATGTATGCCAGGTGTAGGTGAGACGTCTGGAAGCAAGGGCGGAGCCCTTGTGGTAAGAGAATGATCGGGCAAGCTATAGAGGAAATAAAGACATATATAGTTAGTCGCTAAATAGTTAGATTGAAATTATCTCAGTTACTTTACGTACTTGGCTTTATAAAAAATAAAAGTTTTAAATTTTCCGCTGCTTATCTCTGTTGTACCACGTGTTCATGAGTAAATCCGATGAGTGACCCTTCCTGGTGCCAAGTCTGGGAGTGGGCGTCACAATTGCGGACCTAGAAAAGACATTAAATCAATGCTTTAATGTTTATATTTGTATGAATCTTTGTTTATATATGAAAATGGGATGTTTAAGTATTTGGTAACTATTCTTAGTTGTCTTGTGCATCTGGAGAGTCGTCTCGCCCCGACATATTCCGCCGTCAGTTGGGGTGTGACAGTGTCACACCCTCCCCCGTCGCCCCCTGCCAGGGACAGGGAGAGCGAGTGTGGGACGGTTTCCTGTATCAGTACCTCGTGGAAGCTTATATTTCAGTCAGAGAGCACAAAATAAAACCAACAAACACAGACACAGTCCACTAACATACACAATAGACCGCTTATTTAAATATATACAAACGGAGGAAAAGAGTGTATAACTAGTCCCAGGTTAACTCTAAGACAATTTAACAAAATAGGAAGAATACAAACAGAGAGCAAAACGAGCTTAGGCTATGAAGCCGATCCAACTGTCCCCCAAACTTCCCTTCTCAAGATCCCCAGTCCCAACCGCTAACTAATTACCTGCAATATGAACTAAAACATGTCAACAACAAAAGTTGTTGGTGAGGCGTAGCCAGTGACTCCAAGCAAAATTATTTAACTCATTCTCAAATATACATATGCCTATTGTGAATCCTGGGTCCTGCCTAAGGTCAGAACTCAATCCAGACAACACAGGCGCATGCCCTTGTATCTCCTTCATGTCTACAACATATATAACATACCATCATACCATCATAATTTAATACTAAAATCCGCTTGGAGGACGTCCGTTTTCGAGTTTGAAGTTTTGATATCCAATTTCACAATTTTCAAAATGTATGCAATTGATGCATTTATTGCGAGTCATAGTCAGAATGTTCCGAAGTTGATAAATCTTGGAGATTATCATGGTTGGGCAACAAATTTTAGAGCATATATTGTTGATTTGGATAAACGGTTGTGGTTACCAATTTCAAATGAATATTAGTATCCAACTTTTGGTGGTAATTTTAAGATGAGATGGAATTTTTCACCTGAAGAAAGGGATTCATATGATCAACATGAAAAAGCTATTGCACTTCTTTTGTTAGCTTTGCCTATAACTCTTAAAAATCAAGTCAGAGATTATGGAAAAGAAAAGTAGATATGAGATTTTGTAAAGAGACAGTGTGAGGAACATATGTCTACCATTTCTCATGAAAACAGTTGATCAGGAGTTGAAGTTTAAAGGTAAAATTGAAGAATTAGAGAAGAAAGAAGCGAAGTTATCTGAATAAATTAGTATTCTGAGAAAAGAATTGGAGGAATGGAAAAATAAATTTCATGATGGTTACGAAGCAAAAATTCAACAGAGTGCATCTTCCTCTTGTACAACGTGTACTAATTTTGTTAAAATCAAGGAAGATTGGTTAAAAGAAAAAGGAGTGTTAATTGAAGAATGCAATAAAGCTAAAGCTAAGGAAAAGGAAGCTATTGAAGATTTTGATGCTTTATTTGCAAAATGTTATCCTCTTCAACAAAAATATGAAAATGTTAATAAAATTGCCGTCGAAGCTACTGATAGAGTAATTCAACTTCAGGAGGAACTCACAAAGTTGCGTGATAAAAATGGTGAGGTTCAAAATCAAAATGACATTTTGAAACAAGATGTTTCATATTCTAAGAAACAGGTACAGAAGGTTACTGTAGAAGTTCTTGTTGGATGTGATAGAATGTATAGTCAAAAGCTTAAGTATAACGAGTTGTCTGAGCAATTTATTGCTTCTCAAAAGGAGTTACTGGAAGCTAATAAAAATGTTTCTGAGATAAAGATTGAAATGGTTGATCTTTAACGAAAACTTGAGAATTGCAATACATCAAGTGTGTTTCAGAATTATCAGTATCATATGGAACGAGATGGCAAACCAAGCAAAGATGTTGCTAATCATGAAGTTCTTGCTCAAGTGATTGATTTGAAAATGCCATCTAATGATTATTTAACTCAAAAGTTGCAAGATTATTGATGTGTGTGGTTTTGGACACGAAATAATAACGGGTTTTGGGGTCGAAATTAGCGAATTCAGGTTGGAAATGTTAAAATATATGAAATTCTGATAAATATCATGAGTTTGCAGGAAAAATCGAGCTTGGTGCGGAAAACGAGGAAAGAAACGGAAAAATTCAAGAAGCTGAAAAACCTCACGGTTTGCAAGCTGTGAGACCCCCTGTCACGGCCTGTAAGGCGTGAGGACCCTTGTCACACCCTGTGAGCACTGAAGCCAAGCCATGAAGACCCTGTCATGGCCATGACAGTCCTGTCTAGGCCGTGAGACCCACTGTCACGGCCTACAAGCCGTGACCGACACCCAGGTAACCCCCTGCAGGCCGTGACCGACATCAGAATGGGCCAGAAGACACGTCACGGCCTGCCCAGGCCGTGAGAGGCACTGTCACGGCCGTGAGCCGACCTGAAATTTTTGGAAACGTTCAGAAAACCCTAGAATTCGACCCCTATATATACCAAACCATTCCAGACGTCTAGGGCATCCATTTTTCGACCAAGAAGCAACTTTGAAGGCTTGGAGTGATTCCGAGGCGTTGAAGTGACAATTTTGAAGCTTTGGAGCATCGAGAACGTGTTCGAATTCAATCTTGTAAGCATTTGGTTTTAATATGAATTTTGTTTTTCCTTTGATGAACATTTGTTTGTATTCCACCATGGTTGGCTAAACCAATCGAAACGTTTAGGCATAGACAAGCTCAACCATGGTTTGATCATGTAATTGTGTCGGTTTTTACATATGATTATGGTTTGAAGTAACAGTTTCGTTTCTTTGTTTCAATTGATGACATTTGTGTTCTTGATTGTTCTTGGATACTTCTTAGCCTTGTGGGACCCTCATCATTAGGTTGCAGAGCACCGACCGATTAGGAATCCTATTGTATAGCCGATCCACAGAATCTGCGGCGTACGCGTGAACTAGCAATAGTCACGATCGTTAAGAACCCTAGTGTTTTGGTCAAAAACTGCCTAAGCAATTAGTTGATCAAACTTTGTAAGTGAGGTAGCGTGTTTGATGTAAAATAAAGATGAAAATGCAAATGTAAAGGTTGACACGAGGATGTAACGAGGGAAAATCCAGGAATCCTTGAGTATCCTCAAGGAGCCTAGCAAAAAACCTCGGGGGCCGGTTCAAAGTACCTGCCTCCTAAAACTTTTATATAATGAACGTTTTTGGTACAAAGTAAATGAGCTCGAAATCTAAGTGTAGTAGAGAGTTGTGATCGTAAAAGGTTGTAAAGAAAGGTGTGTGTGTCCCTGAATGAATGACCTAGAGCTCGTTTAAATAGTCAAAAATACATTAACTAACTAGGCTAAAAACTAGGGATTGAGTCTTCAAGTCTTTGTGAACGTTGGAGTCAGTTACAACACGTCCCATAAAGCCTTGACCGAGTCTTTAGCCATCATTTACACGTCCCTTAATACCTGCAATCAATTAAGACACGTGGACAATTGTAACGGTTAATCGATAACTGTAGTTCAGGATCCTTTGAGCTTCTGGCGAGCATCCTGAAATAATATAACCAACTGTCCTATATTTTAGGGATTCTCCCAACTGAGCCAATATGAACGTTGTGGACCACTTAGTCCACGTTCTATATCATTTGTCCGAGTCTTTAGGCTTGTCTACACGTTTCTTTGACCCTGCAATTAATAAGACACATGGGAAAAACAAACGGGTTAGTTGATAACTGTAATTCAGGATGCTCGAACCTGCCAGGATCCTGAACTTGTGTAAGGATATTGAACCATTTGAGCTTCCGGCCAGGATCCCGGATTATCAGCCCTAACAATTGCCCCTGAATTTTAACAGTTGTCGACCAAGAAGACGGCTGTAAAAATTCAAACTCAACGCCATCTCTTGAAATAATTACGAAGGTGACTCGTTAGCTCCTGATTTGATAGCAACGCAACTTCTCATGTGATTTCCCCATAAATAACTCCAAGTTGCTGTCTTCCCCATACATCAGTCGGAACCCTGTCGATTGCTCTTTTTGTATTTCCTGCATATATATGACTTAGTAGTATTTTGATCATCATGGTGTGTTATGTATATTTTTGGTTATTTTGAAAAATGTTTGAATGAGGATCCTACAGGATGCTTAGTTTAAAAATTCCAAAGCCCATAAAACTTTGTCAATGTTAACAAACCATGATGTTAGCCAATACTTGGTTAGTAATAAAAATATGCAATATGCGCAGTACCAATGTCACCTGTACAAAAGTAATTCAAATGTCGAGATAACCAGGATCCATGAGGATCCTTAGGAATCCTTAAGATATACTTGATGAAATTCCAATGAATCTGAGAATAAGTCTTGAGCATTTAGGAACAAGTCAAACAGGGGTCAAGCCTAACCTTGTCTTCTGAGGTATGAAATGCTTTATAAGTCTTGGGTCTAAGCCAACTGGGGTCAAGCCCAAAAACTTGAGAGACACAAAAGTGCCTAAACCTTAGTTAATGTGAGAACATTAAAAACCTGTGTTATTCTGAGGACAAGCTCAAAAATACTTGGGACTAAGCCAACTGGGGTCAAGCCCAAAAACTTGAGAGACACGAATGTGCCTAAACCTTGGTTGACATGAAAATGTCAAAAACCTTAGAATCTTTTCGAGATGACACGTCTGCCACCCATTTTGAAGTGCACTCTATGGCCAACAGTGATGAAATTATCAGCCACCCTCAGATGGACTGGTCGCACCACCTTGAACCATAGGCCACCACCGCGCGCTCCTGGCGAGGGTCTTGCGCTCCTGGCGATTCCCATTAGTGACCGAGAAGGTGAAAACCTCCTAAACCTTTTGACAGCATTCAGAATGCTTTAGACTTAGAAGAGGTGATCAGCCTCTAGCTTATGGTAGGACGCTCGGAGCACCTACAAAACACTTCAAGGCTTGGTGAGGGGTGGGTGTTAGCTTGGCTAACACCCCTCCGATGCCTAAGTCAGTAATCATTCCACAAAGATAATAATATGAAATTGAAACAAGGGTCAAAAATCATACCTGATGTTTTCGAAGTCTAAACAAGAATTCTTTTGATATGCTTAGAGGATCCGGAGAGCACTTACATAAAATACAACTTCAAGTGAATCGCATTCCAGGCTCTTGGGAGCAGTTCACCTTCCATAGTAGCCACCCTGTATGCTCCCTTTCCAGCTTCTGAGTCTATTAAGTAAGGACCTTCCCAGTTAGGTGCAAGTTTTCCATGTGCTGGATTGGTAGTGTTTTGAAAAGCTTTCCTGAGTACTAGATCTCCTACTTGAAATCTTCTGACCCTCAAATTCCTGTTGTAAGACTTGGCAATCCTTTGCTGGTATGCTGCCATCCTGAACTTTGCGAGATCTCTAATTTCATCGACTGCTTCAAGATCTTCAAGGAGCTCTTGCTTATTTGCTTCAAAATTCCGGCAGCTCGTTCTTGCAGTTGGCATCACCATTTCAGTAGGTATTACAGCTTCAGATCCAAATACTAAGGAAAATGGTGTTCGACCAGTAGCATTTTTGGAGGTCGTTCTGTCTGCCCACTGTTGGTCCTCACTGATCTTTATCAGTGCAAATGAAGGTGTTTTGAGAAGAAAACCAAAGAAATAACAACAATAGATGATTCTCAATAGCTAAAATGGTTTTCTAGCATTGAACAATCACAACATGAACCAAAGATTGATAAGAGATGATTACAAGCTACAATAATAGTAAGAAATGCTCCTAGCCGTCACCAAAACTCACCAATAAACGATTTCTTGTATTAGGGTTCACCAATGTTGAGAAAGTTACAAAAGGCTACACATAGGCGGCATATATATACTGTCCAGTG
>JBCNJP010000027.1:47959108-48082486 GCA_039602395.1 Deinandra increscens subsp. villosa | reverse complement strand
CCAATCTTCAATCTGTTCTCTTAAACCCATCCACATTTCAAATTCATATTTTAAAAATACAAAAATAAACCGGCTTAACTGAAAACCAACTGTTTTGCATAAAACGTGTCCTTGAGGTTCGACAACCCGGTATTTACCAACACTATACTATACATGGCAGGTATACTTGCCTACGTGTGTGTGTAGTCCCTAGGTGGATAACCACTTTATAAATTTAAAACCTGATAGTGTTAGACCATATTTTCATATACACTTTCACACACATCAATTATCCTGAAGGAGATGGTGTTAAGTCTGTAAAAGCAAAGAAGTCAAAAACTAAGAAGAATAAAAAGGAGGTTGATTATTGCAATGGATTGAAGTTTGATTCCAAGTCTACATTTCTTGATAAAGAAAATATTTTTGAAGGGAATCCTGGTCATGTGAAGATTCCTGATTTTTCTGATATCGTGATTGATGAATCTTTACTAAATAAGGAAGTTGGTGTTAAAGCTATCAAAAATGAATTTTCTCGTCTAGCTTCACAAGGGCATTATGTGAATGAACATCCTAAACAGAAGAATGGTGGTTTGGGATATGAGAGGTTCCAATTAAGGATTATAACAAGAAGGAATTCAAAACAAAGCAGATAAAGAAACAGAAGGTGTTTTCAAATAAGAAGCCACAATCTTGGACGAAGAAAGAATCTTCACCAGATGAAAAGATTTCTTCTGCAGAGTCTTCTTGTATATCTGATGCTACACCACAAGGTGTTAAAAATTCAGATTCATTTTATTCTGCTAAATCGAACAGGTTTTGTCATCAAGATAAATTCTTTGGTTATGGAGATGATTTAGGTTTTTATGATTCTCCTAAATGTTTTCCAAAATTTGAAAAACCAAAGAAATTTAAACCTGTGAATTCAAAAGTTTATGATGAATGTTCAACTGATCAGTATAGAAAACCAATTTCAATCACTAGAACTAATCGTCGACTGTGTTATGTTTTGTCGTGAGAAGGGTCATTATGCAAATAATTGTCTTACAACAACTAACAATTCATCATCAAATGCCAAACATACAAAGTGTGTCGATCATGATGGCATTATTTTTAGTGAACCAATGCCCAACACTACATTTTTCTGGAAAAAGAAATTTAACACAGACAAGTTAGGTAGTAGTTCTGATTGTCATTCATCAATTGACAATAGTTCACGAGGAATTTTAAAACCAAAACAGGAATGGAAACCAAAAGTTGTCTCCACAGCCAACACAGATTTTGTTGAAGACACTGCACGACCTATCATAAATGGGGATGAGGGTCGAGGTTTTACGAACTTATTATTTTCCAGTGTGTGCAGGTATTTCAAGAATACCTATGTTAGAGCATATACCTATGCTATGATGTGTCTCGTGTATTGTATCTGTGTGAGCGTGTCTTAGAATGTGTTGTAGTGACTATATCATAGGTGGCGTACTATATGGTCCGGCGGACCATATGGTCCGGCGTACCACGTGGTACGCTGAGTAGTTAGTCACTTAGTATAAATAGGTTTGTGTTAGAATGAATGTTAACACTCTGATCATTCTACACTTTCTGTGTGTGTTTTCTAGAGAGAGAAACCAGAGAGAGTTTGTGTGTGTATCTTCAAGTGATCAATACAAAATCTCTTATTTACATCTCGTGTTCATTACATTGATCAAAGCATGCAGTAGTAAGATCGTATCTCGGTTTTACAAGTGGTATCAGAGCATTTGGTTGCTCTACTGCTGTGTTTTTTGATCAATTTTCGGATTTTTAGAGTGAGAAAGTGTGGGTTTTCTTCATTTTTCATCAATTTTTTCCAATTCTGAGTGATTCCGAGGATAAAAATGATTTCTGTATGTTCCTGGAGTGTTTTCGCATCATACTGATCTAGTTTCTAGCTTCAATTGTCAAAATTTGTGAAAATCAGTCGATTTCAGCTTCATCTGCATCTGGTCCGCTGATAGAACAACTGGTCCGCTGACTGGTCCGGCAGGCAATCTTCAACGAACTGGTCCGTGGCGGTTTTGGCGTACCACATCTGGTCCGCTGGTTTATTGGTCCGCCGTACCAAATTTGATCCGCTGAGGATATCTGGTCCGCTGGTGAATTTGATCCGGAAGTGGTCCGCAGGTTCAAATCTGGTCCGCTAGTTAAATTGATCTGGAACTGGTCCGTTGAGTGCAAATTTGGTCCGCTGAATTTGGTTTGGTCCGCTAGCAGAAAAGTGACCTTCACTAAAACTGACGTAACTTGAGAACCGTAAAGAGTTACGGGAGCTAATACCAGCCAAAACGTTCCTCTCGACGAGATCTAGGACTTGTACCGGCCTATGGCCAGTACCGTCCAGTTTTGACCCCCAAAATCCGCTTGGAAGACCTCCGTTTTTGAGTTCGAAGTTTTTGAAGTATTATTTTTGGTGAAAAAAATGTCTGATTTTCAAGCATTTGCAGCTATACAAAACACGGTACAAGCTATGCTCAATTTTGATAATGAAATAGGAACAAGTCCAAAAGTTCCTAAGCTGTTAAAGTTGGAAGATTATCAAAACTGGAAGCAATGTTTTTCTGCATACATCAACACAAATGATATTGATTTATGGATTCCAATTCAAAAGTTGTATGTACGTCCAACTGCAGATGGCGAGTATAAGGAAATTCAAGATTTTGATAAGGATGAAAGAAAAAGTTATGAGCTTGAACAAAAAGTTTATGGTTATCTTACCATGGCTTTACCTACTGAGCTGTTGCATCAATTCAATACTTGCAAGAAATCTAAACAGTTATGGGATGCTTTATCTGCTCGATGTGAAGGCAATGACCAATATAAGAAGAGTAGACGAAAAGTATTGAACAAGGAATTTGAAAATTTTCAACATTATGAAAAAGAAAATATTTCTGCTCTTGTTTCAAGGTTTTCACATCTGATTAGTGAGAGGGTTATACAATTTCAACTTGTTTTATTTTCTTATTTTGTTAAATCTGAGGCCTTATCTGCGTATCGAAAGATCGACCTTAAGGTAGACGATTTAACATTCTTATTTCTTTTTACATGGAACACAATTGACTAAATCATAAATACAATCATTATGTGATTAAATCACAAATGAAATCACAAAGTGTGATATAAAAGCAAAAACATATCTGAGTATATCTGATAGTGTGGGGTACACTGGTCAAAGCAAATCTAATCAATACTAATAACTTATCCAGATGTTATGAGTATGATTGTGCCTGAGTTTAAGATGGACAAATTATACCAGCAATCAACATGACTTGTGTGCTGAAGTAATTGAAATTGAAATGTAGTTCAGCATGTTATGTTCAATATGATCCCTAGTTGTGATCTTTTTCACAAATGACAAAAGTAGTGTTTGATTCTGTATTGCATTTTATATTTCTTATCTGGAAAAATCCAAAAAGATTTTAGGTGTGTTTTAGCATTATCTTAGAAAAATTAAAAAGATTTTCGGTGTGTTTTGATATAGAGTTTAAAAAAGTCAAAAAGATTTTATTTCTTATTTGTTTTCGACCGATCGACATGTGATACGAAATCAAATTTCAAATCTATATCTTGGATTCTCGAAGAAAAGTTTTGCGCCAAGATTAAATTAATTTTCAAAAGAAAAAGGAAGCCGCGTTTCTGTCTTCTGAAATTGCAGGTTATATGTGTCAAGACTCAAGCATGGTGAAAGGGAGAGTTTGTTATATCTTTCACAAGTGGATCATGAAGATCAAAGATGATTCAAGAGTGATCCAGCCATGCAAGCTCTATTTCTGACAAGATTTCAAGTCGAAGATCGGATGCAGCATTGTTGAAGATTGAAGACTAGAGTTTAGTTAGAAAATAGATACACTACACGTTAAGGGGGGAGTTTGTTAGAGCATATACCTATGCTATGATGTGTCTCGTGTATTGAATCTGTGTGAGCGTGTCTTAGAATATGTTGTAGTGACTATATCATAGGTGGCGTACTATATGGTCCGGCGGACCATATGGTCCGGCGTACCACGTGGTACGCCGAGTAGTTAGTCACTTAGTATAAATAGGTTTGTGTTAGAATGAATGTTAACACTCTGATCATTCTACACTTTCTGTGTGTGTTTTCTAGAGAGAGAAACCATAGAGAGTTTGTGTGTGTATCTTCAAATGATCAATACAAAATCTCTTATTTACATCTCGTGTTCATTACATTGATCAAAGCATGCAGTAGTAAGATCGTATCTCGGTTTTACAACCTATTAGTGATTGTCTAATTGCTAACAGTGTAATACTTGTGGTTGATTTAAGTTAAAATATGTCGTTCTTATCTTTGAAACACAGATTTTTACAAAAATCATTTTTCAAAAATGTGTCAAGTGTTGATCGATCATTTTCATTTTTGTTTTTCATTTTCTTCATTCATATTTTTAAGGGGAGAAAATTTGAAAATTCAAAAAATAGTATTTGTTTGAATTTTAGGGGGAGAAATTGAAAGATATAGAAAAAACTGAAAAAATTGAGAAATTGATCCGACAAATGCGAGAAATAATAGTACATCAGCATACACGTTATCTACCATGGATAGATTAAGTCTAAAAGCTGTAGGTACTTGTATAATCTGTGAATGTGCATGACTAATATGATATATGCAAGTAAGATATAAACATAAAGCTTGCCTGATGATCTTTGGTTATTTGATTCTTGATGAATGCTATGTGATGATTCTGACAAAAATAGAATAAAGAGATATCCTGATGAATGCATGTTTTCATTTTGAAAGATTTAATCTTGTTTGATTTTCTTTATTTTGTCAAATGATCGGATTTTCTCTGCGTATCGAAAGATCGACCTGATCGTTGTTCGTTTGACATTCTGCTTTATTTTTCTTGGTGTTTCGTATAATTCATCGACGTTCTCTGCGTATACAGAAGTATCGACCTGATCTTTGTTAAATTAAACAATTTCAACTTGTTTTGCTTTCTTTTTTTCTCAAATACTTGGGCTTTCTCTGCGTGTCCACAAGATCGACCTGATTGCTAGGTATTTTGGGTTCTGCTTTATTTTTGCATGACTCATCAAGGATGATTAAATCTCTAAGAAAATTTGCTTCTATATGATATACATGATGATTTGCCAGTATTTCTGATAGAGAGGAGGCCGAGTTATCAGTTAATGATAATATTACTTTAAACATATCAGAAAACGATAAAAAATGATTGGTGCATGCTGAAAAAACATAAATGTTGTATTTGCGATTATCTTGGCTTGCATGCTGATTAAGACCGAAATTGAAATGTGTTAGATGCGTTATGTCTGATATGATCTCACGTCGTGATCTTTCTCGCAAAATACCAAAAATAGAGTTTAATTTTGTATTGCATTTTATTTTTTCATTTCAGAAAAATCAAAAAGATTTTTGGTGTGTTTTAGCATATATTTCATAAAAGCCAAAAAGATTTTATTTCTTGTTTGTTTTCGATTGATCGACACTAGATATGAAAAACATTTTCAAATCATATATCTTGGATTCTCAAAGAGAAGTTTTGCGCCAAGATTAATTTATGTTGGCTTGAAAAAGGAAAACCGCGTTTCTGTCTTTTGAAATTGCAGGTTGAGTGCTGTCAAGACGCAAGCATGGTGAAAGGGGGAGTATGAAGTATCTTTCACAAGTGGATCTTGAAGATCAAAGATTATTCAAGAATGATCCAACCATGCAAGCTCTATTGCTGACAAGAAATTTCAAGTTGAAGATCAGATGCAACAATGCTGAAGATTGAAGACTGAAGTTTAGTTAGCATATATACACTACACGTTAAGGGGGAGCTTGTTAGAGCATATTCCTATGCTATAGTGTATCTCGTGTATTGTATCTATATGAGAGCATTATGTTGTGAGTCTTAGAGACAACGTACCATGGTCCATACGACTTGGTACGGAGCCAACGTACCAATGGTACGTTGGATGGTACGCTGCATGGTTTGAGTCACCTATAAATAGGTTGACCTGTTTAGCATGAAAGTACTCTTGGTCAGATTCTACACTTTGTGTGTGTGTGTGTGTTCTAGAGAGAGAAACCAAAGCTTTGTAATTGTTCTCTTTGTGAAATCAATAAAACAAAGCTTATTTACATTCTCGTGCACTAGATTGATCGGTTCATCCAGTAGTAAGATCGTTCCGTGGTTTTACACACTTTTAATTTGGATGAGATTTCTAGGATCCCTAGTGCACTTATTTAAAGAAGTCTACACTTGGATCCTAAATTCAGGCACTTAAGAGAATTTACTTAAGGCAAACTTTAAACCCAACTGGAGCTAGGAACTGTACTATGGTATAGTACTAATCAAATTCATAGCATGGGAACTTAGGTAAATTCCAAACAACTTGATTACCAACAAACGGTTACATGGGATGTCCAAAGATCAACTTATTCAGAAACACAACCACTTAAACTATCAGGCTCAAACCGATCCTGAGCTAACAAACAGAAATACATTAGGAAAAACAAACACAACAAGCACAACAAGCACAACGATCAAACTAGAAGCACAACTTCTGCTGACTCCATCAGTGTTTCTTCTTCCTTCCAAAAGCAGCCATTTCTAGCAGTGCACTTGAAGCCTTCTTTGCTGGATTTACCATTTCTTTTTCTTTCTTCTTTTTTTTCTCCAAACTCCTGGCCAGGATACGGTTTTCTTCTGCCAGTATGTTCATATCAGGCGACCCAATGCTTGGCCCAACACGTCCCTGATATGGCCCAAAAGAGTATGGTGGACTTTCTCTAGTAAACGAGGAACGGTGGGGGTCAACATATGGCATATATGGCAACTATGGTGGCTGAACCGGTTGCTGGTAGGGCATTGGTTGCTGGAAAGGAAATGGAGTCTGCATCTGATAAGGCATCTGCTGATGCGGCTGCATAGGATATGCACGCATTTCTGTTGCATAAGGATCCATTAGTGGTGCAAACATGGCATTCTGGAAGTTAAACACGGGATAGTTGAAATGATCTGAAACTGACTGGTACTATCTCTGTAAGATTGCATTCACATAAGGATCCTTTGGGTCATTCGCAAATGATGCCATCTGGTTAGCTACTGGTACATCCATTAAGTTTCCCATCTGAGGTATGGTGTTCACTGGATCGGCCTAAATAGGAACTGACTCGTCTGGTCCCTCTTCAACATTAGCAGCATATGTAGGAGAGGCATATGTATGATAAGAGTGATGCTCAAAGTGATAGCTCACTGAGTGACCGACTGACACAACTATCACTACATGTGGGGGTTGCTCGTTCTCATCTCCTTCTTCAGGTTCTTCTTATGGTTCTTCCTCTTCCTCTTCTTCCTCATTTTCTGGTTCGCCTTCAACAACAGCTGTGGCTGCTCTCCGCTCTTCAGTAGACACCTGATACAATGTTCCAGGAATCAATAACATTTTTGGCTTGTGGCTTCACTTCTTGGGAGGCTTCGTAGGTTCACAAGCGGATGCAGCTGGTGACGGTGTAGTCTTCTTCACATAATTAGAAGGTGATATCAGATATTTGGAAAGATCTGGACTCATAGGTGGTACCGGTTGACTTGGTCCTTCATTTTCCTTCTTTCCTTTGCTGTTCTTACTTCCCTTGTTTCCTTTGCTTCTAGAAGACGAAGATCTTCCAAAACCCCACATGTTTACTGGTACCTGTGGATGATAACTTTAGCATAAAACCAAAGAATAACTTCCCAATGCAAGCCTAGGGCTCTAACCCCATCTCACACTAAGATAATCAATCTTAAACACAGGAGACACTATCAGCTTCCATCTATCAAGTAGGTTTCATCAAATCATAGTGCACCTGTGGGTAGGAATAACAGTTTGCAAGGCTGTGCCTACTACCGACCTTGCACTAATCCTTGATAGCTACCTAGCATACAGATATCAGCCTAAGTATAGAATTGGGTTCTGTACTTAGTCTTAGAGCCATTCAGGTTCAAACTTATGGGTTATATGGAAGCGCCTAATATGTTGGAACCTTGAGCTCTGATACCAACCTGTCACACCCTCCCCCGCTGCCCCCTGCCAGGGACGGGGAGAGTGAGTGTGGGACGCTTGCCTGTATTAGTACCTCGCGGAAGCTTCAGATTAAGTCAGAGTGCACAACATAAAACCAACAAACACAGACAACAGTCCACTAACATACACAATAGATTGCTTATTTAAATATATACAAACAGTAGAAAAGAGTGTATAACTAGTCCCAGGTTAACTTTTAGACGACCCAACAAAACAGGAAGAACACAAACAGAGAGCAAAACGAACTTAGGCTGTGAATCCTATCCAACTGTCCCCCAAACTACCCTTCTCAAGATCCCCTGTCCCAACCGCCAGCTAATTACCTGCAATAGAAACAAAAACATATCAACAAAAGAAGTTCTCAAATATATATATGCTTGTTGTGAATCGTGGGTCCTACCTAAGGTTAAAACCCAATCCAGAAAACACAGGCGTGTGCCCCTGTATCTCCTTCATGTCTACAACATATATAACATACCATCATACCATCGTAATTTAATACTAGGTATCACGTGGGTATGAACCAATATCAACTCCCTATACAGCTGTAAGGTTCCAATATATGCCTCGCGGCCACAACTGAAGGACCCAAATAACCCAAGTAATATCCCCTTAAATGAATATTACCCAATAGTAACTAACCATGCAATTCACAACAAATAACTGTAAAACTAACATAGCATATTGAGATTAAATAATTTAAAACAGTTCATATGCAACCCCAAAACGCAAGACAAAATAGGGGAGCTAACGGAACTCACAGATATTGGGAATTAAGAAAAGGACTTTAGTTGTTCCTCGTCAAAAATGCAAATACCTAACACATATAATTAAATCCGAAGATTCTGAAATTATAGTGTTTTGTCAATTAGTCCAATAAACCCATTCTTGTTCTTACGGATCATCATAACTCTTAAAGTTAAGATGATATAAAATTTTATAAACTGAACCGGGTTATTATCTGAATAACATTGTTTTGTTTATCCATTCAACATATCACTGACTCTGATGTAAAAATTCTGACAGTTTGTAAACTGACTATGAATATGGGAGTATCCATCTTAAGTGATACGGTCGTATTCATATGTTATGAATAACGACCTTCATGCTACATGTAATATGGCGTATCCCAAGACTACTGTTACAGTTGGGTACTTGAATACGGGCGTATTACCTTAACTTCATACGGGCGTATCAAGCTGTTCATACTTTTAACATGAATACGACCGTAATGACTTAAATACCATACGGTCGTATTCATACTGTTCTTCCCCTTTTTGGCCATCCGATCCGCGATACGGTCGTATTACCCTTAGTGAATACATACTTGGTCATTTCTTTTATTATACTTGGTTTTAGCTACTGATTTGATTACCAAAACTCTTGTAATCACTCACCCAGTAATTTATACCACCCATACCACTTAGAAACATCAGTTAACCATTCTAATGACCAAGAATGTCACATGCACACATTTATATAAAATGTATCAAATTTGTGATCTAACCTCTTATGGATGATTCTCTTCGTTCTAATAGATCCAGTACATCCTCCTGATGATCTTAGATCCTCCAAATTACCTCTCCATGTGATAATCAAGACTCAATTTGCAACCTTTCCAAATTTGGTTACTTCGTACATGCATGTGCAAAATAAACTTATACCTTGAATTCTCTCTACCTCTGAAGTAATCTACTGGTTCCTGATGATCTTCACTCCATCTCTGTACCAGGATTCAAGCTTATATCAGTTCATTATTCTACACATTCATCAAAACTTGAATAGAATGTGATTAGGACGCTTAGTAAAAAGATTTGTGCCTTTGATTCTTGTTTCCTAGCTCCCACAGACCTCTGGAACTCTTTCTGGTCGACCAAGAGTAGAGAGGTGTGTGTGTGTTATAGTAGTGGATAGCAAGAAATTGCCAAAATTGGGTCTTTATTTGGTTATATCACCTTGACTTGATACGGGCGTATCACCTTTAAATGATACGGCCGTATCGCACTGTTCGGGCAACCGGATACTGATCTGACTGTAGAGACCTGATAATTGAGGCTTTTGCATTAGATAGTTTTGGGCTTGTTTAGTATTTTGTGGGCTATCTTGGGTAGACTAAAGTGGGTTTTAGGTCCGATTTTGGTTGTGTGGGCCTAGGGATTTACGAAATTCCCTAATGAGATTGACTTGTTTACCAAGTCAATCTCAACTATATATAGGACTTCTTTGTATGTAATTAAGGTTGCTAGTCTTTTTGGTGTGTGAAGGTGTCATCGAAATTCCTTTGAGAATTTCGATTAAGGTGTAAGTAGTTGCAAGTAATCAATACAAGTGTTTGTTCTACAATCGGTTTGTGTTACTTCTTGTGCTTATACTTTTCGATTATTGCTTATTGTGTTTACTTGAATCACCTAGTTAAACCGGATTCCGCACGGTTTCACTAGACTAGATATCGCGTGAGGGTTAGTTTGATCCTTACAATTGGTATCAGAGCCAAGAAATGCAAGTTTCGAGGCTCTCGTGATATCAGATTCAAGTTTTTGAGAACTAACGTTTTGAGTTTTCTGGTGATTTTCAGTTGTTAGCACATTCGGAGGTGTTTTGTGCAGGTTACGACTCAAGAAGAAGCTTTCGGAAGGCTGTGTTCGTGAATTTGAAGCTTTTCGACCCTGTTCATACTTTTCGATCAATTTTCTGGTCGAAAAGTCCAGCTCTGTCACCTCATTCGACCGAGAAAGCCCCCTTTTGTGGCTTTTCGATCAGGCCCTACCAGTCGAAAAGTCCCCTTTTGTGACTTTTCGACCAGAAGCTCTCAATCGAGAAGTCCCTCTGAGACTTCTCGATGAGAATATTCAATCGAAAAGTCCCTTTGAGACTTTTCGATCCGCCCATCTCAGTCGAGAAGTCCCCCTGTGACTTCTCGACCAGCCTTTTTTGATCGAAAAGTCCCCTGTGACTTTTCGATCCGCTGTGTCTTCTGATCGAAAAGTCCCCTTTGAGACTTTTCGATCCATCCAGACTTTTCGATCAGTACTTCTCCGATCGAAAAGTACTTTTCGATCAGCACTTTCCGACCGTAAACCACTTTTCGATCAAGCCTTTTCGACAGTAAAACTCTCTGAAGCTATGTCCTTTGACATGTCGAGCCTGTCTAGTGCCACTCTGGAAATGGACTCTAAAATCGGAACATCTGCCAGACCACCACGTCTGATGTCTGGCAAGGATTTCATGAGCTGGAAGTACAGGTTTGTCAACTACGTCAATTACCATGATGCTAAGATCATGCGATCGATCGAAGTGGGAGATTATGTCCCATCAACTCCAGGGGAACAGGGTCAACCTCCTATTCCTAAAGCTAAATCTGATTGGCTTGATGATGATTGGGAAAGGGTTGAACGAGATAGAAAGGCACTGGATGCCCTGACCATGGCTTTATCCCCTGAAGTTGCTGAAGCCTTCAAAGAATACACCTCAGCTAAGACTCTATGGGATGCCCTTATAGCTGCCTACGAGGGAAATGATGATATGAAAGAATCCCGTAAAGAGAATCTGAGGGAAATGTTCAATGAGTTTAACTATATCCCTGGAGAAAACATTGAGACTCTATTTCAACGTTTCATCAAGATAGTCACTAGGATGAAAGATGCTGGAGTGACATACACTCAAGTAGAGGTCAACAGAAAGCTGGTTAACTCTCTTCCACCAAATTGGGACAGCACCATTGAACTGATCGAGAAGACAGTGGAAATGTCCACTTCGTCCCTAAATGAGTTCATGTCCACCATCAGGGCCTATGAGGAGAAGAAACAGAAGAGGGCAAGAAAAACTGGCAATGGAGCATTAGTGAATCAACTAAACCAAGCATTCATTTCTCAGCCAGCTGTCGCTCCAGTTAATCCACCATCAACCCCAATGGGATTCATTGCACAAGCCACTGGGTCAAGTTCATCTGGAACATCAAACATTGTTTCTCTGGATGTAAATGCTTTGACTAAAGATCCCAGCTTTGCCCTTGGGGTGGGAATTATGAGTTGCTATCAGGCACTCATAGCAGGTTCCCTTCTTCCCACGGATCTGTCACCGGATGATGTGAATCAAGTGAACCCCGATGATTTAGAGCGCATGGATATATCTTATCAGATGGGAATGTCTGCCCTACGAGCTAGGCAGTTCATGGCAAAGAAGGGACAGAAGGATTGGAATGGTGGAAAGGGAATAAAGTTGAGTTTTAATAAGGCAAATCTGAGGTGTTACAACTGTAATGAGTATGGGCATTATGCCAGAGAGTGCACCAAACCAAAAGTGGATAGAGAAGGCAAGGCTGATAACAGGAGTGAGAGCATGAAGACGGAGGCAGGAAAGAATGATAAGGCACTGGTGGTTCAACATACGCCAGGATATGACTGGACACCTCAGGTAGAGGACCTCAGTCTTACTCTTGACCATGTGGCCTTGTTAGCTGAAGAGGAAGCACAGAAAGAAGCAACTGAGGAATTCCATCACGCGTTCATGACAAACATAACTCCAGGATCCTCCGCAAGCAGCTCTGAGGTATGTCTTAACCCTAAATGTCAATCTATTCTTAATGAATCTAAAGAATGGCAAACTAAGTTTTGCAATGAAACATTAAATCGTGAATTTATTGATAGAGAATTAAGGGAATACAAAAGTAGGAGTAAAAACTTAAGTGAGAAACTAGAAGCTGCTAAAATTGACATAAAAAATCTTCAAAGGGACTTGAGTAACAAAACCACATATCTAAGAGTTGCTAATAAAGAAATTGACACATTGAAAACTGAACTTAAACAACTTAAAGGTCAATTAGAAACATCACAAACCAAAGTTGTGCGAAACGATAAAATTGTGTCAGAAATGATGAAGGCTAGCTCACTTTTCTACAACACAGACGCTCGTATGCGTCATCTAAAAGCCAACTCTGGTTTGGGTCTCTGTACAGAAATAAAAGATGAAAAATCCACCCATACAGTACCGATGCCCCTGATGCATGAAATGATCTCAGATTATGAGTGTTCTAAGACCAACTTGGATGCTAAAGCTGAGATTGAAAAGAAATTGGCAGCTTGTCCCATTAAAATTTCTGCTCCTGTTTCCAACCAGACTAACCTTTTTACTTCTTGTGCAGATAAAGGTAAACATGAAGTAGGTGTAGTAAATTGCAAGGAGTCCACTAAAAGTCCCTTGAAGTCTGAAGTTGAATTTTCTGTTAAAAATTCTGATTTTGAGAAACCTGAAACTTTTGTCATGTCTGAGTCAAAAACTTCTGAGTCTTCTGAGTCTTCTGAGTCTAATGGTTGTGTTAAACTTTCTGATTGTGGTGTGTTTAACGTTGGTAAATGTGATTTGAAACCTGTGAAACCCCTAAGAACTGTTAGAATTTTAAGAAGGGGTAAGGGACCACAGAATGATGTTCCCAAACCCACAGGTGATATAAAAAAATCTGAGGGGAGTGTGAACTGCCCCACTCCAAATGTGCAGAAAGTACGGGACGCAAAACCACAGCAATTTGTCCCGTACCCAGAGGTCAACTCTGCTTATGACCAATTCAAACCGATACAACGGGAGTATGTTCTGACCACTAAGCCCCATGGTAAAGCCCTCTGGATCCATAAAAACGCTTCAAAGCCAACTTGGATATCCACTGGGCGGAACCAACCACAGGCTCCCGTGTATCCAAAAAAACAGTCATGCCATGTGTGTGGTCAACCAGGACACATGGCAAGAAACTGTCTGCACCGCCCTTATGAGCCCTACTTTCCTAAGAAAGTCCAACAAAAGACTGTCCCTTTGGGCCAAACACATGTTGGCCCAAAGCCCAAAGTTGGACCTTCAAATCCTAAGGTGCAGAAGTTCACATTTCCACCATCACAGGCAGAAATTCATTCTAGGCCAAAGGCAAAGGCTGCACCGTCAAACCAAAAGGTGCAGCCAGGCCCACCACATGTCCATAAACAGAGGCCAAAGCCCAAGTCACCTAATCAGAAACCACAGACTGAGAAAAATAAGGTGAATAAAAATGCTGTGAAATCTTCAAAGATGTTCACTAAACCTGCCAGGGCTCCGAAACCTTCAAAACCTGTCTCTCGCCCTAAGCAGGACAATTTTCAAAAAACACCTGTTCCACCTCAACGGGTTTTCAAAAGGTTTTCTGATACACCATTTTTCTCAAAACCTGTTTCAATCAATAAGAGAAATGATGAAAGGTGGAATGTCCCGAAAGTTGTCAATTTGTCCTTCAAACCTACATGAGTGTACAAAAAACACTCCATGTCTTTTCAAGAGGTCAAAGGGTCTAAATTAACCAACAATAATAAAAAAGGGCTTGGGAAAGAAAATCACCACAGTGATGTCAACAATAAAGACATTCACAGTCTAATCTAGGACAGACCAGTCTCACCCAGACCAGTAAAGGCCTGGGTACCAAAATCTAACTGATCTTCTCTGAATGCAGGAACAGCCAAGGAGGCATGTCAGCAACCTATGGTACGTTGACAGTGGTTGTTCCAGGCATATGACAGGCGACATATCACTTCTACACGACTTGGAAAAATTTGATGGAGGTTATGTGTCGTTTGCCGGAGGAGTTGGTGGATATATCAGTCAGAAAGGAACGGTTCGCAATGGTTGTCTCAGCTTCCACGATGTCAATTATGTGGAACAGTTGAAACACAGCTTGTTAAGTGTTTCACAAATATGTGATCGAGAGTATCCAGTTCTTTTCAACAACAAAGAGTGTCTTATTCTTAAACCTGGATATTCCATTCCCGATGATTGGGTGTTGATGAGAACACCCAGATATGGTAACTCATATGTGCTAAATATGCAGAAACCCCCCACATCTGAGGTGGCCTGTCTACTTTCTAAAACAGCTGTGAACCATGCTCAGCTGTGGCACCGAAGATTGGGGCACATGAATCTGAAGAACCTGAATCGTCTAGCCAGAGGAGGACTTGTTAAAGATCTTCCTATCAAAGATTTTGTCCTGAAAGAGAAATGTGTGGCTTGTGCTAAGGGGAAGCAGCACAAACGTCCACATAAACCGAAGGTCTTCAGCAGAATCTCAACTCCTCTAGAATTGCTTCACATGGACCTATTCGGTCCCGTCAGTATGTTAAGTTAACCGATGTGCATTTTGTTTAGTTATTACTGATGATTTTTCACGTTTCACTTGGGTTTTTCTTGTCCAAGAAAAGTGATGTTGCAGGTATACTTATCGCCTTCATCAAGCTCATTGAAAATAAACTCAAGCTGCAAGTGAAGACCATTAGGAGTGATAATGGCACAGAGTTCAAGAATCAGACAATCGACAATTTTTGTGCCGATAAGGGGATTAAGCATCAATTCAGTGCTCCCTATACACCCCAGCAGAATGGCGTTGCAGAAAGACGAAACAGAACCCTGATTGAAGCTGCTCGCACCATGCTGTGTGATTCAAAGCTGCCAACCATGTTCTGGGCAGAAGCAGTTAACACTGCCTGTTATGTCCAGAATAGGGTGCTCATCAATAAGCGGCAGCAGAAAATGCCATATGAGCTAATCTACAATGATAAGCCCAGAATTGGTCACCTTCGGGCGTTTGGGTGTTTATGCACAGTCTTAGTTAACACTAATGTTCCAAAATTTGCTGCTAAGGCTGATGAATGTTATTTTGTAGGTTACTCTGCCAGCTCCGCTTACAGGGTCTTCAACAAATCTACCGGGATTGTAATGGAGTCCACAAACGTGGACTGGCTAGAAGACAATCCATCTGATGGCGGAGTCGGTCCTCCTCAAGCTTTCAACTACAATCAATTCTTCTGCCCATTGGGCTTAGACCCTGTTTTAGCTGAGGAATTTTATGAAGAAACAATCTCAGGACCATCTGTCTCACACTCCATCACGAAGCCTCCTGTCCCTGCTCCAGTATTAGATCCTACACCAGTACAGGAGACTGTTGATCCTGTGGAGTCTCAAACACAGGAAACAGATGCAGAAGTTGACCCAGCCCCCGACTCTCCTCAGACACTCGGAGCTGATCCAGAAAATGAAGCAGATACACATGAAGAACCCGACCTATCAAATCTGCCTCCTGAAATTCCAGTTCCAGCTGTTGCAGAGACCAGAATTCAGAAGTACCACCCCCTAGATAACATCATTGGTCCCTTAGCATCTGGGGTGGTCACAAGAAGCCAGTCAGGAGATATCAATCATTGCATGTACTCCTGTTTCATCTCACAGATTGAGCCCCCTAACATCACAATGGCATTGACTGATCCCAGTTGGGTGGAGGCCATGCATGAAGAGCTCAATCAGTTTTCATGGCTTCAAGTTTGGAGGTTAGTAGAAAGGCCAGCTGACAAAAAGGTCATCACCACTCGGTGGCTGTATAAGAATAAAAAGGATGATAACGGTGTCATTGTCAGAAACAAGGCCAGACTGGTGGTTCAAGGTCACAAGCAAATTCAAGGTGTGGATTATGATGAAGTGTACGCACCGGTGGCCGGCTTAGAGGCAATAAGGGTCTTCTTAGCATATGCTTCATATATGAATTTCACGGTCTACCAGTTAGACGTGAAAACTGCTTTCCTATATGCTGAGATGGATGAGGAAGTTTATGTCACTCAACCTCCAGTGTTCATTGATGAGGAGCACCCGTATCATGTGTACAAGCTTGACAAGGCCTTATATGGGTTGCACCAGGCTCCTCGGTCGTGGTACAAGACTCTGACTGATCATCTTCTTGCACATGGATACACAAGAGGAATTGTTGATCAGACGCTTTTCAGAAAAGAGGTTGAGCATGACATTATCATGGTGCAAGTATACGTTGATGACATCATCTTCGGATCGACCAATGAAGTCTTGTGCAAAGAATTTGAGAAAGTTATGCGCACAAAATTCGAGATGAGTCAGATGGGCGAGATGGAGTTTTTCCTCGCACTGCAAGTGAAGCAGAGTGACAGTGGGATATTGATCCATCAAGCTAAATATGTCACCGAAATTTTGGAAATGTACAAGATGGTGGATGCAAAGCCGGTCTCCACACCCATGGCAGCAAGACCAGCACTTACCAGGGATCCAGATGGACAACCAGTAAGCGAGCATATGTACCGGTCCATGATTGGGTCTCTGATATATTTGACCGCCAGCCGTCCAGATATCATGCTAGCTGTGTGCCAATGCGCATGCTATCAGGCTAATCCGAAACTCTCTCTTCTGGTACCCTAAAGAGTCTGGATTTAACTTGTATGCTTTTTCTGACAGTGATTATGGTGGCAATGAGCTTGACAGGAAATCCACATCTGCTAGAGCTCAGTTTTTAGGTGACAGGCTGGTGTCTTGGCAAAGTAAGAAGCAGCACACGGTGTCTCAGTCGACAGCCGAAGCAGAGTATGTTGCTGCATCTACCTGTTGCTCTCAGGTGGTTTGGTTGCAGCACCAGCTGGGAGATTACGGTTTGAACTTTTTCGATACTCCCATTTTTTGTGACAATAATGCTGCTTTGCAAATTGTGAAAAATCCTGTGCAGCACTCCAATACCAAACACATAGACATCAAAACGCACTTCATTCGGGATTGCTATGACCGACGGCTCATTCACTTGTAGAGGGTGGCATCGGATGACAATGTGGCGGACATGTTCACGAAACACCTTCCAAGTGCAAATTTTGAAATGTGTCTCAAGGGCCTCCGGATGATAGCCTTTGATGAGTAGTCTGCCAAATTTTCTTTCTTTTCATATGTTTTTTGTTTCTTTCATTCCTTATTCTCAAAAAAAAAAAATATTGAAAAATTCATAATTCAAAACAAAAAAAAATTGAAAAAAAATTCAAAAATACAAAAATAGTGTCTTTTTGGTAGTTAAAAAATTCTAAAAGCAAGGGGAAGATATAAGATATTCATTTCCTCATATGTGTGTGATTTTAAATTTTTTTCTGGTTTTGGTTGACCAGGTGGGAAGTGATATAAATTTCCAGGTGTTTGCTGACTGACACGTGTAAGGTGGATGTGAAAAGCAGTGATTCATGGTCGATATGCTTGGTAGGCTCTGCTGACAATCAATCAAAAGGTATGTTTTATCACAACACTTGAAGATAACGTATGATGCTTGAAAGAGAAACACACACTTAGGTTAGTACAATTTCTATTTGGCTGTGCATCAGGTATCCTGAGACACACGTCCGGTTCTAAGTATTGATGTCACGCTCAAAAACCCCATTCCCTCTGCTTTGCGTAAGCAATGACCTGGGAATGTTGTACGTGAGTCAGGACTCCTCTGTTCTGCGAAAGCGGAGACCTGGAACCACCCTGATCCACGTACGTTTTAAGATCACATTGTATATATGATAAACCAAAAGATGCCAAGTGCACAATCAAAAGAGACCCTCAAGCGTCCAAAACCCTCAGCCTCTGTCACTGATGAGAACATTATTAAAAATGTTTCAAAAATTCAGCTGACTCTGTATATTATCCAACAAAACCTCCGTGATCTATTCTTTTCTTTTCTCAACCCCTCTGGAGCATGATGTTGGGCTTAAGGAAAGGTGTCGTGAAAAATGTTGTACGGAAACCAGGTGTGCTTGATAGAATGTACAAATTATACCTAGGACTTATGTGTGTGATCTGGATAGATTGTCATAATTAAATAAACCTTAAAATATAAATTGTGTGATGAAACTGCTTGAGTAAGCGAAAGCAGCATGAGTTTAAAAATGGACCAAAAATACCGGCAATCGCCTGAACACGCGAAGTAAATGAAGCTGAAAAGGGTTCCTCAGTCACAGAATATCTGGTATGATCCCTTATAACGCCTTCTCAATCAAAACTCAGTCTGTTAAGAATTTTATTTTGTTGATTTTTTATTTTAATTTTATTTTGTTTTATCTTAACGCTTTGTTTTTGCTTCGACTTATTCATTATTTTGTTTTAATTTTAAGTAAAAGTTGCCAGATCGTAAGTCTCACGAGCTTGAATTCAGGGGAAGTTTTTTATATTGTCAAGAGTAATTTTGAGAGAATTGGTTGTGAACTTTTAACTTTTATAACTTTGTTTAAGTGAAAATAAGATTGTTAAAGTTTTGGGTATGTTTTGATTAAGTTCAAAGTAGAGGGGGAGAAGTGGTAATTTTTTTTAAAAAAAAATCTTTTGAACAAAAGAGGGGAGGAGAGCCGGCAACTCTCACTCTCCCGACTCCCTCTTTTTCGCTCCAAACCCTAACTCCTTCTCCACCACCGCCGATCGCCTCCTCCAACCCCTGTCATCACCGTCGCACACTACCATTCACCTCCCCATCATCCTGCGATCACACCATCACCATTCTCGCCACCATCCGACCTCCACAGCGACCCCATTCCTCCACAGCGCCGCCACCACTGCGGTTTCCGATTCACCGCCGACTGTCACCGCAGCCACCATCTGACACCCTCTCTCTAGTCGGAATCCTCATCTGAACACACCTCTGGGCTTAGATTCGTGTCATGGCGCCTCGATTGAAGCGTGCGGCCCGACCCCCGATTGATCGGCTTGAGTAAGTGTTGAATTTCTTGAAATTTTTGGTCGGGAATGGATAGAATAATGGTGTGGGAGTTTTGTTTAAGCGAAATCGTGATTAATAAAGTGTGTTGAAGCTTTTCGATCAAGTTGCAGGTGATTGGATGAAGAAGATGATACTTTTCGATCGCATCAGGGACTTTTCGATCAGCCTCTCGTGCTTTTCGATCAGCCCTGATGCTTCTCGATCATTGATTGCCGATGACATAAGGCTTTCCGAAAAGCCTTTAGGCTTTTCGATCAGCCCCATGGCTTTTCGATCAGCCTGTAGGCTTTTCGATCAAGGAGCCAGACTTCTCGATCAAAAGCTCATGCTTTTCGATCAGAAGGATGGCTTCTCGATCAGTGACCACTATTCGATCGAGAGTAGAGACTATTCGATCAAGGATCTCGATAACCTTGGACCTTTCCGATCGGACGGATGCTTTCCGATCGAAAACCCTGTTTTTCGATCGGAAAGGTACCTGATGATATTTTTCGATGGTTTTCACTCAATTTTAAGCCGTTATGCTGTCCGTTTTTCGAGAAATCCCTGAAAACTAATGAATTTTTTGTGTTGTTTTGGTGGTTTATCTGTGTTTGTGAGCGCAGGGATTTGGAGTTTGTAAAGGATCATAATCAGGTAGCGTATTTGCTGGACCCGCCTGCAGAATACAAAGAGAAGTATCTATCGATGATAGCTGGTTTGAAGAAATGTTGTTTACATTTTGCTTTCACGACAAATCCGGTGATTTGCAAACGGATGATGCAAGAATTCTGGAAGACAGCAGAAGTGTCTGAAGATGTAAAGAAGATTATTGCCAAGATTCAACATACTGAAGTAACCTTTACTGAAGAGAATTTCAGACAGGCACTCAGACTAAAAGATGTAGCTGCTGATTCCACGTTGCTTGATAAGGAGATGGTATCCCAATGTTTAAAGGAAATGGGATACATCACAATCTCTCCCCCCACCATGAAAGCTCTCATTCCGCCGTACTGGAGAATGCTGGCACATTATTTACAAAAATGTGTCATTGCCAAGAAGAGCTCTACGGATCAGCTGAACAAAGTGCACACCCATGCAATGGTGTCACTAATCAGAGGTGTTCGGTTCAACTGGTCTAGGATGATTTTTTAAGATGTGAAGGCTGTTGTGTCAAGAGATAAGAAGTTTGCTGCTGTTCCCAGGTTTATTCAGTCTGTTCTGGATTCAAGATACCCGAACCTGAGAAAGACCAATGACACTCATGACACAAAACCAATGGGTATTGAAGTGTTTCCTATGATAAATCCGAAGAAGAAGCTGTCGGATAAGATGTCGTTTGGAGACAAGTTTGGAGAGTTTGCAGAGATTGTGAGAGAAGAGGTTCCGGTTAACAGAAATGCATATGTTGATGAAGAACATAATATGACTCCTCCTCAACAGAAAGTGGTTGATCTTCCTGATGATTCTGACTGGGAAGAATTTGATTTGAATGATGTGAGGATTGGAGCACTCAATTTTGAAGGTGATGAGTCAATAAACTATGATACTTATCTGGATGATGTTGACTTTGAGGAAGTTGAGACTGAGACAACAGAGACTCCATTGATCAGAAAACGGAAAGCCACAGAGGATCCTCCCCTCGGTGCTTCTGTTACAGATGATTTGACTGATATGACTGAGACTGTGTCAACTGCTACACCACACCACACTGAAGGCCCTAGTGACCCAAGGAGAAGAAGACTTGATTCTTATGTGCCACCAGTCACAAGTTCAAGTGCTGGTCCGTCTTCTTCTCAGCCCACAGCCCAAGACAAAGGGAAAGCAGTAGAAACCCCGGAGTTCAGATTGGAGAAGGAACTCAGAGCTGAGATAGCAGAGTTGAAAGCCCAAAATGCAACTCAAAGTGAGATTATTGTTGATTTGATTGATATTCAGAAGGTTCACAATACTGAATTGGAGAATCAAAAGAAGGTAAACAGAGAATTCTCAAGGTAGTTTAGAGAACTTCACAAGCTGATCAGGCAGCTGAATTCAGAAAAATCAAGGCAAGGAGATAGAGTTGAAAGAGGATCAGGTGTAGGTGATTCCTCACAATCACCAGTATTTGATTTTGAAGCTGATATTCCTGAAGAAACTCAACCAGTTTTACCTGATGCCTCGAGTGAAGATAAAGATACCAGGGATAGAGATTACATGACGGTTCCAGCTTCTGAGTTTGATGGAGGTTGGGAGTCACAAACATTTGCATATCCACCTGAAAGGTATCTAATCCAGTTGGGTGAACATTTTCATGATAAGCAAGGTATTACTGCACCTGTTAAAACCTGGATGTTTGATGGAGAGAAGAACATGTTTGTTGTGAGAAGAAGGGGTCAGTATCCTTTGGAATACTACAAGAGCTGGACTCAATTTTATTCTTGGACGAATGTGGATTTGGCAATGCTTTATCAGGCTCCATTTTCAAATCCATCCAACAATGATCAAGCTACACACTTCTATAAGAAACTGGAAAAGGCTGTGAGGAGCAAGTTCAAGAGGTTTGAGGAGTTTCCTCACAAAAAGTCATATGTGAAGAAATACAGGAGTGTTTGGTGGGAGGACACCTCATCTCACCAATTGGCTCATCGGTGACAGGATCTGTTCCAGTTTCAACCCACTTTGCAGCCTTCAGATCAAAGTTTACAAAGTTTTCCTCCATCTGAGCTATCAAATTGTTGCGAACCAGATTACCATGATTGTTGTTCCACCTGTTAATAAATGGTGCCCTCAGCAAGTTTCTCAACTCTGTTTCAGTCCATGAGTGAAATTGACCTCTTGATCGGTAGTACTCGACTGGACTGTATCCATCTCTTACCACAACAAATAATTCCTTTTCAGCATCATAAAACCAACACAGAATTGTTTCTCGGCTCCCCTTCTTGTCTAAAGCACTTTCTCCCACATCTATGGAGTACAGCGTAGGGGTAGGACCTTTGAAGAATTCTTTAAACCAATTGACTTGTCCTTCAGGAGCCTTTGAAATAAATCTTCCACCACGAACATACTCAGACATCTCAATTGTGTCATCTCCTTCATCTTCATGTATTGCACTTACATCTTGAATTCCTTGAGATGAGCTTTGACCATGGTCACCAGATGCTTTTGACTCAATAACGCCTTTCAACTCTGAATATTTCTTCTTCAGATCCATCAAGGTTTCATACAAGAACTTAAGCCTTAGCTTGTTAGCAGCCTTGTTCTCTTTCAAAGTCTTGTTTTCATTTTTAAGTGCTTTTGTCTCATTTTCACGAATTCTGTTTTGAGATATAAGATAATTAATTTGAGGATCAGTACTTAACCTCATCTCAATTGGGAGACCAGCTGTTCCCACAGCAGCCTGAAAAGGTCAGAAGCTTGGAACAACAGGAGGCTGGCTTGCTTCAGTTGAAAGATTGATCATCACAGGACTTGGCTCTATAATCATGCTGTCTACATCGAAGAATTGCCTTTCATCATGAACTGGGCTATGTTCATTCCGAATAGGACTTTCAGTCTGTATGGGAGTTGATTCTGGTACATCAACATGACGATCAGCCTGGGGTGTGCTCTTTTCATTGGTAGGTTCAGATGCATCAACATTTTGTGTATTGGCATGTGTAGGTTCAAATACCATCAGGCTTGAGGTCGTTTTCTGGAATTTAAACCTGATGGCTCTGGGATCTGACCTCTTTCTTGGTGATGGCTCACGCATAGGAATAGGCTCTTCTTGAACGTCCTCCACTTCAAATTGAACATCTAATTCTTGTGGAACTGAACCACTGCTGGAAGAGGAGTTTAAGTCATTCCTTGCTCTCTTGTGACTGATGGGCCCCAGATCCCCATATATGTCATCATCCTGATTCTCATGCTCTAGGAAAATGTCGTCCATCACGTTCTCTTCATCAGAAGGTATAATGCCAGCTTCTTCTAGAACATCACAGCCAGAGTTGCTCTTATATCATGGTCTTCTGCCAGAGATGCATTGACTGGGGGCACCTCTGGTTCAGGGTCAGTTTCTTCTTCTTCTTGTTCTCTTGCGACTTCAGGAAAGGCACCTCTTTTGGTCCATTCAAGCCTCCCTTGAAAGCTGCTCTTTCCCTTTCTGTCTTGTGTTTGCAGGCCGAAAACACCATTATCCATGAACTTGATATCCAATTTCTCTATCCTTTCTTCTATCATGGGATATTTCTTCATGACCACCATCTGCACAAATCTTGGTGTCATCAGGAACTGTTCTCTGGCGCTCAGATCAACATTGCCTATCCAATCCAACAGCATCATTTTTGAGAAATTGAATTTCCAGTCTAAGGCCAGAGCAATGAAAGCAGTGCCATGCATCTTGTTCAGCTGATCATAACTTGTCCTCTTCCCCAAGAAGGACTTCTGCAGGTAGTGTGCCAGACACCTCCAGTAGTGTGGCAGCAGCTTCTTGAAAATGGGAGGGAACTTTCCTTCATATCCCAATGACTGAGCACCCTCTAACACAACAGTCTTTGAGTACTCAATTGGATCTTCAGCACTATCATTGATGTTTAATCCCTTGCGGATGTCTTCTTCAAGAATCACAATCGGTCTGTTCTGAATTGTCGCAGTGATCCTTGTCTTATCTTCACTTGCTCTCGCAGTACCCCAGAATTCTCTTACAAGTTGCTCATCGATAAGCAGGCTTGTTCTAAGGGCATGGTTTATCTTACAGACGTTTAATCCTGCCACCAAAGAGTAGAATAACTGCATATGTCTCTCTGGTGGGTCATCAAGATAGGCCGGGATGCAGTGGTCTCTCTCAAAGTGAACCTCTTCATCAAGCATATCGTCTGCCATCTGAGAAAAAACGAGACAAATGCATCAGGCTTGAACGCATCAAAGTGAAATTATCTTTATTAACACCTTCTTAAAGTTCAATTGAATATCAAATTTAATTTTTTAAGTTCAGAAAATCTCAAATTAAACTTTCAAAAAAATATTTGATTTTGAATCACAAATTCACAAACACCATTAATTTTAACTTAAAAACGATCAAGTTTGTTAAAATTCTAAGAATATTAGGTGTTTATGATTTAATCAAAAAATCTAGTGTGTTTGCGATCCACTTTTCATGTTTACGACATACAATATGGGTTTACGATCCAGAAACGGGTTCACGATCGGGTTCAAACAAGGATCGGTCGTAAATACTTAGCCCAATCGTAAACACTTAAGGATAACCTAAGCCCGATCGTAAACTCCATCGTAATCCGAAGATCGTAAACATTGGTCGTAAACGACGCTCGTAATCTCCGATCGTAAACTACGATCGTAATCGACGATCGTAATCGCCAACAGTCGTCTTCTTCGATGAGACGATCGTAAACGCAGTAACCACCATTGACGAACCTGCAAAAGCTTCGGAAACTCGTTAAAACACCTCATACACTCAAAATAAACATCCACCATTACCTTTAAAGAGTTGTAAACACAAATGCGACTTCTAAACGCGAGTATTTCACACCGAAACACAAGAAAAACCAAGGTCGGTCTCGAACTCACAAAAATTGCGAATGCACCGACGAATACAGTCGAATGGAAGGGGGTTTTGATGTTTTTGTGGTCGGAACTCGATTACGAGAGTGATGATGCACTCGGTTTTCACAGAGGACGGCCGGAGGTGGGCCGGATCACTTTTCCGGCGAGGGTTAAGGCGGCTGTTAGGGTTTCAGTGGAGGAGATCGTAAACGGGTGAGAAGGAAAGGGATCGTAAATGGATAAAAAGATCGGAAATGGGGGTTTTGTGTTTAAAAAATATTCATTTTGCCCCCTCAAGATTCAAAAACATTTTAAAAGCCTCCCAAACCTCTTAAAAAATGTTAATTCTCTTAAAACGTGTTAACTTTGAAGATTTTGAGAATTTACGAAGCTTCCCCTCAGACTCAAACCCCGAGTATCTCATCTTGATCATAAAATAATAGAAAAGTTAAATTTTAAACATTTAAAGACTTAGAACCATAAAATAAATCATAAAGCAAATATAACCTAATTACAGGAATTAATAATTTACTTGCCTCGAAGCTGATTTAAATTCATGGATCAAACCAGCCATATCTTTGACTGAGGAACCGTTTTCAGCTTCCGTTACTTGACGCTCTAGACGATTGCTCAAAAAATTTTGAAATCACATAAACTCACATCCAGACAAAAAAAAAATTAAAGTGCTTAAATATGGTACATAATTACCGTCATGTTTAACAGTCCCCACACCCAATCGTTCATAGCAAAACCTACCCAACCTCAGAGTTTATTGAGGATTCACAAACCCCCAACTTGAGGAACCATGCAACACCGCTATAACTACCACTTATTTACTTAATTATCAGTTGGTGATCAGGTCGGCCGCATAAGCACGCAGAAAAGACCAAACACAATAATTTATTTATTTTTATCATCATTTTTTTTTATTTTCCTTTTTCTTTTCATTTTTCTTTTCCTTTTCATTTTTTTTCATTTTTTGTGGTGTTGTCATAACAGCAGAAACATGGCGTGTGAGAGAGTGAATACTAGGTGAATACCACTCTCAACCCGTTTTTGCTGGGACTCAGTCTTTTAAACTATGTAAACCAGGATGGAAAACTAAACATATATAGAAGTTAAGTTTATTGCACTTACATGGATGATCATAGTTTTTGATTTAGCTTACCGAAACATCATCTTTGAGTCGTCTTTCACTTCTGCCTTACACGTGTCAGTCTCCGATCGTCTTGGAAATTTATATCACTTCCTGCATAATCACTGTCAGTAAAAGCAAACAACTGGAAGTCAGTATTCTTTGGGTACCAAAGACCAAGCCGGGGCTTGCCCTTCAGATACCTAAAGATACGTTTAACAGCAGCTAAATAAGAAAGTTTAGGGTTAGCCTGGTAACGTGCACACATATACACACTGCATGCATTATATCTGGCCTGCTTGCTGTTAAGTACATGAGAGACCCGGTCATGGAACGATACAAGAATTCACTCACTAGTTCCCCATCAACATATGCTTTCAGTAACGGCCGGGAATCCATGGGTGTGGAGATTGGCTTTGAGTCCTGCATCTTGAATTTTTCCAGTATCTCATTCACATATTTTGCTTGATGAATAAGAATCCCGGATTCATCTTGTTTCACTTGTAATGCTAGGAAAACATTCATCTCTCCTTGATCACTCATCTCAAACTTCTTTCTCATGATGTCTTCAAACTCGGTGCACAATTCTTCATTTGTAGATCCATAGATGATGTCATCCACGTACACTTGCACCATGATGATATCATCATTCACCTTCTTTCTAAACAAGGTTTGATCAACCACTCCTCTGATGTAACCATTCTCCACCAAATGCTTGGAGAGAGTCTCATACCATGTCCGTGGAGCTTGATGCAAACCATACAGGGCTTTGTCCAGCAGATATACATGATCTGGATGTTCTTCATCCACAAACCCTGGTGGTTGTCCCATATAAATTTCTTCATTCATGTCAGCATACAAGAATGTTGTCTTGACATCCATCTGATGCACCGTAAAGTTGAGATATGTAGCCACGGCAAGAAATATACGAATTGCTTCTAATCTAGCTACCGGTGCATACACCTCATCATAATCAATTCCATGCACCTGTCTGTGCCCTTGAACGATCAGCCTCGCCTTGTTCCTCACGATTATACCCGTATCATCCTTCTTGTTTTTGTACAGCCACCTTGTGGGTATAACCTTCTTATCTGTTAGTCTCTTTACTAGTCGCCACACTCCCAATTTTGAGAACTGATTCAGCTCATTGTGCATAGCCTCCATCCAGCTTGGATCTTTGAGAGCTACAATCACATTTAGAGGCTCTATTTGGGAGATGAAACAGGCGTACATGCAGTGATTTATGTTTCCCACGCGGCTTCTAGTTGTGACTCCTGTTGTCACTGGTCCAACCACATTGCTGAGTGGATCATCTCTGTTGATTCGTGTGGTTTGAACATCTGGTACTGAAACAGAAACATGCAGGTTAGTATCATTAACATCATTATTCATACCTTGGGTTTCAGACTCCTTCTGATCATCATGAGTTCCTGACGATTCTGGAACATTCACAACATCATCCTTATGAGCTGTTTCTGACACACTGTCTCTGACATGTTCAACAGTTGGCCTCACTTCAGGAGCTAGAGCAATGATGTCTTCTTCTTCCAGATTGGGAAACATGTTTGAGTAGTCAAACCCTTTAAAGAAAGACCCATAGTCAAAGATCCATTCCGGTCCAATTCCTGCATCTGTTGGATTATCTTCCAACCAGTCAACATCAAATGCCTCGATTATCAATCTGGTGGTTTTGTTGTAGACTCGATAAGCACTATTTGCAGAATATCCCACAAAATAGCATTCATCAGTTTTCGCTTCGAATTTCCCCATATCCGATTGAATTAGGACTGTACAAGGACACTCGAAAGTCTTAAAGTATCCCACTCTCGGCTTTTCTCCATAGATAATCTGATAAGGCGTCTTCTCATGCCGCTTGTTCAAAAGTACTCGATTCTGCACATAACAAGCAGTGTTGACTGCTTCGGCCCAAAAAAAGATTGGTAATCTTGCATCACATAGCATAGTTCTAGCAGCTTCAATTAGAGTTCTGTTTCTTCTTTCAGCAACACCATTTTGTTGAGGCGTGTATAGTGCACTAAATTGTCTTTGACTACCTTTTACTCCACAGAACATATTCAATTCAGCGTTCTTAAATTCAGTTCCGTTGTCTGTTCTGATAGCCTTCACCCTTTTTCTCAACTGATTCTCTATAAGAGTGACGAACTGTTTCACAAGCGTTAGCGTTTCATGCTTGAATGACAGAAAGAAAACCCAAGTAAAACGAGAGAAGTCATCCACTATCACCAGACAGTACGAGAACTTGCTGATGCTTTGAAGTTGCATAGGGCCGAAGAGATCCATATGAAGTAGTTGCAATACCGATGAAACAAAGTTAACAGTTTTGGAACGATGCGGTAATCTGTACTGCTTCCCCTTAGCACATGCAACACACTTCTCAACTGATGAGAAATCTGTGATAGGGAGATTCCTCACATGCTCTCCCTTTGCCAGCTTTGACAGATTCTTCATGTTAGCATGTCCCAGTCGACGATGCCACAATAAAGCCAGATTTTCAGTTTGGTTTGAGATAAGGCAGGCTTCTTCTGATGTCGGAGGATTACCCATGTTGAGCAGATAAGAATTTCCACGTCTTGGTGTGCGCATCAAAATACACTCCTCAGGATTCTCAACTCCGGGCTTGAGAATAATACACTCCTTGCGGTTGAATAATATAGAAAAGTCTCTATCACATATCTGAGAGACACTCAGCAGACTGTACGACAGCTCCTCCACATAATGTACATCAGAAAAGGTTAAACTACCATTCTTCATAACTCCCTTCTTACTGATCCTACCACCTACACCTCCAACAAACGAAATGCCTCCTCCGTTGAAATCTTGAACATCCTCTAAAAGTGAAAGATCTCCGGTCATATGTCGGGAGCAACCACTATCAACGTACCAGAGATTGTTGACAGTTCTTCTTGGCTGTCCCTACATGGATCAAAGATCAGTTAGATTCAGGTACCCAGACCATAACAGATCTGGGCACACCTTTGGAGTCAAGGTAGTTAACTAATTTGAGGGACATTCCTGCTTTTGATTCAGTCACACTCAAGCTTTGAGTGTTGTCTTTTGGTTTCCAAACAGGGTGTTTCTGTGGTTTCATCACATTTGGTGAGTTCTTGACTGACACAGGTTTCTTTTGTGGTGATGTGCCCTTTTTAGCAGCTGGCTTTTTAACAGGTGTCCACTCAAGTTTCAGTTTTGTGTAAACAAGTTGTTTTGTTTGAGTGACATCTTTTTGTTTTAAAACCTGTTGCTCAACCTTTGCTTTGCGATTAGGTTTATTAACTCTTTTGACTTTAGTCACTTGTTTCTCAACAAATTCTGGTTTTATCTTATCATTCCTTTTGTAAACTCCTTTAGATATATAAGTTAGTTTTGGAGTTTTGGCCACATTCCACTTTTCAACAACAGGCTTTGTCACTGGTGCCTTTGTGTTTGAAACCTTAGACTGTTGATTCTTCATTTGTTCTAAACACTGCTTCCCCTGAGACAAAACTTGTTGCTGCTTTTGCTTTTGCTTTTCTCCTGTCATCATTTTCTCCAACATACTAATCCGTGGGTTTTGCGGATAGTATGGTTGAAATGGTCTATTCACACAATTAGCAGCAAAGTGTCCTGGTTTTCCACATTGAAAACAATTCATGAGTCTAGGCCCATTGACATGACTACAGAGGTATGAGCGTCTTGGATAAGACGACTTCCATTCTGGCTTATCATCCCATTTGTGTATAACATGTTTTGTAACTTTTTCCGGTTGTGTAACTAAACAAAATTGTTCTGATTTAGATTTGTTTGTTCTATTGAAAGTCGACACAACCTGGGGATAAGCAACAAAGTCCTTGGGCTTAGTTTCACGACCAACTTTAGTGTTAGGCACGCGAATTTTAAAACCATTAACTTTTTCATTGGAATCAGAAACATGTTTTGATAACAAAGATACAACTAATTGTTTTGACTTGGACTCTTTAAGTTCAGACACAGATGCTAGAACATCGTCCTTAGGTAAATTGGAAATTAAACTACTAGACACATGACATTCATTGACTTTCAAACATTCAGCATCCTCCCCAAAAACATCTTCAATACCTACTTCATCTGCACATGAAACAAAGGTGTCAGAAGAACCAACATTATCATTTAATGGTTCCTTGGATGGACACGATTTACTTATGGATGCCATTGTTTCGTTCTGATTACCCAACCCATACATCATGTGTTTCTCATTTTCAAAATCCTCTTCTGTCATAGGTTTCACTCCAACCAAAACACTATCTATGGGAGGTCCTGCTTCATGCATTACAGATGTAGATCTATCTACCTGGTCCTCCTCAAAGATCATACCTATAATATCTCTAGGCACAGGTTGGGAAACACTATTCTTATGTTTTTCAGAATAACTAATTCCTATTCCACCTTTATCCTTACCAATCCGCACTTCAGTCATGCATGTGGATAATGACTTACCAGCTTCAATCATTCTTTTGTTCCTTAACTGGTTCACATCTAGTTTCACTTGCAACTCATTGTTCTTATGTGTAAGGTCATCTACCTGTTTTCTAAGCTCAGTTATTTCTAACTTAGCATTGTCATACAGGACAGACCTCTCACTGGCAAGTGCTTGGTATTTCTCTATGTCTAGTTTTTGTGCTTTGACCTTATCCTCACTCTTTTCCCATCTACCCTTAAACGAACTTCTAGAGCATTGCATGTCAAATAGTTCTATCTCACTATTTTTCCAAAGTTCTCTAAGGCCAGGAATTAAGCGTGCACAAGTGGGATTAGTACATACCTCAGTGTTGTCGACCTCGGCAGCAAAAGCTTCTTTGTCTTCAACCAGGTTTTCTTCATCGGTTACCACAAAAGCATGCTCTTCATCAGCACCATTCTCCATTTGAGCAATCATGGCACCCGTCAGACTGAGTTCCCTGACCTGTGAAGCCCACTGGTATTCTCCACAATCTTGGACAACCAAAGCTTTAGTCTCTGCCTTTCCTCTACCATCACCAGCTTTCTTTTCTTCTGCCCTTTCTTTCTTTGGTTTTGTGCATTCCCTAGCGAAATGTCCGTACTCATCACAATTGAAGCACCTCAACTTGCTTTTATCAAAACCCATTCTGATCTTATCCTGATCCTTCCAGACATTTCTTCTAGTTGTTGCCATGAACTTCTTTGCACGAAAAACCACCATGGCCATCTGCCAGGAGACATCAAGCATCTCAACGTCTTCAGGGTTTATCTGATTCAGATCACCAGAGAGCATCTCAGCAGGCACCAAAGTTCTAGCCATAAGGGCATGGTAGCTGTTCATGAATCCCATTCCTAGTGCAAAATTGGGATCATTGGTGGTATTTGCCTCTTCAGAATTGACCATTTAACTCAAACTGGAACTAGCTTGAATCACCTCCAGATGAGCTTCCAGCTTGCTTTGATCCCATATCTTCAGTCAAGAGAGCCTGACTTAATTTTCCAGCCATACTCAGTGAACTCAGATTGTTCAGCTCCCGTTGCTTGTCATCAATCAATTTTGACTTAAGTTTGTTGATTAGCTCATCAATAGTTAATACATTCAGTTTGTTGTTGTCTTTGATGATTGAGAAGTTTGTGTTCCAATTCTTGGGTAAGCTATTTAAGAGCTTCAAATTCTTGTCTTCCTGGTCTGGTTCAACATCATAACTTGCCATTTCAGTGATTAAGGACACAAATCTCTGAACCTGTGCTTCAAAGGACTCTCCTTGCACATGATTGAACAAGTTGAACTTCTGCTTCAACATCTGCCTACGGCTAGCCTTGATGTCAGGATTACCTTCATATGCTACAACAAGAGCATCCCATAGCTTCTTTGTAGTCTTATACTTCTTAAGCCCTTGTGCAATCTCCGGTGTCAAAGCCATAGTCATGATTGCATATGCCCTCTCATCCTTGTTACACTTCTCCCAGTCATCATCTGTGTACTCTGCTTCAGTCTTCACAATTCCAACTTTTGTTCCTTCAGAGTGAGTAGGTGTATATGGTCCATTAACAACAGATCTCCACAGTCTTAGATCAACGCTTTTCAAATGGTTCTGAAATCTGTATTTCCACTCAAGAAAGTTATCAGGTGAAGTAAGTCTAGGCGGACGTGTAGTTGATCCAATCTCAAAATCCAATTTCTGATACATGCTCGGTTCGAAATCCATAACGAAAGCTTAGGAACACTTAAAACTAAAGTCCAAAAGTTCAAAATGTGAGATTACGATCGTAAACACCCGATTCCGATAGAAGCTAATCGTAAACTTCGATTCCGGTCGAAGAAATCGTAAACACCGATTACGATGGATGATTCCGGTAAAGAAAAATCGTAAACTCTCGATTCCGAAAAAGTACAGTCGTAAACTCGAACTTCAGGATCATAAACACTTAAAAATCCAAGCTTGATGTCGTAAACACGTTTCCGATGCAGATCTTCAAGAACACTCAGTCGTAAACCCGTGAAAAACTTAGAAATTTATCGAGAACACTCAAGAACAGCAGCAGCACTGATCGTAAACCCGAGGAACAGCTTTAAACCTTCAAAACTCGAACCTTTTTCCAGAAATATTCGAATCCAATAGTGTGAGAACCTCGAATCAGTGATTCTTGGCTCTGATACCAATTGTTGGTCCAGAAAATCTACCAAAACACGATATTAATATCACCAACGAGTGCGGAAACCTCGTAAGTGATTGATTCAAGAAGAAAGTAGAAGAAATAGATTTGATGAAGTGATAAACAACAAAGATCAAATCTTGAATGATAAACAATACTTTCTTTAGCTTAAAGAAAACTGATCATAAACAATGAGAGAGAAATCATAATCCAAAAGCTAGTTTAATCATAAACACTATGGGTTTATATAGTACCCATTACAAAGCCCTAAAATCTAATCATAAACCCATTAGGACCTGCCCACTAAGCTCTAATCATAATTCCTTCTAAGCCCAAATCATGAACACCAAGCCCATTAACAAGTAAGCCCACATCTAATGTTCATGCCTCAAATGTATAGCCCAACAGTCGTCTAAGTGTCAATCCACTATCTCTCGCTCCAGTGTTGAAGCAGAATACCGCGGGGTTGCGAATGCCGTTTCCGAGTTATGTTGGATTTACAACCTCTTCTAGAGCTACATTGTCCCCTATCATGCGCCTCTCTGGTCTACTGTGATAACATTAGCGCCATTTACCTGTCCGGTAACCCAGTCCAGCACCAGCGGACTAAGCATATTGAGCTGGATATACATTTTGTTTGTGATCACGTCCGTCGCGGTATAATTCGTATCTTGCATTTTCCTTCACGTTTTCAAGTTGCAGACATTTTCACGAAGGGACTACCGCGCGTTCTATTTGATGATTTCTGGTCCAGTCTTAGCATTCAGCCTCCTCCCGCTTAGAATGCAGGGGTGTAATAGATTATGTTGTAAATTGTAGTATTGTAAATCCATAAGGATTAGTTTGTAATTATTCCTCCTATATATTGGAGCGTTATAGTAATCAAATATTCACTTTGGAATACCAATTCTATCACTAAATTCTAGACACAAAACCTCTTAAAACTATTAATTAAAAGCCCCAAAATAGGCAATTGCATATCTTTCTCCTAAACTTGAGAAATTGCATATTTCCCTAAATCATGCTTAAAGAGCACTGAATATTATGCATTAAAACTTGTACTTTGGGAAATATACAATTTTTTTAAAGTAGAGGGATATATACAATTTCCTAATAAAATGAAAATGTAGAGTTTTCCAGTATGCAAACACTCCAAGAATAAAGAAAATGGAAGCCTTATTTGGGGCAATTTTCTGATAACATTTCCTTGTTGGATTATAGTGTCCGATCGTCAGATAATATTAGCGTAACTATCGAGGTTCGATACAAAAAGGTTACACTTTCGGCAATGAACGAGAATGTTAATTTAATTAACATATTCACAATTAATAATAAACATGGTGGACATTTTATTTATAAGGCGTAGATAGAAATTAATTATTAGATAACTAAGTTGGTTAAGATATATATATATATATATATATATATATATATATATATATATAATTAAGTTGGTTAAGATATAGATATATATGCTAGTCGGCAGGCTCGTGCGATGCACGGGCAATGTTAATGGAGAAGAATATTAAATAGGTTGTATAGTTTAAACAATAGACAGAACCGACACCAAAAACCGTGTGATGTGTTTTTAATAGATTAAGTTTTTGGAGATGAAAAAACATTTGAATAGCGTAAAAGAGATGGATAGTTCACGAAGAATGTTATTCGAATGACCTAAGCGCTTCACGTTAACATAAGGAGTTTACATTCTACAAGACCGTTAGTGACCATGTGCGAATAGTGTAAAGCGCCAGATGTTTCAACAATATAGCATTTTTATAAATATTTTCTTTTTGTCTATCTAATAGAAAACATTGAACAAAAGATAACCTTCGTGCCTCAATAACCCATTTATAAGTAATTAGATCAATTTTTTTACCTCTCAAATTTTATGACCATGGATTTACTTACTTGACTGCACCTTCAACATAGAACAGCGGCCAGGTCAGGCCCGTGAACGCTGAGAGGACCTGTTTCCGCGATTCCGGGTTGAGCTCGTACACCATATCTACAATCGAATCTTGTTTCCCACCATAAAGCTTAACTTTCTTTGCCCCTCTTCGTGAATGCCACTTTGGAAACAAAATTGGTGCTACCTGTAGTTAAATGATACAGAATATTAGTAACACATGTATAATAAACCGATTAACGGCCGGGCCTTTTTATATACACTCGACAACACTCGATGCATGTAATGTTGTTCATTAAAAAATGATATGATTTTGTGGGCCTACTTATTTTAAAAGTTATTTCGCTGGACTCGAATTAATTTATAATGAATCCTGGTAGGCTGGATTGGTGAAGGGAAAAAAACCAAAAGGCCACAGTGGGTCTTGTATGTTAAAACAGTTACGTTAGGCCCAAATGTAGTTTCATAAATGATAATGCGCATGTTTGCAAAAGGCCACAGTAGGACTGCTATGGTAAAACAATTACGCTTGGTCCTAATGTAGTTTGATAAATGACTTTCGGCCTGTTTGTTTGATAAACCGGATTTTAGGGGTGTGAGAATTTCAGCCCATAATATCTAATTTATGTAGAGTAGATCCATGTGATCATAAAAATATTACAATACACTTAACCACTATTACCTAACAAATCAGTACTAAGACGAACAAATATTTAAAGAATGTGAAGGCGCTCACTGCGCATAGTGCGCTTCATCCTGAGGTTCAACTTTTACCTGGAAGGTGTAATTATGAACCTACCACTTTTAGAGCTTCTCAAGAAATCGACCTGGCAATGTCTGGAGTAAAAAAAGTGAACTTTTGATTTTAGTAGCAAATCAATTATGTGTTAGAAAATCACGGCTGATCATAGTTAATGGTTAAGCCTTATATCTATTTCTAGGAGTAATACTACATGTTTATGGTATGACTCATCGATTTCCTCAACCACACATGAATCAACACATTCCTCCCCATTCCTATTATTTTGGATCTCTAGTCCCTCGCCATTAAACACAGCAACCTCGACCTTGTTCACCTTCTTCCATTTTAAGCACATCTTGCAAATACCTTGGTCATTAAACGGATTTAGTAGCATACGATATAAATTAATAAAGTGACATATAAGTTGCTATAGTAAGAGATATTAGTAAACATTAGTAAAATGATTATAATTAAGTTTGTAGCAGCAACAAACCAAAAAAGTTAAGTTGTTTGACAATAGAGTAGTAGCAATAAATAGAGCATGTTTCAACATAAAATAGTTTCATCCAAACCAACCCAACAGAACCTAACAAGCATAAAACTGAGCAGTTTCATCTGGGTGGGTCCGGTCTTCGTGAAGCTTGAACTGCAATAGCTTGTGTCATGGCAGTCCCGTCTTTTGTAAGAATAAGCACCAGTCACCTTTCATTCTTAAGCGAGGGTGTATGCCATCCTGACCAACCCACATAATCTGCATCCAAAATTCAATCAACCCAAACCGTAGAACCGCCTGATTGTAAGAATGGATCTTGTACTTCTGAAACAACACTTTAGGGATGGGATGCATCAGCAAGTGGTTAGGCACATTTACTTATTATAACATAAGTCAAGAATTAATCACAGTTAGTTATTAAAAGTTATAAGTAAATAGTTGTTGGACACAAAAAAAAAACAATACCACCAGTTAGGTGTCTAGGTTGTGGGAGGTGAGCTGCATGCAGTAGTGTGGATTTAGGTCGTTGTGAAGATGGGTGGAGATGGAGACGGTGCAGTGATGATGTGGGTCTTGGTGCAGTGCGACACCTACATTGCTGAAGACATTCACTCCTTAGTAGAAGTGGTGGTGCTCAGTGCTTCTCTGGTTTGTAAAAATCAGCCACCTTCCAGGTTCAAATCTATTTTCAATGTAGAAAAACGACCAGCTTATACATGTGAATGCTGAGGGTGCCTGCTGCTGTGTTTCTGGGTTAACCTCACAGACCACATCTACTACTGTGTGGTCTCGCTAGGGAAATCCTCATTGTTTAAGCTCACCAGTGTGCCTAATCTCCTTGGTGTTCTTGCACTTAATGCGTCATGCTTCCTTTCATGTCAAAACATCGATTCAAATGGTATTTAAAAGTAGGATAGGGTACAAAAGATCTAATTGGGTGTTCCATAGAAAAGGATCGGGGCTATCCCCTCAGTGAATGCCAGAGAATTTATAAAAACAAAGCGGTCGACCCAAAAGTAGTGTCCCTTAAATGAAAGTCGATCTACTTCATAACACATGCATCAAAATGTAGGACTTGTTCATTCGATCATGCAGTTTTTCATTCATAAGAGGAAAAAAAAAATCTCAGGCTTTTAAAACGTTGATGTTCATCTGTGTCAGAAATCACGTAGGAGACTTTTCAGAAAGCATGGAGTTTGATTATTTCGGGCATGTCTCTTTTAGTAGAAATACGTAAGGGATATCTGTATTCTCAGAGAAAGTAGCGTTAAGCAGTTTTGTCGAGGACCTAGTCCCATTAGATGGAGTTTCTCAAGATGAGGCTCTGGTGTATGACTCTAAAGTCAATCCTTGGTCTGGTATTGGTCCCACATTCAACGTGTCACCAATGCTTATATATAGGGTGTACCACAGCTAACCCACCACACTACCAGCACCTTGAAGGCGTACCAGCTACCTACCATTACTAGCTATCAGTCAAACCACATTGGGTATTTTTATCGGAAATAGAGGACGTCAAGTTCCTCCCATACGCTTGAATGTAAAGGGGTGAGAGATTAAAACCTAAATACGTTATGCAAACAAAAGGTTTAAGAGTTTTCATTCACAATACCAGAAAGATGCGCAAGGTTTGCTATTCTAGTAAATGTCGTCGAGAGGTTGGCACACGCAATGCGAATATCATATAGACTCATATTTCAAGATGATCAAAATTAAAACAGGCCACAAGGTTTAAGTTCGAGCTGGGGGTTCGTCAATGAAAGTTTTGTGAAAAGGAAGATGAGGACTTGTGTATCAATAATTTGTCGATATTCTCTATGATAGGAGCGTTAATAAAAATACAAATGTATGGATATCTTGGTCTACTAGACGTGTAATAAGGGATAATACAGGTTGATAGTACAATTAGGTATCGATAATAAGAAGCTCATGCTCGATGGGTGTAAATAGGGTCTCCACAAAAAAGATTCGTATTGTTGCTGCGATTGAGGTACAAGGTAGTCTCACCATCAATGGTGTGTAACTAGTAGAAAAGCTAACCAAAAGTGTAACACCTTCCAGTTCAAAGCCTGAAAGCTCATCCAAGATATAAAAGTATTGCAAAGGCACGAGAATCAGAAATTGTTCGTTGTTAAAGCATAAAAGGTTCGAATCATGTGGACAAAAATCAATCGCACAGGTTCAAAAGGTCAATCGGAATTGTCACTACGTTAGAATTGGAAGTCATCAGTTTGAAAATCAGGAAGGCTTTTCCACTAACACTACCCTTTTAAGGAAAATGATGTTCGCAGGACGAGGCTACTGGCGCAAGTATTATCTAGGAGTATACAAACTAGAGAGAGAAACTTCACAATACTTTTCGGTCAAAGATATGTTCCAATGCTCGGAGTATATACTTCCTCCCTTTGGTTTATCCAATGTTGCGTAGGTATTCGTCTGGTTGAGGTTTACCTAATTATCTCACAATTGCAAGAGTTCTCAAATGTTGATGTCGTAGATAAGATCGTAAGAGTAAGGTTAAGATTCAAGATAAATCAAAGCCATTCAAAAATTTCGTCAAGAGTTTTCGTATCCAAGGAGAACTGAAAAACCGTAAGACGGATCTTACTAGAGGTTTGCTTGATCGTAGAGTAAGAACGAGATGAAAACGAGATGTAAATAAAGTTTCTTTTACTGAAATCAACAAAGACTCAATTACAAACTCTCTAATCAGCTCAAATAGATAAACACTCTCAAAAACACATCGTTAAGATGTGGTCTCTCTCAACTCGTCTCTAACTGTTACTGACTACAAGAAAAAGTTCCTATATATATACGTCTGGGCCGAACCCTGTCCGAACTCCAGGTTCGGCCGGTCCGAACTCCAAGTTCGGACCAGGTTCGGCTGGCAGCTTGAACTTGACTTGAATCTTCACATCGTCTCGTTCAGATACTTCTCATGACGCACAGATTAGGTATCAACAAAATCCCCTTCGTCATGTACAGTATATGTTCACTAGTTAAAATATATTCTTCGAACAAACTCCCCCTCAACTTGATGGTAGCTTGATCTTGAAATCTTGACGATGGACAATTTCTTTCATCCTTATCAACTGCTTCAAAAGACTTGAAGTTGTAACTAACTCTTTCCTTTGAATACCTGGCCAACATAGATAATCTTGGCGCAAAACTTCTCTTCGAGAATCCAAGATATATTTTTGAAAATGTTTTTCGTATCGATCAATCGAAAACAAATAAGAAATAAAATCTTTTTGGCTTTTATGAATTTTATACTAGAACACACCAAAAATCTTTTTGATATGTTCTGAAATGAAATGTAAATGCAATACAGAAACAAATACTATTTTTGTCTTTTGCGAGAAAGATCACGACGCAAGATTATATCAGACATAACGCATCTAGCACATTTCAATTTCGGTCTTAATCAGCATGCAAGCCAAGATAATTGCAAATACAACATTTATGTTTATTTCAGCATGCACCAATCATTTTTATCGTTTTCAGATATGCTTAAGGTAATATTATCATGCACTGATAACTCGACCTCCACTCTATGAGAAATACTGGCAAATCATCATGTTTATCATATATTAGCAAATTTTCTTTGAGATTTAATGATCCTTGATGAGTCATGCAAAAATAAAGCAGAACCTCAACTACCTAGCAATCAGGTCAGTCTTATGGACACGCAAAGAAAGCCCAAGTATTTGAGAAAATAAGAAAGCAAAACAAGTTGAATTTATATAATTCAACAACGATCAGGTTGATACTTCCGTATACGCAGAGAAAGTCCGATGAATTATACGAAAACACCAAAGAAGATAAAGCGGAATGTCAAACGAACAACAATCAGGCCGATCTTTCGATACGCAGAGAAAGTCCGATCATTTGACAAAATAAAGAAAAATCAAACAATTTTAAATCTTTAAAAAATGAAAACATGCATTCATCAGGATATCTCTTATTCTATTTTTGTCAGAATCATCACATAGCATTCATCAAGAAGCAAACAACCAAAGATCATCAGGCAAGCTTTATGTTTATATCTTACTTGCAAATATCAGATTAGTCATGAACATTCACAGATTATGAAAGTACCTACAGCCTTTAGACTTAATCTATCCATGGCAGATAAACGTATATGCTGATGTACTATCATTTCTTGCTTTTGTCGGATCAATTCATCATCATTTGTTTTTTTATTTTCCAAATTTCTCCCCCTAAATTTCAAACAAACACTATTTTTTGAATGTTCAAAATTTATCCCCCTAAAACTATGAACGAAAGAAAATGAAAAACAAAAATGAAAATGATCGATCAACACTTGACAAAATTTTGAAAATGAAATTTTTGAAAATCAACTTTTCAAAGATAAGGACAATGCATTGTAACTTACAACCACAAGTATCTCAATGTTAGCAATCTCGCGATTACTAACAGGTCTTCTTGAAATACCTGCAAACACTGGAAAATATTAAGTTCTTAAGACCCCGACCCTCATCCACAACGATGGTAGGTTGTCCAGTGTCTTCTACAAAATATGTGTTGGTCGTGGAGATAACTTTCAGTCTCCATTCCTGTTTTGGTTTTATGATTTCTAGTGAACCATTGTCAACTGATGAATGACAACCAGAACTACTATCTAACTTTTTCAAAGTAAGCTTCTTTTTCCAGAAAAAGTTAGTGTTGGGTATTGGTTCACTAAAAATAATGCCATTAAGATCAACATAAATTGTATGTTTTGCATTTGATGATAAATTGTTAGTTGTCGTAGGGAAATTATTTGCATAATGACCCTTCTTACGACAAACATAGCAAAGTCTTTCACTAGTTGGATTGATTGAAAATTGGGTTTTCAAACTGATCAGTGAAACATTAATCATAAACTTTTGAAAACTGATCAGTGAAACATTAATCATAAAAACCAGAATCATCTCCATAACCAAAGAATTTATCTTTATGATAAAACCTATTTGATTTAGCATAATGAAATGAATCTGAATTGTTACCGCCTTGTTGTGTAGCATCAGATATACAAGAAAACTCTTCAGAAGAAAGCTTTTCATCTGATGAATATATCTTCTCCTTCCAACATTGTGACTTCTTATCTGAAAACACCTTCTACTTCTTTATCTTCTTTGCTTTGAATTCTGCCTTGTTGAAATCCTTAGACATCATTTCTTTTTCTTCAAATCCCAAACCACCATTCTTTTGCTTGAAGTTATCTTTAACAGAGTTTGGTATCTCATGACCTTGTTTGGCAAGCTTTGTAAATTCAGACTTGATACCTTTCAAATCATTTTCCCAGAATTCAAAGTATCATCGATCACAATCTCAGAAAATGTTGGCATCTTTACATTTCCGGGATTTCCATTAAAAACCTTTTCTTTTGCAAGAAATGTAGATTTGGAATCAAACTTCAATCCTTTTCAATAATCAAACTCTTTTTTATTCTCCTTAGATTTTGACTTGGTTTTCTTTCCTGAACTGGTATCAACAAGCTTTGAATAATCATGTTATTCAATACCAGATGGTATAGCTGGAACAGATAGTTCAATATCCACAGGAGTAGGAACTTGATGAATACTTGCATCTTTACCATTCTCCTGACTCTTTTCCAACTTATACAAATAATTCAGAAAAGTCGGTGAATTGTTACAATTTTTCACTATCCTTTGCAAGTCAAAAATCTCAACCTTTTGTTCAGCTAGTTTTGTATTAGCTTCCATCAACTCTTTCTGTGAAGCAATGTACTTGTATGACAACATGTAATAATCAATTTTTGACATTCTCTCAAGTGACACTCTTCCAGAACTTCGGCAATAACTTTCTCAACCTGTTTCTTATAATAGACAACATCTTGTTTCAAAATGTTATTTTGACTTTGAACCTCACTATTTTCATTACGCAACTTTGTGAGTTCCTCCTGAAGTTGAATTATTCTATCAGCAGCTTCGACATAAATTTTTATGAATATTCTCATATTTTTGTTGAAGAGGATAACATTTCGCAAATAAAGCATCAAAATCTTCAACTGCTTCCTTTTCCTTAGCTTGAGCTTTATTGCATTCTTCAACAAACATATTCTTCTCTTTCAACCATTCTTCCTTAACCCTAGCAAATTCCAAACAATTTGCACATGATGCAGACACATCCTTTTGAATTTCGGCAGCTAAACCATCACAAACTTTATTTTTCCACTTCTTCACTTCTTTTGTCAGAAAAATATTCTCTTTAGTCAACTTTCCCACCTTATTCTCTAACTCTTCAATTTTACCTCTAAACTTCAGATCTTGATCAATTGTTTCAACTGTTTTCTAATAAAGTTTAGACATATGTTCCTCACACTGTGTATTAACAAAATTCCATATCAGTTTTGCTTTTTGATACTTCCTGATTTGACTTTTAAGAGTTATAGGCAAAGCTAACAGAAGAAGTGAAACAACCTTTTTATTTTGATCATGCGATTTTCTTTCTTCACTTAACCAATTATGCATCTCCTTAAAATCACCACCATAATTAGTTGGATACTTAAATTCATTCGTAACCGGTATCCGCAAATTTTTTATCCAAATCAGCAATATAAGCTCTAAAATTTGTTGCCCAACCATGAAAATCTTCAAGATTTATCAACTTTGGCACATTCTGACGATGACGCTCAATGAATACCTCAATTTCATACATTTTGGAAATTGTGAATTTTGATATCAAAACTTCAAACTTGAAAATGAAGGTCTTCCAAGTGGATTTTGGGTACCAAAACTGAGGATACTGGCCGTTAGGTGAGTAAAAGTATAGATCATTCCGAGACGGTCGTTTTGGCTAGTATTGGGTTCGGTAACTCTTAACGGTTCTCATGTTATGTCAGTTTCCGTGAAACAACCCAAAAATGCTAATCCTGTCCGAACTTGATCCTAACTTCTCCCGAACAGTGTCCGAACCTTATCCGAACTTTATTCACCCGAACTCCTTCCAAACTTAAACACAATCAACAGTGTCCGAACTCTACCCGAACCCTCCGAACTCTCTTCGAACTTAAGGTTCGGAGCGGTTATATGGACGCACCTGGGGTTCGGACGACGGTTATTTGGCAGACTCACGAACTCGTCCGAACTGACCAAAAAATCGCGATTTTGAGCATATTTGAGCGAGATTTCAGTAGTCAACGTGATTTTAGCAACAGAAATGTTTCATAAATGAATTGTACTCGAAAATCTCAAAAATTGACTCGTTTTGAAATGAAAAAGAAAACACTCAGTTTTATCAAGAAAACAACAAAGATCAAAGCAAACGCAATAGAGCAACCTGGATTAGCTTTGATACCAATTGAAAAACCGTAAGATGAATCTTACTAGAAGTTTGCCTGATCGTAGAGTAAGAACGAGATGTAAATAAAGTTTGTTTTATTGAAATCAATAAAGACTCAATTACAAACTCTCTAATCAGCTCAAACAGATAAACACTCTAAAAAACACATAGTTAAGATCTGGTCTCTCTCAACTCGTCTCTAACTGTTACTGATTACAAGATAAAGTTCCCCTATATATACGTTTGGGCCGAACCCTCTCCGAACTTCAGGTTCGGCCGGTCTGAATTTGTCCGAACCTGAGTTTCGGACCATCGGGTTTAGCTCTAGTATATATAGTTTGTCTTGTGTTGTAATTGACAAACTTGTAGGTTTGAGTCTTACTTTCTATCAATGTAGTCTGTGGCTCTCTGTGGTATAATACAAGTCTCTTTGTATTTACTCTTGTGTGATTACTCGTTTTACATTGGTTTCGTTACGACTAAGTAGACGATCTACCGCTCACGCATTTTCAAGTGCGGACCAGGTTTGGCTGGCAGCTTGAACTTGACTTGAATCTTCACATCGTCTCGTTCAGATACTTCACATGATGCACAGATTAGGTATTAACAAGAACAAGTCATTGAAATACGTGAGTGAAACGATGCCCCTTCAAGACTAACATTCGTAATAGGTTTAAAAGGGTTCACGAATGGATTAAAATCCATAAATATAAGAGACGAGATCATGCGTGATAGCGTTTACAAGATAGATGACTTCAATCATCCTGTCGAATTTCAACATGCTCAACATTCAGCCCCATGAGAAAAAAAATTACAGAAATTTGCTCCTAATTACGACCATTAGCTTTCCTAGTAGGATTCTCCAGGATCTCCATACACTGCAAATTACATTTACGTGTGCACCCGTAACTATGATTTACTTTATATGATCACCCTAGTTCCTCTTACTTCAGCTACCAAGTATGGTGTGGTCACTAACCCATGGTTATCTTGACCAGAATTTGTTAATCAGACAAGTTTTCGAGAATAGAATGCTCACTCAGATTGAAATGACCCACCCGAAGCGAGTCAGCCAGAAATTTAGCTCAATAGGATCTGAGTAGGGTTTATCACAATGACCCTAGCTTAGCTCGAAGTTAGAGAATAATTATCAGACATACTGGCGTGATCGCAATCCGATACACAAAGAGGGCATTTCAGTCGACCCGCATCAGGTTTTATTGGGGTTATAAGAATTGTACTCACGTTGTATTATTTCAACGCACAACGCGATAAAATCGAGAAGGGAAATATCTTAACAGATCACAGCAAATGTGAAGACGATCAGGATAACGAAAGTTGATACAAGTGCCTCATAGGCAGTTACTTGAATTCATACCCTGCTAACTCTAGTGAAGCTAAATAATCGCGCTACTAGCACATCGAGATAACATTTTTTGAATGGATGAGTTTAGAGATATACGTAAGGCAGGTATAACAAGAACCTCCTAAGCTAAGATAGAGGTTTAAGGACAAGAAGAGGTATTACACCACCTTACCTATGCAACATAAATCCATAGTATGGGCACTACACCAAATTGTTCAATCTGGAATAATCCTGAGTAGCAATCAGCTCATCAAAAGTATAAACGTGATCCTTCGATCTGATTTGACGTCTTGTCATACATGAATGTTAACCAAGAGGTACACAACTTAGAGAGGTTAAGAAAAATGACTCAAGACTAACCGGCTCTTCGCCGTGAGTATAAGGGGATTGGATGATATAAACGACATTCCCTAAACCTGGTGCGTGTAGGAGTGAGTATCACGATGCATGAGAAAAATGTTTAAGTGAAACTAATGCAAACACTTATAGTCTAAGACGAATCTTAGTTCGCTGTATCCAATGGCTCTGATACCAATCTGTCACACCCCCAAAAATCCCACGCGCGGTAACGCACTGCAGGGAGCGTGACAAACCAGGATCGCTGTCCATTAATTACACCAAACGACCAATAATTAATAAAAACGTTTCATAATTCATTAAAATATAAATTCAGAGTTTTACAAATGCGGAAGCATAAATACAAATAAACATTCTAGTAAAAACATCGTCACCCAAGGTGATGTGACTTGTACAAAGACACTAAAAGTGTTTCAAAGACTCATGCATGCGTACTACCGTGATACTCGAACATCCGCAACTTGAGAAATAACATGCTAAAAAGTGTCAACACAAAGGTTGGTGAGTTCACAGATTTATCAGTTCAAAAACAGTTTAAGTTGAGTTTAAGATTGACTGTTCAACAACAATCAAGTTGAGTTTAAGATTGACTGTTCAACAACAGTCAAGTTGTAAGAGCATAATCACCAATATATATCAAATAGCTAGCTAGGCTATATACATGAAACTTCGCACGTTAATGGTCACCGAAGCTAACAGTTGTTTATAATTTGCCTTGTTGTGTTTAGGACGAATATAACACCCGTTCGATATCCAATTGAGTCAGCGCGACTAACCTGGGTGGGGTTCGTTAGACCCAGCAGTACTACAATATATTTCCCACTATAGTCATTAATACTAAGGGTACCATAAGAAGGACTTTGTTGTATCACTGTGCTACAAGTACTTCAAGTGATATATAAAAGTCTAATTTTCTCAGTTGTATAATTCATGCATGTTAATCTCCCCCAATAGAATTAAAAACAGTAAAATGGGTGCGTGAAACTCACCTTTGGGTGCACAACAATTCCAGATAATTAACCACAACAAGTAGCAAATAGCTAGTCTTGTGTAATCTACCAATCACCTAACAAGCATATATATATATATATAGGGGAAGGATCCTGCGAAAACATCCCTTTTTTTGTGAGAACTGCGTAAACAAATCTTAAAACCTACATAACTTTTTCATACGTTAATATTTTTTTAAAAATTTGCAGCAAAAGTCTTAAAATTATATTATCTTTAATCCTATAAAAGTTAAAAAAAAACTTAACGCTTTTTTTTATTTTTTTTTAAATATTTTTTTGTGTGGTGCACATGTGCATCACAAAAAAAACTCATACTTTTAGTATGAGTTAATTTTTTTTTTCTTAGTCGCACCATATGTCATATATTTTCATCATTTTTTTGCGTTTTTATTGAATGATGCACATGTGCATCATACCAAAAAAACGCTCATACATGTGATATACATTAATAGTTTAAAAAGAAATTGCACCCTAAATCTTATAGTTGTGTTATCTTTAGATTTAAAGAAAACAATAGCATTTTATAACTTTTTTTTAATTATATGATGCACATGTGCATCACACGGGAAAAAAAACGTTCAGTTTTTTTTAATATTTTGCTCCAGATTTAAAGATAACGTAATTCTAAGACTTTTGGCGCAAATTTTATGAAAAATCGTTAACGTATGAAAAAGTTACGTGAGTTTTAATATGTGTTTTCACAGTTTTCACAAAAAAGATGTGTTTTCGCAGGATCCTAACATATATATATATATATATATATATATATATATATATATATATATATATATATATATATATAGGGAGAGGATCATTTGAGAACTAATTGGTTGAGAGAACTTTTGAGAACCATTTTAAGCCACTAGTTATATTTAAATATACCCCCTCCTATGAATTGTAGTGGTCCCCAACTGAAATTAGTGGTGGAGATTTAGTTCTCAAAAGTTCTCAAAACAAAAAGTTCTCATTTTGAAACTAACCATATATATATATATATATATATATATATATATATATATATATATATATATAAGTGTGTGTTTGACTAACACGACTAAGTCTAACGTAAATGATGAAACGAACGATCGTGAAGTCCAAAATAAGTCGATGATGGCACGCTTGCCGTATCAGAGCGATTATCGAAATATCGCGAAAAATATAACAGACACCAATAATATATATTTTCTAAGTTCAAAGATCCAATATATATATAAACCAAATTCGCAAATGATGCTAATAAGGAGATTACAAAATAGGACACATATATTTAAAAGTTCACATAAAATATCTAATTATTTCAATAAACCAACGATATGTTTTTATATATTAATCTAAGTAATATATATATATATATATATATAAATATATATATATATATAAATATATATATATATATATATATATATATATATATATTTACTTTTCATGTAAACCCATGATTTTAAATGAAGATATACCAATATATTAAAACTATATTTTAGTTCAAAACGTCAAAGTTTACAGGTTCGATCGACCAAAATACAGTTTACGAGTTTTTAGTATCTCCAAGAATCATTGTTAGACAAGTTTTTAGTTCAACCTATGCTCCAAAAATCATAAAATGCAACAAAAATCAGGTAAATACGGAGGTCGCCTGAGATCGAACTCGCGACCTCCAGTACATAATGCAATGCTCTAACCAGTGGAACAAGTCTTCTCATTGATTAGATTGTGGCCAGATATTAATTTATCTAGCAGTGCAGTCAGAACCGGATCTTTTAAAAAAATATAGAAAAAAAATGCGGAGAAGGGGTCTTGAACCCACGGCCTCATGAAGGACACACGTGCCCCCTAGCCACCGGGCTAACAACGCCTTTTGTTTCAAAATCGGATCTTAAAGTTTTTATCAATTAAAGTGACGGGTTCTTCTTCTTCCTTTTTCAATTCTGGTGATCGGAGTTTTATTCCGGTCACTGGAAAAACGCGAAATACAACCTGGGACGACCGAGAAGTGCGGTTAACCTATATAAACAATTACCTTGAACCGGATATGAGAATTTGAGGTGTTTTGATGCCGAAACGATCCCGAACTCGAACCCACTTCGACAGGAACTTGGCTCCGATCACCACCCAACCTGATCTCGGTTGCTCGACAGAGACTCGCGATCACAATGGTGTATGAATAAGGGCGTTGCAGTAGCGGACAATGGTGGTTTCGGTGGTTTCTTAGGCTGGCCGGAAAATTGGAACCAAAGAAAGAGGTTGCGAGAGTTAAGCAGGTGTTATGTGTTTGTGCAAATGATATTTGCATATCATTAAACTAGATCTTGATGGCCATAACTGAAACCGAAGGATGATGATGATGATTGGGCCTTTGAATCACGTAATTGATCGCCGGGTCCTTTGAATCATGTAACTGATCATTGAAACCAACAATGGGATATTGACACCATTAGTCCCTCTCATACTTACTAGGATGACACAAGGTTAAGGATAATTAAAGAAACAACCCCCATAAGTTTTATAAAGGCAAAGGGTTTTCAAGAATGGTAGAAAAGGTCCTTCCAAGTTATAACAAGGTTAACAACACTAACAGAACTAACGGGGACTAACTTGGATGATGACAAAACGAATATAAATCAACGCACGATTAACATGTGACGTTTATAAGGATATAAATCCTGGATAACCGCAAAAAATAATAATTAATAACGCACAATGATTTATTTCTGGTTCACATAAAATAATAGATTTAATTCACATAAAATGACAAGTTTACTCACATAAAATCATAAAACTTTACGTATAATTTCAGGGCACGTCGTCACATAAAATCATAGAATAAATCGTATGAATATGTATACATATATCAGATAGAATCATAAGTTAACTTGTCACATGAAATGACGAAACGTACACATGAAATCACAACGTACGATTTACATAAAATCATAGAATATCAAACGTCTAGACTTGAAGTGCATGCTCGAATAGTGATGGTTATACAAAACCCTAATTTATTAAAGTCAACACATTTATATTAGTTTAAGTTTATTTGATTATGGAAAATACTTGAAAAGACGGATTGTCACACCCCTCTACGTGACCGCACTGGGGAAATTGTATTTGTGCTACTTGTAGTTTAATGATAGCAGCTAACAATTCAATAAAGGTAAATCAAACTTATAGGAAGCATTTGATGGCACTAAAACATAATAATTGACATTCACATTAAAAGTTCAACGTTTCAAGGATAGTTAAGTCATTGTCCCTCAAGAAAGATTACAATGACCATCCTAAACTCATTCAAACTATTAGAAATACTAAACATCCAACATCTTGTCCACTTGAAAATAACCCTCCTAAAAACTTGTGAGCGTTGGATCGTCTACTCGATCTAGCTATAACGGATACGAAACAAGTAATTAACCGATTGTTTTATTGATCTCACGAACAATGACAATCAGTAACACTCAGAAACAATGACACAGAGAACACCTCAGTAAACACACACTTAAGACACGCTCAGACTCACACTAGTATACAAAACAATGACCAAGCTCACTATTTATAACCTGCTGGCCGAACCCTATTCGAACTCCAAGTTCAGCAGGTCCGAACTCCTGGTTAGGACCAGGTTCGGCTGGCAGTACACCTAGCCTTGAACTTGATTCTTGAATCTTGATTGGATACTTCACACGACGAACATATTAGGTATCAACAAACTCCCCCTAGTCGTGTGCAGTATCTCTTCAACATATTCAAGTCTGTATCTTCAATCAAGCTCCCCCTCAAGTGTAGATCCGTTCGTCCAATGAAATGAATATTCGAACAAACTCCTCCTCAACTTGATCGTAGCTCGATCTTGAATACTTGACGATGTCTGGTGTATCTCTGGTCTTTATCAACAGCTTCAGAAGACTTAAAGTTGTGATTTCCTTCACTTTAGCAACCTGCTCAAAATTTAGATAATCTTGGCGCAAAACGTCTCTTCGAGACTCGAAGATATGATTTTGAAAATGTTGATTTTGTATCACATGTTGATCAGATCAAAAATAAAATAGAAACAAAATCTTTTTGTCTTTTAGAAAGTTTATATAAAAAAAAACCTAAAATCTTTTTGATTTTTCAAGTTATGCTAAAACACACCAAAAATCTTTTTGTACTTTTCTGAAATGAAATGAAATGAAATGCAATACAGAATCAAACACTATTTTTGGTATGAGAAAGATCACTATATGGGATCATATTGGTCATGACGCACTGAACTACATTTCAATTTCAATTAATTGAAGCACATAAGTCATGCTGATTGTCGGTATAATTTTTCCATCTTAAACTCAGACAGAATCATACTCATAACATCTGGATATGTTAAGGTATTGATTAGATTTGCATTGACTAGTGTATCCCACACTATCAGACATATTCAGACATTTTCTTTTTCTTTTTCTTTTTCTTTTTCTTTTTGTGTGATTACACTTGTGAATTTTCACAAAGTATAATATTTTCATGATATCGTCAACTGTGTTCCATGCAAAAAGAAATAAGAACGTTAAATCGTCTACCTTAAGGTCGATCTTTCGATACGCAGATAAGGCCTCGGATTTACCAAAATAAGAAAAATAAAACAAGTTGAAATTGTATAACCCAACAACAATCAGGTCGGTACTCCCATACACGCAGAGAATGTCCGATGAGTTATAGGAAACACCAAAGAAAATAAAGCAGAACGTCAAACGAACAACAATCAGGTCGGCCTTGTGAGCACGTAGAGAAAGTCTGATCGTTTGACAAAATAATGAAAATCAAACAAGCTTAATCTTTGCAAAATGAACAAATGTATACACAGTGACTTCTCATTTTATATTTCACACTTATTTTTCTTTTTGTCATGAAATACGCATCAAGATGTTATCCACATGGTCAAGCAATAGTATTTAGTTTATATCACATCTGAATACTTTCTGATTTGCCGAGCCTACTAAACATATCAAATAATGATCTTATGGCCCTTTCATCTACTATATCCATGAGTCAGATATGTAAGCCAATGTACCATAATTTTCTAATGGTCAATTTCTCAAAATTTTATATATTTTGCGGGTATTTACCTTCCTTATATATTTTGCATGTATTCACCTTCTTTATATATTGTGCATGTATTACGCTATTTTTGGTTCTTAACAATTGGAAATACATAAAGAAAGAAAAATTGATCAATCAACACAGATATTTTACACTTTTTAAAATTTCAAAAAATTTGCAGGTTAGAAAAATATATTGCAAGCAATTTAAATTAAGCAGAATACTCCTCCATCAACAACTTTTTAATCATCGATAGGTCTTCTAGAAGTACCTGCACACTGGTCAAACTGATTAGTTCATAAATGACCCGAAGCGGAACGCTTCTGGTCGACCAGTGTCCTGGTTTTGCTTAGAAACCATCGTAGGTTTCCATTGTTGTGATTTTGGTAATTCAGGTGTCCTGGTTTTGCTTAGAAACCACCGTAGGTTTCCATTGTTGTGATGTTGGTAATTCAGTTTTTGATGAATCAATCACAGGTGACTGTGACGAAGAACCTACATTTTAAACCTTATGAAACATAGGAACAAAACGTTTTTGTTTTAGAAAGAATGTAGGTTCACATTCATCAAAAACTCTGCCTTGTTCATTAACGAACTTTGGTCTGGCAGGTTTACAAAAAACTTGTTAAAATATTTGAAATGATTCAGCAGGAAATGGACACTCTTTTGCCATATGCCCTTTTTGGAGGCATACATAGCATATATAGTCAGCTTTGTTCCACCTTTTAGATGCCTGCATAGAATCACAAACATGAATATCTCAAACATGATCAGAAAAAGAATCATATACTTGTCGGCGGTGATCATGAACCCATTTAGAAGTTGGGCTTCGAGAATAAGAACCATCAGAAGAACATTTGGCGGTTTGATTCTTCAAGGTTCTTGTAGCATCCGTCTTCTCAAAAACTTCAGATTTTCCTAGCATCAACGCAATAAAGAGGAAACTCTTTATCAAAGAATATCTGTTCCAAACCCTTGAGTTTATAAAACCTCTCAAGTTGAACCTTCTCGGCCTTAAAAACTTCCTTCTTCATGTTTTGGTCAAAAACTGCCTAAGCAATTAGTTGATCAAACTTTGTACGTGAGGTAGCGTGTTTGATGTAAATAAAGATGAAAATGTAAGTTTGGAGATTGACACGAGGATGTAACGAGGGAAAATCCAGGAATCCTTGAGTATCCTCAAGGAGCCTAGCAAAAAACCTCGGGGGCCGGTTCAAAGTACCTGCCTCCTAAAACTTTTATATAATAAATGTGTTGATTACAAATGAAATGAGCTCGTATTCTAAGTGTTGCAGAGAATCGTGATTGCCGAAAAAAGGTTGTAAAGAAAGGTGTGTGTGTCCCTGAACGAATGACCTAGAGCTCGTTTAAATAGTCAAAAATACATTAACTAACTAGGCTAAAAACTAGGGATTGAGTCTTCAAGTCTTTGTGAACGTTGGAGTCAGTTACAACACGTCCCATAAAGCCTTGACCGAGTCTTTAGCCATCATTTACACGTCCCTTAATACCTGCAATCAATTAAGACACGTGGACAATTGTAACGGTTAATCGATAACTGTAGTTCAGGATCCTTTGAGCTTCTGGCGAGCATCCTGAAATAATATAACCAACTGTCCTATATTTTAGGGATTCTCCCAACTGAGCCAATATGAATGTTGTGGACCACTTAGTCCACGTTCTATATCATTTTTCCGAGTCTTTAGGCTTGTCTACACGTTTCTTTGACCCATTTGAGCTTCCGGCCAGGATCCCGGATTATCAGCCCTAACAATTGCCCCTGAATTTTAACAGTTGTCGACCAAGAAGACGGCTTTAAAAATTCAAACTCAACGCCATCTCTTGAAATAATTACGAAGGTGACTCGTTAGCTCCTGATTTGATAGCAACGCAACTTCTCATGTGATTTCCCCATAAATAACTCCAAGTTGCTGTCTTCCCCATACATCAGTCGGAACCCTGTCGATTGATCTTTTTGTATTTCCTGCATATATATGACTTAGTAGTATTTTGATCATCATGGTGTGTTATGTATATTTTTGGTTATTTTGAAAAATGTTTGAATGAGGATCCTACAGGATGCTTAGTTTAAAAATTCCAAAGCCCATAAAACTTTGTCAATGTTAACAAACCATGATGTTAGCCAATACTTGGTTAGTAATAAAAATATGCAATATGCGCAGTACCAATGTCACCTGTACAAAAGTAATTCAACTATCGAGATAACCAGGATCCATGAGGATCCTTAGGAATCCTTAAGATATACTTGATGAAATTCCGATGAATCTGAGAATAAGTCTTGAGCATTTAGGAACAAGTCAAACAGGGGTCAAGCCCAACCTTGTCTTCTGAGGTATGAAATGCTTTATAAGTCTTGGGTCTAAGCCAACTGGGGTCAAGCCCAAAAACTTGAGAGACAAAAAGTGCCTAAACCTTAGTTAATGTGAGAACATTAAAAACCTGTGTTATTCTGAGGACAAGCTCAAAAATACTTGGGACTAAGCCAACTGGGGTCAAGCCCAAAAACTTGAGAGACACGAATGTGCCTAAACCTTGGTTGACATGAAAATGTCAAAAACCTTAGAATCTTTTCGAGATGACACGTCTGCCACCCATTTTGAAGTGCACTCTATGGCCAACAGTGATGAAATTATCAGCCACCCTCAGATGGACTGGTCGCACCACCTTGAACCATAGGCCACCACCGCGTGCTCCTGGCGAGGGTCTTGCGCTCCTGGCGATTCCCATTAGTGACCGAGAAGGTGAAAACCTCCTAAACCTTTTGACAGCATTCAGAATGCTTTAGACTTAGAAGAGGTGATCAGCCTCTAGCTTATGGTAGGACGCTCTGAGCACCTACAAAACACTTCAAGGCTTGGTGAGGGGTGGGTGTTAGCTTGGCTAACACCCCTCCGATGCCTAAGTCAGTAATCATTCCACAAAGATAATAATATGAAATTGAAACAAGGGTCAAAAATCATACCTGAGGTTTTCGAAGTCTAAACAAGAATTCTTTTGATATGCTTAGAGGATCCGGAGAGCACTTACATAAAATACAACTTCAAGTGAATCGCATTCCAGGCTCTTGGGAGCAGTTCACCTTCCATAGTAGCCAGCCTGTATGCTCCCTTTCCAGCTTCTGAGTCTATTAAGTAAGGACCTTCCCACTTAGGTGCAAGTTTTCCATGTGCTGGATTGGTAGTGTTTTGAAAAGCTTTCCTGAGTACTAGATCTCCTACTTGAAATCTTCTGACCCTCAAATTCATGTTGTAAGACTTGGCAATCCTTTGCTGGTATGCTGCCATCCTGAACTTTGCGAGATCTCTAATTTCATCGACTGCTTCAAGATCTTCAAGGAGCTCTTGCTTATTTGCTTCAAAATTCCGGCAGCTCGTTCTTGCAGTTGGCATCACCATTTCAGTAGGTATTACAGCTTCAGATCCAAATACTAAGGAAAATGGTGTTCGACCAGTAGCATTTTTGGAGGTCGTTCTGTCTGCCCACAATACAAAAGGTAGCTCTTCAGCCCACTTCCCTTTCTTGTCTCCTAGCTTCTTCTTGAGATTATTGATGATGATTTTATTGCTTGATTCTGCTTGGCCATTAGCTTGTGGGTGTATGGGAGTCGAAGTTACCATCTTGATGCCCCATGTTTCACAAAAACTGGTCGTCCTTTTACCTATAAATTGAGATCCATTGTCGCACACTATTTCTGATGGGATTCCAAATCTTGTAAGAATATTCCTTTTAATGAAGGAAATCACTTCTTTTTCTCTAACTTGAACAAAGGCTTCGGCTTCAATCCATTTAGAAAAGTAGTCCGTCATGGCCAACATGAAGACTTTTCCTCCAGGTGCTACAGGCAGCTTACCAACTATATCCATGCCCCACTTCATGAACGGCCATGGAGATGATATCGAATGGAGCGGCTCGGTAGGCTGATGAAGGATGTTGCCGTGCCGCTGGCATGCATCACACTTCTGAACGAAGGCCATTGCATCCTTCTTCATAGTAGGCCAGTAGTATCCTGTTCTCAATACTTTAGAAAATAGTGATCTGCCCCCAGTGTGGTTGCCACAATCACCTTCGTGAATATCCTGGAGTACTGCAAGTGCCTCAGGCTGCTCGAGGCATCTCAAGTATGGTCCTGCAAGAGATTTCTTGTATAAGATACCATTTATTATAGAATATGGGATTACCTTTGTTCGAAAGAGCCTGGGATTCTCGTTTTTGGGGACTTCTCCTTCTTGGATAAATCTTCTGATAGGGTCTGTCCAGGATTTCTGAGGATCCTGAGAATCTACCATATCCGGATCTTTATCTGCTGTGATGTCATTAACTTCCTGTTCTTCGATTGCTGGTGTCAGGATGTGAGTTATGGGAATCTTAACACCTTCTGGGATCCTTAGTGATGATGCTAAATTTGCCAAAGCATCAGCTTCTGCGTTTTCTTCTCTAGGCACCTGTGATACGCTGCAATTTTCAAAAGATAATGCTAATTGTTTTACGAGGTCTAGATATTTGGTTAACCTTTCGCCTTTCACTGCATAGGATCTATTAAACTGGTTAGTTAATAACAAAGAATCAATAAAAACTTGAATGTGTTGGATACCCATATCTTTAGCGAGTTGTAATCCTGCAATTAAAGCTTCATATTCGGCTTCATTATTAGTAGCCTTAAATTCACAATGGATAGATAAAGGAATAATGTCCCCCTGTGGCGATTTCAGTAGCGCACCCAATCCTGTTCCTCTAACGTTAGATGCTCCGTCTGTGTACAAGATCCAACTGCCTGAAGCTTCTTCGAGCTGCTTGACCTCAAGTTCAATCTCTGGCAGTATGTCGCTGCTGAAATCAGCCACAAAATCTGCAAGTGCTTGTGACTTGATTGCTGTTCTTGGTTCATATATGATTTCATAGGCACTTAATTTAACCGCCCATTTCGCCATTCTTCCGGACATTTCTGGCTTTCTTAAGACACACTTAATAGGATAGTTAGTTTTTACATAAATAACATGGGTTTCAAAGTAATGTCTTAATTTTTTAGAAGCCATTACGAGAGCTAAAATCAATTTTTCTAAATAAGAATACCTGGTTTCGGCGTCTAGTAATGTTTTGCTTACATAGTATACCGGATGCTGTTGTCCCTCATGATCTTTCACGAGTACAGCGCTTACTGAGCTGCCTGAAACTGCTAGGTAGAGAGATAATGGTTCGCCCTTGACCGGTTGCATTATAAGCGGAGCAGATGACAAATATTCTTTCAAGGAGCTCAGGGCTGCTTCATGTTTTTCACCCCATTCGAACTTTTTGTTCTTCTTCAATATGTCATAAAATTCTTTGCTCTTCTCCGATGATCTTGATATGAATCTGTTAAGTGCTGCTACTCTTCCAGTTAATCTTTGAACTTCCTTGACATTCTTCGGAGATTTCAAATTTATAATCGCTTGAATCTGTTCGGGGCTGGCTTCTATTCCTCTTTCAGTAACCATGAAGCCCAGGAACTTGCCGGCCTTTACTCCAAAATGGCACTTGGAAGGATTTAATTTCATATTGAACTGGTCCAATATATCAAAAGCAGCTTCAAGATCTCTAGGATGATCCTTTGCTTTTTTCGATTTCACCACCATATCATCTATGTATACTTCCATGGTGTCCCCCAGTTTATCTTTAAACATCATGTTGACTAGCCTTTGGTATGTGGCACCTGCATTTCGTAAACCAAAAGGCATTGCAATATAACAATAAATACCTGTGGGTGTCATGAAGGCCGTGTCTTCCTGATCTGATGGTTCCATTTGAATTTGTTGAAAGCCCGAAGATGCATCCATAAACGTCAGCATCTCGTGTCCAGCAGTCGCGTCCACCATAGAATCAATGTGTGGTAGAGGGAATGGGTCTTTTGGACAAGCCTTGTTTAGGTCTGTGTAATCTACACACACCCTCCACTTACCATTCTTCTTCTGGACCACTACCACATTAGCTAGCCATCGAGGGTATTTAACTTCTCTAATCATTTTCGACTTGAGCAGCCTGTCAATTTCTTCTTGGATTATGATGTTTCTCTCAGGAGCGAACTTCCTTCTCTTCTGATGTATTGGCCTGAAAGAATCATCTATACCAAGTTTATGAGTAATAATATCTTTAGATATACCTGTCATGTCTTCATGTTTCCATGTAAACGTCGTGACTCGGGACTTCAAGAGGCTCACGAGCTGCTCCTCAGTATCCTCAGGAATATTGGTTCCTACCAGCACTTTGATTTCAGGATCTTCAGGATTAAGTTGAACTTCTTTGATTTCCAATTCCTTTGTCATCTGAATTCTTCGTGCTGGTTTCTTTAATTGCTATGCTGGCTTGGACTTGATGGTATTCTTCATGGAAGAAGTATAGCAGTCTTTGGCTTCTTGTTGATCACTTAGTATCCTTACAACTCCCCAAGGTGTGGGAAGCTTCACACATTGATGATAGGTAGATGGGACCGCTTTCATGTCATGGATCCATGGCCTTCCCAAGATTACGTTGCAACAAGGAAGAGAGTCAATAACGCAGAATTTCTGCATGGAGTTGACTCCTTCAATGTAGACGGGAAGTCTGATGTTTCCAACCGTATGCTTGGTTTCTCCACTGAATCCTACTAATACCGAGGATCTTGGAATTATTTCTTCTTCTGGAATGCTCATCTTTTTAAGCACGTCCAATTGAATGATGTTGACTGAACTGCCGTTGTCTATCAGGATCCTGCGAACATAATGGTTAGCAATACATAACGTAATTACCAGACTGTCGTGGTGAGGATCCTGGATGTCCAGCTTATCAGTTTCGTCGAAAGAGATGACTCTGTCTTCAGTCAATATTGCGTTCTTCTTTGGACGACTGCCTTGATCCATCTTGGCCTCCTTAGCATGCCTCTTTGCCGATGAGAAAGAAGTTCCGCATATGTCGGATCCTCCCGAGATGAAGTTGATTACTTTAGCATCTGTTGGTGGCGACTGAGCTCTTTTGGGCAGCTCAGCAGCTTCTTGAGTTTTACTTCTTTTCCTGCCAAACAATTCTTTGAGGTGCCCTTTGCTGAGCAGGTAACTGATTTCTTTCCGAAGTGCTATGCAGTCATCCGTTAAGTGCTCGAAGTCTTTGTGGTAAGGACACCACTTAGACTTATCTTTCCATGATCCTTGTTTCCCTGATTTTCTTGGCCACCTAGCTTTATCACCTAGATCCTGCAAGGCACATAACAAACCACCCATGTCAGTTGAAAAGCAATAATCAGATACCTTTGGGAAGTTTTCTTCGTCGTCCTCTTCTTCAACTTCGTTGACCCTAGGATTATCGTTTCGATAATAGGGTTTGTTTCGTTGTTGTTTCCGGGAGAATCTGTCCTTCTGCCTGATGGTTCGTCACCTCTTTTTTGGATCTTCTTATCATCCTCTAGTCTGATGAACCTTAATGCCCTTGTTCTAACTTCATCAAGGTTCTTGCAAGGAGTCATAACCAAATCATCATAAAAGCGGGAATCTCCTCTAATCCCCATTTTGAAAGCCTCTACAGCGGCAGCCATATCTAGGTTGGGAATATCCAAAGCTTCTCGACCGAATCTGGCTACATAATCCCTCAGGGATTCGTTAGGCTTCTGAACTATTCTGTACAAATCACCAGTGAGCTTCTCAAAGCTCCTGCTACAAGAAAACTGGTTATTAAACAAGTTAACTAAATGGTGAAAAGAAGTAATGGTATTAGGAGGAATACTGAGCAGCCATTTCAAGGCTGGTCCTGTCAATGTTGAGCCAAATCCCTTGCATAAGCAAGCTTCTTTGATGTTTGTAGGAATGGGGTTGATTTCCATCTGTTCCCTGTATTGTGCCACATGCTCCTCAGGATCTGTGGTCCCATCGTAGAGTTTCATGTTGGGGGTTTGAAATCTTTTTGGTATCTCCACGTCACAAATGGGCCATGCAAATCTAGAAACCCTGTGGCTGCCTGCTGGCACTTCAGGAATTGAACGTATAACACCGGGAACACTTGAGATCATGTCCTTTAACCTCTGAAGTTCCCTAGCGATAGTCGGGTTGACACCTGCATCCTGCACAATTCCTTGGTTAGGGTTAGCATAAAAATTATCAAAGTTGTTACCAGCCCTGGAAGTTTGGAGATGGATCTGGGGTCCATATTCAGCATCTTTAAGGATGGTTGGTTCAGTTGTAGTTCCCACTTGCATGGGGATGAAGTCTCCCTCATGCATCTCTTGAGATGAACCTGGGATTGTGCCTGCAGAGACAGTAGGATAAGAAAATAAGGATCCTTGAGGATCCTGAGCAGCTCGGAAGCGGCTCCGATATTGTTGGAATGGCTGAGATGAAGATCCCTGAAGCATTTGAGGAGTAGGTGCTGCTGACTGCTGGTTCCAAGGCTCATGAAGGTTCGTCGCAGCAAACCGCTGTGGTTGAGATACAGGTTGTTGCACTGATACCGTCGGCATTTGATGGCTTAAAAACCCGGCTGGTTGCTGACTTGAGCATCTCGGCAGCTGCTGACTTCCATATCTACTGTAGTAAGATTCTGGGGGCTGCTCGGAGTAGAACCCAGAGTATTCCAGATCTATCACCCTGGAAGTCTTCTGATGCTGAGAGCCTGAGAATCCTGCAGTAGTAGTTGTTGCAATACCTGACTTTGGAGCAGTAGAGAGATTCGCTTTCTGTTTTGGCTGCTCCGATATTTCCGGAGAGTCGAACCCGAATGATTTTGGCATCAAAGGGCTAATTTCCTCTACTGGTTTCTTCAATTTCTTCAATTCCATGATCTCCTTCATCATTTTATCGTTGGTTTTGGCTTGCTCATCCACATAAGACTTCATTTGCCTGATCAAAACATAGAGATCGTTATTAGAAATAGTAGAGTCAGTGGACGTACCTTGAGATCCCTGAAAAGTAGGATATTCCACTCTTTTAGCGTCGGTGCCGGTCACTTTCTTCATCATTGGGGGGAGACCAGTGTCGACAGCCAGTTTAGTGGATGAAACAGATTTCGAAGTAATTTTTTGTTGGCTCGACATTTTCAAGAATCGATTATGGGAAGAAGATCAAGGTTCTTAACTGAATTCAAACACCGTTTGCCCCACGGTGGGCGCCAAATTGTTTTGGTCAAAAACTGCCTAAGCAATTAGTTGATCAAACTTTGTACGTGAGGTAGCGTGTTTGATGTAAATAAAGATGAAAATGTAAGTTTGGAGATTGACACGAGGATGTAACGAGGGAAAATCCAGGAATCCTTGAGTATATCCTCAAGGAGCCTAGCAAAAAACCTCGGGGGCCGGTTCAAAGTACCTGCCTCCTAAAACTTTTATATAATAAATGTGTTGATTACAAATGAAATGAGCTCGTATTCTAAGTGTTGCAGAGAATCGTGATTGCCGAAAAAAGGTTGTAAAGAAAGGTGTGTGTGTCCCTGAATGAATGACCTAGAGCTCGTTTAAATAGTCAAAAATACATTAACTAACTAGGCTAAAAACTAGGGATTGAGTCTTCAAGTCTTTGTGAACGTTGGAGTCAGTTACAACACGTCCCATAAAGCCTTGACCGAGTCTTTAGCCATCATTTACACGTCCCTTAATACCTACAATCAATTAAGACACGTGGACAATTGTAACGGTTAATCGATAACTGTAGTTCAGGATCCTTTGAGCTTCTGGCGAGCATCCTGAAATAATATAACCAACTGTCCTATATTTTAGGGATTCTCCCAACTGAGCCAATATGAACGTTGTGGACCACTTAGTCCACGTTCTATATCATTTGTCCGAGTCTTTAGGCTTGTCTACACGTTTCTTTGACCCATTTGAGCTTCCGGCCAGGATCCCGGATTATCAGCCCTAACACTTCACTTGTTTCATTTTAAGCTTCTTCAACTCTTGTGATGTTGATGATGTTGTAACTTCCGCAGCTTTATCATGATGTGCTTTAAAACCAAAACCAATAGTTTTTCCAAAAACTTTATCCTCAGAATGTAAATTATGGTGACCATCCTTTGCTAACTATGAAAACTTAGCTTTGATATTTTAAAGATTTTTGTCTTCAAAGAAGATCGTCTTATTAAATTCAGGTTGAGAATGAATCTTTTCACTCGAAGTAGCTGATTTCTCATTATCAGCCAAAGATGAACCAGAAACAAACTTAGGAGCTGGAGGAATCTTAGATTTCTTGCCCTTCTTCTTCTTAGTCTTCTTGGACTTCTTCTTCTTCACAATCTTCTCTTCTTCTGAATTTGATGACGAAACCTTTGGATAATCAAACTCTTCCACCTTTTCTTGCACCTCTTTGAAAGCTTCCTTGATATGAGTAGGGGGTGATGCAGTTTTATCAAACATTTTTTCAAAATTAGCATCATTAGCTAAGAAGCTTGTGAACACTTGTGAATTTGAAACATTATTCAGCAATCGATTTGCATCGATGACTTGAATCTTGAGATTAGAAATTTGTTGTTGTGCTTCAGCTAACTCCTTCTCAGTCGCTATCAACCTCTTTGCAACTTTGTGTGTTTCAAATTTTTGCATACGAAGATTTTCCATGCCTTCAAACAATTCTTTTCTCAATTTATCTTTATTGCGCTTTTGAATCTCTAGATTTGCTGTTTGAACCTTATTCACACTTACCAACTCACGTTTTTCATCCAATAATTTCTCCGTATCAACTTGATACGCTTCAATCTTAGTAGTAGATTCTTCAGCATTCTTTTGTAAGCAAATCAAGTTTGACCTTTGACTTATCAAAAAGATTCTGAAAATCATTTGCAGCATCGTCAGCTTCATCCTTCCATTTCTTAACTTCTTGAACTAACTTCTCTTTTTCCTCACTTAACCTTCCATTCTTTTCTCCAAGCATCTTGACTTCCTTCATCAAAGACTCATTTTTCAATACAACGTTCTTCTCATTTCTTGTAGAAATCTCCAATTCTGAATTAACCAACTTGAATTCCTCAGGAAGCTTTTGAATTTTATTCAATAACAAAGTATTTTCTTTCAACAAACTTTCCATATTCTCAGCAGATTCATATGAACTTGGTAATGAACTTGTATTTGAACTTATGTCTGAACAATATTCTTCTTGTTGATCATGAGAGACAATCAGAGTAGATGAGTAAAACCGGGTTTGCTTCCATGAGCTTGTTGACATTCTTTAGAAAAATGTCCTAGCTTTGAGCATTTGTAACACTTCAATTTGGATTTATCAAATCCCAATCTGCTATTGAAATCAGATGAACTCCGGCCATGCTTCTTGAAAAATCGTTTTGATCATTGACCTAGCATAGCATATTGCCAAGCTAAATCTAATTCGTTCAACTGATCATCATCAAGTTCATCAAGATCATCCCTTGTGATCTTTGCATCAGCAACATTCTTGATAACCAACCCAAAAGATGATGTAATTAAAGCATAAATCATTTTAGCATACTCTTCGGTTGTTTCAGCAGATAAGGCATTCTGATTTGTAAAATTTGGAATGGTAAAACTGCAACCTTTTGAAGAATCGGAATTTCCAGAAACTCCAGCCATAAACGCAACACTTGGTGCAAAACTCAGATTTGGCTTTGCTTTAGCATTCATGCTAGCAGTATTCTCTCCATGATACAACTCAGGATTTTGTAAAGTAGCAGTTGACTTCTTTGAATTTAACATTTCCATTTCTCGAGCATGAAGTTTTCCAGTAAGCTCATGAAATGTCAATGTAGACTATTCTTTATCATGAGTGAGTAGAAAGACATAGTTCTCCCACTTTTCAGGCAAGGCTTCCATAATCTTTTCTTTCAAATCAGCATCGGTTTTCTCAATTCCAACTACCTTTATTTCAGTATTCAGATGTGAAAACTGTGAAACAAGAGCGGTAATGTTTTCATTGTCATAATGTTGAAAGTTATCAAATTCTTTATTCAACACTTTCTTTCGACTCTTCTTGTAGTCATCATTACCTTCACATCTAGCCGATAAAGCATCCCACAATTGTTTTGATTTCTTGCACGTACTAAATTGATAAAGCTTCTTAATTGGAATCCACAAATTGATATCATTCGTGCTTATATAAGCAGAAAATCGTGCTTCCAATTCTGATAATCTTCCAACTTCAACAACTTGGGACCTTTCTGACTTGTTCCAATTTCGTTATCAAAGTTCATCATGGTCTGGATTGCATTCTGCATCGTGACAAAAGCTTGAAATTCCGACATCGTTGAAAATTAGAGTTCTGTTTGTCCGAACCCTATCCGAACCTAAACCTGTGATCCGAACCTTCTCCGAACTTAATCCAAACTTCACCCGAACTTCAAATAGTAATCCGAACTTCAATCGAACCTAGCTGAACCGAACTATCAACGAACTCCTTCCGAACTCACTCCAAACTCGTCCTGGACAGTCCCGAACTCTTTCCGAAACACAAACCTATCCGAACCTTAACCGAACAACTACCGAATGAGAACAATATCCGAACACTGACCGAACTGTGACCGAACTTGAAACGAACACCTCCGAACTATGTCCGAACTAGGACTTCGGAGCGGTTAGTCCGAACCTGAATAGTATAGTCTGAACCTCAACATAATTTTCTCAAAACGCTCGAATTTGGATTGATTTTGATGAGATGTGCAGCAGTCGATCAGAAAAAGTGATGAGGAATGATTTAGGAGTAAAATTTTCACAAAAGACTCGATCAAAGAGATCAAAATTTTGCAAAAACACTAAAAAATACTCATTTCATGTAAAAACCAAGAATAGCAACCACAGATCAGTAGAATGAACCAGAAAGCTCTGATACCACTTGAAAAGTCATGAGCGTTGGATCGTCTACTCGATCTAGCTATAAAGGATACGATATAAGTAATTAACCGATTGTTTTATTAATCTCACAAACAATTACAATCAGTAACACTCAGAAACAATGACACAGAGAACACCTCAGTAAACACACACTTAAGACAAGCTCAGATTCACACTCGTATACAAAACAATGACCGAGCTCACTATTTATAACCTGCTGGCCGAACCCTGTCCGAACTCCAGGTTTGGCAGGTCCGAACTCTTGGTTCGGACCAGGTTCGGCTGGCAGTACACCTAGCCTTGAACTTGATTCTTGAATTTTGATTGGATACTTCACACGGTACACATATCAAGTATCAACACCTCCTCCAACATGTAGCTAAACATGCAACGATCACCAGCTGCAAGTCATGTTCATCAAGAAAAGCAGTCTAATTCCTAACCACATACCTAAGTATGAAATTTATCAAGATCATTAATATATTAAATGATAAATACTATTATGTATAACTATATAATGGTTAATTGTACCTGGTATAACATGGATGTACCTTTTTTTCTAAAGTTTAGCACAAAACATCATAACTCCCACTCTTACATTCATATTCATTGTGGCCTCGATGTCACCCATATCTAAGTGGTAATGGTAGTTTCTACAAATAACAGAGGAAGACCATGATCAATAAAAAAAAGTCGAATCAATTAAAAATAAAACGTAACAAACACTCACACTAAAACAATGTACTTACAAATGACTTATTTCGCTTGATAATCACTTTATTCCCAACGAAAACCCGGTGCTCGTCTTCTTCTTGTCCGTATAACGTCGCTATATACATATTGTAAACAGTTATTAAACAAAGATTAAAATGACCAAACATTCAAAGATTGAAAAATCATGAATGTTTACCTTCAAACTCTTGACTCTTCTTCTTTTGCTCTAAATCGTATTATTAATCCTTGTAGGAGAAAAGTATGTTATGAGGAAATTAAAAAGTTTCGCGTATATCTTCAAGATCTTCTTATGCCCTAAAATTAGGAGACGAAATTGTGGGGCTGACAAAGGACAAAGGATTGTTGCTTTCTAATTGTGATTTTGACAATTTAACTTGTTTCTTCGTTCATAAACATATGTACTTCTTAACCATCCCAAATAACATTGTATAATTTTATGTATTCACTTAACCAACTAAATATTTTTCTAACTTGATTTAAATCATTTAACTAAAGATGGTCTTTTAAGAAAACTTCATTCACATCAGTTACACTTTTTTTTACGATTTAAGTCTATATCTTTTTCTTGTTATTTTTGAGTCCCTTTTTTACAGTTCAAATCTTATCTGACCATTTAAATATTTTTATTCATTTCTTAATTATCAATAAAGTGTTAGATCACACCAGCTTGCTTCTATCTTAATGATTCAGTGTCCGCTTTGTAAGCTTGACTCTCTTAAGACCTGAGAGTAAAACACATATTGTTTCTACGTTAATTTTTTACTTTGTTGATAGTAAACTTATATTTTACTCCTTTGTGCTTTGTAGAGGTAACTTTTTTTAGTGTGTAATTTTTTATACCAAATCTTGAAGGCGTGTAGTTTTATTTTATAAAATCTACTATTTACTCAATCATTGGTTAACATCTTTTGATGATTTAACTTGTTTTTACCTTTGTTGAAGTTATTTTTATACTTCTTAATTATCTGAACTGATTTTTTTGTCTAATATTATCTACATCACCTAACCAAATAGGTAAAGATTGATTTTTTTAAAGAAACCTTGATTTAAATCATTTTACTTGTAATTTTGAGTCATTTTTTGACCATTCAAATCTTAATTGTTTAAATCATTTGTTTATGTCGCATTTATCTCTAAAGTGTTAAATCATATTCTTCTTCAACATCACCCAACCTTCTTTTCACATTAATAAATGTCAACCTTAATGATTTAACCTAGTAATTTAACTGTATGTCTGTAAAAATGATGGTTTCGTGATCTCAACTCCTCAATGTCTATTTAGATATGCAATTGTTTTTTTAGGACATTGAAGTGAAATAATGTTTTTTTTTCAGAGTAAAGGTTAATTCTGGGGCAAAGGGAGTAAATAAATGATTTGACAAATTAATCCATACATCAATCGAAGAACCCATTGTTATCGAGAGTTCTACCTAAAAGGATAGAGAGAGAATGAAAACCTCCAAATATAAAATTAATCACCATTTTGCCTCAACTAATAAGAAACCTAATTAACTCATACATCGATAAAGAACCACAAAGGAAAAAGAAATTATGAATGAAGCTTACTCCTCATCATACCAAGAACATAAGTGTGAGAGCAATTGAATGTTTACAACTATTGTATAACAATCTTTAGATAAATATACCTTTGAGTTGTTCAGATAGTTTTTAGGGGAACTAAAAGCCGAATTCTACCATCTTAATTTGCAACAGATACAGACGCGAGAAAATAACTTTGTTGCTGAACCCAAAAGAAAAAGTTTAGATTATTCAAAACTAGACCCAATCTCAAACCTTTTCGATAACTAAACTGTAAGCTACTATCTACCAAATAACAAACCAAGTAAAACTAATAGATTAGAGTTTAGAATTACTTTTACCGGATGCATGATGTACATGGATTGTAGCTTGTGTACAGTTTATTAAGCTTAATGTACAATTCACCTGGATAGGTGTTCTTTTTCATGGTTGTCTCTTACCATGTGTTATCTGCTCTTCTCTTTCATCGTTCATCGGATATATCTAATTTTTTTAATTTCTCTCTTTTTCTTTCCAGTGGCATCTGTGTTGCCACCTTAAATCGCAGGTACTTGATTTGGTAATTGTTTTCCGATTCCTGTTGCATTATTAATCTCTACTAATGCGTCACTTCTGTCAATCTGAATTTGGAGTTGCAGGTTAATGGAATTGCCTGTGTTCTTGGGCCTCTGATTTCTTAATTGATTTTAAGTTGGTATGTTATTTTACCTTTTCCGTTTCAGTCCGTTGCTACTTGATTAAGATGCATGTGGTTTTTTTTTTACTTTGTCGCTTCTGATTTTGGGATCTCTTTTCCTTTATCGACTCTCGACTATTGTGTGACTTCCATGAATCGCAATTCTGAATTGAAGGTTAATGGAATTGTTTGTGTTCATCAGATTTTGATTTCTTCGTTGATTTTGTAAGTCTATGAGATTTCGTTGTTGTTTTTTCAGTCTCTTACAATGAAACTAACTTGCATGTGAGTGATTGGACTCAACAAATATTATGAAACCATTCACTTGATCCATTGATGGATCCTCTCCTAGACACCCAAGATATTTTATAATTAATTTTTTTATATATTAACATAATTTATACAATAAAAGTCGCATATAATTATCAATAGACTAAATCATTGTTTGATTTTATGTACCTGTGTTAATATTTTTCCATATATCCATTTGCTGCTGTGGGATTTACTTACATGTGTTTTTCGTCATTCATTAGTTATATTTGTACCTGATCCATATATTTGTAGAATTTAATGTTGGTTTGGGATTTTTTATCTAAGTTTAATTAACATTACTTTGAAGTATTAGTTTAGTTTATCAGAAATTAATGACAGTCTAGAGAAATATGTACTTAATAGTCCATGGAAATATGTTAATCCTCATCTACTATAGATTCAAATAGCAAGAAAACTACTCACTAAGAAATGTAGATATGCATGAAGATTTTGAAAGTATCTAATCGAACATAAGTCTAAAAATCTCTTTGTTATTGCGTACTTTTATTCTAAATATGATGTAATTATTATTTGTTCTTGGTGATTTTCCTTTGGATTTTTACATAGTTTGAATTGTTTGCTTGGATTTTTGAACTTCTTATTTCTTAATCTTGATTGTTTTTGTTGTTGTCTCATATTTGTTGTTAAGGAGTCCTCTCTGCTGATTTCAAGGCACTTCTTTGGTGATTCATGTAAGTGTGAAACTTTATAATCATTATGTTTTATGTTTTAATGAACATGTATGTAAAGGTAATACAGTTGTATGCTCTGAAGTACACTTTAGGGGACTTATAATTTTTAGTTTAATTGTTGTTTTGTGTGAAACTTTATAGTTTAGAATTCTATGTCACATTTCCATGATAATATTCGTTAAGATAACAAAGCTGATTGTTGATGTAGTGTAAACTTTGTAGTCTAATTATAGTTTTGATCGTTGTGGTTACAGATTATTTAAAAGTTCAGGACTGTGGGCATGTGCTGATCATAGACAGTTGATAGAAGCAAAGTACATGTAAGAAACAAACATCGCAAATCCTTACCTTATATTTATACATAAGTTTTACAATTAGCGCGTTGCCGCTAGAAGTATGTTGCCGCTAAAAGTACGTTTGTTTCCATGATAATATTTAATTACAAAGATTTGGGAATTCCCGGTTCAGTTACATTTGTAAAACATTAATCTATGAAGGAATAGGTTGACTTTATCTCCTATCTCCCCTCTTTTTCTCCTTCCTTTTGAAGAATCTTTATCACATTTGCTTTCAATCTGATTGAAAACCTAACTATAGTTGTTGCCATAACCAAGTACACTTGCATCATAATATTTAACATGTCAATGAACCAAATATAAGATTGTTGGGAATGTTTTGCTAGGCAAAAATTCCTAAGTCAGACTTCCGAAGGAAGTTCCTCCGGAACTTCTTATACACTAAGGAGTTCCTCCGAAACTTTCTCCTCAGTTACTCTGGAACTTTGACTTCCCTCTCTGCACAAGTTCCAAGGCATAAAGCTGTCAGGAAGCAGTTTTACTTTACGGCATGCTGTACACTGTTCAGCGATAGGTTTGCTCAAGTGTTCACAGAAGCATGCTTGTACTACAACAACTTTTGGAGTAGATAATGTTTGTTTATTTAGCCTAGGGGCTAAAAGGAAATAAAATAATATCTTTTATTTCCTCCTTGCACTATATATATTAGTTTTGCTTCATTGTTTAGATGTAGATCTTTGCACTTATATTTCAGCTGTAACTCTCTTGTAAACATCTTTGAAGTATTAATATAGTAGTGCTTGGAATTTATATCTCTTGTGCATTTACTTTACTTCTTGTTTATTAGTTACATTTTCGGATCAATACATCTTTGCTAAGAACAGAAACAAGTCTGATTCCACCTTTCTTGTTTGAGACCTTCTTGTAACTTGATAAGGTTAACTGGTTAACCACGATCCAACAAGTGGTATCAGAGCTTTGGCTCTTGTGTTCAAAAGTTTTAAAGAATTTTCTAAAACTTTTCTTACTTGAAGGTGTTCTGTTTGCTTTAGATAAGACTGTTGCATTTTCTCAATCTCTGAAAATGAGTGAACTTAGAAATGGCAGCATTAACAAATCACCTACTTTTACTCCTGATGACTTTGACACCTGGAAACTTCGAATGGAAATTTTCTGTAAAAACACTGACCACAAAATGTGGGCTTCCATTCAAACAGGACCACAAGTTATTAAAACCTAATCTGTGACAAATTCAAATGTTAAGTTGATAAAAACGTATGAGAATTATTCTGATGAGGACCATAAGGCCTGTGAAGGTGACTACAAAGCTATGTGGGTACTCCAGGCAGCTCTTCCTAATTCTATACTTATTGGCTTTAAGAGATGCAAAACCGCACATGATATTTGGAAAGCACTTATCGAAATGTATGAAGGAACAGAGGAGGTTAAGGAGAATAAGAAAGATGTCTTAAAACAAAGATGTGAAAATTTTTGTCATAAAAGAGGTGAAACCATGTCTGAACAGTATTTGAGATATGTGAAACTGATAGATGAACTGCAGGGAGCAGATGTCACACTTGACAATGCTGATATAATCAGAAAGTTTTTAAGATCTTTACCTGAAGTTTGGACTGTCTATAATGTTAGCATAAAATACAGTCGTGATCTCAGAACTTTAAAACTAGGAGATCTCTATGGAATGCTGAGTGCACATGAGATGGAGATGAATGAGAAGTCTGGTCTTTCATCTAACCAGACATCATCTTCCAAAGGCACTTTGGCCCTCATCACTGCTAACTCAGAAAACTATTCTGATCATGAACCATTTGCTCCATTTTCTGAGTCTCCTAAGGGACATGAGGTTTCATACTTTCAAAACTTTGCAAATGTTACTAACAATTCTTACACAGGGTTTACTAGATCAGATCTAGAATGCATTAGTGCTGATGATCTAGAAGAAATTGATATCACAACCCAGCTTGCTATGGTGTCACTGAGGGCACAGAGGTTCTACAAGAGAACAGGAAGGAAGTTTAATAGAGACAAGAATGCTCCTATTGGCCTTGACAAAGCAAAAGTCAAGTGTTATAACTGTCATCAGTTAGGACACTTTTCCAGGGAGTGTTCTCAGCCAAGAAGAGAAAACAGCTACAATGCTGAGAAGGAACAAGAGTACAACAAACCAAGCTCTAGTTTCACTAAACCAAGCTCTTCTTCAGGCCCTACTCCACCAAAGCCCCCATACAACAACCAAAGTCATGCAACTGCTGCTGTTACAAACCAAACAGGGTTTGTAGAATGGGAAGATGTGATGAGTGAGTTTGCTCCAATCAACAATGCCCTGATGGCCAGTGGTTCTTCACCTGCAAATGCAGAGGTAAACTCAAACTCTGAACTATCAATTGAACCTGAGAATGTTTTGTGCACACCAAAGTGCATTGAAATGGTTGAAAACTACAAAAAGCATAATCTGGCCTTAATAGAAGAATTGGCAAATCTTAATGAGTTGAAAGAGTACTAAAAATGGCAGATATAGCTTATTCAACAAAACTGATGAGCTGAAACAAACAATAAGGCTTTTAAAACATCAACAAACTTATTTTACCACTCAAATGGATGATGTTGTAGCACAACTGAAAATTTCACAAAAACAAAATGAGGAATATGTGCTAGATATTGACACCCTAAAGGATCAGTTAAGAGAAGCCTTGCACACTGCTGATAAGTTTCAAATTGCCAGTGAAAAAGCAGAGAAATTATGGCACAATCACACACATGGGAAGGGAGGTTCATTTTTTGGAAATTTAGAGAATCCTGACTCTTATACAAGTCTTGTATCTCTACCACTCAAGGAAACAAGTGTTTCTCTAACCCCTGACATAATAGAGAATGGTCCAACAATTGAGGACCTCTCTAATGATTGTGAAAGTGAAAATCACTCTGGCTTGTCATATTTACCACCAATAGGTTTAACAAGCATCTCTGCTGAGATTGAAAAACTGAAAATTTCAAAACCAACTGTTAAGGTTTCATCTCCAAAATTTTCAAAAATCAAAGGTGAATTGACTGAAACCAAAAGCTCAAAGCCAACAGTTGTGAATGCAAAACCTGTTGTCAAGCAAACCACTGAAATTTTGCCTTTAAAACACTAAAATTCCCATAAATCTTTGAGGGATGTATTATTTGTGGTGAGATGGGACACGTTGTTGTTCATTGTTCTTTTAACCCTTTCAAACAGATAATAAAAACTGCAAATGCTCCTTCACAAGGAAATCATAATCTGTTTAACTCAATGAAGCAAAAGGACATTAGAAATGTGTCACCAAGGAGATCACAGGGTGATCAAGGGCAAAGTGGTCAAACTCAGAAAGTTTGGATTGGAAATGAGAAGAACAACAGCTTCTCTCAAGTTAAAAGAAATGTTTTCCCCATGTTTCAAAACTCCGCAGGAACTTAATTTCTTCCGGAAGAACTTTCCTCCGGAAGAAGTACAGTTCCTCTGGAACATTTCAAAAACAACAGGTCTGCAAAATTTTCAAAACAAAGACCTGAATTTCAATCTGATAACTTTCATCAAGATGATTCACGAGCAAAATCTGCTCCTCGTGAAAGGAAACAATTTTCTGAACAGTATGATGTGCATAATTTTCCTACACAAGTGAGTTCCCGCGGAACTCAGTTCTCCCATACTGAATTTCCCACTGTTGACTCTCAACCAAAATTTGAAAATGCTAAGCAGAGAAACAACAGAAAATACAGGGAAAAGAAGGCTTTTATAAAGAAACATGGTTTTCCCAAATGGCAAAGTTACATTAAGAGTCAAAATGAGAAAAGGGTCAATTTTTCAGAACATGATGATTTCATACCTGAAGATCAATGACCAAACCAACTTGTTTTAAGAGAATACTCTTACAATGATGCCATGGGAAGACCCAAGACCACAAAGGCTTGGGTCTCATACACCAACTAACCATGTTGCTTACCTGTGCAGGAGCTACCTAATAAATCTCAAGCAAATGTTTGGGTTGTAGATAGTGGGTGCTCCAGTCATATGACAGGTAATAAAAATCTTCTAGAAAATACAAAAAGACATGATGGAGGTTCAGTTGCTTTTGGAAGCAATCAAGGACACATTACTGCACTTGGTAATGTATCAAATGGAAGTTTTAGTCTTGACAAAGTAAGTCTTGTCAATGTTTTGAATTTTAATATGTTGAGTGTATCACAAATTTGTGATAAGAACTTAAATGTTCTGTTCAATGATGAAGAAGCTCTAGTACTTAAGCCTGGTCTTAAAATTCCTGCTGAAATGATTTTGATCAAAGCTAAAAGACAGGATGGCTTGTACTTACTTGATATGGCAAGTGCTACATCTCATAATGGTAACACTTTCCTGATATCAAAAAGCTTCTATTGATGAGTCTGACCTTTGGCACAGAAGACTTGTACATGTTAATTACAAAACCATGAACAAACTAGTCAACTTGGGATTAGTAAATGGTTTGCCAAAGAAACATTTTAACTGTAATGAACATTGTATTGCTTGTTTAAAAGGTAAACAACACAAGTCCTATCATAAGTCCAAATCTGAAAATTCAATTTCTCAACCCTTAGAATTGTTGCATATGGATCTCTTTGGTCCTGCAAGGGTAATGAGTTTGAGAAAGAAATCTTATTGTTTTATTATAACTGATGATTTTTCAAGATACACTTGGGTTTTCTTCCTAAGAACTAAGGATGAAACACCTGAACTTTTGAAAACTTTGATTACACAGCTTGAAAATCAGTCAAACTTCAAAGTCAAAACAATTACATGTGACAATGGTACTAAATTTAAAAATCATGTTTTAAATTCATTTTGTGAAGAAAAAGGTATATCTAGGCAGTATAGTGTTGCTAGAACTCCTCATCAGAATGGGGTTGCTGAGAGGAGAAATAGAACATTAATTGAGGCTGCTAGATCAATGTTAGCTGAGTCTAAGCTCCCTGTAACTTTCTGGGCAGAAGCAGTGAACACTGCCTGTTATGTTCAGAAGAGAGTGCTTGTGGTTAAAGGTAAGAACAAGACACCATATGAGCTTTGGAGAAAAAGAAAACCTAGTATCCATTTTCTCAAAGTTTGTGGTTGTCCTGTTACAATATTAACAACCAATGAGAATTTAGCTAAATTTGCTGAAAAGGCAGATGATGGCTACATGGTTGGGTACTCTGGAGTCTCTAAGGCATACAGAGTATACAACCTCAGAACTAAAATTATTGAAGAGTCAATTAATGTGTTTTTTAAGGAAAAATCTAGAAATAGGTTTAGTTCTGAACCCTCATGGTTATTTGATATTGATTCACTAACCAATGCTTTCAACTTCACAGTTGATAAATCTTTTAGTGAGAATGTGCAGTCTCAGGGGGAGAAATCAAACACAAAGAAGGATAGCTACAACTATGGACCCTTCTACTCCTCTGTCAGCACTAAAACCTATCAACCACCTGTCAAGCCAACTGCTGCAATTCAACAAGTTGTTGATCCCACTCCAGTAAATTTGGTTGAATCAGAGTCAAGTGATACACCATCACAAGCAGATGGTTATGTCTCAGAGACCAGTGATGAAGGTAGTTTGCAATATTCACCAAATGTGAATCAAACTGTTGATCATGATGGTTCTCATGAGTCAAATTCCTTTGACTCAATTCATGAAGGGAACATCAACTCTGCTCTTAACATGAGTGATCAACATGTTCCTGCTACAACTACATCAAACCTACCCCCTTCACAAAGAATACCAGGAATTGAGCTTAACATACATCTGCCCACAATTATTCCACCAGCTAGGCAAGTTCAGAGTCATGAATTTCCAAGTTTTCAGAATACAAGTGTCAGCAAAACTCATCCAATTGAGAATGTGATTGGTGAAGTAAGTGCTCCTATTCTTACAAGAAGCAAATCAGATGCAGATGCAAATGTGTGTCTGTTTGCATGCTTTCTGTCACAAGAAGAACCAAAGAAATTTGAGGAAGCACTGAAAGACAATCACTGGATTGAAGCTATGCAAGAGGAATTGTTCCAAATCAACAAACAGAAGGTTTGGGAACTAGTTGATCTACCAGAAGATGCTCAACCTATTGAAACAAAATGGGTGTTTAGAAACAAGAAGGATGAAAGAGGAATTGTAATCAAGAACAAAGCTAAGCTTGTTGTTCAAGGTTATGCTCAAGAGGAAGGAATTGATTATGATGAGGTTTTTGCTCCAGTTGCAAGATTAGAAGCAATTAAATTTTCCTCGCCTATGCAGCTTACAAAAACTTCACTATTTATCAAATGGATGTGAAGAGTGCTTTTCTTTATGGAAAACTGAAGGAAGAAGTTTATGTCTGTCAACCACCAGGGTTTGAAGACCCACACCATCCTAACAAGGTGTGTAAAAGACAAGTTGCTTGTTCAGATATATGTGGATGATATTATCTTTGGGTCAACCAATCCTAAGTTGTGCAAGAACTTTGAGACCCTAATGCAAGATCAATTTGAGATGAGTTCAATGGGTGAACTTAATTTCTTTCTGGGTCTCCAAGTAAAACAAACTGCAGAGGGCATTTTCTTGAATCAGTCCAAATATATTCAAGATATGCTCAAGAGGTTTGATATGCTATCTACCTCTCCTGCAAAAACTCCTATTTCAACCTCTCATAGACTGAGTTCAGATTCAGAGAGTGAATCTGTTGATCATCACACTTATAGGGCAATGATTGGTTCATTGATGTACTTAACTGTGAGTAGGCCTGATATTATGTTCAGTGTATGCTTATGCTCTAGATATCAGTCTGATCCCAAAGAATCCCACATGAAGGCAGTAAAGAGAATCTTCAAATATCTCAAAGGACAACTAAAACTTGGTTTGTGGTATGCAAAGAACAATGATTTTTCTCTTGTTGCCTACACTGACAGTGACTATGGTGGCTGCTACTTGGATAAGAAATCAACATCTGGAGGATGTCAATTTCTAGGAAATAGGCTTTTATCATGGCAATGCAAGAAACAAACCTGTGTTTCTACATCTACTGCTAAAGCTGAGTACATTGCTGCTTCAAGTTGTTGTGGTCAAGTGCTATGGATTCAGAATCAGATGCTTGATTATGGAATCACCTTTCTAGAAACTCCTATGTATGCAGATAACACCAGTGCCATTTCCATCACAAACAATCCTGTGAAGCACTCAAAGACAAAGCACATTGAAATAAGGTACCATTTTATTAGAGATTGTGCAGAAAAGAAATTGATTAAGTTACACAAAGTTCATACTGATCTTCAATTAGCTAACCTTTTCACAAAAGCATTTGATGAGGCAAGATTTTTCTTTCTCATAACAGCTATTGGGATGATGAACTTTGGTTAACTTTTGTTGTCAATTATTATCTTCAGTACATACTTTTCAGTCTCCTAAGTGTGCTTATGTGTCTTTAACTTTCCATCTTCATAAACTAGTCAATTCTTTGAAAACCTCAAAAACACTGTGTTTTAAATTGAATCAAACTTAAATCTTGCTAAAATTATCAAGAAATGAGTTTTTCCAAGTGTTTTAGCACTCCTGAGTTTGTTCCGAGGGAACTCATTTAGTTCCGGAGGAACTTAGTCCGAAAGTATTTCCCTTCATCAAAGAGCTGTTCTGAGGGAACTCTCTTAGGTTTTTAATTTGGTTTCAAGTGTTTTTCAAACTGACAGGTTATTCCGGAGTAACTTACTCTCCGAGGTAACTTCCTACGGAAGTTGTTCATGGCCATTTGAGGAGCAAATTCAAAGGAAAGGAGTTCCAGAGGAACTTTATTCTTCCGAAGGAACAAAATTGTTCTGAAGGAAAAGTTCCGGAGGAACTTCCTTATACGGATTTAAATTGTTTGGATAAAGTGGGACAACCTCCAGTTCTTCACTGTTGTATTGTACAAACCCTTAATGCGTTAACAGTGACGGTTAACTACTGACCCCACTAACTCCACTGTTACACTTTCCGTTAATTCCCTCTCTCCTCACCTTTTAACTGTCACTTCCAGAGAAACCTTTCACTTTTCGAAACCTAAATCCCCAAAATTCTCAGAAATTGCTCCTGCTTTACTTTCAATTCCACTCAAATTCATCTCGATTTCTCAAGCAATCACTCAATACAAAACAATGGCAACATCTTCGTTTCACAGCGAGTACAATCAAAGAGCTCATCTTGTGAAATCATCAAAGTCGGTCCCGTTCGATGGAATGATCGATTTTCTTACTTCGTTAGAGCTACACTTTGCCCTAACCGTAAGTCCCACGATTTACGATGAAACTATAACTCAGTTTTGCGCAAATGTTGTAGTGGGTGCCCGTATTGAAGACGGCAAGCAGGTTATGCAAGTTGAAAGCAAGGTTCACGGAAGAGACGTGTACATCACTGAAGAGATGATCAGAAATCACTTGAGATTACAAGACAAAGGCGGTATTCTTACTGTTCCCAGAGAAGATTACCAGTTCACTTTGATGGGCATCGGTTATGGAGGAAATCCAAATAGCAAAACTGTGAAGAAATGTCATATTCCACCTGTATGGAGGTTTCTTGCCCATACTCTGCTGGTGTGCCTAACCCCCAGGAGATCTCATGAGGAACTTGGTGAAGTCCAAGCAACTGCTCTTCATGCTGTGATCAGGGGAGAATGCTTTAATTTTTCAAAAATGATCTTTGATGGGCTCAGGGAGAATTGTGCAAAACCTTATAACATGTATCCAAGGTTTTTACAATACATTTTAGATACACAATTCCCTGATGTTCCAAGAGCTGGTACCATCTTTCAGCAAAAGAACCTAACTGAGAAATTTTCTTCTTATTTGCTTTCTAAAACTGCAATTTCCAACTGTCTTGGTGTGGAAAATGACCATCCACTACCAGATCCAAGAGTTATTCCTGAACTTATTATGCAAGAGCAACCAGTTGAGGCTCAAGAACCAATTAAGCAACCTGCTCCAGGTGAGAACACTGAAACTACACCATCAGTTGTTGAACCCACACCGGAAATTGACCTTCTTTATAGAACTAAAATTCAAATCAAACAATATCAAAAAAGAAGGTCAAGCACTCAAAATCCTACACCAAAACTTCCTCACCTACTCATTTAAAAGTTGTTGAAAAGGAGACAGGGTCTACTCCACCTGTGTCTCCTATTGCCACCCAACCTGAGAACCTTGAGCATGACCCACTGTCTGCTCAACAACAAAGCCAAGGGTGATTTCTCACTTGAGACTTCATCTTCTATTATATTGGATGAACAACCCTCATCCCTCTTGTTTACCTCCATAGATCTCAACCTAGATATACATGTGAATGAAGCAGAGACAGATATAAAATCAAATGACAATCTCTTCACATTAAATTCACCTCATGAAGATGATTGGATGAATATTGACTATGTTTCTTCTAACCCCCATTCACCACCTAAGGAGTTGAACATCAGGAGAGATGATGATGTTCATGTAGAAAGGGCTGCTACTACAGTTGTTTCCCCACTGGAACAATTGGACATTAGTAACATTATTAAGACCCAATCTATGGCAACCAGCAGCCAGTTGAAACCAAGGGAACCAACAATGGAACCTAAGGCTACAACTGTGCTTGTAGGGAATCCCAGGAGCCAAGACAACCAGGGTGTTGAGCTTGATCAAGCTAGGCTTCATGGCTCTTCTTCGCCCAAGGATACTGAGAAATCAGTTGAGGGCAGTGCTTTACTTAAAGAATTGACGGCCAACCAAACTGAATTGCAGAAACAGATGCAATCCCTGCTTCACACAATTCAACAGCAGGACACCTTGATCGAATGGCTTAAGCAGGAGAAGGCTAGTGCATCAAACCCAACTGGTGAAGCTGTTGCTACCAAAAAGGGGGAGAAAACTAGTTCTTCAACACCTTTTCAGAAAATTCCTGCTGAAACCAAGCCAATTGAAGACTCTGCTAGCTCTAGTGAGATTGATTTTGATCCCTATGAGAGGTTACCTGAGAAGATGAAGAAGAAGCTATTCAAAATCTGTGGAATTAAGCCCTTCAACCCAATAGAAGGTCTGCTTAATGTTCACATGGATCAGCTAATACATAGCACCTGAAGAATGCAAGGTCAATCACATGGAGTTCATGAGATTTGTGATGGCTGCTTCAGGTGCTCATCCTCAGAACATTGGAGAAGTCAGAAACTTCTTATCTGATGTCTACTTGGCAAAAGAGCAAGAGTATCTTCAAACATGTGTAGAACAGTTTGAGGCTGAAGGAGGAGAAAGGAGTGAAGAACAGGTTGATAAACCTGAAAGTGAACCAGTGAAAGATGTGACTCAACAAGAAGATTTATTTGATATAGATGTGACTGAAGCTTTGCTGCATCTAAAGAGTCCCACATCTTCTTTAGCAAAGGTTGTAACTGAGGAAATTCCAAAGGAAGATGCTCCGGAGGAATTTGCCTCTACCAATGAAACTCTAAAGGAAGTTACTCCGGAGGAGCCAATCATTACTGATGAAACTCCAAAGGATGTTACTCCGGAGGAACCAACCTCAGCTAAGGAGATTCCGAAGGAAGTTACTCCGGAAGAACTTCTCACAACTAAGAATGTTCCGAAGGAAGTTACTTCGGAAGTTGCTTCCAAGAAATTGCCTAAGACTATTTCGGAACAAATTGCTCCAGAAGTCAGTCCTAAGGCAGTTACTTCGGAACTTGGCACTAAGACTATTCCTGAGAAAGTTACCTCGAAAGCTAGTCCTAATGCTACAACTTCACTTCATGAATCTTCAAAGCCTGCTGCAAATGACTCTCTCAGTGAGAGAACCATCTCTGGTTTCACCTCCATGGAGGAGGATGATATTCAGAGCACAGGAGGTCCAAAGGATGATATGGATCCTGCTACAAGAGCTCTGTTTGATCAATTACAAAGGTAGAATGCTGAGAAAAAGAAGAAATTTCAAGAACAGAAGGAAACTGCAGAGTTTGAAGAGCAAAAACGACTACTCATAGAAGAAGGCATTTATGAGTATGTCATCAACGCAGCAAGGAGAAGATCTGATTTGTACTTAGAAGAAAGAATTGCCAAAGCTGAAGAACAAGGTCTTTCAGACAAGGTAGAAAAGTACAGAAAGGTCTTAGGAAATGAGTACAGGAAAATTCGGATGAAGAGTAATGAAGATAACAAAATTTTTCTAGGTCAGTTCAGTGTGATGCTCAGAAGCAAGGCTTGCTTTACTGATGCATGGGTTGATGAAATGAAGGGTGATGACTTGATCAGATGGATGTACATGATTCTAGTCATTAGAGCTGATAAAGCAAAGGAAATGAATGTGAAGAGATTTGTTGATTATTCCTTTGACCAGGAGAAGGCACAAGAGAAGCAAGGTACCAGGTATCAAAATTTATCTAAGGAGGATGACTTGCTGATTCACAAATGGTACTTCAAGGAAATTCTGATGGAGAACCCAAAAAGAATCAACTCTTGCAGATTGCCAAGGCTGAGAAATGAGTATGATGCCATCAGGAAGAGTCAGATTGAAAAAGAAAGAACTACTGGTGAGAAAAGACCACCAGGTATGTATACTCTTTTTGACTCTCTACACCCTGAAGGTCTCAGGTTCCTCAAAGACAAGAAGATGAAAGCTCCTGTGGAAACCTCTCATTCAAAGAAACCAAGAATCAACATCATCAAAGATATGTTTGACATCATCTCTGATCCCCATCTCTCATCATATCAACCCTTCACCACAACCTCACAGCCGACTGCTCCCTCATTTCAAACTCCTAACCAACCAATCCCATCTCCATAATCTTCACCACCTCCTAAAGAGCCAAAACCCACAAAGCCAGAAACAGAACCCTTATCTCAACAGCAATCAACCATTCCTCCCATCAAGCTCACATTCTCTGGTAGAAAGAAGTTTATGGCCAGAAGAAAGAAGATAGTGGTAAGTGAATCAGAAGAAGAAACAGGAGCTTCTGATGCTCCTAATCCAAATGTTAACCAACCCAACCCATCTTTCATTCATCCTGACATCATAAGGATTGAACAACACACGGATGAAGGGTTGTTTCACTTCCACATGAGCAATGGAGAGGTGATAAAATTGAAAGATCTAAGGATGGTTGATTGGGATAGCCTGCATCAAAGAAACATCATGGGCATAATTGGAACTGCTAACTTTATTGTATACTAAAGTGGGTTTGGTCTCAATTTTTTGAAGCACAGAGAAGAAGCTGAGCATAGACCAGTTTTTTGGTAGCAACATCTTAGGGGGAGACTGTTGGGAATGTTTTGCTAGGCAAAAATTCCTAAGTCAGAGTTTCGAAGGAAGTTCCTCCAGAACTTTGACTTCCCTCTCTACACAAGTTCCAAGGCATAAAGCTGTCAGGAAGCAGTTTTACTTTACGGCATGCTGTACACTGTTCACCGATAGGTCTGCTCAACTGTTTACGGAAGCATGCTTGTACTACAACAACTTTTGGAGTAGATAATATTTGTTTATTTAGCCTAGGGGCTAAAAGGAAATAAAAGAATATCTTTTATTTCCTCCTTGCACTATATATATTAGTTTTGCTTCATTGTTTAGATGTAGATCTCTGCACTTATATTTCAGCTGTAACTCTCTTGTAAACATTTTTGAAGTATTAATATAGTAGTGCTTGGAATTTATATCTCTTGTGCATTTACTTTACTTCTTGTTTACTAGTTACATTTTCGGATCAATACATCTTTGCTAAGAACACAAACAAGTCTGATTCCGCCTTTCTTGTTTGAGACCTTCTTGTAACTTGATAAGGTTAACAGGTTAACCACGATCCAACAAAGATTGTACGAGTTTGAGTATACGCATGTTGTTGAATTGGACGCTAGTTGGACTTTCCCTGTGGTGGTTTAATAAAGTAAAAGAAAATCTTTGCTTCAAAGCAGTAGAAGATGTCGAACCTGCAAGTATGTTACTACAATATTATAATGACACAAATTTGAAGATTTGAGTACATGAAACCACCCAAACATACTACAATATTATAATGACACAAATTTAGAGACTTAATTACATGAAACCACCCAAACATGAATATCACCTACTAGTTGTTTCTAAGAAAATCAAGGGATCCAACATTGCCTCCTGCAGCACCTGCAGGTATTTCTTGCAAAAATTCCAAAAAAAGATGTTTGCATCAAATAAAAAAAATAAGTATAATAACTCATCTTAATGTATATTGACCATTTGACCTGAAGAAACATGTTCAATGGAGATGCATTATCGCAAAGTATTGAAGTAGTTAAGCAACATACATGAAGCTTGCTTCATAACCCAACCCTAGGCTCGTTACGGAGAATTGAAGGAATGAAAGTTCAACTTATAGAAACAGAAAAAGAAACAAGAAAATCAATTAATCAAATATTCACTAAAACGAACATCCAAGATCTTAATTCTTAAGACAACAAGAAAAAAACAAACCTCAAATTTCAGATACTTTATAAATTACATGTTGGTTAATAAACAAAAATATCTGTTATCTGAAGCTCGTGTTATAACCCAACCAAGAGTTGTTGCACATGTGGCTGTCACTCATAAAGATATGATATGATCAGCGATAAATGAATGAAAATATCTATTATTTGAACACCCTACCTGAAGCATCAATTATAACTAGCTTGCTTATCTGCTTGATTCGCTGACTAGCCTCAACCCACTGAGGTACCGCGAGCTTGAACCTCACTAACCTGCATGACCTGCACTTATTTCTAGCAATATTGAATATATTGAAATTTATTACATATGGATATTGCATAGAAGCCAAATATAAAGATGTATCAAGAAATATTGATGGTGATGTTCGAATCATGATGAAGTGTCATCCAATAATAATACCGAATCAGTCAACCTAAAACCAGGCGACTAGGATTCTTGGATAAGCTCCAAGATCTTTATTATTCAATCAAAACTTAAAATCCAATAATGAAAATAGAATGTCCTTTAAATAGGAAAAATCTAAAACTTGCAAAACAAGAAATAACTATGTTAAATAAGGATAGTGGGCCGATAGGTCGATCGGGTGCTTGGATACGGGTCTGCTTATAAACCGTATCATTCTCCCCTTTTCTAGAAAACTCGTCCTCGAGTTTTAACACCTAATAAACCCACATGAGCCACCCGGGTGGAACGGAACATCCCGACGTCCATTTCTCAACACCGTCACAACAAACACTTCAACGTCAAATTTATCTTCACACGTTGCTCGGGTAACCTCAAGGAAATACAATGCATACCGATGGGTCCCAGGTCTACAAGGTTGGGCGGTCCTCCCCCATCCTTCTCCTTCTCCCCCTCTTCGAAAAAGACTCTTCCTCGAGTATTGAGAACGTCAAAGAGATCAGCACGAATTTTAGAACGATCACCATCTTTAGCCAACACATCCTTACCACTAAAATCTTTTATACAATTCCGAATTAACAGAGGCGTCGAAACCCATAGACGCAAACTTGGAAATCCTATAGATATAATTAAACCAAATATTTGGAGTATTTTATAAAATTGCATCCTTATCCCTTTACGCCAAGACTCACAGAAAAAATCAAACCCAAAATTAAGTTCCATAATAATGGAATAATTCCACCATAAATGAACCACCAATGTTATCCTAATTTTGCTCCACGTATCATGTGATTCAATTACAAAATTTTGACAACCCAACATTGTTGGATATCTCAAAATTTCAAACTGGATTATCATGAGTTTGTAGGCAAAAAGATTGATATGCGCATAAAAATTGTATTTAGATTTTCTAGCCGATTTTTTTTCCACTTTAATCGGTAGTAAACCCCTGCGCAAATGTTTACGGAACTTGCTAAAGGACTTACATAGCGCTCAAAATTACTTGAGATGGTTGGTGGATGCAGGTTTTGCGGATGCGGAATTGATACGGATCCGGATGATCCGTATGTGGAACCTGTAACCCTATCTTGAATTTTGTGGTTTATTATTATTAAATTATTTCCTTATTAGTTATTATCTTTTTTTCCAAGTTTCTACGTGTCTATTTAAGAACTTTTGTAATTAATTATTATGAGGTTAAGTTTTTGAAGTTTTAGTTTCTTTGGAGGATTTCCAAGATTCTAAAGATTGCCGGTTTTGGCTCCTTGCTCGGATTCATCCGAGGTTTTATCTACGCTTCCGTTATCAAGTGGCATCAGAGCCATGGATCGGAGGAACCACCATGATTATCAACATAGATTCGCCGCCGGAGGCACTGAAGATTATCATAGTGCTCCCCAGGATGCGGAGGAGTATTACCATGATCAACCTCGTAGATTCGCCGCCCGAGGCAACGAGGAACATCACACTTACCCACCGCGAGATGTGGGAGGACATCTGGAGCTCTTACCAGGTGAAGAACCCCGATACGATGAAGACGGAGTGACACCTGACGTTGAAGAGTGTCTACGCATCCAATTATTTCTTGGTTGGATTGACGTCGAAGAGTGTTTGCGTATTCAAGAGCTTTTGGGTTGGCGTAGTTTTCTGCCAACCACTTCCTCATCGGTGCGACTCGTACAGTCTGGGACGTCCCCTCAATGAACACCGTCCGCGCGCTCCGCGCCAACTGCTTCCCAGCTGACGCAGACCGTATCGTCCATGGTAAACATTCAGCAACCGCATTTTTTTTTTGTGATATTGGCAAAACATGCAAACAAAAAAGTTGAAGAATTTCTTTTAAACAAGTTTGGCGAGTTTGTGTTTAAAATTTTTGGAATGTCCATCCAAAATGAGGGTAGGTACGAAATTTTTGAGTCTCCACAAAAAGTGGGACTCTGGTTGCATAATTTCTCGGTACTTGAATTAGAATGTGCACAAAATTGGAGTTTTCAAATACTTAAAAAAGGATAATGGTTATCCAGTGGGTTTTCAATATTTCTTTCTTCAATTACATATTTCTGAGGGGGGCATGACTTTGTAATTCGATAGAAATATTTCTTCAATTACATATTTTTGTACAATCCAACACAAGAATAGAGTTAAAGTTAGCTATTGTGGGATGTCCGAAAAATAGGAAGAATATATTTTTGCATTCTACGGATAGGTATGCCAGTACTTTCTTCCCTTTCATTCAAGTTGATCTTTTTCACATTTTCAAAACTCAAGAACGAGTCTTTTCCGAAGAGGGGGAGAAGGAGAGACATATTGAAGGACTGGGCAACCCGATAGACCCGGGACCAGCCCGCCAGGATGTTGTTTGCTTAACGACGAGCGGGATGACAAATGAAGATAAAGAGTCGCTTGTCGCCCGTCAAGATGTTCTATTTGATCCGTGTGGCTTTGATGATTTTCTTCGTCGTTAAAACTCGAAGACGAATTTTTTCGAATACGGGGAGAATGATACGGATCCGGATGATCCGTATGTGGAACCTGCAACCCTATCCGTACATGTCTATTTAAGAACTTTTGTAATTCATTATTATGAGGTTAAGATTTTGAATAAAAGTTTAAGTTTCTTTGGAGGATTTCCAAGATAATAAGGATTGCCGGTTTTGGCTCCTTGCTTGGATTCATCCGAGGTTTTATCTACGCTTCAGTTATCAGGAATGATTGGCGGGTGCGAATTTTGCGGTTGCCGTATGGTCATAGTGAACAGTGCGGGTGGAACGGGTGGTGCGGCTTGCATGGACGGCACCGGTTGTGGTTCGGGTGCGGGTTATGCAGGTGGTGGAGAAAGCGCGTCCTTCACGGATGCGGGCGGCGGAAGAGTAACCCAACCTAGATGCGTCTGGATCAACAAACATTCTTCCATGTCTAGTTCAATACCGTCTTCGTCGTATCGTGGATAATAATGATGTTCTTCGTTGCCTCTGGCGGCGAATCTACGAGGTTGATCACAATCCTCCACTTCTCGGGGATCTCGATGATGATCTTCGTTGCCTCCGGCGGTGAATCTACGCTGATGATCATGAAGATGCCTCCAATATTCGGCCATGGCTCTGATACCAAATGATACCGAATCAGTTAACCTAAAACCATGCGACTAGGATTCTTGGATAAGCTCCAGGATCTTAATTATTCAATCAAAACTTAACATCCAATAATGAAAATACAATGTCCTTAAAATAGGAAAAATCTAAAACTTGTGAAACAAGAAATAACTAGGTTAAATAAAGATAGTGGGCCGATCGGGTTTTGGATACGGGTCTGCTCATAATCCATATCAAATAACAATGTTAATATGCCACCACATTTGCAAAAGACATTCAGTTTAACACCCTAGTTTGTAGTTTGTACAAAGAGATTGCACTCTAGATCCTAAAAGACGATAAAAAAATCTAAAGACGATTGAAATAATATAAATTTAAAACCCAAAGGCAGGACTTCAGTAACATATTTCAAAGAGTTAAAGCATGAGAATTATGTACACATCAGTTCATATACGTGGTAACAATTTTGTACAGAGTATTTAAATAATTTTATCGACATTAAAAAGTAATGGATATTAAGAATGTTTAGTATGGAGAAATATTTACACATGCACCTCTTAGAAAATTCCATCAAGTGATAATCCTTCAAGTGAATTTGTTTCTGCAGCATTTGGATATGGAGCCTCGTTCCAACTTCCAAGAACTGTAATGTAAGATATCAATTTCAAATTTTGATGGAAAAAACACATATTTAACTATAACTCTATAAGATAGGAGATTCAAACCAAAATGTGTAAGAAAAATGTATTAATGGCGCAAACCTTCTCCCAATCAACCGAAGTACTAAATTTATTCGTCCATCAATGTCCGGTAAGACTAATATCGTTAGACCTCTCTTAGGAAAATAGCCATCGATTTTGATTGTTTCACACACAAAATAATGCAATATGTTAATTTTGAATAAACCACAGTACCAACAACGTCCTCAAGTGTAAGGTCTACCCACGTGGCTTACGTATTTTAACCTTTTGGAACGTCGAAGCTCACTTTCCTGAAGCCTTTATTTTTTTTTGTTTTTGGAAAGAGGCAAAGCCCTGACAAAACTTTATTAATAAAGAATAAAAGAACAACAAAAAGAAAAAGGGAAAAGGTCACACTCGCTACATGTCAACGAGCCCACCCAAAACCCACAAACAAGCATTAGTCCGGCCAAGGGTTGAGACAAATACAACCGGACCAAAACAACAAGAAACTAAGCCAGAACAGAATACAATAAGCTGAACAAAAAATCACAAAACAAAGTATTATATTTCAGAAAATAACCTTTTTTTGGCCGGTAAGAAACCAACCAAAACCACCCCTGAATAGGTCGTCTCACTGTCAAGCTTCAGTTTATAATTCTAATAAATAAACCAGCTATTTAAGATAGGGATGATGTTGGATTAATCCGGTTATGTTTACGGGTCACAGTTCGGTAAAACGGGTCACCGGTAGTTTGTTTGGTTAATGAACAAATAGTCTTAAGTTTGACCGAAAGTTTAGTGAAAATGCAAGTTTAATATGCACGTTGGCTAAAAATATGGTTGTTGCTTACCGGTCTTTGGGTAGGCTAGTATTTTTATTTGTTTATTTTAGTCCACGTTTCTTTGAGTGTAAGCTTATATAATGATCATTAGTTATTTAATAAAGTAGAGAACACATTTTTATTTCTCCATTTATATCACCTACAAGTTTATCCATTTATACCTTCATACGTGAGAGCGTGTTAGAGTTGTAGGATCGGTGTTAATTAGACTTTAACTTAACAAGAAACCCTCTACTTGTAAATATAACCCTGCGGAATGAAGTTATATTTCACTTTACTTAAGCATATTTTAGTTCTCTTGTACAATGTAAGTGTTTAATTGCATAAGAATAGTAACAACGATGTATAAAATACTCGAAACTATTTGCATTAACTCAAAGTTACACTATTACAAGTTGATCAAGAACCGTGTGTAAAACTAAGAGCTAACTAATCTATATATAGTGCTGATGAGATCAATGACAACCATTAATCTCAAACGGTTTAATCTAAACCGTTAAACAAAAAGTCAAATACAACTACCAAAAGAATAAACTTCGACATATGGGATATCTTGCGTGTGAACAACAACATTCTACTTTGGGAGAGCGGCTTTGATAGATTTGGAAGCAACCAAGAAGCTTTTGCAGGATTGGACAACTGAAAAGACTTCTCAGGAAAAGTCCGGTTGAACTCGTTATCTGGTGGATAATCGAGTTCACCCGGAATATTCGCTATAGGACAAAATTTTCTTCTTCCGGTTGAACTACCTGTTCCGCTTGAACTTGAGACTTTCGCTCGAACGTCAACTTCAGCCGAAACACTTCAAAATTGGCTTTCACCTAGAAATCTTCAAAGCGATATTCCTTACAATCTCCCCCTAAGCTGATCCTGTCAAATTATTTTCCATCTTCAAAGCTATATCCAAAGTTGACTTGTACCAAAAAAAAAAATCTTCTCCTTGGCCTACTTGTTCAAGGATTTGATGTCTGCATTCATATCTTGAGATAGCACATTTATGTTTGTCTTGGTCACCTTCACATGCTTAAGTGTTTCCCAATCTCTTTCATTCCATTCATCTTGAACAGAGATGGATTCAAGAACGGTGAAAGTGCCATCAGCTCTATGAACATAGAACAGCTTCTCTTCTTCTTCCCAAATGATGAATTTTACATCACTGACATGCTCTTCTTCTTCATTGTCAGTATCACCATGAGATCTGAAAAGCATTCCACATTCATTCACCGTAGCTCAATACATAATCTCAGTAGGTGCTCTGCCCTTCTTAGGCTTAGAATCCCTCTTAACTTCACATAAATGTCAGTCATTTGAAGTGCGCAGAGCATTCTGGAGGCTTTGTGAGCATTCACTACTAAATTTGTGCCAATCTCAACTTTGAAAGTGAAGTCAAAGTTTGCTTCATTTGCTGTCCACCCAATAATCTTGTTCTTTCTGGGTGGAGCTTTTCTCCTTTGCTTCTGATCTTTCTTTTTCTTGGCATGCATCATCCTCCTCTTTCTCTTCTTTTTCTCCTCATCAGAATTATCTTCTGATTCTTGAACAGCAGGTGTTTTTCCTATTAATGAGGGAGAAGAGGGACCAGGTTGAACATCAGTTGGTTTGGGGGTAGGTGTAGGAGCAGTGATGGTTGAAGGTTCTCTTATTGTAAGAGATGGCAAGGATTTTTGAGTTGGTGGTCTACTGCTTCAGGTGTTGGGGTAGTAAGAGGAGTTGGTGGAAATATATCTGAAAAGTCCATGACAGGAGCAAGTTTCTTCTTAAAGTGAATAATTGGAGTGAAATTATCAGTTCTGTATTTTGGGTTTGAGAGTTTGGTGGCAACTTTCTTGGATATTGAGGATGGTTTGTAAGGTATGAGGGCAAGAGACTGAGATGCTGATGAAACGGTTGTAGGTGTAGGGTTTTACTCAAAGATAAAGGATGGTGGAGGTACGATATCTGCATCATCATCAAATTCTAGTTTAACATAAATGTTAGTTGCCATACCTGAAGTGAATTCTGATGGCAGGGGCAACACCAGGTTTGGGTTGACAGCAATAATATCTCCTTTGAGCTCTTGAAAGATGGAATCAATCAGTTTGCATAGCTCCCTAACCTTCATTTGAGATACTTTTCCTCTGATTTCCAGTTTCTGATAATCAGAACCCTCTTGACTTTCTTCAGCAATGCATAGTTTTCATCCTTCTTTACCAGTTTGGTGGGCATCCTTGAGGAAATATCAATCAGTCTTTGCCTTTCAACTTCAGTTATAGCCTCTAAGTTATATTCCCTCAACCTCCAATCAAATGACATTTTCTTGGCTTCTTTAAACAAACTCTCAACAACCCAGTTTTGTGAGAACATATCCAATTCTTCTTGAAACTCTTTGGCAAGCCTCTCATGTTCAGCATCCATTCTGGCATCTTCCACCATTTTACTTACAACCTCTGATTATGGAGTTTGGATAACCTGCTGAATAGTTCGAACATTTTCAGGTTCAACTAGCTCTTCAGCTTGAGTTGGCTCATCAGCTTGAACTGGCTCATTACTCCTCATAGCTACCAACGTCTCAGCTATATCCTCAGCTTCATCTCTTGGTTGTTCTTCCGGTTGATCCACAGGGAATTGATCGGATCCAAATATTGACTGGTTAGGGCCAAACACTGGATTAGGAGCATTTTCATCGATCACAATGACTTCAACCTGTGTTTCCGGTTGAACTACCGGTTGAATCTCAGCTTCAGCTTCAGGTTGAACTTTAGTCATCACCTGAGGTTTGGTGACTTCAGGTTCTTTATTAGTCAATTCAATCACCTTTGTCCCTTCACCTTCTCCTAACACATTTTTATCTCCTCCTTCAGTTATGGTTCCTACTACTGTAGTTCCTACTACTGTAGTTCCTACTACTGTAGTTCCTACTACTGCCCTCAATATTTTCTGCAGTTGCTTTGCTGGTGGAAACTATGGCTTGATCACAGGCTCTTTCATCCGGAAATATTACATCTTTCAGTAGCCTAGTGATCATGTTTATGTGCTCAGGGAGAGCACCAGCAATCAACATGGAGGATTGAACCAATTCAGCAAGGTTGGGGTCTTCAAATGGTGAGATAGCTATCAGTTGGCTACTCTTCACATTTACCCAACTATCTTCAACTGAGAAGGGTTGAACACCAGCTTTCCTACAGGCAGCGGACCTTACTTCAGCCGGAATCCTTTCTTGTTCTTCAATTTCAATTATGGCAGGTGTGGAAATCAACTTCTCCCCCAATTTGATAGTATCAACTTCCTTTATAGATATGTTTGGGTTTGAAGGACCTGCTGCAGCCTGAACAGGAACAGCTTTGGCCAATGATGCAAGAGTGACATTGAGTGAGTCAACCTGTTGTTGGAGATATAGGTACAAATTCGTCAATTCAGGTAGTGTATAACTGTCCCCAACTGGCTTTTTACCAGTATCCCTGGACAAAACCAAGTTATCAATCCTAGATTGATCAACCCTGGTACCCATGGCTTCTTGGCACCTGGGATTCTCTTCAAATGTCTCAGCAACCCTTAGTTCCAATGAAGGGCCCTCGGGTGCTGATTCAGAGAAGATTGCCTCAGATTGGGTCTTAGCTATGTTACTACTGGCACCAAGGTCTAGTGGGGACTCAAGGAGAGCAGCAACCCTTTCTGCATGAATCTCATCATCATTCCTGAGATTTACCTCCTGTAAGGAGTGGGGGCTCAATGTAACACGGTCAAGATCCGTCAGTATGTTCTCATGTAAAGAGGTTGGTGAGTTAATAACACCCTCATTTGGATCTAGATTGAATACATTGTCACTCCTGGGTGATAGGGGATGTAGGGGTGAAAACCTTTTGGATGGGGATTGTACATCCTTGTCTATTGACTCCCCCTCAAAAGAAGGTTCATCCCTAAGAGATAATCCCAATTTGGTTAGCTTCCGCTTGGGCTTTTTGTCTTTAGCGGGGCTTGAAGCTTCAGGTTGGATGGTGGGCATAGGTGGAGGAGACCTAGCGACCACATTTCTCTGTCTTTTAAAACGGACAGGTGGGGATTCAGATGAGGAAGTGGCAGTGGTGGTTGTTTGAGCAGTGGACTTCCTCTTTTTGGAATGGTAAGTTTGTAATGTAGAGGAAGTGGGGACAGATATGGGATTAGGAACTATGGGGCTTGTAATCCTGTCATCTTGAGTACGTTGCTCATGTGCAGCAACAGTTTCCATTTGAACCTCAGCCGCAGGTTCATTAGGAAGTTGCCTTGGAATTGGCAGGGGATGGTCTGTATCCCTTCCAAGAAAAAACTGTCTTGTTTAAAGCTAGGTTTGAAAAAGTTTTCTCATTTAGAAGTTTTAATGTAAAATTGAACCACCCAAATTAATTTGAGGGTATTCTTCTTTGAAAATGCAGGTTAAAAACCTAGGATAAAGATAAACATATACAGTTGTGGTGTTTATTTTTAGGGCATGGAAAATTAGTTTTGAGAAATTAAAATTTTCACTCTTTACCACAGCATAGAAGCCTGAAGCCTGTTCAGCAGCAAGTTCGTCAAAGCCACCCTTCTTCGGAGTGAGATACACCAAAATCGTGTGGGCCAAAAACCTCCAATTGTATGGCAGTTGCCCCTTTTTGATGGTTTTGCTTTGCAACGAACCACCATATCCAATGTTTCTGAATAGTGGTAGATACCTCATGGAATCGATAGCCACATATCTATTTTCATCCCTTAGTTTCAACACTTTTCTCACCTTTGCTTCATCTATTTCCACTATCGTGCCCTGAACTATTGACACGATTGCTTCACCATCATTACTGTCTTCAACCACACGGGCCTGAGACCAAAATTCCTCCATAATTTCTTCAAAAATCACCGCCTCAACAGTCAACGCGTGATAAAGGTGGGATTTCTTCAAGAATTCGATCATGCCGTTGTAAATATACCAGGTTGTGCTCGCCTTGAGAGCCATTCTTGATTTAAGATTTTGAGAGAGAATTCGACGGTTTTGGGAAGTTACGGAGAGATTTGGAGAGAAATTTGGGAGTGGGGTTTGTGAGAAATGAGGAAATGAACGGTAAACTAGGGCTTTTTACCTTCTTCGTCGGTGACGTGGAGGAGAGAGGTTTTAACGCAACCGTCCAGTAACTGATGTGACTTGTGCTTTTTGGGTTATATGGTACAACACGTTAAAGCATGTCATCATCCAAAAGGATATTTACTGAAACCTCGGATATTTAATGGTTAAAAACATAATGGGTAATTTATTGTGTTCAAGTGTTTCTCTGGGTTTTTGTTCGAGTTTTTGAAGATTCGAGGGTGTTTCAGGCGTTTACGACTGTTGCTGCTGTTGTTCTTCACGATTTCTGGGTTTTCGAAGTGTTCACGATCAGTTTTCATTGAAGATTGCTCGTTTACGACTCTGAAGAAGGTGTTTACGATTGTACTTGGTCTTGTACTGGCGTTTACGATTTTTCAAAATCGTAAAGGGTGTTTACGACTGGATTTTTATCGGAAACAGGCGTTTACGACTACAGGGTCGTAATCGTAAATCGTAATCGGAGTTTACGATCTCTTAAGGCGGTTAAGGCGTTTACGACTGAAGGTGTTTACGACCCGGAGGTGATTACGATCGTAAATAGGGTTTACGATCGGAAACAGGTGTTTGCGGCAAAAAGTCTCATTTTCTCACTTTCACGGAAACGGGCGTAACTTTTGACTCGTTTGGAGTTAGAAGCTCAAATTTGAACACGACGTTCGTGACATCAAGCCCCAGAATCACCCCAGACTAACGTCCAGGGGAGCTCGTTTGGACCCCCAAATTCCACTCCGAAGGCCTCCGTTTTTCAGTTTTAAGTTTTTGATACTATTTTCTGAATAGTACTTTTGCCGTTTTTGCCGTTTTTGCAGATTTTTCAAGATTTTCAGAAGAAAGAATATGAGTTCAGTGGTTGAAGAAAAGAATATATTTGAGGACGAAGATGCTGAGATATGCCCCAATCCTACTTGTGCTCGTATAATTCCTGGACTTAGGCAAATCTGTAAAAATTTTCAGTCAGAATTGTTTGAGGTAAAATGCGAAAGGAGTTCTTTTAAGGGTAGATGGCAAAAGAATGAGGATAAGGTAAAAGCTCAGAAATTAGACATTGAGAAATATCGGAAGCTAGCAACGGAGAACGACTATCTTACATGATCGGGCTAGGATTAGAGATATCTGAGCTTAGCACAGACAGCTAAATGAACTGCAAGCATAAAATTTGATGAGCTGCAAGTCAAGTTTGATATGCAATCAGGAAAGAAATCAGCGAATGCTCGATGCTGGAAAAGAATTGTCACATGCTGTTGTGACTGGTCAAGTTGGGAAACACACACCTGGATTTGGGTCAGAAAAGACTGATAAGGCCTTGGCTGCAAACAGCATCATTCCTCCACCAGTTCCCAGAGACATTATAGGAATACTTCTTAATGAGGAACAAGTTGAACGAACCAAGCTTGATTATAAAGAAGCTGCTCCTCCGATTGATAGTGTCTTGGTTGGAACTACACCATTGACACAAGAAGAAATTGATAATGAAGCAAATATGACTTATGGTGAAGGGAGGGTAAAGGATATATCAGACAATGATGCTGAGTGCCAAGAATACAACAGGTGTCACAACTCTAAGTCTGATGAAGCTGAGGTTGAGTTGAAACCATACCCTAAAATTGAAACCCCATGCTTGAAAGTAATAGACGAAGTCAAAAGGGAAAAGGTGATCTTGACGACACGGCCTGGGGGGAAGATCTTTATGACATCTGGATCTATGTTTGACCAAGAACCAGATGTTGGGTATGACTTACCATCCTTCTCCTCCAAGTTCAAGGGACTAACTGATGGAGTGATAGGTGAAGCTGAAGTTAAGAAGCCGAAGATTACCATCAGGCATCCGAGCATGAAGCCAACAGCTGGAGTGAAGAATGAAAAGCTCAAGGGAGTAGCTGTGTCTCCCATTTCTTCAGTAGGATCATGCAGTTGCCGTTGCAGTTGCAAGAATGGTGCTTCTTCATCGGGAAATCCAGAGAGCACAAAGACGATAAGGACAGGTTCTACTCAGACTTCAAGGAACCAGCAGAAAGTCAAATCTGAAGCAGCAGTCAAAGCAAAGAAGCAGACGCAGAGCAAACCAGCTCCATATCAGCCACCAAAGACAAATGGGTACACGTCTGACTTCTATCTAAAGAAGCAGACTTGCTTTAATTGTGGCATTGCTGGTCATATTGCTAGAAACTGTCTGTATCGCCCCTATGAACCCTATTATCCGAAAACTCAAAGGGTTTCATCTCAGGAGTCTGTGAAGTCTAAGCCAATGATGGTGCAAACACCTAAGGCAAGGAAGACTGTTGCTCCTAAGGTTAAACCCTCTGATCAACATTGGGGCGTTGCCAAAGCTGAAAGAAAATCTTCAAATCAAATCAACAGCTTTCCAAGTTACCAAAACTTTCAGAAAAAGGTGATGAAACCATTTTCAAAACAACCAAGGTCTGAAAAACCCAAAGTTACCCCTCCCAAGGTAACTAAAACTGTTTTAAAAATTGAAACTAAAATGAAGAAGGTTGAAATACCTAAAGTCACAGCTCCAAAGGTGGCTAAAACAAAAACTGTTTTGAAAAATGAAACTAAAACGAAGAAGGTTGAAATACCTAAAGTCACTACTCCAAAAGTGACTAAAACAAATGTTAAATCACCTGGAACTTGGAAGCCTAAAATCAAAGCAGCTCCATCCCAACTTCCTGATTTCTCAAAGGGGATGTTTTTACAAGAAGTATCCTTTATTGATTCCTCAGGTGTACCCAGAAAAACAATGGCCTGGGTACCAATGGCTAACTAATCTCTCACTCTGTGCAGGAACGATCATGGAGGATTATCACTAACGTTTTTATTACTAATTTGTTTGTTGATAAGTGATTGTTCCAGGCACAGTTTAGGAGACGTGTCTTCATGTCATGTCAAGTAATCTATACAATGGAAGGTATGTCTCATTGAGAGGTAAAAGGTCAAAATCAGCATGAAAGGTACTGTTCTTAACTTGGTTGTTTGAATGATGAGGCAACAAAGGGTCTTTAGAGTCAAACCTACTTCATTAAAGTTTTAATTGAGCAGTTGATTGATTATGTGTTTGACCTCAAATGAAATAACGCGTGCATGTCATGAAACCCAATTTTCTAAAATTTTCAAAATCAATTCTTTGAAAGTTAGCTTGGCCAGATGTCTTCAAAATTTTGTGTTTTGTTCTTTTAAGTGTGTTTGTGTGTTTTATCTTTATTGTTTAAAAAATAAAATGAAAAAAATGATGTTCACAAAATTGTGACATTAAAAATCAAAAAGCAAGGGGAAGAAATGTAAAGATGAAGAAAAAGTTGACCCCTCAAAAATAGTGTGCTTTTCAATTTTTAATTGTTTGTGTTTAATTGTTTGTGTCTTGTTTTTGAGAAGTTTAGGGGAAGTAAAATGAATAACCGGGTTGGAGATGGCTGACACGCGTAAGGCGGAAGTGAAAGGCAAGCTCCACGGTGATATGCTCGGTAGGCTCGACCTAATCGTATGACCACCAATGAAAGTGCAGTGAACTTAAAAGATATAAATGTTTAGTTTCCCATCTCAGTTGCATGGTTTAAAAAACTGAGTCCCGACAAAAACGGGTTGAGAGTGGTAATTATACCTAGTATTCACTCTCTCACACGCCATGTTTATGCTATCTTGACAACACCACAGAGCAAAAGAAAATGAAAAAGAAAGGGAAAAGAAAAAGAAAAAAAGAAAAGAAAAAGAAAATGAAAAAGAAAAGAGGATAAATAATCACTCAGTTGGTCTTCTTTGCGTGCTTAGCGGCCGACCTGATCACCAACTGATGGTTAATGAAATAAGTGGTAGTCATAACGGTGTTGCATGGTTCCTCAAGTTGGGGGTTTGTGAATCCTCAATAAACTCTGAGGTTGGGTAGGTTTTGCTGTGTACGCTTGGGTGTGGGGACAATTAAACATGACGGTAATATTGTACTATATTAAGCATGACGCATTCGGTTGGGATTAAACGGGTTTGAGTTTAAAGCGGACAAACATACCGGTAATCACCTGGACTAGTCGAGTAACTGAAGCTGAAAAGGGTTCCTCAGTCAGATTCATATGGTTTGATCCCTTGTAAACTTTCTCATGTTTTATATTGGTAAGTAGTTGCTTATTTTTATCTTTCGTGTGTGAGTCGTTAAGTTCCTTTTATGTGTTTTCGTCTTGGCCAGGTCGACTTGAGAAGTCAAAATATGTTTTTCATGGGTTTCAATGCATGATAATATGCCCCCGACAGATCTTGCCAAATTTTTAGGGGAAGGAGTATGGGATAATAAGTATTATCCGAAGGGAACTCGAGGATGATACTTATTATCTAATGGAAAAGACTTCCTCCGTCAGATCTTGACAAATTTTTAGGGGAAGGAGGGAGGATAATAAGTTCTATCCGAAGGGAACTCGAGGATGATACTTATTATCTAATGAAAAGACTTCCATAATACATAGTATCTGAAGGGAACTCGAAGATAATATGTATTATCTCAGGGGAAGTCCTTATCTGAAGGGAAGTTATCAGCTAAGGGGAAGTCTTTAGAGGTCTTGGGTTCAGGGGAAGTTTTATAGAAAACCCGTAATCTATATTAGGGTTTTTGGTTAAAATTATGTTAATTTGATTCAACTGAACAGATGATAATTACCTTCTAACCCAAAGACCAGTCATCAAATGTCTGTTGGTGTATATTTTTTCAAATGTGTGTCAGACAGGTTGATGATAGAAAGATGCCGCTGCTGCTCAAAGTTAAAGAACCAGCCGGACAAGACTTCTGTCTGAATAAGCATGTGTTCAGGGGAAGTTGTTGGTGTCTTTACAAGTTTTTCAAAAGAGCTTCAAAGAAGACGTTCACATGTTTAGGGGAAGCTGAAGACTTCAAGTCTCGTTGAAGAAAATGATACAGAGAGCAGTCAGAGATCATGAAGTTTGAAGATCAACAATCAAGTCTCGTTGAAGAAAATGATACAGAGAGCAGTCAGAGATCATGAAGTTTGAAGATCAACAATCAAGGTCTTCACAGTTAGAGGTTTTTCAAAATTTAACCTCTAATTGTTTTGGAGAGTCAAGACAGTTACCGAAGATACAGCAAGAACCAGTTCTTTCAAAAGAAGCAAGTCAATGAGAATCCTCCTCTCATTAACTTGTTCATTTCAAGAAGTTCAAGCTGATGCTGATCAAGAGGAAGTCCCAAGTGCCCGTCACGAAACCCAATGAAGATTTCTGCGGAAAGAATCTTCATCAACATCTATGCAAGCCAGTCAAGAAGAAGAATTTCAAAGATCGAAGACATTTAATATCACAAGCCTAGGGGAAGATTGTAGAGGCTAGATTATGAGGCTTGTAATATTAAATAAGTTGGGCTGGGCTTAGAGGGTTTAATTAGTTTAGTAGGCTAGTTTTATTTTGTTTAGACTAGTTTACTATTAGATTGGGCATGGGCTTGGGTTTATGATTGGGCTAGTTAGAGTTTATGATTGGCCCAAGGCCTTGTAAGAGGTGGTATAAATACCACCTCATGTTTATGATCAAGGTAAGCTTTGAGTCATAGTGTTCACGATTTCGGTTCCCTTTGGTGTTTCCGATCAGCCATTCAAAGCTTCAAGAAAGTAGTGTTATTCATTCAAGACTTCATCTTTTCACTAGATCTAGTCTATTCTTCTACTTTTCTTCTTGAATCGATCTTATACGAGGATTCCGCACTCGTGTTTGATTAGTATATCGTGTGTTTGGTTTATTTTCGGACCTACAATCCTCTTAAAAAGTTGTGCCTTCTAGGTAATTTAATGAAAAGTGACTTTGACTTTTTGACGCAGAAGTTCAAGCGGAACCCATTTTTCTCCTTTTTTGAAAACTAGATTTCTTCCATTTGAACTTCAAGCGGATGATTTTTCCGCTTGGAAGAATTGTTTTCAAAAACACTTTTGCCACGTAAGTTACAAAGAATTTTCTGGTTGAAGTTCACCCGTAGATTTTCAAAAGTTATTTTCTCACAGGTTGAACCGGAGCTTGAAGCGGAAAACCAAAACACATGATTTTTGAAAATTTGTGTTGATTTTTCATAGTTTGACAGCAGTTGCTGACTATGAACTGAAATGATTTCGAATTAACACAAGAAATTTTCATTTTCCTTTTCTTTTTGCATCAAGAGACGGGCTCTTAGATACAAATTTCTCTTTTATTGAAGTTGTGAAAAGTTTTGTGTTAATCAAAGTTCATCATCCCAATCGCTGTGATGAGGTAGAAGAATCTTACCTCATCAAAAGCTTTGGTAAACAAATCAGCCAGTTGATGATCATTGTGAACTTTGAACAATTTAATCAGATTCTTTTCTGCACAATCTCTAATAAATGATACGTTATATCAAAGTGCTTTGTTTTTTAGTGCTTGACTGGATTGTTGATGTTGGAGATGGCACTGTTGTTGTCTGTAAAAATTGGAGTTTCCATGAAGGTGATCCCATAATCAAGAATCTGATTTTGGATCCAAAGTACTTGACTGCAGCAGCTTGAGGCAGCAATGTATCCAGCCTCAACAGTTGATGTAGAAACACAAGTTTGCTTCTTGCACTGCTAGGAGACAAGTCTTTTACCCAAGAATTGACATCCTCCTGATGTTGATTTCTTGTCTATATCACATCCTCCATAGTCACTATCAGTGAATGCTCTAAAAGATAAGTCAGAATTTTTAGGATATCATAAACCCAGTTTTGGTTGACCCTTCAAATACTTGAAAATTCTCTTGACAGCTAGCATGTGAGTCTCCTTTGGTGAGGACTGATATCTTGCACATAAGCAAACACTGAACATAATGTCAGGTCTACTTGCAGTAAGATACATCAGTGATCCTATCATCGCTCTGTATATGTGTACATCCACTGGTTTGCCACTTAAGTCATTGGTTAACTTGTGGGAAGTGGAGATAGGAGTTTTTGCACTTGAACGTGCCTGCATGTCAAATATCTTCAGCATATCTTGGATGTACTTTGACTGGTTCAGAAAAATCCCAGCTGCAGTTTGCTTAACTTGTAATCCTAAGAAGAATGTTAATTCTCCCATGGAACTCATTTCGAATTTTGACTGCATCAAAGTTTCAAAATCCTTGCACAAAACAGTGTTAGATGAACCAAAAATAATATCATCCACATAAATTTGTACCATCAACATATCCTTACCAACATTTTTGAGAAAAAGTGTTTTGTATTGATCCTCTCCTGTAGCCATTCCCTAGAAGATAGTTTGAAAGAGTTTCATACCAGGTTTTAGTTGCTTGTTTGAGACCATACAGAGCTTTGATCAGCTAGCACACCCTGTTTGGATGGTGGGGGTCTTCAAAGCCAGGAGGTTGATTGTTATACACTTCTTGTTCCAGCAAGCCATACAGGAAGGCACTTTTGACATCCATCTGAAATACTTGGAAGTCTTTGAATGCAGCATAGGCTAGAAAAATTCTGATTGCTCCCAATCTAGCCACATGTGCAAACACTTCATCATAATTAATGCCCTCCTCCTGTACATAGCCTTGCACAACCAATCTTGCTTTGTTCTTATTTACAATGCCCCTGTCATCTTTCTTGTTTCTGAACACCCACTTAGTGTCAATTGGTTTTTCTCCATCAGGCAGGTCTACCAATTCCCAAACTTTCTGCTTGTTAATTTAAAACAACTCTTCTTGCATTGTGTTAGAACATGTTATGATGTCTAATGCTAAGTCTAGGTGTTCTGTTTATGTAATAGTTCTTTTGTATAATCTGGTCCCAGCGTACCAGTGGACGGACCAGGTGGTAAGCAGCCACGGACCACCTGGTATGTGGTTTAATTGGTACGCCGGGCAGATTGGTATAAATAGTTTAAGCTCTGTGTTTGAGAGAAGTTGCGAGAGTTGAAGTCATAACTGTGTGTATTATGTAGTGTTTGATCTATGTTCTCTCTCTGTACTCTTGAGCTTGGTTATCAATAAATGAAACGTTTATTTACATCGTGTTATCGAATTGATCGAGATCATGCATTAGTAAGATCCAGTTCAGTGTTTTACAAGTGGTATCAGAGCTAGATTGCTCCTTTACTGTGATCTCTGGTCGATTTTTTCGTTTCTTGAGAGAGAACTTTTGGTTCAAATTTAATCATTTCTTCTCAGTTTTAAGTCCAATCTATTCGAAATTTGCTTCCAAAATGATCCGTGAGTGTTTTCTTTGAGTGCTGTGTCGATTTCTCGTCCGAAAAAACAAAAAATAGTCAAATTCAGTCGAGTTTCATTTGGTACGCGTCTGGTCCGGCTCAAAAACACATTGGTACGACGCTGGTCCGTACAACAATCTTCATCGTGTTTATGGTACGTTGCACTTGGTCCGTAAGGCAATCTCCTTCATTGGTCCGTGGAAGTTACTGACTGGTACATTGGCAGTTACGCCGTACCAGTCTGATCCGTTCCAATTTTTTGGTCCGTGAGGAAAGTGATACGCTGGTGGTACGCCTTTGTTATTCTGGTCCGAGTGTGGTACGCTGTGAGAAGTGGTACGCTGAGTTTGGTTCTGGTACGCAGATCGACATTTTGGTACGTTTGAGCAGTTTTTGAGAAAAACATCATGGATCTGTTCCAGGCCTTTGCTGCAATGTCAAGCCTTACTGAACTACGATAACGAGATGCGAACAATGAATAAAGTTCCTAAGTTGATGAAATTCGAAGATTTTCATAATTGGAAGACTCGTTATGAATCGTATATCGGTGTGACGGATGTAACCGTATGGACTCCTATGCTTGATGGGTATGAAGTTCCAAAGTTCACAAGTGGAGAATTTGTTGGTCAAGTGAAGCCTTACAATAAAATGAATGATGCTGAGAAAGAAGCATTTAAACTGGAGAAAAATGCGTATTTATAACTTGTCAATGGCTCTTCCAAAGGATATCCTACATCAATTTAAAATGCATAGAACATCAAAAACTAAAAATGCTAGAGCGTACGGATCGGATTAGTTCGACATCAATTGCATAATAGAAACAACAACAAACAGTGTAAATAACAATGCTCAATCTCTCATTGATAACGAAACAGATTACAGAGGGAATCAGAACACAATACACACACTTTGCTAACACTCGCTCAAAAACTAGTTACAAAGACAAAGCTACAACCTATTTATAGACATCGGCCGGCTGAACTCCTAAGCTTGTCCGAACCTCAGGTTCGGCCATGGTTCGGCCAGGGTTCGGCCAAGGTTCGGCCAACAGCAAAATGGTTGTAATATTCAAGTCTTCAATGCTTTGTCTAATCTAGCACGTTGCCACATAATGTATCAACAAAAACATTGTGGGATGCGTTGTGTAATAGATGTGAAGGCAACGCTCAATACAAGAAAAGAAAAAAGTAGGTGTTGTTGAGAGAATATGATAACTTCTGTCATGTCCAAAATGAGACAATCAATGATCTCATATCAAGGCTATCACACTTGGTAAGTGAGCTAGTAATAGTTGGAGTGAAGAAGGAGGCAGGTGAATTGAAAGAGAAGCTTCTAGATGCTTTACCAGCAAAGTGGGAAGGCTATATTCTGCTTTTAACTCATGATAAAAGTTTTAATGAGATTTCGTATGATGATCCAACAAGAAACTTGTTGGCTTGACAACTAGATATGATGCGAGTGAAGACTCTTCCAGCATATGTTCAGAATCTGGATGTGTATTTTGGGGAGAATGCATCAACAATGCATGCTAAAGCTAAAACTAGCACAAACCCACTAACTACTGCCTTTTATGTTGAAAATTCATCGAGTGGTCATGCTAGTGTATCTCGGGGTTCTTCTAGTGAGAGTTATACTCAAAAAGCAGCAGTAAAATATCCAGTTTACTCCAATCAATGTGCTTCTACACCAAATCAGAATGCTTTTTCTGCCAAAAGTACAAATGATTTCATGGCGCTGTTTTCGAACAATGGTTTCTTCATATGATGGGGTAGTAGCTGGAAAGTTGACTAGTGCTGAGTTAACAGATGAAGACTATGAACAAATTGATGTTGATGATCTAGAACTTATGGATATCAATTGGTCCATGGCAATGCTTGTTCGGAGAGGTAAGAAGTATATGTAAAGAATGGGACACAAAGATTTAAATTATGAAGGAAAGCTTGGATTCAACAAATCCAAAGTTCGTTGCTATAATTGTCAGAATTATGGTCACTTGGCGAAGGTATGCAATAATTTAAAGAAGCAAGAAACTTCAAAATTGTTTCTGAAGTATGCAGCTCAAAGTTCAAAAGCATCAGGAAGCAATTCTACTCCATCAAGTTCAAATGCAAATGCTTCGAATCAAGATTCTAAAGCTTTGGTTTCTTAAACTGGGGAAGGCTATGACTGGGGAGCAGATTATCATGATGAATCTACGTTTCTGTGTACTGAAGAGAGAAATGTGAAAATTGAAGATGATCCCGAACTTCCAGGTGAAGACTTCTTTGCAGAAGGCCATCAAGCCTTTATGGCTAACATTCAGGTTGACTCTAAACGTTGCGAACATTGCATGACCCCTGCTAAAAAATTGAAGGAACTTTCAAATGAGAAAGTTATGTATTATGACAAATACATGTTGGCAGAGGAGAACACAAAAATATACAAACAAAGGTGGGAGGCCGTTAAGGCTCAATTGAAAAGTTAGCATGCATCAACTTTGCGCACCAAAATTGAATTAAATAACAAAACTGAACATTACATTTTTTGTGAAAAGAAGCTTGCAGAAGCTAATGCTAAGATTTCTGAATTGAACATTGGAATTCTAGATCTTAAAAGACAACTTGAAAATTTCAAAAACTCGGCTTCCTTTGCAAGTTTTCTTTGCAAAGATGAAACTCTAAAAGAGGTGTTCAAGGAATCGAAATGCAATTCAGTTCCACCCCCGATTGTGCATGGTTTGGAACCTACATAAACTGAAACCAAACCATCAATTGTGTTTGATTATTCAAAGTTCACTGAGAACTTGGTTGGTAATTTTGAAAAACACAAAGGCACTTATAAAAAGAAGCCTGGCAAACATGTGTTCAAACCAACTGGTTCTGTCAAATTGACACCTTTGGAGCAAGCTATTAAGATAAAAGAAACTGAGAAGAAAATGAAAACTTTGAAAGTGAAAATTTTGATAAAGGCTAAGATCTCTTTTATGAAAAAGACTTAGTAACACCTAGCAACACAACCACACCGGATGTTAATGCAATTCTGGTTGCTCCTCCAAAGTTTGTCAAGTTTAGTGGTGTTGGCTTTGGATCAATTTCTGAAAAATATGAGGTCAATCAAAAGAAATCTCAGGTAGTTCAGAAAAATGATAAGAAATTAAAGGGAAAATGGAAATTGGTGAATCATCTCAGAAAATTAGAATGTATTGTCTCAAAGGTAGTAACACCATATTTTCTGATGAGATGTTCCCATTATGCTGTGTTGATCCAAAACGGGTTGCTAAGGTGTTTCATGTTGAGTCTGATGAGAATTGTGTATCTGATCATGGTAGTGGGGAAAGTGGATCGTTGCTAAAACTTAGAACGAGTCCAAATGATCAGGATCCACAAAAGTCATATACTCCAAACGATCAGAAATCTGTTTCAAAACCAAAAACTTCCAAATACTCACCAAAGAGTTTTTACAACTCTGATGGTCGGTTTTCCACTAAAAAATTATTTTGATTACAAATCCTATGGTTTTTGTGATGATTATGATTTCTATGATGATTTTGGTAAATTTGAACAAAACAAAGCCCAAAGGATCAAACCAAAAGGGTATGTTGATCAATGTGGAGTTGATGAATGTGGTTTTATAACCAATTTGGGTATATTACTCCTTTTCTTAAACCTCTTCCAAAGCATAAATCCCAAAGGTTTAATGCTAAGACACCAAGGAAAGTTGTTAAGCAATTGTCTGATGATAACACCTCGACTGATTCAGGAAACAGTTTTCCTATGGACTTTGTTGATCGTGGGTGGTGTTATCATTGTTTTCAACAAGGTCATCTCAGAAATAGATATCCGATTTTGGTAAAGAAACGAGTTTCCGCTGTTAATAAAGATAAATCTGATTCAGTTAAGGCAAAAGTGGAAATTCTTTTGGCAAAAGAAAAAATTTTCAAAAATCAAAAATCTTTTGGAAATTCATCTTCGGGTGACTCTACTACTGATTCATCTATCCCGATGTTAAGGCAAAAGTGGCTGCCTAAATTGTCCTCAAAAGCCACTGAAGATTATTCTGAAGATATCGGTCGACCCAAAGCTGAAAGCTTGGGTCCAGATTCTCACTAATTATTTGCTGATATGTGTAGGGTGCTCGAAAGCCAGCTATCAACAACTTCTGGGTAGTTGATAGTGGAGCATCCAGGCACATGAAGGGTAATATTTCTCTGCTCTCAGATGTCAAACCAATTAACCGGAGAAGGAAAGCTGGGTAACGAGAAGGTCACGTTAGATAAAGTGCAATTTGTGGAAGAACTACAACACAACCTGCTAAGTGTATCGCATATTTGTGATAAGCAGTACCTTGCTGCTTTCACAAATTCTGGGTGTCTGATTCTGAAACCTGGAATTCAAATCCCTGATGATTGGTGATGCGTGCGCCAAGATTTCGTGATTTGTATGTGTTAAACATGAATCAATCTTCATCTGCTGTAGCTGCTACTTTTTTTATCTGAAAGGCTACTGAAAAAGATTCAATTATGTGGCATCGCCATATGGGACACATCAACTACCGCAAGATGAACTACTTAATTAATCATAATCTGGTAGAAGGCGTATCGAAGAATCGGTTTTTAATCAATGATGTGTGTATTTCCTGTAAGAAAGGAAAACAACAGAAGAAGTCTCATCCATCCAAACGACTTAATTCGATTGTAACCTCGTTAGAGTTGCTTCATATGGATCTCTTTGGTCCGATGAATATTCGAAGTGTTGACGGGAGTTGTTATTGTTTGGTGATAACGGATGATTTTTCCCGTTTCTCATGGGTGGCGTCGCTGCATTCAAAGGATGAAACTCCAGATATGATTAAAAGGTTGTTATCCAAGTTCGAATCGATTTATAAATACAAAATCTGTCGAATTCGTACTGACAATGGTACCGAATTCAAGTATGTTAAAATGACAGCTTTTTGTGATTCTATTGGAATTGTACAAGAATTCAGTGCGCTGTACACTCCCCAAAAGATTGGAGTTGCTGAAAGAAAGAATCGAACATTGATTGAGACGGCACGAACCATGCTGTCTGATGCACATTTACCGATCAAGTTTTGGTCTGAAGCGGTTCACACTGCATGTCATGTGCTCAATCGTGTTCGTATTATCAAGTGATTCAACAAGACAAGTTATCAATTGCTTAAGGGTCGTAAGCCGAATTTACATTTTTTAGAGCCATTTAGGTGTTTATGCATGGTTCTCAAGGAAGGTGGGAAATTTGAAGCCAAAGCTGTTGAAGGCATCTTTGTTGGGTATCAGTATCCAATGAAACGGGTTTATTTTCCTTATACTAAGATAATTGAGAATCATTTGAATGTGGATAATCAAAGACATACTTTTCTAACACCCAAATCGGTTGATATTCCTGCTTTTGATTACAAGACCTTATTTCATTCTTTCTCGGCTGCACACAATGATTCTGCTGATGAGCATGCTGAAAAACTTCTAGCTGCTGCTATGATTCATTCAATACTTACTCCTGGTTCATGGATTCCAAAGCTTCCAAGTGTTACTAATGCTGCTTCATCTAGTCAGAATGTTTCTAACTTAAGGACAATGAGTTCGTCTGATGATGATGAGAGTACGTTTCATGAAGTTGAATCAACACCGGTTGATGATCTAATTAGCTTACCGAGTACAAGTTCTTCAGTCCCGGTTTCTTTACCTATTAGTGATCTTTCAAGCTCAGAGGTAGCAGATGCAACTATAAATAATCTTGCAGACAATATTGAGGTTCCTGATTCGACTACGCTTCAAATTCATAACATACATCCTCAAGAGAATATAATTGGAGATCCGAATTCTGGGGTGCGCACACGACATCAATTGGCTTATTCTGTTGATGCGTTAATTGCTGAAATTAGGGATTCCGGTGTTCAGAATGAAGTATTTCACTCGTGTTTTCTTTCTCAAGTTGAACCTACCAATGTTGATTAAGCGTTGGAAGATGCTTCTTGGGTAGAAGCGATGCAGGACGAATTGCAGCAATTTCAGAAATTAGGAGTTTGGCATCTCGTGGATTTACCCGCTAATTCTAAAGAACCTTGTGGAACGAAATGGGTTTTCAACTGCAAGAAGGACGATCATGGTATCATCATCAGAAACAAGGCTCGGTTAGTGGTTCACGGTTTCTCTCAGATTGAATTCATTGATTTCAATGAAGTATATGCTCCTGTAGCAAGAATTGAGGCTATCAGGATCTTTTTAGCTTTCACGGCACATCATGGATTCAAAGTATATCAGATGGATGTCAAAAGTGCGTTTCTTAATGGGAAAATTTGTGAAGAAGTGTATGTGAAGCAACCGCCTGGTTTTTATGATCCAGAGTTTCCTGAACGGGTGTATAAGCTAGACAAAGCTTTATATGGTCTTCATCAGGCTCCTAGGGCTTGGTATAAGACTCTTTCTACACACCTACTGGAAAATGGATTTAAACGTGGAAAGGTGGATTGTACACTGTTTTCAAAGATGTTTGGGAAGGATTTGCTGTTGGTCCAGGTTTATGTGAATGACATTATCTTTGGTAGCACAAATGACAGCTTATGCAAGGACTTTAAGCGTGTCATGCAAACAAGGTTCGAGATGAGTTCGATGGGGGAGATGGGTTTCTTTCTGGGTCTTCAATTTCATCAATCTGCCAAAGGCATATTTTTGCATCAAACAAAATATGTGCCCGATATTTTGGCTCGTTTTAAAATTGGAGATGTCCAGATCCCAAGTACACCTATCCAGGTTTCACATGGTCTTGAACCAGATGTGTCTGGTGACCATGTTGATCCGACATTGTTTCGTGCAATGATAGGTTCCCTTATGTACTTAACTACATCTCGGCCTGATATAATGTTTGCTGTGTGCTTGTGTGCTAGGTACCAGGCAGCTCCCAAGGCTTCACATGTGGTAGCAGTAAAATGGATCTTTGCTTATTTAAACGGTAATCCTGATCTTGGTATCTGGTACCCTAATGATGATAAGTTTGAGTTATCAGCTTATTCTGACTCAGATTATGGCGCCTGTAAAATCAATTTCAAGTCAATCACCACTGGATGTCAGTTTTTGGGGAAGAGATTAGTGTCCTGGCAATGTAAGAAACAAACTTCGGTTGCAACGTCTACTGCTGAGGCGGAGTATGTGGCTGCTTCAAGTTGTTGTTCACAAGATTTGTGGATTCAACAACAGTTACACGACTATGGTTTAAATTTTCTCACTACTCCCATTTACATTGATAACTCGGCTGCTATTTCTATCACGAAAAACCCTGTTCAACATTCAAAAACTAAACAGATTGACATAAGATATCACTTTATCCGTGATTGCTATGAGAAGAAACTAATTGATTTGCAGAAAATTCACACGAATTTTCAAAGGGCTGATTTATTCACTAAAGCGTTTGATAAAACTCGTTTTCAATTTTTATTGCAATTCATGGAGTTACTCGTTTGAATGCCAAGTAAACTGGTTGAGTTGATCATTTTTAATTTCTTTTGATATCTTCTTTTATTTCTGCTTTTTAGGAGATATGGAAAAATACAAATATAGTGTGTTTTCTTTTATTCAAATATGAAAAAGCATGAAAAATGGAAAAATCAAAAAATGAGAAATGTGATCCAACCTCGTGAGAAATGATAGTACATCAGTGAATGTTACTGACCATGGATAAACTAGATTGAAAGGTTGTAGGTTCTTGTTTGTTTCATTGAATGTGTCAATCAATATCTGATACTTGCTAGTATGATATAAACAATAACGCTTGCCTAAAATCTATGGTGTAACATGATTCTTGTGGTTGTGTAATCTTGATATAAGATGAAAAATACAAAAATAGAATAAATAAGTGTTCTAGTGTATGCATGCTTTCTTTTGAAAGATTTAAACTTGTTTGATTTTCTTTATTTTGTCAAACGATCGGACTTTCTCTGCGTATCGAAAGATCAACCTGATCGTTGTTCGGTTGACGTTCTGCTTTATTTTTCTTGGTGTTTCGTATAACTCATCGGACTTTCTCTGCGTGTACGTGAGTACCGACCTGATTTTTGTTGAGTTATACAATTTCAACTTGTTTTGCTTTCTTATTTTCCTAAACAATCGGACATTCTCTGCGTGCTCAGAAGGCCGACCTGATTGTTTTTTGTTTAGGGTTCTGATTTCTTTTTGCATGAAACACTATGAAGGACTTATATCTGTAAATATTCAGTGATGAATAAGAGAAAAATCAAAAATATCATAAGTCAGATTCTCAATTACTTGAATTTGTGGGTACCATGATTTCTGTGCTTGAAAAATATATCTAATTCATATAAGAAAGCGGTAAAAATTGATTTGATTTGACTGAAATAAACATGAAAATGTTGTATTAGTGGACTGCTTGGCTTGCATGCTGATTAGGTTGAAATTGAAATGTGTTAAATGCATCTCACTGGTATGATCTCATTTTCGATCTGTCTCACAAAAACATAATTTATTGCATTTACATTTCTGTTTTGCAGTTTATTTCTTATTTAAAAAAAATATTTTAGGTGTGTTTTAGCATAAGTTCGAAAAATCAAAAAGATTTTAGTGTGTTTTGATATAAAATTTGCTAAAATTCAAAAAGATTTTATTTCTGCGTTATTATTGATCAACTGAATTCAGGAACGACAATTTTTTTTTAAAAAAAAAACCACAATCGAAGCTCGAATTAGCTCATCATGGTTTAATTTGGAAAAAGTTGGATTTTTGAGAGAGAAATAAAAACGTTTAGGGTTTAAGGGCAAAATGGGAATTTCACATGAAATGTGGTCCGAACGTACCACATGGTACGCCCGGCGGACCACTTTGCATATAAAGGGGCAAATGTGGTACGTGTTCGGCATAAACCACGTACCACATTCAAACACTCTCTACGAACCCTAAATCTCTCATTACTGTTTTTTACCGATTTCTCTGTGGATACTGAACCTTTGCTCACGATTTTTGTTGCTAAAGACAGGTATGAAGGCGGATCTGTACATGGTCTTGGATTTCATTATCGTTGTCTCTATCATCTAATTTTTGAGATTAACTATTCAATTTTTCGCAAAACCGAACCCAGGGCTGGTTAAGGGTCTTAGAGACGATCTCAATGGGTTTTAAGTACACACACGTATTTTTGGTCTAGAGTGAATCCTTAGTGATTGATTCCATTACAAACACGGTTTTAATAGTTAAAATTACAAAAGACTCTTCGGATGAACTGTTCTTTCACCGTACCACATGGTACGCGGCGTACCAGATTTGATATGTGGCCTAATGTGGTCCGTATCAGGTCCGTTTGACCAATCTGGTATGTGGTCAACAATTATGGTCCGTCCCGTACTAGAAGCTGTCCGTCTGACCAATTTGGTTTGTGCCGTGGTCCGTTGTCAATTTTTTCGCAAAGTTCATTGTTTTGAGCGTTTAAAGTCAAACTAGAGTCAGTTGTAAGCGGTTTTGATTATATTGTGTGATTTTAATGATAATTGGTGTTTGTGATTGTTAAAGAAATGGCAGCGTTAAAGTCTAACGACGAACACAATATTTGTGCATATCTCGGGGCGTCTGCAAAGTGGAGATCTCACTTCGGAGGCATATTTGATTTTTTGAGATGATCGAGAGTATACTATGCTGCTATACACTAGTGTACACCTTACAAAGATTTACTTACAATGTTTTGGACTTCAGCTCAAGTAGATTGTTCGGTGGTACCTTCGGTGATTTGTGCGAGAATTCTTCAAACTGGTGTTATTGTAACTGAAGAAGATTTTCGGAGGGTTTTACAATTCAATGATCAACCAGCATTTCCGAAGGAGTTTGATTAGATTGACATGGTTGCATTACTGAGACGAGTGAAGTATGATGGCAATCTATATGCTACCTGGTTTCTTAAAGCCAATCTGAGTCCTCCGTATAAGTATTTGATGCACGTGATAATCAGATGTTTTGGTAACCGACTGAGGGGTCATGAAGAATTCGATATGAAGGTGTTATCTTTTTTTACGGCTTTGGTGATGAATCAGGAATTCAACTTCTCAGGTTGGATTTTCGACTACATGAAAGAGAACATCAGGTCTAAACAGAACAAGAGTGTGATGTATCCCCGGTTTCTGCAAATGATCTTAAATGATCTTCATCCTAATCTTCCAAAGAATCCGGATGCTGAATTAGTTTTGAAGCACTTGAATGAAGTGGCTATGGGAAAGCTGCATGTTTATCAGAAAAGAAAAGGAGCGAATGTGGCTCCTCCGGTTATAGGTTTGATTGGCCATCTGGCAAAACCTGATTATGTAGCTCCAGCTGATGGTGCTCCAATACATCCGGATAGTAGTAATAATGAATTAGAATATGACGATGATGGTAACCCAGTTGAAGATGATGATAATGAAGAAGATGATGAAGATGTTCCTGTCTAACAACCGGTAGAACAGCAACATGCTGCTTCTGTACCTGTGCAACAGCAACAACATCAACAATCTGAACCAATTCAACAAGATCCAATCATTACTGATAGAGAAGATGATGTAGCTGGTTCGAAAGATGTTTCTGGAGATGATGATGATGATGATAGTTCTTCGGGTTCAAGTTCTGATTCTGGTGATTATGTTGAAATTTTGCAAAATACCAGAGGGGTTATGGTGAAGAAAGGTTCTAAACCTCATCTAGCTTATCTGGCTTCAATAAATGAAGATGTTTCTAGATTTGAGCATTTATCAAAGAGGTCTGCTGATAGAGAAGACGTTGATGATCCATCTTATACTCCAGTTGTGGAGGAATCAGCTAGACAGACAAAGGCTGCTGATAAAGGAAAAGCTCCAATGGTCGCTACTGGAAAACGTGTGAAACATATGTCAAGACCTAAGATGATGGTAAAACAGGGCTCATTCCTTGCTGATGCTCGAAAGGCTGGTAGCAGTCCACCTAGCAAGAAGCAAAAAGTTGCTCCAAAGTCTTCGATTCCAAGTCAGCCAACTACCAAATATGCAAATGTTCAAAGTTTAAGTCTGCCATCTGTTAGAAAGTTGATTGTCAGAAATTCATCAACTTCTGCTTCTGCTTCAACTACTGCTTCTTCTACATCAACAATATCATCAACTTATTTAAAGCTTGCTTTGCATCAAACAAGACTTGATGAGTTCGAGTCTACCAATCATCAACAAGCTAATGAGATTCAAGGTTTAAAGAATATCGTGAAAGAGTTGGTGTCTCGTGATCAGTCAAAAGATCGTGAGATTGCTCGGCTTCAACAAATCTCCCTTTCTCTAGGTTAGAAGCTAAATCGTTTGTTAAAAGCTTTACTTACTCAGGGGGAGATGAGACTGGATCCTGAAGAGGCTTGTAGAGAAGATGATGATGTGTCACGATATTTGAATGATACAGATGACCCGGAGGGAGGTGTCGATGGAGATGGTTCGGGTGTTTTCGGTGCAGCTGGAACATCTGTTGCTGCTGGAACTTCATCTGCTGCTGCATCCCAGGGGGAGTCTGGTAAAGATATCTATGATGTGACTCCAATTACAGGAGTTGCAATTGAAGAAGGAGAATTTCTGCATCAATACTCAAAAGAGCAATTGGCTGTAATATATGCTCTTAATATTAAAGATGTTGATAAGGTTCCTTTCGCTGAACTTCACAGAGCAGATTATTCAGATGATGAGTTTGTATATGAAGAAGACCATGTAGAAGTTGAAGATATGACTGCTGAAGAATATCCAGATGACCCTAAAGTCTATGGGAATTTTACTGATAATGATCAGTCTGGAGGATTCAATTTCTTTGCAAAAGATGATGAGGAAAAAGATGAGAATGAGTTAAAGAAGAAAGAGGCTGAGAAACAATCCAAACAACCTGAAACTGCTGAAGCTGATAGTTTTTCTGAAGAACAAGAGAAACAAAAATTGTTTGATGAATGGATGAAGGAGCAAAGATCAAAGAAAATACTTGTGGTGAAGCCTACAAAATCTGTTGATCAGAATATTTTCTTTAAAAACAAAGGTGTAGCCACTGGTAATATTATTAGTTGGATGTTCGAGTCACAACTCAAGTGTTATGCTATCAAGAAAGAATTTGGCATTATCTACTTGAAGAACGCTAAAAGGTTTGATACTTTACCTGTCTGTGATGTGCGGGAATTATTGAGAAAGTCATTCAGGAATTATGGTGAACATCCGTCAAGCGAATTCTTCAGAAACAAGTTGCTTGAAGAATGTCAGAAGCAATTCAGATTTCTAAATCCTCAAAGGCCAAAGTATACGGATCATCCAACCGATATTCATCCAAAAACAGGAAGACCAGTTGTGGTTTTAAAGTACAAAAAGTCTATTCAACTCAAGAAGATACCTTTGAAAATGCTGGAACATAATTTCATCAAGACGTTGAGGTGGTGGTATTATGATGAGTATACAGGAGAAGCAATTATTGTTGTCAAGGAAGAAAGCAAGGTGGTTAGGATTTTTGATCCTATGTGGTTGATTAATCTGTCTAAAGCTGACATCGACAAGCTCTATCACAACAAAATTCTATACAAGGCTGAGGATGCTGATCAAGCCTTGCAGTTTCAAAGAGTGATGAGAGTTTGCTATGTTTTCGGGATTCATTCTGGAAATAACCGAAGACGGTATTGGAATGAATCGAAGACAAAAGCTTCTGAGGACTAGCATAAGACAAGGGGGAGTTTGTTAGAACATGTTATGATGTCTAATGCTAGGTCTAGGTGTTTCTTTTTATGTAATAGTCATTTTGTATAATCTAGTTCCAAAGTACCAGTGGACGGACGAGGTGGTACGCAGCCACGGACCACCTGGTACGTGGTTTAATTGGTACGCCAGGCAGATTGGTATAAATAGTTTAAGCTCTGTGTTTGAGAGAAGTTGCGAGAGTTGAAGTCTTAACTGTGTGTATTCTGTAGTGTTTGCGCTCTGTTCTCTCTCTGTACTCTTGAGCTTGGTTATCAATAAACGAAATGTTTATTTACATCATGTTATCGAATTGATCGAGAACATGCATTAGTAAGATCCAGTTCAGTGTTTTACACATTGCCTCTACCAGCTGTTATCTTTCAAGGCATCAGCTACCTTGGTGGGTACTTCTTGAGACAAAAATGCAACATGCAAACAAATGTTTGCATCAGTATATTTACTTCTTGTCAACACTTGTGCTGACATATCTCCAATAACATTATCCAATGGATGATTCTTGTTGATTCTTCTGTCTTGAAGCATAGGGAACCCTTGGCTTCTTCCATTGTGGGTATATTGAGCCTAGTATGTATGTGATCAAGCTCAACATCACCAATGTGTGACACAGGATCTAAAACTTCAACTGCTTCATAGGAACTGGTTTCTGAATTGTGGGTCAGATGCTCAAAATTAAGCTCATTTGATGTAGTATCATTTAAATTTTCAGGTTCATTTGACCCTGAATCAGTGTTCTCGACAGTTTCTGAAATTGAGTTTTCCGGTTGAACTTGAACCGGAGAAAGAGGTTCCGCTTGGAATTCAACCGGAACTACTTATGTGTCAATTTGAACTATTTTAGACGGTTTCTTTCCATTGCCTGGAAAGATAGGTTTGATGCTCATTGAAGAGAAGAAGATTGGCTTCTTGCTGGTTCCATCATGGTTGCTCTTCCAATGTTCATCAGCTGACCTGTAAAGATTATGTTCCTGCACTGAAGAACTCACAGGCTTCTCAACAGTTATGTTGAAAGCAGTAGTTAGTGCATCAATATCGAATAACCAAGTGGCCTGAGACTCAAAATTGTTGGAAGATTTTTCATTGAAAGACACATTTATTGTTTCTTCAACAATTTTGGTTCTCTTGTTGTATACTCTGTATGCCTTAGACACACTAGAATATCCAACAAAATATCCCTCATCAGCCTTTTCTGCAATTGTGGGCAATAGCTCATTGGTTATCAATATTGTAACAGGACATCTAAATGGCTTAAAGAAATAAATATTGGGCTTTCTTTTGCTCCAAAGCTCATAGGGTGTCTTGTTCTTGCCTTTGACAATCAAAATCCTATTTTGGACATAACAGGCAGTGTTTATTGCTTCTGCCCAAAATATCACAGGGAGTTTAGAGTCTGCTAACATTAACCTAGCAGCTTCAATTAGTGTCCTATTTCTCCTTTCAGCAACACCATTCTGTTGTGGAGTTCTAAGAGCACTAAATTGTCTAACAATTTCCTTTTCTTCACAAAATGAATTAAACTTATGATTTTTAAATTCAGTGACATTGTCACACCTGATTTTTTTCACTTTGAGATTGGATTTATTTTCTAAATTTAGCACAAGATTGTTCAACAATTCAGCAGTTTCATTGTCACACCCCCAATTTAACCACTAACGGAGTTTATACCGTTAAGGGGTGCGAGCAAACCAGGACCACAACCATTAGTTACAAATACTAAGCGAATCAGAGTAAAGTCCAAACATTCATCATAAAACAGTTTAAAGGTTTGCAGCGGAAAGACAAACATGAGTATTTTAGCACTAACCACGTGCTTTAATTACAAAACATATATTGTTGTTCGATTCCCAAATTTAAGTTCAAAATAAAATAAGTAACTTCGGGTGCCATGCCAACCTCCGGTGGATACTCCTCAGCGATCTGCAAAAGTGAAAACCACACAAGTGTCAACCTAACGGTTGGTGAGTTCACAGTGGGCATGCCATGCAGCGGCCCGGTCAAGCGTATGTATCAACATATAAATAGGTAATAGTTTTGCAAACAATGCCAAGTGCTGAATTATCGAATATGTACTAGTTAAGTAAAGATTAAAGCGGTCAACCGATATCGCGGGTAGCTAATCCGGTTTCCATGCACTAAGGAAGTTCGTACCAAAACTGACGTAATAGAGTTCGGCATTTACCGATGGTTTGTGCCTCCAGTTGTGTTCCTCATGGGACCCACAACTAAAATAGGCTGATATTGATCTCCGTTCGGCCTCCGACCGGTTGGCTACACATTTGTGTACCGCGGAGCAGGGTTTGTCAAACCCTCAGTAGATCTACCCAACATCCCCTCGCTTTGTAAATTAATGGTACTAAATTGTTGAGGACTTTTAAGTTTTAAGGCATCTTTAGAAATCATGTGATATCATTTGGTTTAGACTTTAACCTACACTAGTCATATTAAAAACCGTTCATTCTGGATTTCATTTGAAATCCTAAAAAGAGTTTAAGTGTCAAAATGGTTGTTCCGGATTTCATTTGAAACCCCAAGGATGGACAGTTGCAAGTGCTTTCCATAGAACACTCTAACTTCCATAACAGATATTCCATTTGGCAATATCTCAAGATGTCAGCGTTGTTTTCCGTTAAGTAAATTCGTTGTGACCCAAACGGGCTCACAATTAAAGGGCTAGTGAAACTCACCTTAGGTTGCTCAGCTTACACTTCAAATAATCCAATTTATGATTGCTAACGAAGACCTAATAATCACATTAAGGTCTTAGGTGTTAGGTTGTGTCTAAACTTTAACTATGTCACTATGGCACATAACATAGCACGTTGAAACTACGACTCGACATACCGACACACGACACCGATGGTTGATCATAAACGAGGGTTCACATTACTCAGAAATCAAAGCATGTTTCATCATTGCATAATCATGTAAGTCATGGCACAACATTCAAATAAGTTGCACAAGTTTGGGTTTTGGTCTGGCCACAGTTTCGCTACACAGTTTCGCTATGTGCACGGGCAGCACTTTCGCTAGGTTGTACCCGATGACACAGTTTCGCTGGCTAGATTCGCCCGAAACTGGTTTGAACTTTCGTTCATATAAGGCACAGTTTCGCTAGATAGTTTCGCTCGAAACTGATGGCACAGTTTCGCTATCTAGTTTCGCTCGAAACTGATTTGAACTTTCGTTCAGGAGTTTATGGTTGTTTCGCTCGGTAGTTTCGTTCGAGCAATACACTTAGTTTCGCAGGCGAAACTATATTTTCGTTGTATAGTGTCGCTGGATGAAGATTCAAACAGTTTGCGAAACTACAGTTTCGCCTAACGAATCTGTTAGTTTCGCTGGTCGCAGAAAACTCGTAAATCAGTCCAAAAATCAATCTAACAGCTTCCATACTTCATATAATTCAGTATCTAGCATGCATAAACATTTACCAACATTAAAAAAGCAAATTTAACACCTTATGTAAGGAACTTCAGCTTTGAAGTTTTCCGGTTGAACTCAAGTTTTGACAGTTCCGGCTGAAGTTGAAGCGGAACTACAACTTCAAGCGGAACAGCAAGTTCAAGCGGAAAGAAGCAGTTTTGTCACTTAGTGAATATTCCGGGTGAACTCAATTATCCATCAGATAATGCGTTCAACCTGACTTTTCCTGAGAAGTCTTTTCTGCAGTCACATCCTGCAAAAGCTTCTCGTATGCTTCTACATCTGCCCAAGCCGCTCTCCAAAAGTAGATTGTTGCTGTCAACACGCAAGTCGTCTCAAATGTCGAAGTTTATTCTTTTGGTAGCTTAGATTTGACTTTGTAATGTACGGTCTAGATTAGATCACATGAGATCAATGGCTGTGATTGATCTCATCTGCACTATATATAGCTTGTTATCTCTTAGTTTACAAGAAGAGGTTATCACTTGTAATAGTATAGCTTTGAGTTAATGCAAATAGTGCCGAATATTCGATATCTCGCTGTCTTTACTATTTTGCAAATCAAGCCTTTATACTATACAAGAGTCTAACATTGCTTAAGAAAAGTAAAATATAACTTAATTCCGCAAGGTTATATTTGCAAGTAAAGTGAATTGTTTAAGCTTAACTCTGACTTATATCGATCCTACAATTGGTATCAGAGCCATTGGCTCTCTACTTTGAAGACTTCTAGTGCTTCAAAGCTGATACTTCACTTGCATACTTATTTTCTTTAAGCCTTTCCTGTTTTACAAAACTGTTTTTCACAATGACTGATTTAACTCTTGGTTCACTAAACGACAGCTCTAACAAACCACCAATTTTCACTCCTGATGACTTTGATACTTGGAAACTCAGGATGGAAGGTTTTGTTAGAAGCCTAGACAGACGCATTTGGAACAGGTTGACTGTAGGTCCTTACAATCCAACTGTTCAATCTGCTGATGATGCCGAAGTGCAAATACCAAAACCACTAGACAAATATGTTGAAGCTGATTACACTGAACTTGAGTATGATCACAAGGCCTACTTGTTAGAGCATATTCCTATGCTACATTGTGTCTCGTGTATTGTATATGTTTAGAGCTTGTGTGAGTCTAGTTAGGCTGCTGGGCGTACCACATGGTCCGCCGGATCAGTTGGTGCAGCGTATCAGTTGATACGCTGGGTGGTACGCCGGCCAGTCTAAGTTACCTATAAATAGGTAGCTTGTGTAGAGAGTTTAGCACTGATAGAGAACTTCAAGTCATATTCTACATTTCTGTGTGTGTGTTTCTGTGTGTATGCTCTCAAGGTTTCATCAATACAAATCTCATTTGTATTTATTTTTGATCTCGTTTTATCTCATTATCACGTGATTAGCAAACGATCCATCGCTCCATGGTTTCACAAGTGGTATCAGAGCTATCTGGTTCCATTTGCTGATCATATTCTGTGATTTTGGAGATTTTTAGAGAGAAAAAGTGGGTTTTGAAGCATTTTTCATCAAATTCTTCCAATTCCGGGTGTTTCTAAGGTAAATAATGATTTTCGAGTGTTCCTGGTAAGTTTTCGCATCTGTGTGAAGCAAATTTAAGTTCAATTTGTCAAAATTTGCGAAATCAGTCGAAATCTGCATGAAAAACGACTGATCCGCCGGATGAACAATCTGGTCCGCCGTCTGGTCCGCTAGGCAATCTTCATCAGCTGATCCGTGGCAGTTATAGCATATCAGTGTGATCCGCTGGAAAATTTTGGTCCGCCGTATCAATTTTGGTCCGCCGGATCAATCTGATCCGCTAATACAATTTTGGTCCGCTGGTTATAAATCTGATCCGCAAGTATAATCTGGTCCGCTGAGATTGATCTGGTCCGTTTTTTATCCGCAAACACAAATCTGATCCGCTGATTTTGGTTTAATCCGCTGGCAGAAAAGTGGTCATCACTAAAATGTATGGAAATTTTGCTGATAATGATGATTCTGAAGGTTTTAATTTCTTTGGAAAAGACAGTGAGGATAAGGCTGAAACAGAGAAACCATCAGAACAACCTGAAGTATCTGAGAATGTGAATATGTCTGAAGAGGAGGAAAAGAAGCTATTATTTGAAGCCTGGTTAACAGAACAAAGAGCTAAGAAATTTCCAGTTCAAGTTAAACAAACTTCAAAGACGATTGTTGATCAGAAGAGATCCTTTGATAGAAAAGGAAGACAAGCTTCTGGAAAAATTATCAGTTGGATGTTTGATTCTGAGCTTAACTGCTATGCTATAAAAAGGGAGTTTGGGATTGTATATCTAAGGAATGCTTCCAGGTTCAACACATTACCTGTATGTGATGTGAGGGATTTGTCGAGAAGTCATTTTTTGAATCCTGGAGAAAATGTTTTGGCTGCTGTGTTCAAAGAAAAGTTAATCGAAGAATGTCAAGGAAGGTTCAGGTTTTTGACTCCTCAAAGACCAACCTATTCTGAACATCCGACAGAGATTCATCCTATTACAGGCAGACCAAGGGTAATTCTGAAATATAAGAAGCCGATTCAGCTAAAGAAGATACCTTTGAAAAGGCTGGAACAGGACTTCATCAAAACATTGAGGTGGTGGTATTATGATGAAGTGACTGGAGAAGCTGTTATTGTGATTAAAGAAGACAACAAGGTTGTGAGAATTTATGATCCGATGTCATTGATAAATTTGTCAAAGAATGATGTTGAAAAGCTTCACTCTAGCAAGATTCTCTACAAGCCTGAATGTCGTGATCAAGCATTGCAGTTTCAGAAGGTGATAAAAGTTTGTTTTGATGGTGGAATTCATGCTGGTAATAATCGAAGACGGGATTGGAAGAAGACAGAGACAAGAGCTTCTGAAGACTAGCACAAGACAAGGGGGAGTTTGTTAGAGCATTTTATGTTGTCTAGTGCTAGGTCTTGTTAGTTTGAGTATGTAAAGTTATGTGTTTACTGCCATAACTTGAAAACCGTAAGGAGTTACGGAACCCAATACCAGCCAAAACGTTCGTATCAACGAGATCTAGGATGTGTACCATCCTACGGCCAGTACGTCCATTTTTGATCCCCTAAATCCACTTGGAAAGCCTTCGTTTTTGAGTTTGAAGTTTTTGCAGTGTCATATTTCGGAAAATATGTCGGATTTTCAAGCGTTTTCTGCGATTCAAAACACGATGCAAGCTATCATTAACTATGATAATGGAATAGGAACAAGTTAGAAAGTTCCGAAATTGCTCGGATTGGAAGATTATCATCATTGGGTTGAAGAATTTGAAGCCTATGTCAGGACACATAAGGCTGAGTTGTGGTTGTCCATTAATAAAGACTACTTACATCCAATTGATACTAATGGGAAACCTAAACTGGAAATGTATCTTAATTCTGATGAAAAGAAAAATCTTAAGAGCGAAGACAAGGCTTTTGAAATGCTTACTATGGCTTTATCAAAGGAGTTGGTACATCGTTTTTCATCATGTTATAACTCTAAGCAATTATGGGATGCTATTGCTCAACATTGTGCTCACATTCAGACAGTGAAGATTAGTGAATGTTTAACTAAGAGTGGTTCAGAATCTACAGATTCAAAATCATATGATTCAGCATCAAGTGGTTTAGAATCAGGAAGTGATAAAGTGTCAAACAAAAGGGATTCTGATAATATTTTCAAGATTGAACACCTTGATGGTTGTGTGTATGATTCTGATTCTGAAACAAGTTCTTGTGTTATATTTGACGAAGGGGATGATAGTGACGTAGAAGAAGTTCAGAAGGAAGTTGTTTCAATGTGTCCAAAGTGTGCTGAACTTATTAAGATAAATGAGAACTTAATGACAGAAAAGGATCAATGGGTTGCAGAATATGAAAAGGAAAAGGCTGCTCATCTTGATGCGGTTCAAGATTTTGAGAATCTATTTGAAAAGAGCTATCCTATTCAACAAAAGTATGAAAAAGCAAATGCAATTGCTGTTGAAGCTGCAGATAGGATTTTAGAGCTTCAAGAAGAACTTTCAAAGCTTCAAGATGCAAATGTTCAAGTTCGTGAGAAGAATGAAATTTTAACAAAAGATGTTTCTTATTACACGAAGAAGTGGGAGAAAGTTCATGCAGAGTTAATGGACATTTGTGATACAAAGAGGCAAATGAAGGCAGAGTACAATGATTTGTCAGAACAGTTCATTACTTCTCAGAAAGATCTGTTGGATGCTCAAGTGAAGATTTCAGAAATGAAAATTGAGATTCTTGATTTGCAACGACAAGTGAAGAATTGCAATTTGTCACCAACATTTCTGAATTACATTTATAAACTGGAGAAAAATGAGGGAAGTGTGAAGGATGATTTACATAAAGTTCCGTCACCGGTTGACATATCAAGTATTCCATCTGCTTCTGTTGATCCAATAGCGAAATGCATGATTATTCAAAATTTATCACATCGGTCTCAGCAAAGAACAAGAAAAGGTCAAAGTCTGTAAAGAACAAAGTTAGCAATGGAAAAGCACCAAAGTTTGTTGCTGGTTCGTCATTTTTGGATGATGAGAAAATTTTTGATAAGAGTGAAAAGTCTGTTAGTACTTCAACTGAAGCTGAATTTGATAAATCACAGATTCATGAGAATAAGCTAAACGCTATTAAAGCTAAATTTACTAAGAAAGCTCATGAAAAGCATGTTTCTGGTTCTCAAAATGAGTCATCAAAGATTACAGGGTTAAAGCACAAAGGTTTGGGGTATAAAGTCACGGATGTTTCGGTGCAGCAGACGACACAGAAACAAAAGAAAGTTGTTGTTCAGCCTGTTCATCGATCTCAATCACAACCAAAGAAGCAGTTTGTCAAGCCTGTTCCGACTCAGCAAGCTTATCAGAAGAAGCCAAATGTTTCTACATCAAGAAATGGTTGTAATTATTCTGGAGGTTCGTCAAGTGGTTCTTACTATTTTCCTCAAAGATCATCTCCCAGGTATGATTCTTCTGATAGTTTCTTTGATTCATTTGCTTCTACTCATTCGTTTGGTTACTATGATTCTCTTGCTGGGACTCATAATTGGAAACCAAAGAATTTTTTCAAATCATCACGAAAACTTCGTGAAAGAATTTGTTATGCATGTCGTAGACCTGGACATATGGCTGCAAATTGTCCGACGACTGCATATGTTCATCAAAATGCAAAATATGTGGATAACAATGGTAAAATTTTTGATGAACCTTGGTCTCCACAGTTCATATCAACTAGTAAGTCGTTTTGGTCCCGACCAAAGACGCCAGTTGAGAACTTTTCGGGTTCTGATTCAAAATTTTCATTTTCCCAAATTTGGAAACCAAAAATTGTTTCCAAGGCCAATTCCGACTATGTTGAAGACACCGGGCGACCCGAGGCTGTTGACTCGGGCCGATCCCAAAATTGCTAATGTTTTATTTGGTGTCCGCATGTATTTCATGAAGACCTATCGGTGGTTGAATGATTACTGATAGTGAAATATATGTGATAATTTAAAATGTTTTTCAACCGATTTTTTCAAAACTAAAACTGCAAAGTGTCAGTGTTGGTCAATCAATTTTCTTTCTTGTTCATATGTTTACATTTTTGTAGTTATACATATTTTTGGGGGGAGAAAATTGAAAATTCAAAAAATATTGTTTGTTTGCATTTTAGGGGGAGAAATTGGAAAAATATAAAAAATGGAAATTTGAGAAATTGATCCGACAAAAGCGAGAAATGATGGTACATCAGCATATATGTTATCTGCCATGGATAGATTAAGTCTAAAGGCTGTAGGTACTTGCATAATCTGTGAATGTGCATGACTAATCTGATATCTGCAAGTAAGATATAAACATAAAGCTTGCCTGATGATCTTTGGTTATTTGCTTCTTGATGAATACTGTGTGATGATTCCAAAAATAGAATAAAGAGATATCCTGATGAATGCATGTTTTCATTTTGCAAAAATTTCAACTTGTTTGATTTTCTTTATTTTGTCAAACGATCGGCCTTTCTCTGCGTATCGAAAGATCGACCTGATTGGTGTTCGTTTGACGTTCTGCTTTATTTTCTTTGGTGTTTCGTATAATCCATCAGACTTTCTCTGCGTGTACGGGAGTACCGACCTGATTGTTGTTGGATTATACAATTTCTGCTTTATTTTTATATTTCTTATTTTCCTAAACAATCGGACATTCTCTGTGTGCTCACAAGGCCGACCTGATTGTTGTTTGTTTAGGGTTCTGCTTTATTTTTGCATGACTCATCAAGGATGATTAAATCTCTAAGAACGTTGGTTTTATATGATAAATATGATGATTTGCCAGTATTTCTGATAGAGTGGAGGCCGAGTTATCAGTGCATGATAAAAATACCTTAAGCATATCTGAAAACGATAAAAAAAATGATTGGTGCTTGCTGAAATAAACATAAATGTTGTATTTGCGATTATCTTGGCTTGCATGCTGATTAAGACCGAAATTGAAATGTGCTAGATGCGTTATGTCTGATATGATCTCGTGTCGTGATCTTTCTTGCAAAATACCAAAAATAGAGTGTAATTTTGTATTGCATTTATATATTTCCATTTTAGTAAAATGCAAAAAGATTTTTGGTGTGTTTTAGCCTAGCTTTGAAAAATCAAAAAGAGTTTAGGTGTGTTTTGATCTAAAGTTTCTAAAAGCCAAAAAGATTTTATTTCTTAGTTGTTTTCGATTGATCAACACTTGATACAAAATCAAAATTTAAAAATCAATATCTTGGTTTCTCAAAGAGAAGTTTTGCACCAAGATTAAATTATTTTTAGAATTTCAAAGAAAATCCGCACTTTTGTCTTCTAAAGTTGCAGGTTCTGTGTGTCAAGACTCAAGCATGGTGAAAGGGGGAGTTTGTTATATCTTTCACAAGTGGATCTAGAAGGTCAAAGATTTATTCAAGAATGATCCAGTCATGCTAGCTCTATTTCTGACAAGATTTCAAATTGACGATCGAATGCAACATTGTTGAAGATTGAAGACTAGAATTTTATTTAGAATAGATACACTACACGTTAAGGGGGAGTTTGTTAGAGCATATTCCTATGCTACATTGTGTCTCGTGTATTGTATCTATTTAGAGCTTGTGTGAGTCTAGTTAGGCTGCTAGGCGTACCACATGGTCCGCCGGATCAGTTGGTGCAGCGTATCAGTTGATACGCTGGGTGGTACGCCGGCCAGTCTAAGTTACCTATAAATAGGTAGCTTGTGTAGAGAGTTTAGCACTGATAGAGAACTTCAAGTCATATTCTACATTTCTGTGTGTGTGTTTCTGTGTGTATGCTCTCAAGGTTTCATCAATACAAATCTCATTTGTATTTACTTTTGATCTCGTTTTATCTCATTA
>JBCNJP010000027.1:47824341-47958608 GCA_039602395.1 Deinandra increscens subsp. villosa | reverse complement strand
CAGATGATCGCAGAAAACATCCCATCCACCGCCATCAATCCACCCTGTCTACCCATCTACCATCACCGCTACCACCATCGTATCATCACCGATAATCCGATATTGTTCATGTTCATCACCCGCCCACCACCGTTACCACCACCGCACCACCCCGTTTTTAACAAAAATCAAATCTAAAAACTCCAATAATCTCGCAAAAGAAATCTGATTAGAATGAGATCCTAATTTTATGTGGTTTGGTGCAGATTTAGCAAGGGTTAAACACCCAAAATATCGAGCTAACCGAACCCCAAATCGGGATTACTTACCAAGGAAATCGGAGGGGTTTGCGGCTGAGGTTCAGCCCACACCCAGCACCGTCGTCGATTGGCCCTTCAAGAGCCACCGTCGCCGCCTGAATTCAAGCAGAACAGCGACGCCGTCGTCTCTGGATTGCTGTCGCGACTGTAAAACAGAGAGGAGAGCAGAGGTGGAAGAGGGAGATGGTCGGACCAGGTCGCCGGAGTCGCGAGGTTTGTAAGGTCACCGGATGGTGACCAATTGATCGCCGGCAGGATCGATCGGAGGAGGGAGCCGGTCGTCGACTTCTTTCTCTCCGCCCCTTTCTCTTCTCTTTCTTTTATTCGTCCTTTTATTTCTTTATTTTTTTTAATTTTTCTCAAGTATAATGTAAATGTTGGTAGGTAAGAGATGAATTTATATAAATTATAAAACAGCCCCTGCTAACCTTATTAATTTACAGAACTAGTCCTTCGTTTATGAAATTACTGAAATACCCTTTCACTTAATAGAAAAATCTAACCCTTGTTAGTCCCAAGGACTCAGATGGCAACAAAATGCAAACCTCAGGTGAGATTTGTTAATAATCTGAAAATCGGATGCAGGTGGCAAAACTGGCCAAACCTCAGGGATGCAAATAGTAATTTACTCATATATATATATATAGGGAAATAATAATGCGAAAACGCATATATTTTACGAAACGTAAAAACCATCTTAAAACCAGCATAACTTTTTCATAGTTTAATATGTTTTTTAAAAATTTTCACCAAAAGTCTTATAATTATGTTATCTTTAATTCTATAAAAAAACAAAAAATAAAAAGTTAACGTTTTTTTTATTTTTTATTTTTTTCTGTGATACACATGTGTACCACAAAAAAAAATCATACTTTAGTATGAGTTAATATTTGTTTTCTCTAAGACGCATCATATGTGTTATATTTCTGTCATTTTTTTTTTGTGTTTTTTTTAATGATACACATGTGTACCACACAAAACAAAACCCTCATATATGTGGTATACATTACAAGTTTTAAAAGGAAATTGCACCATAAGTCTTATAGTTATGTTATCTTTATATTTAATGAAAAAAATAACACTTTATAACTTTTTTTAATTATATGTTGCACATGTGCACTATGTTTCATTATCATTAGTACCATACATGTTTTAGTGTTTTTAATATGTTTTTAACATAAGGAGTGTTTTTACACATGATAATTCGTTTTTGTGCAGTAGTAATGATGATGATACACATGTGTATCACACGAAGAAAAAAACCGTTAATTTTTTTTAATGATTCTAAGACATTTGGCGCCAATTTTATGAAAAAACATTAACGTATGAAGAAGTTATGTAGGTTTTAATATTGATTTTCGTGTTTTCGCAATATAAATGGTTTTCGCAGGATTCTTCCCCTATATATATATATATATATATATATATATATATATATATATATATATATATATAGGGAAAGTATAGAGTGAAAACTCACTTGAGTTGTGAAATCTTTGAAAACCCATCCAAGGGTTGTGAGCTTATCTACCTCACTCTATTTTGTCTTATGCAAAAGGGTAAGATTGTATTTTACTCTTTCTCCCATCAATTATGAATTTTGTGTTTTCAATGCCCCATCCCATCACATTTTCCTCCTAGATAACCCCCTTCCTATCTTTTTTTTTCTTCATATTCATTTACACTTATCCTTTAATTCTTCTTCTTCTTCTTCATATCAAGAACACCCATTAACTCCATTAATGCACTTCAAGAAACCTTAAAAATCCGAAAAATGCAACCTCCGAATCTAATGACATCTCCTCAAATCAGTTTCCTCACAATTTGGAAGACCATTTGCATCGTACAGAATCATCCAATGATTTTATTATCAATAATGGACAATCTTATGAATATATGTTAAGAGTTTTTTTAATCTTTCTTTGTTCTTAAATCCCCCCCCCCCTCCCCCCCAACAGTTTTATATTTACTTACATATGTTTTATTTAGAAGCTTCCAATGGAGATCCTAATATTCAAGACAATGTCAACAATGAGTGTTCTTCATCTAGTAATGCTGTCCTGTTTGAACAAACTGAAGCATTTTCTTGTTTCATATGTAAATTTACGTTTGTTTCATTTTACATCTAATCATATATTTAAATTTACATATGTAACTTGCACTACATATGTAAATTACTTGAATTTACATATGTAACATACTGTGATGTTTACGTATATAAATTGATGAACTTGTTTTCTTTATAGGTTACAAGATTTTGTGTTAAAGTTGAAGATGATTATCAAGAACTCAAGAACAATTAGCTTTTATATATTTTTGTTACTTTTTATATATTTTTTATGTTTTTTAAATGTTGTTGTAATGGATACTTATAAGTTAATAAAATATATTTGTAATAGCACTAATACTTTTTTTTACATATGTTAAATCTCCATATATATTAAATATACATATGTAAATTACTTGTGCTACGTTACGTAAACTTAGACGAAACTCTACGTATGTAAATTACTTGAATTTACATATGTAAGTTATCTGAATTTACATATGAAACATGTTGTGATGTTTACGTATACAAACTGATTTAACTTTTTTTTTTTGAATTTACATATGTAAATAATTTGAATTTACATATGTTAATTATTTGAATTTACATTTGTAAATTACTTGAATTTTACATATGTATATTACTTGAATTTACATATGTAACATACAGATGAAGATGATTATTAGATGATTATTAAGAACTCAAGAATAATTAGTTTTTATATACTTTTGTTAGCTTTTATATATTTTTGTTACGTAACATGTTATATCTCATTATCTATTTTAAATTTACATATGTAAATTTATGTTTGTAACATGTTATCTCTTATTATCTATTTAAATTACATATGTAAATTACGTTACATATGTAATTTTTTTATTTTTTTAATGTTAAATCTCCATATATTATTTGAATTTTCATATGTAAATTACATATGCTACATACGTAAATTTAGATGAAAACTACGTATGTAAATTACTTGAGTTCACATATGTAAAATGTTATGATGTTTACGTACATGAACTAGTGATTTTTTTCTTCGCATGTTACGAGATTTTTTTTTTGTCAAAGATGAAGTTGATTACCAAAAACTCAAGAACAATTAGCTTTTATATATTTTTGTTAACTTGTTATATTTTTTTAATCATTTCGTATAAAACATGTTTATGTTTAATGTTTGATTGTAACAGCTTCTTACAAATTAATAAAAGATATTTGTCATTCTTTGTTTCATATATCCAGATAATTTACATATATAAAATGATGTCAGCAGAATACTTAATAATAGTATCATTACATATGTAATATGCTGTTATCAGAATGTTTAATAGTAGTAACATTTTTTACATATGTAAATTCAAATAATATATGGAGATTTATCATTTTTTTTATATATGTAGCACCCAGTGTCTGCATTGAAAAAGTAAGAGATAGAAAGTATAAAAGGAAGAGAAAAGAGAGAAAGAGAAGAAAAAAAAGTAGGGGATAGGTAGCAATGATAATTGTCTTGGTAAGTGAAAAGGTAGGAGAGAGGTAACAATGATGAGTGTCTTGGAAGTGAAAAAGTAGGAGAGAGAAAAGAAAGAAAAATTACTATAATACCCTTTCGGGTATTAAAGCCTTTATAAAAAAGGTAAAAGAAATGTTCTCTTTCAACCACAACCATTGATCATGAAGATCTATGGCTCTAAGAGGGTTTTCAAAGTATTCACAACTCAAGAAGGTTTTCATTATATCCATTTCATATTATATATATATATATATATATATATATATATATATATATATATATATATATATATTCTAACATTTTCCACTTGGCCGAGTAATCATTTATGATGAGCTATTAGATAAGCCTGATTAGGGGTTAATACTCATTTTAATTTTAAACCAAAATTGCAGTAGAGAAATATAGTCATGGAATTGATTACCCAATTCAAGACCCCCATTAATCATACTACAATCTCAAATTTAAAATTCAACTTAAATTTAGAATTATTGACAAAAATAAGCCCTTAACGTTGATTCGTATATAAATTGTCTATATGTCCCGTTAGGCATGTGTAACATATTTAGAGACAACAAATCAAAACGGATGAGGAATAATTCATGATTAGTCATTCATATAGTGATATGCTTGGTCATTAATAAACATCGTCTTTATTATGAGCTCTTAGGGCAATCGGTATACCCGCGCCATCCGGCGCCTTCATGCACTTTAGCGGCACCATTCGACACCAACACCGCCTCACCTCGCGTTAAGAGCCGGCGTTGAACGGGTACACCATATCCTTGCCGCCCGTTGAAATGGATGTGAAAGTCGGTAACGTTCAAAAAAATGACCGTTGGACCACATTTAATTTTAAAAAAATTTTTTACATTTTTTTTACCAAACTCCACTATAAAAACCCACCTTTATTCACATTTTTACACCTCTTTCTATCATTTTCTACTGCTTTCTTTCTTTAATTTTTTTTTAAAAATACCATGAATCCCAACCAAGAAAATCAAGATTCTTCAAGCAACACCCCTCCCTTCAATCCAAACCTTCAACCATGGCATTTACCGATGTGGGGGGGGGGGGGGGGCAACCAAACCCGTTGTACACGGGTCAAGCACCTTTAAATGTCTACAACCCCAACCCTTCATTATCAAATTACACTCAATGGGGGCAATTCCAACCCCATCCCGCTTTCTCACCTCCACCTCCACCTACTCAATCACAACCTCAAACACCTAATCTCGATAAAGAAGATGTCGACGTGGAGGTTATCCCCAAGACCCAAGTGCTGGAGCGGGTTCGGAGAGGCCGAGGTGAAGGAAAAAAACCGATTGAAGGATTCCAGGAAAAGGAAGGACGGGTACCATGGGATACCCAAGAGGAGTTACATCTTATTCGAGCGTATATCGATACATCGGAGGACCCGAAACATGGTATTTTTCAAACGTAATTTAAATTTAGACGTTTTTTATTTCTTAAAATTATAGAAATCACCTACTAACGTTTCTATATTTATATTTTCTAATTAGGTAACTCGTAAACTAAAGATGCGTTTTGGGATCGAGTTAGCTTGAAATTTCACGCTAGTAAGAAGGCGGACGCGAACCCCGATGAGCTCCCGATATTCCGCAACAACGACAAACTTAGCAGCAAGTGGAGTACCATAAAGTCAAAGGTTGCGAAGTTCCATGGGATTTTTGTGTGCGTGGAACGAACCCGTCCAAGCGGTGCGAGTGACGCCGATTTGATCCAAATCGCCGTTAATCGATACAAAGACGACCACAACAAGTCGTCACCTCTTCTTCAACATTATCAAATCTTAAAAGCGTCTCCAAAATTCAATGAGATTAAGGAGCTTGACAACGCTAGCAAGAAGCGTTCCTCTACCGACCGCGATAGTCCCATGGGATCAAACTCAATGGGACGTTGCAACATCAACTTAAACGATGATATGGTGTTCGAGGACGAAGATGAAATGCAACCTCAACAACAAGAGGTCTTGCGAAGGCCCGTGGGGAAGAAAAAGGCAATTCGACTAGAAAAGGAGTTCGAAATGGACGAGAAAATGAACGCGCAAATGTCGAGGTTTAACACGGAACATGAAACAAGAACCCAATTGCGTGAGAAAAAAATTCGTCTTCAACAATTCCGTCTTCTTGGCATGGATACAACGAACTTGAGTCCGGAGCAACGAGAAATGATTGAGAAAGAGAAACAAAAAATCATGGCGGAGTTACGTGACGAGTAGTTTTTTTAATTTAAATGAAGTATTTATAGTTTTTTTTAAATATTTGTAGGTTTTATGTTTTTTAAGAAATCTATTTGTAGTGTTTTTTTATTTTACTTATTTAATTATTTTTTTAACTTTTGTTTTTCTATTTTTTGAAGGCAATAAAACACAAAAAAAAACCAATTTTTAGTCATAAAAATAATTCAAAATTAAAAAGAAAAAAAAAACAATTAAAAATAGTTTAACACCACATGGAGTATCCCCCACCCATGTTAAACTTTCAAATGTGGTGTTAACAATGACGTGACGCCTACATGACAGTGTTAAAGATGAACATGACATGAGGTATACCCCATGCCCTTAGAAAAGATTTATGAGGATAGACCTTTAGTTATAGGATCCTTAAGCATATCATGAATGTTTTCAATACAAGGATTTAGTTTCCACTACTTGTTCTTAAATGAACAATAATCTTGTATCGAAAATCTAATGCAGCTCCGCTCAAAACTGTTACTGTTGAGATTAGGGCAGTTTACTTTATCACATTAAGTCTTCAATATGTTATTTATCTGGAGTTTAGGAATCTAGTGATAAATTTACCAACAACATTTAGTGAAAAACATATTATGTCATAACGTAGGTTGTTGATATCAGTTTCTTATGACTCCTCCATGATCCATGAGATAATCTATCCGCAGACATAAGGAAATACGCCAGAGTTGACATTTTCATATCCAAAATTTTGAGATTGTCAACTATTTTAGATTCTCACTTCTTCTATAGTTCAAATTTATAGTCTTTCGTTTCTTATTAATATTGAAATGCCATCTTAGATGCTTTATAACTTAGGAAATGATTTTCATCATTTCTAGTATTTCAGCAATGTGGGCAATATCTAAATGAGTATACACTTGAATCATACGTAAGGCTTCTAACTAATGAAGCATACTATTTAATTACTTGAACCTTTATTAGTAATCTCCTTTAGTTACTAGAGTTATAGACTGAGAGCAACGTTGAATGTTGTAATGTGTTGAACACATGGTTAAATCTAATGAGACTTAATTAATGTCTTATTAGGTTGATCTTGATGTATTTTGATGCTTATCTCATAAGAAGCATCTTCAAGATTTTAATGTCAAAATTATGCGAGAATAAGTCGCCTTGACTAATGCAAAAAAATAATAATATATTACTTGCCTAAATAATGTATATAAGGGCAAGTGTTGTATTAGTTGCTCCCACTCATCTTAAGGTAGGTCCATTTATCCACTTATTCTTGATGAAGAATGGTTACATCTGTAACTTCATCAAACTTTAAACTTCACTTGTAAGTTTGCTTATATTAACCCTTTATATAAATTTACTCATCTTAAAGACTAAGTGTTCTTTAACTTTCAGGCTTGAACCTTAACTTTAGTTTATGAACATGTCTTTATGTTAAGTAAGTATTAAGGAAAGATATTTTATAAGTCCATTAAATGTCATTTGTAATTATGAGTGAGTAATAAGGACAATGATGATCTCTCAAATAATGCTTTAGAAAAAGAGTTCTTAATTGTTAATAGCCCTTAGAAACCAACCATGGTTTATAACGTTCAATTTCTCCTTTCGGATTTCAGTTTAGTTATGAAAAACTAAACTTCTCACGTTATTCTGATTTAGGGAGTTAAGCTCATTATAGCTTTATTCCATTAGATGATTGATTGATAATAGTGGCTTTAGTATAAGAGATATTATTAGTAATATTTCCAATATCCATATAAGCTTTATTAAGGTAGGTTTCATCATTATCAAGATATGGAGGTTACATTAGTTAGCCAATTGATCAGATTTTTTAACAACAGTGCATGACAATTGTCATCATAATTAATATTTGTTGTTATCTGATTTGGTAATTTCTAAGAATGATCAATAAGTTAAGTTCCATTAAGTAAGGCCGGAATCAAAATGAGCAATCGTTTCAAGTTATTACTTGATGACCTACTAAGCTGGATCTAATGGGTTGAAGTAAAATGCGTTAGTTGTTTCATAGTTTCCCCTTGAGAATTTAAGTCAGGTATATTATGAGTAACATTATTTTCTAAGTGTGTGGAAGTGGATGAGTGTTATGGTAGCGTGGTGTACAAGAGGTGTAATCGGAGTTAAATTCAGAGTTAAATTTAACTTTGTCTCTCCCCTCGCCTCTTGCACTTTTGGCAAGTCATGGATAAGGACTTTTCACTGCTCCCACTAACCTTAGAAGACAAGTCATAGATAAGGACTTGGACTACTCCCACTAATCTTAGAATTCCTTAGGAACTTGGCATGCAACATGCTTAGTGTTGAGGATTTTTAAGGTTTAATTGCGGCTAACAACTAATCATATGGTTTATACTTGATTGTCTTCATGTCTGGATTTTAGAATGAATTTTAGGAACATATTAGGTAACCTTGTTTAGCATATGAGTTGTTGTATTTAGAGCCTTGGTCTATAGGATTAGATGTATAACTTAGATGACATTTTTATTATCATGTCTATAAGGATACTTAGATGCATAACTCAATGATGTATCTTTAGAAGTACCATACATGATCTACTGGTTCACACTAGGATGATCCTAGTGGATTGAGAGTGTTACCATTATTTGTATGTCAATCTTGGTATTTAATCTATTAGATCTAATCTCACAACTTTCATTTTATGGTTAAGTTGATTTCCAACTTCGTCCTTAAAAGTTTAAGGTGAGAACGATATTTTTCCTTATTTAAGTACAAGAATAAATAATCAGTAAATGAGTGATAAATGTTTTATGCCTATATATTCCATTTTAGGATAAGATCCACTAATATATTTGAGTTTTGGTGAGTTAGAACTCTTAGTGGAAACTTGTTTATTCCTTTATACACATATTGTCTTTGTTAAATTCTCACTTACATGATAACAAAATTGTGAACATTTATTATCTAGTTTTAAGTTATAAAGATTTCAATCCACGTAAAGACAACTAGATAAGTATAATCAATAACTTTGAAAGTTTAAGGTAATAGTGACATTGTCATAGTCATGTGAAACCTTATAACCGTCAATGTCTTACTTTAGTAACAATAATGAGTTCCAAGTGACGTTGGAACATGTTAAGGTATCATGAAGTGTAGTACAATGATAGATTTTTCATGGCTTGTATAACTTTAACATTGATTTTGTCACTTACTCTCCTTATAGTTGTTGTTTGGTTTATTTCTAATGTATGGATTGTAAGAGATCTTTATAAGACTAGTTTTAATTCACCGTGTTAGTTTGAAATTTTTTTTTAATTAATGGGCATAATTTTCATTATTGAGTATTCTTTGTTAGCTAGTTGTTCCATTAAGGATTTAAAACTGGAAGTTTTCTTGTATCTTATTTTAGAATTTAGAACTATCCTCCTTATTTAAGTTATTTTAATTATATAAGGGTTAATGATTGTGAGGTGAACAAATCTAATTTTCAGGTTTAAGGCATTGTTTATCCTTTATGCACAAAGTTGTCATACACTCGCTTTCCTTTGGTACTTGTGAGTGATGACTGAAATTAAAAAAAAATGTTTAAGTGTGCTAAGAAAGGATTTGTTATAAAATGCACTAGAATAACTTTAATTGGAAACATGTCTGAGCCCTTATAAGGGTCATGTTGTCTATTATTATGATGTGTTCACTAAATCATTAACCTAATTTACACATTGTACTAAGCATCATTAAATGTAAAAAGTTTGCATGCATTTAAGAAGATCTTTTCAATTATTACTTGCACGATGTTTAGATTAGGAAATCTGAAACATCTCCCCTGATAACATTGTTTAAAGGGATTTTGATTATCATGATGGACAATTTGAATAAACTTTACTCACTTTTAGTGTTCTGGTTGGAAAACCTTTTATCAGAGAGAGAGTAATTTAGAGTCTTTTGTCTTGAGAGATAATCAAGATCATTATGATGAGAGAAAAATATTTATGGAAACGTTTAGTGATTATAAATTTAGAGTGGATTAGTTATGGAGATTAAAAGTTAAATTAGTTTGAAAAGAAGATCAAATAGTGATTCTAAGGGGTACTTAAAACTAAGGCACAATTAATAATACATAATGATTAGCTAAGACATAATAATGATGCATAATCATGAACTAAGGCACAATAATAATAATGTATTATTATAAACTAAAGCATAGTAATCATGATAAATTATAATAATAATGTACAATTATTAAACAAAAGAAGATGTGATATAGTCTGTTATAACACCAAAATAACAGACTAGTTAGGTTCTACTTAAATGAATTGGCTTTCGCATTGGTTACTTGCCTATCACCTAAGCATTATGAACAAGATAAGGGTATGTGCATAAAGTGATGTATCACATCAGTGTTGGCCAGAAATGATACATCTAAGCTTTATGTACAAATTAGGTTCGCTGAATACAGGTGCAACTAATCAACGTTGTCCAGAAGAGAAACACTTGTATGTATAAGACGAATGCTTAATTTTTGTTGATAAACATTGCAAAAACAACGAATCAGCGTTGGCCAGAATCGAGGTTTTAAAGATGTTATCAAGTTAAGCAAATATATTATTTTAATTCAAAATAAGTTAACTAGTATTAGAATGATAATGACATTGATTAAGGTAGCAAATCAGCGTTGGACAGAATTTAGTACATGTCAATAACTAATACACGTTAATAAATTAATATAATTTGATTGTAAATCAGTGATAATAAGTTTTCTTGTGAGATGAAGTTAAATGACATTATGTAGGTAAGAAATCAGCGTTGGCCAGAATTGAAACCTTATTAGATGTTTGTTATTAACTATGGATAAGACAAGTCAATTAGTTATCTGATTTTAATTGGTGTTAGGTTTTGTAAAACATAAGTTTGTAAGGTTTATACAAAACACAATTAATAGTAAGCCCCTGAGGGATATCCGGTCGAAAACTAAGGTATCCGATCAAAAAGGGATATCCAATCGAAAAGGGTTATCCGATCGAAAATGGGGTATCCGATCAATATGAGGTTTTTAGATCCCATATGAGGTTTTCGATCCAAGGTGAGATTTTCGATCGAAAACTGAATGAATCGAAAAGCAGGAGTCGAAAAGCTGACTTTTTAGTTGGGCATGGTGATGACTTAGTCGAGAAGCAGTCCCAAATCAAAAAGTTCACTTTTCGATCAAAAAGCTTGGGACTAGCCACAGAATCCGATCGAAAAGGTCTTCAGTGATCTAAAAGGGTGACTCGGAAAGTGCGAGCTGATCGGAAAGTATACTATCCGATCAGGTAGAGTCGAAAAGTAAGCTTCTCGATCGAAAAGCCTTGAACTTATCGAAAAGCTGTATTTCTGATCGAAAACACAGGACTAAGCCACCGTTTCGATCAATAAGCAAAGGCATTCGATTGATCGAGAAGTAAGAAAATTTAGTCGAAAAATAAGGTTTTCGATCGAAAATTGGGATTTCAATCGAAAAGGTAAGATCCTATTGAAATCAGTTAGGGCTTTATACATGTTTAAAAAAAAAACAATTCTAATCAAAACAAATTAGGGTTTTCCGAATTTAAGGTAAATTCGAAAACCATATCCGATTTCGAGATTATGATTCAGATTCATGATTCGATTTAGCAACATAACGCTCTAAAACAACATGTTGAACGAATCATGAATCGTATGAATAATAAACATGACAAATATTTAAATGTTACCTCATAGCGCTGCAACCATAGTCATGTTGTAGGATTCCATTTTGTTACCTGATCGAGTTCCCGTTTAGGGTGTACGGTTAGGATGGCTAAGGTGGGGAGACCCATGAATTTAGAGAGGCAGAGAGAGTCTCGAAAATTAGAGAGGGAGGTTAAGCTGTTAACTCTCTGCGTATGATCTCTATTTATACACCCAAGTGGAAACCCTAATTATCTAGTAAGGGAAATTACGTCCATCAAATAAATGCCTAAGTAGGGTAATAAGATCAATAATTAATTAAGATAAATGATTATAATAGCCATTTAATATTAAAGAATATATACTAAATATATAAATATTCTAACAGTTAATGCATAACTCATAATTTATTATAAAGCTATGTGTAGCCATAAAATATTGTATAGGGCTTGAAATGATATATGACAATCAGTAAATGGACATTATAGCTCAAATGTGTGTAATTATAAAGCCCCATAATACCCTTTTAATTATTACTTAATTATAGTATTTTATTTAAAAAAACATTCATAAATCTCAGTCAATCAAAAAATACCTTAAAAAAAGAAGCAATCACATACCATCTTGCATGACGGCATGTTTATAATGAGAGAACAAATAACGCCCTCGTGGGTGGTGTTAGGACACTATAGGAACACCATTTTTACCCTATCATGCAGGTTACACTCAGCCTAAACATTTGAAAATTAGAATTTATTTTGTTTTACCCACTTTTAGTATTTATATCACTTTATCGGATGTAGTGGTAGACTAACATCTTTAATATGAAGTCTATGTTTAGATAGTTCAATTAGTTATTTGCTTTAACTCTTTGTTCTATTTAAATGTATAGAATGATTAACCTCTTTTGTTTTAATAAGAATTCAGTTTAAGAAGTATGTATAGTCTATAATTTATTTACTGTGTGAGACCTCTGAGGTTACAGGTAAAAAAAATGGTCTTTGCCACTTTCTCACTTGTGAGCATTTAGGTTCTTTATATTTATACGAATGGAGTCCTTAAAAATGAAGGTTTGATTGTGAGTTAAGAAGAGAAAAAAAGTTACAGTTATTCCTTATATTTAAAGAAACACTGTAGATTTCCTATAACTTTTTAATATTTTTATATAATGGCTATAAGTGAAGGAGAGATAAAATGTAATAATAAAGATATAAGATGTATCATCTAATTGAGAATAGAGAGAAAATGTTATGTCTTTTGGTAAAATTATAGCGATAGAAGATAAGAAACCTAATGCTCAATTGGCCCTTTAATTTATTTTGACTAAGTTAATTAGCCCTATATATAGTTTATTTTTAGTATTTTTGCAGTGAGAGTACCTTATATAACTAGTCTGTGAAATGAGGGGCATATCCTTTTTATATAGTAACTAGATTTTTTTTTTCTTTTTTCTTTTTCGCATAGACTCATTATTTCATTCCACCAAACTATAAAGGTACACACAGACACAACTCAAGTCACCAGACAAGGAAGACGGGCAACAAGCTGCGCCGTCAACCCTTTTTGAATAACAAAATCTAGACTCGTAAAAATAACGTTCATCGACCTAGGGGACGCAATGTTTCTAAACATGACTTTTTGGATACGACTAAACGTGTCCATAGCTTCCGGAGCAAGGCATCTAGATGAATTTTTATTTTGTTAATGGGTTAATTTCCTTCCAAGTTAACATTATTCACATCTTCCCAACTAATCACGTCCATAACTAAGGGTTTTACTGGTTCACACGACCCATTATGATTTATGCACATAATATCTTCGATATCATATATGTTGATGGCGACATTCGACATTTTATAGCTATCAATCATGCACTTGTCACTTCATCTGGCTTAGCTTATGTAACTTTCTTCGATCCCTAGCACTCACAACCCAGAACGAATTTACCATATGTACAATTGATCTGTTGAACTCGTTAGACAACTAATTTATCAAAATTCACACTCAACTGTAACCGATTGCACATTCTTAACAACTATCTTCTAACCTGAAGGTACGAGGAAAAGATCGAGTTCATGTATGGGTCCAAGATTGATAATCACATTCTTCAAAAGAACAAAACAAAAAACCATTATAATTATAATCAATTAAGATATTGTTGTTATCCTTGGCTATATATGTATGTGAGTGAATACTCAGAAATATGGCCTCATATATATATATTTAACTAGTAACATTTTTATCAATGTAATCATAAAAGTAGAGCTGGAAAACATGTAGCCAACAAAACTGTTACATCACCAATCAACTATTTCTAGTAATCATGTATACACAAAAAAAAAAAAAACATAGCACAAAACTAGAAATACTTCTTTGAGTATAGGAAATTACATGGAGCACAAAAGTATATTACATGATCAAAAAGAGCCGTCGAGAGATCAACGATTGCAGAAAACTCCATATCCTATTTAATTCTAAGCACATTAATAGTTCATATAATTACATAAAACTTGCATCAAGAAAACATGGATCTAGAAATCGAAATATATGGTTTTCTTGAAAACCATAAACTTTCTTGGTGAGCTGGTTTGATCACAATCAAGTGCCTTGTGATCACATTTCTTCATGTTTTTTTAACCTTCCCATGATCACACTTTATAGGATCGTTAATAGTTATGATTAAACTAAAACAAGAACCCTCTACTCGTAAATATAACCCTGCGGAATTAAAGTTATATTTCACTTTACTCTAGAAGATTTAGTTCTCTTGTATTAGGTAGTGTTTGATTTGCATAAGTATAGTAACAACGAAGTAAGAAATACTCGGCACTATTTGCATTAACTCAAAGTTACACTATTACAAGGTGATCAAGAACCGTGTGTAAAACTAAGAGCTAACTATGCTATATATATAGTGCAGATGAGATCAATGACAACCATTGATCTCAAATGATCTAATCTAAACCGTTTAATACAAAGTCAAATATAAACTACCAAAAGCATAAACTTCGACAATTGGAATAACTTGCGTGTGATCAGCATCATACTACTTTTGGAGAGCGGCTTGGATAGATTTAGAAGCAAACGAGAAGCTTTTGTAGGATTGGACTTGCTGAAAAGACATCGCAGGAAAAGTCCAGTTGAACTCATTATCTGGTGGATAATCGAGTTCACCCGGAATATTCGCTAGCTGACATAATTGCTTCTTCCGCTTGAACTCCCAGTTCCGCTTGAAGTTGAGAATTCCGCTTCAACTTCAACTTCAGCCAGATCTTAACAAAACTGGATTTCATCCGGAAATCTTCTAAGCGTAATATTCTTTACATTCTCCCACTAAGCTGATGCTGTCAGATTATTCTTTACTTCAAAGTTTATCTTCAAAATTGACTTGTACCCAAAAATTCTTCTCCTTGACCTACTTGTCAACAGACTTGAAGTTGGCATCTGGATTTTGAGCAAGCTCTTTAGAGTTAGTTTTAGTCACCTTCACATGTTTGAATGTTGCCCAATCTCTTTCACTCCATTCAGTCTGAACTGAAATGGATTCATGAACAGTGAAGGTGCCATCGGCTCTGTATACGTAAAACAACTTTTCTTCTTCTTCCCAAATGATAATTTTGATCTCACTAACGGTCTCTTCTTCTTCTTCTTCTTCAGCTGAGTCATCATCTAAACTGCTCCTGTAGAGCATTCCACAATCTAGCACTGTTGGTTCAATGAGAAGCCTTAACATGTGCTCAGCTCTTGAAGGACTTTGAATTTCTCTAAGTTTCAGAATGATGTCAGTCATTTGTAGTCCAGTTAGAAGTGTAGTAGCCTTGTGAGCATTCACTACTTGGGTTGTGCCATTTGCCAATTGGAAGGAAAAATTAAAATTGTCTTCATTCACTGTCCACCCAATGATTTTGTTCTTTCTGGGTGGCCCTTTCCTTCTTTTGCTTTGATCTTTCTTCCTTTTGGCATGCAACATCTTCCTCTTTTTCATTTTCCTCTCTTCATCAGAATCACTTGCTGATTCTTGCACAACAGGTGCTTTGCCTTTTGCAGAGGATGAAGAGGGGCCAGGTTGAACTTCAGTAGGTTTGGCAGGATGGGTAGGAGCATTGGTGGTGGCTGATGGTTCTCTGATGGTGAGTGGAGGTAGGGAAGTTTGAGATGGTGGTTTATTGGCTTCTGGTTTGGGGCTTGAAGGTGGAGTAGGTGGGAAAATATCTGAGAAGTTAATGGTAGGTGGAGGCTTCTTCTTAAGAGGGACAATTGGTGTGAAATTGTCTGTTCTGTATTTTGGATTGGCAAGTTTGGTGGCTACCTTTTTAGAGATTGAAGGTGGTTTGTAGGGTATGAGGGCAAATGACTGTGGAAATGATGGAACTGTTGTAGGTATGGGGTTTAGGTTGTATATAAAAGAAGGTGGAGGTTGCATATCTGCATCATCAGCAAGCTCAGGTTTAACATTTAAGTTAGATGATGTACCTGAAGTGAATTCTGAGAGTGCATGCATCACTAGCTTTGGATTCACAGCAGCAGTATCTCCTTTGAGCTCATGAAAGATTGTGTCAATCAAGTTGCAAAGCTCCCTGACTTTCAACTGAGCTACCTCTTCTTCTGTTTTCAAATTTCTAACCACAAGAACCCTTTTTATCTTCTTCAACAGCAGGTAATTCTCATAATTCCTTATCAGTTTGGTAGGCATCTGGGAGGTAATTGAGATCAGCCTTTGCCTTTCAGCATCAGTCATTGCTTCCAAATTATAGTCCTTCATTCTCCAATTAAAGGATCTTGTCTTAGCTTCTTCCAACAAACTTTCAACAACCTCAACCTGTGAATACAAATCAAATTCCTCTTGAGGTTCTTGGGCTAGCCTCTCATCTTCTGCTACCCTTCTAGCATCTTCCACCATTTTCAGCACAGCTTCAGCTTCAGGAGTTTGAACAACCTGCTAAATTCTTCTAAGAGTTACTGTTTGAACATGTTCTTCAGCTTGAACTGGCTCGGTACTTGTAGGACCGTTGATTACTCAGAGAAATAATCAAAACAAGAACTCTTTACTTGAAGATCACAACCATGCGGAATAAAGTTGTATCATACTTGTTTTTACTTTAAGCTTTGTTTTACTTATACTTGTAGTTTGATTGTATTGATTGCATAAACTAGTGAACACAAGATAATAAATTTCTCGGTACTATTTGCATTAACTCAAGTTCAAACTGTTACAAGTGTAAGCACTGAAACGGGTACTTGTGAATGAACTAGCTAACAACTATAAATAGTACTAAGGAGATCAACTACAGCCGTTGATCTCATACGGGCTAATCTAACCGTACATGAAAGTCAAACAATAAACTTACTAAAAGAACATTAGTAAACATACAAAAGAGGAAATGTGCAAAATGCATTTATCTATAAGTAGGAGACGGCTAGGATGTGACTTTGGAAGAATATAAGCTGTTGCAGGTCTGAATTCTGCAAAAGTAATCTTTCTGTACTTTTCCGGTTGAACTCTTTATACTGTTGGATAAAAGAGTTCACCCGGAAATGTTCTTCCGGTTGAGCTTCCGGTTGACAAAACTTCCGCTTGAGCGTTCTTCCGCTTGAACATATCTTCAACCGGAAATCTTCGTCTTGATCCGGTTGACTCAGAAAATCATTTCCTTACAATCTCCCCCTAAGATGATGCTGCCAAAATTTGTCCTCTGTATGTTGTTCTTCAAAAATTGACTATCTCCAAGAACTTCATTCTTCAGGAGATGGTGGCCTTTCAAATTGAATCCTTGTTTTGTTCAATTCTCTCATGATCCTCCTGGTCTTAAAGTTTCTGGTTGAAAGAAGGGTTCGTTTAGCAATGGACTTCTTCCTTCCAGGTGAAGCACCAGAGGCAGGATCAGCAGATGGCTTGACAGTTTCAGTTGGGACTTTTTCTTTCCCTTTATCTGCTTGAGATGAAGCTTGAACAGAACTGGTTGCGGCTGACTTAGTGGGTTCAAAAGATTTTGTTGGAGATATGGTGGGTGGTTTCATGGCTTGTGGTTGTGGGGTTGAAGAAGTGGAGTGTTTAGGTGGTGATGAAGGTTGATTATACTTCCAAGTAGGTGGGCAGGGTTTAGGCTTAGCAGGGGTGATATCAGTCCAGTTATCTAACCTGTATTTTGGATGAATAAACTTAGGCTTGGTAGATCTGGATCCCCTGGGCCTAGGATTCATTCCCCTGGGTCTATGGGAGTAAAATCTGGAAGATGGAATGGGAACATGGGAGGCTGATTGCTTGAGTCTTTCCAACAAGTTGGAGGGGAGAGACTCAGCAAGTAGGTCAGATTCTTCAAAGGGTTCTGGCTTAATGTATGTAGATGAGGGGTTACCTGTGACTGTCTCAGATGGCAAGGGCATTTGGAGACTTGGGATCACAGCAAACTCTGCTCCTTTCACTTGTTTGAGCAGCTCATCTACAATTTTACAAGTATCTTTAGCCTTCATCTTCTCTACTTCAGCAGCAGGCTTGAGACATCTGATGATAGCACATTTCTTGATCCTTTCCAATAGCTCCAGGTTGTCTAAACTCTTGTTTAAGACAGTTGGCATTTTGGAAGCTATGTTGATCAGCCTGTTTTTCTCCTGTTCATCTAATTTAGCAAGGTCGTAGACCTGCATTCTCCATTCAATTGACCTCTTCCTTGCTTCATCTACCATTCCTTCAACCACAAAATCATTAGAGAAAAGATCTAGATCTGCCAAGAATTTGTTGTATTGTATGTTTGATTTGGCTTCTTCTGATCTTATTCTGGATTGATTATCTTCCCAGTCATGGACGAAATCTTCTTCAACTAGATCATCCATAGTCTCTTGCTCTTCTGACTGGTCAGAATCAACCATAGTATCTAATGCCCTTGGTTGAGGAGTTATGCAATCCTTACTCTTCTTCAGTCTGATCATCCTCCTTGGTTTGGTTTGTTTCTTTCTTTTAAAGCTCAGAGGAGGTTCTGAGTCGGAGGTGGAATGCATTTGAATCAATGTTTCAGCAATCTCAGCTTCAGTTGAGTTTTCCGGTTGAGTCTCTTCCGGTTGAGATTTTTCCGGTTGAGACTCTTCCGGTTGAACTTCAGCCGGAGATTTTGTACTTGTATCTTTCAGTACATTGCTGATTATTTCAGTTGTAGCTTCTTCTCCATTTTCACCTTCAACTTCTTCAGTCTGAGTGACTGAAGCATCATCAACCACATCTTCATGAACCATATCAACAACTGGTTCAGAAGCAATGTTAGTTGTGATCTCATCCACTTTAGATTTGGCAATTGCCTCCTCTTGTGGGATAATCACATTGGTCAAGAAATGCTTGACCTGCAGAATGCTCTCTGGCTGAGCACCTGCAACTAACATTGTTGCTTCAATCATTCCCAACAGGCTTGGGTCCTGTGGAAATACCTTCATAAGTGAGCTCATCTTCACCTTAGTCAACCCATCAGCAACTGAAAAGGGGTCAACATCAGCCAGTTTGAAGGCTGTATGCCTTACATCTTCAGGTAGAGGCACTGTTTGATCGACTTCTTCTTCTTCAGTTGTGGTTGCAGCAGCAGCAATATCAGGTGTTGGAGGATTAGTCTTCTCCCCCTTTTTGGCAGCATCAGCTTCTACAGCCTGACCTCCAAAAGGAAATGGGTTCAAAGAGCTAACCTCAGCAGAATGCTGTGCAACCGGTTGGAATTTTGGTGCAAGGGAAGTTTCCGGTTGAGCAGTTGGGGCTTCAACAGGAACTTCTTGAGCTTGAGCAGCAGCAGGAGATGACATTACAAGGCTGGCAACAGTCGAATTGAGACTGGTTACCTGAGCCTGTAGTGATTTGTACAAGGCCGTCAATTCTGTAAGTGTTAAACTATCCTCAACTGGAATTTTACCAGTATCATAGGAAAAAGATGGACCATCAACCCTAGGTTGATCAAGTCCACCACCCTGGTTTTCTTGGCGCCTGGGATTCCCCTCAACTATAGTTTTTCCCTTAGGATCCACTAGGGGATCTTCCGGTTGAACTAAAGTGTGGGTTGCCATGGATTGGGTCTTATGGATGTTACTACCATCATCAAAGTTCAATGAGAACCTTTGAGTGGCAGCAGCCCTTTCCACATGAATCTCATCTAAACTCCTGAGATTCACCTCCTGGGGTGAATGGGGGTTAGATGTAGCAGTGTGAGTGTCACTCAGAATGTTCCCATGTAATGTGGTGCTTGGGTTAATAACACCATCATCTGTGACAACTCTTTCTACATCATCATTCACAGGTGAGAAGTGTGAAGTGTAGGGTGAGAAAGTGGATGGGGATTGTACATCCATATGAAATGACTCCCCCTCAGAAGAAGGTTCATCAACAAGTTTAAATCCCAATTTGGCTGACCCAAATGGCTGTGTGCCAAGGGTTGGTTCAGGGCTGGAGGTAATAGGTTGCAAGAGAGGAGTAGGCTCTTGCACAACCTTTTTGAGCCTTTTGAGCTTTGTAGGCTTTGGGGAAGGGGGGATGATGGGAATTGATGGTGGGTCTGAATCTCTTCTCCTTTTTCTTTTGAAAATTAAGGTTTGTTTATCAGAAGGAGAAGGTGGTTGATCAGTGGTGGGTTCAACAACTGTGGATGGTACAGTGTTGTCCACTGGAGCAAGTTGCTCTTCAGAAGCATGTGTTTCCGGTTGAGAACTAGGTTCTCCCTGTTCAACCGGAATCACCCTTTGGATTGGCATGGGATGGTCAGTGTCCCTCCCAAGGAAAGGCTTCTTGTTGGTGGTTAATTTAGAAAAAGTGTTTTCAGATAATGCTCTTGGAACCAGCATCATGTTTCCTTCTAAATTAAGTTGGGGGTATTTTTCTTGCAAAATGTAAGTTAGAAATCTAGGGTACATGTAAAAAGCAAAATTCTTTGCATTACCCTTTAGAGCATTAAAGATTACAGCAGAAAAGTTGTATACCTCCCCTTTCACCACAGCATAGAATGCAGATGCTTGCTCAGTAGCCATTTCATCAAAACCTGATTTCTTTGGCGAGAGGCACACCATGATAGTGTGAGCCAGAAATCTCCATTTGTAGGGTATTTGACCCTTGTGAACCGTGGCAGTTCCTTCAGTAGCACCACCATAGCCAATTGCGTTGAGCAGGGCCATGTATTGCTTCGGTGTTCTTCGAACGTACCCGTTCTGGTCATTTAACTTCAGTAATTCCCTTATCAGCGACTCAGTGATGAGAACAGTTTCCCCCTTTATGGTTGACTTCAGTGTATCTTCCTCCACATCATCAACATCCTTCTCAAGCAATTGGATGTTCTTCCAAAATTCAGAGAGAATTTCCTCATACATATACACCGCAACAGTGAGTGCGTGATTCAGATATGACGATTTGAGAAAATTGATCATCCCTGTGAAAGTTTCAGCGTGTGTAGAGTTCACTGGTTCGTCAAGAAACGCAACCAAGTTGTGTTCAAGAGGAAAAGGATCATTCTTTACTGGTTGCTTCCCTCGTGCTTTGGACTTCGGTGCCATTGATGATTTATTTTGAGAGAGAATTTGGGAGTAGGAAGAAATGGTTCTGAAAGTTTCTAGGTTTTCGGATTTTGAACGGTTTCTTGCTTTTGGATTATGAGGAGTGTTGAAGGGGTTGGGGGTATTTAACTGGTGGGTTTAACGGTGAGTGACAGTTAACAGCGATGGATAAAGTGCGCTGAGTCACAGGAGAGAGAAAGGAAAAAGTGCAAGTGGGTCCGCAAAAAGTGTGCTTCAGGTGGTTGTATAGTACAACCGCCTGTTGCGTGTCTTTTGAATTTAATTCAGATATTTTCTCGAACAATAAATTCAAACACTTTAAATGCACAATCCGCTTGAAAATGTGTGCCTCAACCGGTAAATTAAATGATTCATTTAAAGCAAAAGTTTTCCGGTTGAGATTCAAGCGGAGATTTTTCTCTCCTCACAACAAAATTTCTTTCCGTTTGAAAGTTGATCCGGACAGATTTCCGGTTGAAAATTTTTCCGGTTGAGATTGTCAACAGGAAATAAAATTTCCGTTTGAAAAATTTTCAAAGTTAAACTGATCTTTCAAATAAAGAATTGTTGTTTCGTTTACCAGTTTCAGAAATTGGGATGGTGTGATCAAAACTTGAGTTTCCGGTTGAAGATGACTTTCCGGTTGAGATTCAACCGGATATGTTGAACTGGAAAGTTCAACCGGAAGATAGAAAAACACTTGATTTTGAAGAATTTCATGTATCAGTTATCATAGCTTAACAGTATGACCTGACTATGATTTGAAAAGGTGTCTAACTGATACAGAGACTGTTCTTTTTCTTTTTCTTTTTGTATCAAGAGACGGGCTCTTTGACACAAAATGGTCTCTTTTATTAAGTTTGTGAAAACAGTTTAATCAGTCAAAGTTCATCATACCAATGGCACTAATGAGATAGAAAAATCTAGCTTCATCAAATGCTTTGGTAAACAAATCAGCCAATTGTTGATTAGTATGAACTTTAACCATTCTAATTAAATGTTTCTCAGCACAATCTCTAATAAAATGGTACCTGATGTCAATGTGTTTTGCTTTTGAGTGTTGAACAGGGTTGTTTGTGATTGAGATGGCACTGTTGTTGTCTGCAAGAATAGGAGTTTCCATGAACTTGATGCCGTAATCCAACATTTGATTCTGAATCCATAAGACTTGACTGCAGCAACTTGATGCGGCAATATATTCAGCCTCAGCAGTAGAAGTAGATACACAGGTCTGCTTCTTGCATTGCCAAGACACAAGTCTTTCTCCTAAAAATTGGCATCCTCCAGTAGTAGACTTCTTATCTAAGTTGCAGCCAGCATAATCACTATCAGTGTAAGCTTTGAAGGAGAAATCTGAATTCTTTGGATACCACAACCCAAGCTTTGGTTGTCCTTTGAGATATCTAAAAATTCTCTTCACTGCTAACATGTGTGATTCCTTTGGTTGACACTGGTATCTAGCACATAAACAGACACTAAACATGATGTCAGGTCTGCTAGCTGTGAGATAGAGCAGTGATCCAATCATTGCCCTGTAGAGATGAACATCCACTGGCTTTCCACTTAAGTCACTGTTTAACTTGTGGGAAGTGGAGATGGGGGTTCTTGAAGTTGAAACAGACAGCATGTCAAATCTTTTTAGCATATCTTGAATATATTTTGACTGATTCAAGAATATTCCATTGGCAGTTTGCTTCACTTGTAATCCTAAGAAGAAATTCAGTTCACCCATTGAACTCATTTCAAACTTAGATTGCATCAGACCTTCAAACTCTTTGCATAAGGCAGCATTGGATGAACCAAAGATGATGTCGTCAACATAGATTTGTACCATCAAAGTATCTTTGCCATCAGATTTCACAAAAAGTGTTTTGTCAATAGCTCCTCTCTTGTAGCCATTCTCTAGGAGGTAGTTTGAAAGAGTTTCATACCATGTCCTAGGAGCTTGCTTGAGACCATATAAAGCCTTGATTAGCTTGCATACCTTGTTGGGGTGATGAGGGTCTTCAAAGCCTGGAGGTTGCTTGACATACACATCCTGTTCCAAAAGACCATACAGAAAGGCACATTTGACATCCATTTGAAATACCAGAAAGTTTTTGAAAGCAGCATAGGCAAGAAATATTCTGATTGCTTCAAGCCTGGCCACTGGAGCAAAAACTTCATCATAATCAATGCCTTCTTCCTGTGTGTAACCTTGAGCTACAAGTCTTGCCTTGTTTTTGATCACTATTCCTCTGTCATCCTTCTTGTTTCTGAATACCCATTTGGTGCCAATTGGTTCTTCACCTTCAGGTAGGTCTACCAATTCCCAAACCTTCTGTTTATTGATCTGAAACAATTCCTCTTGCATTGCCTCTACCCAGCTTTCATCTTCCAGAGCATCATTGATCTTTGTGGGTACTTCTTGAGACAGAAATGCAGCATGTAAGCAAATGTTTGCATCAATAGACTTGCTTCTTGTCAGCACAGGAGCTGACAATTCTCCTATAATATTCTCCCTTGGATGATTTTTACTAACTCTTCTATCAGTAAACATTGGAAATTCATGGCTTCTCCCATTGTGAGGAATATTGAGTTGAGGTAGTAACTCAATATTGTTGATTTGTGAAACAGGTTCTGAAACTTCTTGAGAACTGGGGACTGAATCTGAGATTAGATGCTCAAAACTGTACTCATTTGACCCAGCATCAGTTGAATCATTGGATTCATTGTTCTCAAAATTTTCTGAAAAATTGTTTTCCGGTTGAGTGACAACCGGAGATTCTACTGTCACAGGATCCGTTTGAACTTCAACCGGAAGTTCAACCGGATGAACTTCTGCATCAGCAATAACAATTTCAGAGACTTTCTTTGAATTGTTGGGTGTCACAGGCTTGGTGCTGAGTGATGAAAAGAAGTTAGGTCGCATTTGCAGTCCCTTGGTATTCATCTGCCAGATACTCTCAGCTGATCTCATGTGATTCTGCTTATGTTCCTGTTCCTGCACTGTTGAACTTAATGGCTTCTCAATGGTAAAATTGAAAGCAGAGGTTAGTGCATCTATATCAAATAACCAATCCGGTTGAGCTACAAAGTTGTTAAGAGATTTCTCATTAAAAGTCACATTAATGGTTTCCTCAACAATTTTGGTACTTTTATTGTATACTCTGAATGCTTTTGACACACCAGAATATCCAACAAAATATCCTTCATCTGCTTTTTCAGCAAACTTAGGTAACAACCTATTAGTTATCAAGATAGTAACAGGACATCCAAATGATTTGAAAAAGTAAATGTTAGGTTTTCTACCTCTCCAAAGTTCATAAGCAGTTTTATTTTTACCCTTAACAATCAAAGTCCTGTTTTGGACGTAGCAAGCAGTATTTACTGCTTCTGCCCAAAATATCACAGGTAATTTAGAATCTGCCAACATTGCTCTAGCAGCCTCAATTAATGTCCTATTTCTCCTTTCTGCAACACCATTTTGCTGTGGAGTTCTAGGAGCACTAAATTGTCTAAGAATTCCCTTTTCCTCACAAAATGAGTTCAAAACATGATTTTTAAATTCAGTGCCATTGTCACTTCTGATTGTCTTAACTTTCAGTTTTGCTTGATTTTCCAAAGATACAATTAGTGTTTTTAACAATTCAGCAGTTTCATCTTTTGTTTTTAAGAAAAACACCCAAGTATATCTTGTAAAATCATCAATGATGACAAAACAGTATGACCTTTTTCCCAAACTCATCACTCTAGTTGGACCAAACAAATCCATATGTAAAAGTTCTAGAGGTTGAGTGATAGAAGACTCAGTTTTTGGCTTGAAGGAGGTCTTGTGTTGCTTACCCTTGAGGCAAGAAACACAGTGCTCAGAACAGTTGAACTGCTTGTTAGGAAGACCCTTAACCAAGCCAAGATTCACTATTCTGTTCATGTTCTTGTAGTTAACATGACATAACCTCCTGTGCCATAAATCGGATTCATCCACTGAGGCTTTGGATATAAAGCATGCAATTCCACTTGCTGGAGTGGCAGCAGATAGATCCAAAATATATAGTCCTTCTCTCCTAGGTGCTCTGAGTAACACAAGTTCCTCAGGGATGTTAACACCAGGTTTTAAGACTATTGCCTCTCTCTCAGTAAACATCAAATTCAAATTTTTGTCACACATTTGTGAGACACTAAGTAAATTGAAATTCAATGTATCAACAAAATTTACCTTGTCAAAGGTAAGCTTCCCATTACTAACAGCACCTTGTGCAGTAATGTGTCCTTTTGCACTCCCAAAAGCTACAGGACCTCCGTTTATATTTTTGGGGTTTTCCAATACATGCTTATTTCCTGTCATGTGGCAAGTGCATCCACTATCAACAACCCATAGGCTTTGTTGGCCTTTATTATGCACCTACACACAGAGAAAATTGATTAATTTCTAAAGGGAACCCAAGCCTTTGAGGTCTTGGGCTTGCCAGAAGCATCATAATACTTGTACTCTTTAAGTACTAAAGTATTTTGTATTGGATCCTCATTCAACAGATCATCTTGATCAATGTTCAAGTGTTCAGACTGTTCACTTGTTTGATATTGCCTGTTTGTTTTGCTAAGCCTTCTCTCAGCAATTTTCTTCTCTCTGTATTCCCTATATTTCTTTTGTTTGTTAGTCAAAACCTTTGGCACCTCATTGTGTGAGATGTAGGTTTGATCAACACTAGTTACTGGTGAGATTCTAGCCTTTGGATTTGAAAATTTGTTTGACTGGCTAGATTTCTCACTGTGAAATGCAACAGTGGCATTTCCACTTGAACTAGAGGGAATTTCCGGTTGAGAGTTGTGCTTGTTTTTCACAAAATTTTCTCTAGAGGTGGTCTTGCCTCTAGATGGGTTTCTCCTTCCTTGACCTTCAAAATGGTCATACTCATCAGTAAACTGAACCCTGGGTCGTTGTTTAGGTGCAGTAACTGATCTCGGTGTTTTGGAGCTTTCCGGTTGAACTTCATTTCCGGTTGAAAATTTTTCCGGTTGAAGTTCAGCCGGAACCCTGTTCAATTTTAAGACTGAAAAACTTCCATTTTTGTTGTTCCCAATTAAAACTTTGTTTGACTCAGTATCAAGATATTTCAAAGTGTTACTTCTTACAGGTGAAGTTTTTCCTGTAGATCTTTTCTGAGTAAGAACAGTTTTGGGTTTTAACAAATTTTGGGTTTTGCTCAAAGGATTGAATTTGCACATTGCAGCCATGTGCCCTTTTTCACCACAGAAAACACATTCAAACATTTTCCTTTGGTAAGTGTTTGTGTTTTTGGCTAAATCTTCATTTGTGACCTGGTGGTAAGTTAACTTACCCATTTTCTCAGTTTCACTGGGTTTTGGCTGCTCAGGTAGTTTTCCTCCAACTTTTGAGTCTTTGGGCTCATAAATAGTTGGTGGTGGAAAAGCAACTTTTGGTTTTAAAACCTTGGATTGGTCAACAGATGCTGATGTGCTAGCATCTTTGACTTCACAGTTTAATAATGATTCAACAGAATTTGTTTCAGAAGAAGGGCATGTGGTGCTATCAACAGTTAGACTCACACCACACTCCTTCTGAAGTGCTTGGATTGGAGCAATAACAGGTGAATATTCCTTGGGTGGTTCAACATTGTTGTACCCAATACCTGTTTTCCCATGCATTACTCCATTCCAAAGTTTCTCAGCTTTCTTGTTAGCTGTTTGAAATTTGTCACAGGTGAACAAAGCATCTTTTAACTTAATTTCAAGAATGTCATTTTCTGCTTTTGCATCTCTTGTTTCTTGTCTTGAAACAGTTAGTTTGTTCAACAAGTCTTCCAATTGTGTTTCCAAAATAGAGTTAGTCAGCTTCAATGCATCAAATTCTTTGTTCAAATTTTCAAGTTTGGTGATGTATGCATTTTCAGTTTTCTTAAAGCAATTTTTTAACTCATTCAGATTAGAAACTTCATCAATTAGATCAGTGTTATGTTTCCTGTACTTTGACACTTGTTCTATGCATGCAGGGCTGCATAGATTTTCCAAAACTTTTTCGGGAATCTCATTTACCTGTTCTGTTGAATCTTCTTTGGCCATCAAAGCATGGTTGATTGGCTCAAACTCAGTGACAAAGTCATCCCACTCATAGCATTCAGTCTGATTAGCTACAGCTGCCACTACATTTTGATTTCCAAGTGGTTTTGGTTGAGTTGGCTGTTGGTTGCTGTTGCTGTTGATGTGTTGACTGCTGCTGTTGTTGCTTCCATGATTTGATCTCTGTTGGACATTGTTGTTGTTATTCTGTCCATCTCTCCTTGGCTGCTTGCATTCCCTGGCAAAATGACCAAGTTGGTGACAATTATAACATTTAGCTTTAGATTTATCCAACCCAATTGATGATCCCTTTGACCCTTTATAAGTTCTTCCTGTTCTCTTATAAAACCTTTGGGCTCTTACAGAAACCATAGCTAATTGAGTTAAAATGTCCATTTCCTCTAGATCATCTGCCCCTATGCATTCCAAGTCTTCACGTGTGAATCCTTGAGATGAGTCAGTTGCCACATAGGCAGAGTGAGAGTTGTCAAACAATGTTGAAGAACTCTCTGAGCATCTAGTTGACTCATTGAAACTGGCTGAGGGTGAGTGATATTGAGAAGAATTTGAGATCTTTTGAAAATCAGTTGTAACCAAAGCAGTGGTTTGCAACTGTGGTGATGCCTCAGGGAAGTTATTTTGCTTAAGATTAAGCTCCATTTCATAAGCACTAAGGACTCCATGGAGTTCACTTAGTTTAAGCTTTTTGAGGTCCTTGCACTCCCTAATGCTTACTGTGTAAACAGTCCACATTGGAGGTAAGGATCTCAGGAACTTCCTGTTAGCATCAGCCTGTTCTATTGTTACTTCTACCTTTTGCAATTCATCAAGAAGTGAAACAAATCTAAGATACTGGTTGGTCATAGATTCACCAGTTTTGTAAGTGAAGTTTTCATATCTTTGTTTCAAAACATCCTTTTTGTTTTCCTTAACCTCACTAGACCCTTCATACATTTCACTGAGAGCATTCCACAAGCCATTTGTTGTCTTATATCCCTTAAACCCTACCAGTATAGAGTTGGGTAATGCAGCCTGGAGTGTCCAGTAGGCCTTGTGATCATATTCAAGCTCATTATAATCAGTTTCAACATATTTGTCTAGTGGTTTTGGTATGTACACTTCGGCATCATCAGCAGATTGAACAGTTGGACTATAAGGACCTACAGTCAACCTGTTCCAAATGCGTCTGTCTAGGCTTCTAACAAAACCTTCCATCCTGAGTTTCCAAGTATCAAAGTCATCAGGAGTGAAAATTGGTGGTTTGTTAGAGCTACCATTTAGTGAACCAAGAGTTAAGTCAGTCATTGTGAAAAACAGTTTGTAAAACAGAAAAAGCTTGTAAAAACTCAAGTGAGCAAGTAAAGTATCAACTTTGAAGCACTAGAAGTCTTCAAAGTGTAGAGCCAAGGCTCTGATACCACTTGTAGGACCGTTGATTACTCAGAGAAATAATCAAAACAAGAACTCTTTACTTGAAGATCACAACCATGCGGAATAAAGTTGTATCATACTTGTTTTTACTTTAAGCTTTGTTTTACTTATACTTGTAGTTTGATTGTATTGATTGCATAAACTAGTGAACACAAGATAATAAATTTCTCGGTACTATTTGCATTAACTCAAGTTCAAACTGTTACAAGTGTAAGCACTGAAACGGGTACTTGTGAATGAACTAGCTAACAACTATAAATAGTACTAAGGAGATCAACTACAGCCGTTGATCTCATATGGGCTAATCTAACCGTACATGAAAGTCAAACAATAAACTTACTAAAAGAACATTAGTAAACATACAAAAGAGGAAATGTGCAAAATGCATTTATCTATAAGTAGGAGACGGCTAGGATGTGACTTTGGAAGAATATAAGCTGTTGCAGGTCTGAATTCTGCAAAAGTAATCTTTCTGTACTTTTCCGGTTGAACTCTTTATACTGTTGGATAAAAGAGTTCACCCGGAAATGTTCTTCCGGTTGAGCTTCCGGTTGACAAAACTTCCGCTTGAGCGTTCTTCCGCTTGAACATATCTTCAACCGGAAATCTTCGTCTTGATCCGGTTGACTCAGAAAATCATTTCCTTACAGTACTCCCCATAGCTATTAAAGTTGCAGCTATATCTTCAGCCTCTTGTTCTTCCGGTTGAACCACATGGGGTTAATTAGACCCAAAGATTGATTGACCAGGGCCATAGATTGGATCAGGAGAATTTTCATCTATAAGAATAACTTCCACCTGGGTTTCAGCTTGAATTTCCGGTTGAACTATCAGTTGAGCTTCCGCTTGGATTTCCGGTTGAACTTCCGGTTGAACAATGTTTAGACCTTCAGTCACCACCTGAGGTTGGGTGACGTCAGGTTCTTTATCCACTATCTCTAAAACCTTTGTGCCTTCGTCTTAACCAATCAGATTTTCATCTCCTCCTTCAGACGTAGTATCCACTGCAACAGTTGTAGTGCTTTTTTCAATATCATCTGCTGCCTTGCTGGTGGAAGCAATGTTTCTCTTCATTTGATCACTGGCTCTTTTAGCCGGAAAGTTAACATTTTTCAGTAAACTTGTGATCATATTGATATGCTCAGGGAGAGCACCAGCAATCAGCATTGAAGATTGTACTAGCTCAGTGAGGTTGGGGTCTTCAAATGGTGAAATGGCAATCAGTTGACTGCTCTTCATGTTAACCCAACTTTCTTCCACTGTGAAGGGGTTAATGCCAAGTTTCCTGCAGGCTGTGGCTCGAACTTCAGCTGGTTTTCTTTCAGTTTCTTCAATTTCAATTATTGCAGGTGTTGAAGTCATCTTCTCCCCCAATTTGACAGTACTGGCTTCATTAGCTTCCCTGTTTAGGTTCGAAGGACCTGCCTCAGCTTCAGTGGGAGCAGCCTTGACCAATGTAGCAACAATTGAGTTCAATTGATAAACCTGTGCTTGGAGACTTAGGTACAATGTTGTTAATTCTGGTAGTATATAGCTGTCCTCAACTGGCTTTTTTTACCAGTATCCCTGGACAAAACAAGTTATCAATCCGAGATTGATCAACTGTGGTACCCATGGCTTCTTGGCACCTGGGATTCTCTTCGACTGTGTCAGCAACCCTTGGTTCCAATGAAGGACCCATGGGTGCTGATTCAGAGAAGATTGCCGCAGATTGGGTCTTATCTATGTTACTGCTAGCACCAAGATCCAGTGGGGATCCTTGGTCAGCAGCAGCCCTTTCTGCATGAATCTCTTCTAAACTCCTGAGATTCACCTCCGGTGAGGAGTGGTAGTTCAGTGCTCCAGTATCTTGGTCCGTCAGTATGTTCTCGTGTAATGAGGTTGGTGAGTTAGTAACACCCTCATTTGGACCAAGAGTGGGTGCACTGTCACTCCTAGGTGATATGGGTTGCAGGGGTGAAAACTGTTCAGATGGGGAGTGTACATCTGCTTCTAATGACTCCCCCTCAAATGAAGGTTCATCCCTAAGAGTTAATCCCAGTTTTACCAGTTTCCGTTTAGGCTTTTTGCCTTGAACGGGGTTTGAAGCTTCATGTTGGTTGGTGGTACTAGGTGGAGGAGACCTAGTGACCACATTTCTTTGTCTCTTAAATATAACAGGAGGGGATACAGAAGAGGAAGTGGCAGTGGTAGTTCTAGTGGAAGCTTTCCTCTTTTTGGATTTGTAAATTTGTAGAGTAGAGGAAGCTGGGACAGATATGCGATCAGGAGCTATTAGGTTGATAGCCCTGTCATCTTGAGCAGGGTGCTCAGTTGCTGTCACAGTTTCCGTTTGAACCTCAGCTTGAGCAGGTTCATCAGGAAACTGCCTTGGAATTGGCAGGGGATAGTCAATATCCCTTCCAAGAAAAACAAACTTATTTAAATCTAAGTTTGAAAAGTTTTTCTCATTTAGGTGTTTTGGTTCCAAAATTGTACCACCCAAGATAATTTGGGGGTATTCCTCCCTGAGAATACAAGTTAAAAATCTAGGATACAAATAGACATAGTCTGGTGAAAGGTTTGTTTTGAGACCCTTAAAAATTAGTTTAGAGAAGTTGAAATTTTGACCTTTGACCACAATATAAAATGCTGAGGCCTGTTTAGCAGCAAGTTCGTCAAACCCGCCTTTCTTTGGAGTCAGGCAAACCAGAAGGGTGTGGGCTAAGAATCTCCATTTGTATGGCAATTGCCCATTCTTTGTAGTTTTTCTTCCCATTGAACCGCCATAGCCAATATCCCTAAACAACTTTAAATATACCGAAGAGTCAACAAACACATACCCGTCTTCGTCCCTTAGTTTTAACACCTTTCGAATCTTAGCTTCATCAATTTCCACTAATTTGCCCTGAACTGTGGACACAATCTTTTCACTACCACCATCAGCCTCGGCAACCCTAGCGTTTGACCAGAACTCCTCCATGATTTCTTCAAAGATTACCGCTTCAGCTTTCAGAGCATAGTGAAGATGACAGTTCTTGAGGAAGTTTATCATACCATTGTAGATGTTGGTCTTGCTGGGTTCTTCGAGATAAGCCACCAGGTTATGTTACACTAGGAACCGTGAGTCACTGGCAGGCTTCTTGCCACTAGAACTCCCCTTAGGAGCCATTGTTGATTGCAGATTCAAGAGAAGTTGAGGGTTTTTTGGAAGTTATGGAAAGGGTTTGGGAGTAAATTCTGAGTGGGGTTTGAGAGAAATGGGGAAAGTGACGGTAAATTAGGGCTTTTACCCTTTTTGTTGATGACGTAGAGGAGAGAGGTTTTAAACCGTCGATTCAGTAACTGATGTGACTGGTGCTTTATAGGTTATACGATACAACTTGGTAAAGCATGTCATTATCCAAAAGAATTTTACTGAAACCTCGAACATTTAAAGGTCAAAAACTCAATGGGTAATTAAATGTGTATCCACATAAAAAGTTGTGCCTTCCGGGTAATTTAATGAAAAGTAACTATGACTTGTTGACCCGGAAGTTCAGGCGGAACCCATTTTCTCCTTTATTATGAAAACCAAAGTTCTTCCGTTTGAACTTCAAGCGGAAGATTTTTTCGCTTGGAAGAATTGTTTTCAAAAACTTTTCCCACATAGTTTACAAAGCATTGAAGTTCACCCGGAGATTTTCAAAAGTTTTCTTTTCTCAGGTTGAACCGAACTTGAACCGGAAAACCCAAAACACATGATTTTTGAAAATTTGTGCTAATTGTTCATAGTTTAGCAGCGGTTACTGACTATGAACTGAAATGTGTTCTAATTAGCACAATAAATTTTCATTTTTCTTTTCTTTTTGTATCAAGAGACGGGCTCTTAAGCACATACCTCTCTTTTATTAAAAAAAATTGTGAAAAGTTTGTTAGTCAAAGTTCATCATGCCAATTGCTGTGATGAGGTAAAAGAACCTTGCCTCATCAAAAGCTTTAGTAAACAGGTCAGCCAATTGGTGATCAGTATGAACTTTGAACAACTTAATTAAATTCTTTTCTGCACAATCTCTAATAAAGTGATACCTGATATCAATGTGCTTTGTTTTGGAGTGCTTGACTGGATTATTGGTGATGGATATGGCACTGTTGTTGTCTGCAAAAATGGGAGTTTCCATGAAGGTGATTCCATAATCAAGCATCTGATTTTGGATCCAAAGGACTTGACTACAGCAGCTTGATGCGGCAATATACTCAGCTTTAGTTGTTGATGTAGAAACATAGGTTTGTTTCTTACATTGCCAAGATACAAGCCTTTCACCCAAGAATTGACATCCCCCTGATGTTAATTTGTTGTCAATGTCACATCCTCCATAGTCACTATCAGTAAATGTCTTGAAGGAGAAATCAGAATTCTTAGGGTACCACAATCCCAACTTGGGTTGACCCTTCAAATACTTGAAAATTCTTTTGACTGCTACCATGTGTGATTCCTTTGGTGAGGACTAATATCTTACACATAAGCAAACACTGAACATGATGTTAGGTCTACTTGCTATGAGATACATCAGTGATCCTATCATGGCTCTATACATGTGTACATCCATCGGCTTGCCACTTAAGTCACTTGTTAACTTGTGGGAAGTGGATGTAGGAGTTTTAGCACTTGAGCATGTCAGCATGTCAAATCTCTTCAGCATATCTTGGATGTACTTTGACTAATTCAGAAAAATCCCAGCTGCATTTTGCTTCACTTGTAAGCCCAAGAAGAAGGTTAGTTCTCCCATGGAGCTCATTTCAAATTTAGACTGCATGAAAGTTTCAAACTCTTTGCACAAAGCAGTGTTAGATGAACGAAAAATAATATCATCTACATAAATTTGAACCATCATCATATTCTTACCAACACATTTGACAAAGAGAGTTTTGTCAATTGCACCTTTCCTGTAGCCATTCACTAGAAGATAGTTAGAAAGAGTTTCATACCAGGTTCTAGGAGCTTGTTTGAGGCCATACAGGGCTTTGATCAACTTGCATACCATGTTTGGATGATGAGGGTCCTCAAAACCAGGAGGTTGTTTGATATAAACTTCTTGTTCCAACAGGCCATACAGGAAGGCACTTTTGACATCCATCTGAAATACTTGGAAGTCTTTGAAGTCAGCATAAGCTAGAAAAATTCTAATTGCTTCCAATCTAGCTACAGGTGCAAACACTTCATCATAATCTATGCCTTCTTCCTGTGCATAGCCTTGCATAACTAGCCTTGCTTTGTTTTTGACAACTATACCCCTATCATCTTTCTTGTTTCTGAATACCCACTTTGTACCAATTGGTTCTGCTCCATCAGGCAGGTCTACCAATTCCCAAACTTTCTGCTTGTTGATTTGAAATAATTCTTCTTGCATTGCCTTTACCTAGTTGCTATCTTCCAAAGCTTCAGCTACTTTCTTAGGTACTTCTTAAGACAAAAATGCAGCATGCAAACAAATGTTTGCATCAACAGAATTACTTCTTGTCAACACAGGTGCTTTCACATCTCCAATAACATTGTTGGAACTTAAAATCTATGTGACTGACGCCATCAAATCTGTTTACCGAAGCATTCGACTGAAGAATCCATGTGAATCGATTTAGAGACTGAGTTGTGATGCTCGAGGCTTACGAGATTGGACCGAAGAACGTTTTCCGGAAAAGTCAACCGTTCGGGTCAACGGTCAACGTAAAAGTCAACGGAAGATCGGTTCGAGCGAGTCAAGCTTCAGATTAATTAAATCAACTTTGATTTAATTAATATTTTATGTTTATTTGCTTTACTTGTAATTTCGTTCATTTGTTACATTTTTCTGTTGTCAGTCACCCTCACTATATATAGTGAGGGTGCCCATTACAAGTAAAGGAGTCTCCGAATGGGGAGATGATGAATTTCTTGTAGAGTGTGAGGTTTCCATTCTAGAGAGAGAGTGAGTCATGGATTCTAGAGAGAGATTGTGTGTTCTTCATGATTTCTTGTAACTAAGCATTCAGTTATATGAAATCATTCGACTATGTTCATCATCTTTCTTGTTTATGATTATTCATGATTCATCATCATCATCTTTTTCATTTGTTTTTTTTTGAGTTTTTCTCATCCGAACATGTTCTTGCTCAAGATCGAGATTCTCGTAGTGAAAATCGGTCCTAACAAATGGTATCAGAGCGGGTACCGATCAGATTCATCTCACCGTGAATCTGGTCACTCGAATCTGAGATTTTGAGCTTGAATGGTGAAGATGAGAAAACTTATTTTTTAGAGACTTTTTTCTATTTTTCTTCGATTCTGGATGGATTCTGATGATATGGATGATTGATTCGTGTTCTGGAGTTCATTTAGATGTGTTTCTATCTTCTACTTGTTCAAATCTGTTGGAAAATTGAAGATCCGAGCTCATTTTTTCGGAACTTTTGGGGTTTTCCCGTATTTGGGGTTTTTGAAGATTTTGGAGCTTGATTCTTCATTTTCTGGGCATTTCTTCATGTTTTCGGATGATATGAGGTATGATTCTCAGTGGAAAACGCTTTCCGGATTCATTGGAAGCATCCATTTCGTCTGATTCTCAACCGATTGGGCAGATCTGGAAAAACACACACTGACGGTGTAAGTGTGTGTTCTTCGTGTTCTTGAGAGATTTCCAGATTTGGGGCTGTTTTGATCAAAGATTGCTGCTGTTTATGGATTGTTTGTGGCCAGGACAATCACGTGAATGACTTATCTCTTTGAATCAGTCATGAATCTACTGTCTACACTCGTTTTGGAACCGTGAATCTGCTTCAGGAAGTTGTTCGTGTGGGTGTTCATCATTTTTTTTCAGAAAGTTCATCAGATCTTCAAGATATGAAGATGTTCTTAGCGCACTTGTTAAGTCTTAGCGGACTTCTTCAAGTTAGCGTACTTCTTCATGCTTTAGCGAACTTCTCGAAATGCTTAGCGAACTTGTTTTGCTTTAGCGGACTTGTTTTCTGCTTAGCGGACTTGTTCCTTAGCGTACTTCTCAGACCTTTAGCGGACTTGTTCGAAGCTTTAGCGGACTTCTTGCTTAGCGAACTTGAAAATGGGTTTTCGTTCGAGACATTTTCAGAGAGTTCTGATCGTTAAAGATGGTAGAGCATGATCCCACGAGTCCAACGGTATAAAATTCGAAGAATTTCGTTAAGATTTGACTGAGTTATGAAGTATTTACGGTTTTCCGGCGAGCTTGTTCGATTTTCCGGTCGATATTAGGGTTTTGGGACTGGTCGACGATTTAAGGTAGATGATGATGACGTGGCGCGCTGTAAATGGTCAGCTTTAATTCTGTCTCTCTCTCCTTTGTCGGTTTGACCTAGACAACTTTTTGTTGTCAATTTCCTATTGGGTGTGAAGGAATTGGAGTGGGACCAGGCGGTGCACAAAGAGAACCGTTACCTTTTTTGTTGGTCGCTCCTCATTGGTTCTAACATTCTCGTGGGCCCCCAAGCTTCAAGAGAACCGTTGGTTTTGCTTCAATGTTGGCGCCTCCTGATTGGTTGTTTCCAGCCTCACTTGGATCCTCTTTCTACACCGTCAGATTGTCTTAATCTGGACCGTAAGATCACCATTTGTGCTTTTTTTATGATTGGCTGATTGTTACTTCACCTGGATCGCGATCTGATCCTTAAATCAGCTTTATTCCCAGCCGTTGGATCATCCTTTATGCTCAAATATGATTGGCTTAATATCTTTGACATGGATTATGGTGTTCTTGAGAGATTTTATACCACTAATGAATATTTTCAGTATTATTCGTTAAACGCGGGGTTTTTCTTATCAGTTTTTCGAGACGAACAAGATAATGCCGCGACGGAATTTCAGAAAATTTATTGGTCACGGATTTATTTCATTTTATAAGGGTTCTCGTTTATTGACGTCGCGCGCAACGTTTGCTATCGATCACTGACGGGTTAGCTTTATTATCCGGTTAATTACTTGGCTTTCTCGTTATATCTCACGGTTTATTTTTAGTGGATGCAGCGCTGTCGTCAACTAACCGGATTAACTGGAATCTCAGTTAATAATTGGAATTTATCCGATTAAATCTCTCGGATGACCGTTTCTTGAAGAAATTTGGCAGTTTATTTTATTTTCGCATCCAACCTCAGTCGCGCAGATTATTCACAACTGTCAGCATCCGGCTTCCGGTTTTTCGCGAGATTATCCGATTTCAAGATTGTTTATCTGGTTTCTCTAGGCAACCGATCGCGACGGTTCGACTCTCCGCATCTCATTTTTACGCTTCCGACTTGATGTTTTTGGGGAGATTTAGAGAAATAAGAGGAATTATTATGGATTTGGATATCGGGTCGATTATCCGGAGTTAGAGCATGTTCGGTGTCAAACTGGTTTATCTGATTCAGTTTGTTGCGGTTATGACTCCGGGATGTAGCATTTTCTCAGTATTGTACCCGACCGTGTGAACCGAGTGAGCGGAACACTTGGATCTCGAACTGGAGCAACAAGAAAAGAAGAAGCTTATTCAGACGGGGAATCTCTACGACAGATTGTCTCCGGTTTATCAGTTTCTCATTGAAGATGTACGACAGAGCGATTCTTCAGCAGTTGAACAGATTTGAAAGCATCAGTCAAGGGGGAAATTGTTGGAACTTAAAATCTATGTGACTGACGCCATCAAATCTGTTTACCGAAGCATTCGACTGAAGAATCCATGTGAATCGATTTAGAGACTGAGTTGTGATGCTCGAGGCTTACGAGATTGGACCGAAGAACGTTTTCCGGAAAAGTCAACCGTTCGGGTCAACGGTCAACGTAAAAGTCAACGGAAGATCGGTTCGAGCGAGTCAAGCTTCAGATTAATTAAATCAACTTTGATTTAATTAATATTTTATGTTTATTTGCTTTACTTGTAATTTCGTTCATTTGTTACATTTTTCTGTTGTCAGTCACCCTCACTATATATAGTGAGGGTGCCCATTACAAGTAAAGGAGTCTCCGAATGGGGAGATGATGAATTTCTTGTAGAGTGTGAGGTTTCCATTCTAGAGAGAGAGTGAGTCATGGATTCTAGAGAGAGATTGTGTGTTCTTCATGATTTCTTGTAACTAAGCATTCAGTTATATGAAATCATTCGACTATGTTCATCATCTTTCTTGTTTATGATTATTCATGATTCATCATCATCATCTTTTTCATTTGTTTTTTTTTGAGTTTTTCTCATCCGAACATGTTCTTGCTCAAGATCGAGATTCTCGTAGTGAAAATCGGTCCTAACACTTCATAGGATGATCCTTGTTGATTCTTCTATCTATGTGCATGGGGAACTCATGGCTTCTTCCATTTGAGGGTATGTTGAGCCGAGGGAGTATGTGATCAAGCTCAAGCTCAACATTTCCAAGTTGCGACATAGGATTTGAAACTCCAACTGATTCATGAGAATTTGTATCTAAATTGTAGGCCAGATGCTCTAAATCAAGCTCATTTGATGTGCTATCATTTGATTTTTCAGCCTCATATGACCCTGATTCAGTATTCTCTTCAGTTCAGAAATTTGGTTTTCCGGTTGAACTTGAACAGGAGAAACTGGTTCCGCTTGGACTTCAACCGAAACTATTTCTTCTTCAGTTTGAACTATTTCAGATGGTTTCTTTCCATTGTTCGGCAAGAGAGGTTTGATTCTCATTGAAGAAAAGAAAATTGGCTTCTTGATTGCAGTTTGGTTGCTCTTCCAATGCTCATCAGCAGACCTGTAAAAATTATGTTCCTGCACTAAAGAACTCAAAGGCATATCAACAGTTATGTTGAAAGCAGTGGTTAGTGCATCAATATCAAATAACCAACTGGGCTGAGACTTAAAATTGTTAGAAGATTTTTCATTGAAATACACATTTATAGTTTCGTCAACAATTTTGGTTCTCTTGTTGTATACTCTGTATGCTTTTGACACACCAGAATACCCAACAAAATAACGTTCATCTGCCTTTTCTGCAAATTTAGGCAATAGCTCATTAGTTATTAAAATTGTAACAGGGCACCCAAATGGCTTAAAGAAATAAATATTTGGCTTTCTTTTTCTCCAAAGCTCATAAGGTGTTTTGTTCTTGCATTTGAAAATTAAAATCCTATTTTGGATATAACAGGCAGTGTTTATTGCTTCTGTCCAAAATATCACAGGAAGCTTGGAGTCTGCTAACATAGACCTAGCAGCTTCAATCAATGTCCTATTTCTCCTTTCAGCAACACCGTTTTGCTGTGGAGTTCTAGGAGCACTGAATTGTCTCATAATTCCCTTTTCCTCACAAAATGAATTTAAAACATGATTTTTGAATTCTGTGCCATTGTCACACCTGATTGTTTTAACTTTAAGGTTAGATTGATTTTCTAAATTGATCACAAGTGTTTTCAACAATTCAGCAGTTTCATCTTTTGTTTTAAGAAAGAAAACCCAAGTGTATCTAGAAAAATCATCAACTATTACAAAACAGTATGACTGTTTCCCCAAACTCATTACTCTAGTTGGATAAAAAAGATCCATGTGCAACAGTTCTAGAGGTTCAGAAATAGAAGACTCAACTTTTGGCTTGAAGGAGGTTCTGTGTTGCTTGCCCTTGAGACAAGGTACACATTTTTCAGTGCCACATGAAGGTGCAGCAACTGACATATCCAAAATGTATAGTCCATCTCTCCTGGGTGCTTTAAGCACAATTAATTCATCAGGAATCTTGACACCAGGTTTGAGAACTATAGCATCTTTCTCATTAAACATTAAATTCAAATTCTTGTCACACATTTATGAGACACTGAGTAAATTGAAAGTTAATGTATCAACAAAACTGACCTTATCAAATTTTACCAGTCCATTGCTCACATCTCCTTGTGCTGAGATATGGCCTTTAGTGCTTCCAAAGGCAACTGGTCCTCCATTTATTCTTTTTGTATTTTCCAGAATATGCTTATTCCCTGTCATATGGCAAGTGCATCCACTGTCAACTACCCATAGGCGATTTTGGCCTTTATTCTGCACCTGCACATATCATAATTGATCAGTTTCTATAGGGGACCCAAGCCTGAGTGGTCTTGGGTCTGCCATAAGCATCATTATACTTGTAGTCCTTGAGTACTAAAGTATTTACTACTGGAGCTTCAGTGAGCAGATCATCATTGTTAAAACTTAAGTTTTCATACTGAGTACTTGTTTGACTGAATCTTTCACCTTTCGTGTTTTTCCTTTTAGCAATTTTTCTTTCCCTATATTCCTTAAATTGTCTTTGCTTGTTGGTTATTTTCTTAGACTTTTCATTACCTTGATTAACCAACTTAGTTCTTTCAGGTGATTTTGAAAATCTTTGAGGAAATTATTTGTTTTGGTTAGAACTCTCCCCCTGAAGTGGAACAGTGTGACTTCCACTTGAACTAGTAGCAAATTCAATTTCAGATTGGTAGGGCTTTTTGCTTCTTGAAAATTTTTCTCTAGAGGTGGTCTTTCCTCTAGAGGGATTTTCCCCCCCTTGAGCTTCAAAATGCTCAAACCCATCAGCAAAATGTACATGTGGTCTCTGCTTTGGAGCAGTAGCTAATCTGGGTTGAATTTTGTTTTCCGGTTGAACTTGAGTTCGAGCGGAAGTGTGTTCCGCTTGAACTTCAGCCGGAAAACGACTGTGCCTTAGAACAGAAAAACTTCCATTTCCTTCGTTACCAATTAAAACCCTGTTGGATTCAGATCCAAAGTGCTTCATTGTGTGGCTTTTCACAGGTGAAATTCTTCCTGTGAGTTTCTTTTGAAAATCAGCCTTTGGTTTCGAAATAGGTTTTGGTTTCAAAAATGGTTTGACTTTATTCAGTGGGTTGAACTGACACACAGCAGCTAGGTGACCTTGTTTACCACAGCACATACAATCAACAATCTTGGTTTCAAATTTCCCGGGAGACTCATGTCTGGTCACGTGGTTGAAAGTGAGTTGACCAAACCTTTGAGTTTGACTTCCCTTTGGTTGCTTAGGTTGCTTTCCTCCAACTTTTGAATCTTTGGGTTCATAAATAGTTGGTGGTGGCACAACAATTGAAGGTTTCAAAATGTTTGATTAGTCAGCTGATGCAGAAGTGCTTGCATCAGTGACTTCAGTTTTCTTTGACTCAACAGTGTTTTCAAAACTTGACTGTGATGAGGTGTCATCAACAGTAAGACTAACTTTACAGTTTGTTTTCAAAGCTTCAATTGGTTTGATTGCTGGTGAGTATTCAATTGGTGGTTCAACACTGTTGTAACCAACACCAGCCTTACCATACATCCCTCCCATCCATAACTTCTCAGCCTTTCTATTTGCAGTTTGAAATTTGTCACAAGTAAATAAAGCATTTTTCAGCTTGATTTCAAGAACATCAACCTCAGCCTTAGCATCTTTGGTTTCATTCCTTGATTTCTCAAGCTTGGACAGCAGATCATCAAGCTGTGTTTCAAGAACCGAGTTGGATTGTTTTAACTGTTCATACTCTTTGGTTAAGTTTTCAATTTTTGAAATGTAAGATGATTCAGTTTTCTTGAAACATTCCTTTAACTCATTTAGGTTTGAAACCTCATCAATCAAATCAGTGTTGTGATTTCTGTACTTTGCCACTTGTTCAATGCAAGCAGGGCTGCATAGGTTTTCTAAAACTTTTTCAAGAATAGAATTTACCAGATCTGAAGTGGAGTCTTGGTTGGCCAATAAAGCATGATTCATTGGCTCAAACTCAGCAACAAAATCTTCCCATTCAACACATGAGGTTTGATTGGCAACAGCAGCAACCACATTCTGGTGGTTTTAACTTCCGGCTGGTTTTGGTGGATTGGGTTGATGACCTGAGTTGTGACCAGAATTGTTGTTGTTAGAATTTTTTCCACCATGATTTTTCATTTGGACATGACCCTGGTTCTGTCCTTTTCTTCTTGGCTATGGGCATTCTTTTGAAAAATGACCAAGTTGGTGACAGTTGTAGCATTTCACATTGCTCTTGTCTAGGCCAATGTGAGCACCTTTTGCTCCCTTGTAGGTTCTACCAGTTCTTTTGTAAAACCTTTGAGCCCTGACAGACAACATAGCAAGTTGAGTCAAAATATCCATTTCTTCCAAATCATTAGCACTTATACACTCAAGATCTTCACGAATGAAACCTTGGTATGAGTCAGTTGCTACATGACATTGTGAGAGTTGTCAAACGTGTTTGAAAAACTCTCTTGACACCTTGGTGTCTCAGGGAAACTGACAATAGGTGACTGGTATGATGATGAGTTTGAAGATCTTTGATTGTGAAAATCGGTAGTTACTAGTGCAGTTGAAAATAGCTGAGTTGACTCAGAAGATGAGTTTTGTTTAAGGTTTAGTTCCATTTCATAAGCACTGAGTATGCCATGAAGTTCACTAAGTCTCATCTTTTTCAAAATTTTACATTCCCTAATGCTAACAGTGTAAACTATCCACACAGAGGGCAAGGAACGTAGAAATTTTCTGTTTACATCTACCTGGTCTAGTTTTACATCTACCTTTTGCAGTTCATCAAGTAGGGAAACAAATCTTAAGTACTGGTTTGTCATTGATTCACCAGTTTTGAAAGTAAAGTTCTCATATTTTTGTTTTAAGACATCTTTCTTGTTTTCTCTTACTTCACTGGTTCCTTCATATATTTCACTTAAGGCATTCCACAGGTCAAATGCAGTTTTGTATCCTTTAAACCCACTTAAAATGGAATTAGGAAGTGCAGCTTGTAGAGTCCAATATGCCTTATAGTTAAATTCGAGAGCAGCATAGTCAGAATCAACATATTTTTCTAAAGGTTAAGGTATTTTGACTTCTGCATCATTAGCAGATGCAACCATGGGTGAGTAAGGACCTTCAGTAAAAGATTTCCAAATACGACGGTCTAAAATCCTAACAAACCCTTCCATCCTGAGTTTCCAGGTACCAAAGTCATCAGGAGTGAACATTGGTGGTTTGTTGGCACTGTCGTTTGAAGATCCTAAACTTAGGTCACTCATTTTGAAAACTTTTAGAAAGAGAATAACAACAAAGCTTGTAAAGTAGACAAGTAGAGTATCAACTTTAAAGCACTGAAATTCTTCAAACTGGGAGCCAATGCTCTGATACCACTTGTAGGATCGTTAATAGTTATGATTAAACTAAAACAAGAACCCTCTACTTGTAAATATAACCCTGCGGAATTAAAGTTATACTTCACTTTACTCTAGCATATTTAGTTCTCTTGTATTAGGTAGTGTTTGATTTGCATAAGTATAGTAACAATGAAGTAAGAAATACTCGGAACTATTTACATTAACTCAAAGTTACACTATTACAAGGTGATCAAGAACCGTGTGTAAAACTAAGAGCTAACTATGCTATATATAGTGCAGATAAGATCAATGACAACCATTGATCTCAAACGATCTAATCTAAACCGTTTAATACAAAGTCAAATATAAACTACCAAAAGCATAAACTTCGATAATTGCAGGATTGGACTTGCTGAAAAGACATCTCAGGAAAAGTCCGGTTGAACTCATTATCTGATGGATAATCGAGTTCACCCGAAATATTCGCTAGCTGACAAAATTGCTTCTTCCGCTTGAACTTCCAGTTCCGCTTGAAGTTGAGAATTCCGCTTCAACTTCAACTTCAGTCGGAACTTAACAAAACTGGATTTCAGCCGGAAATCTTCTAAGCGTAATATTCCTTACACACTTCTTCTTCTTTTCCTCAGGGTTCCTATCACATTTCTTCTGGTTTTTCTCAAGCTTCCTATCTTCCACGGTCTTTGCTCCCTTAGCCTTAGTTTTTGCATCCTTCACTATCGTCTTGCCTAGGTCATAATGAAGTTTCTTCAAAATAGAATACTCCTTCTCTGTATGCAAGCGGGTCGTCTTATTTGCAGTACTTTTTTGTTTTGCTATTTTCCGGCTTTGAAACCCCCCTTAATATGCCGATATTTGTGCCATTGGGCGATTTTCACCATCCATTCGAGCCCCTACCGTGCCGGTAATCGATTACCACCTTAGTCTTAGGCGGAATTTCGGCCTTGAGACTAAGACATTAGATCTTTGTGGTGGTGAAGTTAACTCTGTTGCCACCTATTTTAGGCGGTAGAGGGATTTTTGTTGGAGTGAGGATCAGGGGTGGACTCATAATTTCCAATATCATCATCATGATGACTGCCATTCTTATTGTGTGGACTGGAAATGTGATTAATGGTGCATTAGGATTAACATATGGAGATGAAAGTTATTTGGGTTGTTCGCTAAATGTTTCTGTTAATCTTTAGTTGATAGGTATGTAAGAGTTCGACCGTTTGTTTTAGTGATGTAATAAATGTGTGGGCTACACGTTTCTAAATTTTTTTTGTATATATATGATTACAATGATGAAACATGTTTTTAACAAGATGTTACGATTCGTGCTTCGCAACGGATTCAATTCGATCAATTCCATTCGAGCCCCTACCGTGCCGGTAATCGATTACCACCTTAGTCGTAGGCGGAATATCGGCCTTGAGACTAAGACATCGAATCTTTGTTATGTTGAAGTTAACTCTGTTGCCGCCTATTTTAGGCGGTGGAGTGGTTTTTGGTGGAGTGATGATCAAAGGTGGGCTCACAATTGCCGATATCATCATCTTGATGGCTGCCATTCTTACTGTCATTCTTAATGTGCTTTAGGATTAACATATGGAGTTGAAAGTTTTTTGAGTTGTCCGCTGGATATTGTTAATCTTTAGTTGATAGGTATGTAAGAGCTCGACCGTTTGTTTTGGTGATGTAATAGATGTGTGGGCTACACGTTTCTACTTTTTGTGTATATATATGATTACAATGATGAAACATTTTTCCAACAAGATGTTACGATCCGTGCTTCGCGACAGATTCAATTTGATGAATTCCAGAGTTTTTCTACAATAAAACAAATCAAAAACATAAATTAAAACAAATATTCAACTAAATATAGATTCTTATAGCAGATTAAATTATAGAAAAATTTATCATCAACTAACTATTAGCATGTAACTAAGACATGAGGAAAATGTTTAATTATATTAACAAAGAAAATGTAGAAGGCAAACAAACACTAACTTACGATAACAGGTAAGTGAAACTAACCTGCAGCGGAAAACGTCATCCATGGAGAGGGAAGAACACTTCTAAAACTGCAAGCTGGAAACTTAAAAAGTAAACACAAAGCATAATAGTAAATAAATTTAAACACACAGCATACCATGACACTATATGAATTTATAACACATTTTATAGATTTATAACACTACATAAAATGTACAAATTATACTTAATATTGACACCGTAAGGGTCAAAGGTGGTTAATTTGCGGTTTTATACACGTACTTTTAATCTCAGCCGTGATTTGTAGGTGGTTTAAAACTATAATATGGTTATTTTAGCCTTGTGACGCAAAAATTGCATCATCAAAAACCGCTGTTTTAAAACTAAATTGCGGTTTTAATCACCTTGTGAATTAGCAAATTGGTAAACTCAAATTTTCGGAATTTGTTTATTTTTTAATTTCAATTCAGGCTAAATGGAGCTAAATGGTCTACTACAAAATTTCAGTTTTGAAATCGTGTTGCAGTTACTTTAGACCATGTATGATATTTCAATTTTAACTGCATCAGCCCACGTTTGTTTTTTTTTTCGAAATTCTAAATTTGTATAAATATATAATCAAAACTATGTTTCAATAAAGGATGACCGCATTTGCTTGAAAAAAATAGAGAAGAATGTCTACGATAATGTGAAGAAGAAAAAGAAGAGTTTTTACATTTTAAATTCTTTTGCATATCGCCGTGGTTACTTACTCGTTCCCGTTCCATCTTGTTAGAGCATATTTGTATGCTACAGTGTGTCTCGTGTATTGTATCTATGTGAGAGCATATGTGTGAGTCCTATGGCAGCGTACCATGGTCCGTACCATGTTGGTAAGCTGACCAACGTACCAATGGTACGCTGGGTAGATGGTACACATGTTAGTTAGTGTCACCTATAATAGGTTGACCTCTTTAGAATGGTAAGAACTCTTGGTCATTCATCTATATTTTGTGTGTAACTCTGTGTGTGCTCTCAAGCTTGAATCAATACAATCTCATTGTATTTACTCTTCGTGTCATTGAATTCATCTCATAATCACTAGATTAACAAACGATCCATCTCTCCATGTCTTTATAAGTGGTATCAGAGCTATCTGGTTCCATTTGCTTATCGAATTCTGTGTTTTTTGAAATTTCTAGAGAGAGAAAGTGGGTTTTTGGTCAGTTTTCATCAAATTTTCTCAAATCCGAGTGTTTCTGATGTCAAACTTGATTGCAAACGTTCCTAGTGTGTTTTCGTTGATTACTGCTGCAAATTACAGTCCAAAACATTCAAATTCATGAAAAACAGAAAAATTCAGTGTTGGTACGCCAGTTGAATGTCATGGTACGCTGGATGAACTGATTGGTACGCTGCTTGGTACACAAGGCAATCTTCAATGGTGGTCCGGAGCAGTTACGCCGTACCAAATTGGTCCGCTACTGTTAACTGGTACGCTGAGTTCACTGGTACGCCGCTGGTTTGGTACGTTGAGTGGTTGGTACGGTCAAAGCTATTGGTACGCTAGTCAACAGTTTGGTCCGCTGGGAGGTTTATTGGTACACCGACAGAATAGCGACGTTCACTAAAACTGATGTAACTTGAGTTCTGTTTGGAGTTACGGAACCTAATACCAGCCAAAACAACCGTCTCAACGAGCTCTACACTTTTACGGCCTATCGGCTAGTACCCTCCGTTTTGATACCCAAATTCCGCTATTAAGATATCCGTTTTTTAGTTTGAAGTTTTTGGGTTCAGTATCGTAATTTCAAAATGAGCGATTATCAAGCGTTTTTAGCGATTCAAACCACGATGCAAGCTCTTGTTAACTATGATAATGAAATAGGAACAAGTCGGAAAGTTCCGAAGTTGCTCAAATTGGAAGATTATCATAGTTGGGTAAAATGATTCGAAGCATACGTTGGTACTAATGATGTCGATCTTCGGTTGGCTTATACTGATCAATATGAATATCCAACTGGTACTACCACTAGTAAAAATATGACATACGGTCACACTTTTCACATTTTGGCCCTGTGACACTTTCGATTAAAAGTGTGACCATAGGTGATTTTTAATTTTCCAGACATGTTTCGGTGACATTTTAGATCGTTTTGTGTGACCATTGCAAGCCCCATCAGTTAATATGGTCACACTTTTACATTACATGTGTGACAATTATGAGTCACAGTTCGAACAATGTGACCAAATGTCAACACTTGCGACTTTTTTTCCTGATAATATGTAGGAGTGACTATAGATACGTATATGGTCACATGAAGAAATAGTTTATGCAATTATATGTGGCTAAATGTAATATATATTGACACGTTAATTTTGAGTGTGACTGTAGGTTAAACATATTTTGGTCAAAATATTTACTGGTGTGACTGTAAGTTACCGTTTATGGTCTCATTTCCAATGTGGACGTGTGACTAAAGATAAATCATCGTCACAATAAATGGGCAAATATGTGACTATAAGTATAATATGGTCATATTTTTTATTTTCTTACGTGTGACTAAAAATTAACACTAAGAAAAATTTATGATAGTCTAAATTTTATATGGTCACAGTTTAGTTTTGAATGTGTGACTAAAGATAATTCATGGTCATGGTAAATGGGAATATATGTGACTATATGTATAATTTGGTCACATTTCATTTTATGTCAATTGGATATGTGACTAAAGATGAGTTCTGGTCATGATAACTGAATAAAATATGTGACTATAAGTATAATTTGGTCATCTTTCATGTTATGACAATTTGATGTGTGACTAAAGATGAATTCTAGTCTTGATATATGAAAAATAAATATGTGACTATAAGTATAATTTGGTCATATTTCATTTTATGACAATTTCATGTGTGACTAAAGATGAATTCTGATCATGATAAATGAATAAAATATGTGACTATAAGTATAATTTGGTCATCTTTCATCTTATGACAATTTGATGTGTGACTAAAGATGAATTCTAGTCATGATATATGGAATAAAATATGTGACTATAAGTATAATTTGGTCATATTTCATTTTATGACATTTAATGTGTGACTAAAGATAAAATCTGGTCATGATAAATAAAAAATATATATATATGACTATAAATATAATTTGGTCATAATTCATTATATGACAATTTGATGTGTGACTAAAGATGAATTATGGTCATGATAAATGAATAAAATATGTGACTATAAATATAATTTGGTCATATTTCATTTTATGACATTTTGATGTGTGACTAAAGATGAATTCTAGTCATGATATATGAAAAGAAATATATGTGACTATAGAGATAATTTGGTCATATTTAATTTTATGACAACTTGATGTGTGACTAAAGATGAATTATGATCATGATAAATGAAAATAAAATATGTGACTATAAGTATAATTTGGTCATATTTCATTCTATCACAATTTGATGTGTGACTAAAGATGAAATTTGGTCATGATAAATGAATAAAATATTACTATAAGTATAATTTGGTAATATTTCATTTTATTGGACATGTTAATATATATATATATATATATATATATATATATATATATATATATATATATATACTAGCCGTGTGCCCGCGCGTTGCGGCGGCGACAGTGTATAGCGTGTTATTCGTCTTCTGTTCGCTTGTTATGGTTGCACGACAATTCACATCGAGGTATTCGTTTTTTTAGAACTCAAACAAATAACAATATACACTCGAATTGAAATATATATTAGTCACAAACGTAGTAATTTAAAACCAAATGAGTTGTAAGATAGAAGTCCTCTAATTCGTTTATGGTGCGTTATTTGTCTTCTGTTCGTATGTTCAGCGGTGACAACAATTTACAATACGATATTTGTTTCAGTTAGCACGATGCGACACGCGAACTACTATCGTGTATGATAAGATCATGGTGCGGCGAACAACAATCTATTAGCCAACCATGTTGGCACAAGATGCTATTGATCATGGGCATGGTATCCCTAGCACTTTAATACACATTAACTACTAAACATGTATTATCATAAGTAAAAGTGTATATTGTTTAGAACTGTAAAAACCAGGGTATTATCATAAGTAAATAAGTAAAAGTGTATATTGTTTAGAACCGTAAAAACCATGCCTTGTATAAAATAAATGTTTATACAGGTAGTGGTAGATGGAGCAACATATAATAGGTAATATTATAATCATAATAGTCTAATTAAAAGAAAATGTTCAAACCCATGATGCAAGAGATGTAACAATCAACCAACACGGTACTTGTTTTTTGTTAGTTTATCAATCATCTCTCGTGATATATTATTATATTGTACACAATGGGTTCGTCATGTGGAAAATCAGGAAGACTCAACAGTTTGAACCAAACAACACAATGAAACCAACAGTTTGACTATATAAACGTCAACCAATAGTTTGAACCAAAATGATTCTTTGAACCAGTAACTTGTAATCAAATGTTTGACTGTATAAAAAAGTCAATCAAACAGGTTTAACAAACAAAAGTTCATATACTTCAAGTCCAAAGTCTTCAAGTGTTTCAACAACACAAGTTCTAATTCTTCAAGTGTCTTGATAGAGAATAAAGTGGGATCATAACCTGTAATTTAAAAAAAAAATCAACAATCAGTTTTCTGATATGAAAATCTTGAGTTAAGATAAACTTGTATGCATACCTTAATACAAGTGAACATACAACACACAATGAATGCATATTAAAGGTACAACTGCCTTTGTAGGGCAGTATGGACACTTGAAAGGCCTCATGCTATTGTCTTTAGACAACTTAGTTATTGACTGTTTGCAAAGCACATGCTCACACGACATCAGCATTGGCGTGGCGAGTTCATGGGCCAGCTTGGCCAGTGGGTTGGCGATAAAAGATCTATATACGGAGATGACTCCAGCTTTCCAGCCCATAGAAAGTGTTCGATGCATTTCTAGAAAGTGTGCTTTCTTTTCGATGACGGGGTTCTTCATTGGATTCGTTTACAAAGCTCCATTTACTTAACACACACCAACGAAAATGAAACATGCCTGCATATCCCAGAACAGGCTTTAGAACATATATCATAAAACCCAATAACTAAAACGAAAGCTGCAGAATAACCATACATGATGAAGATGCCATATACAACACTGAAACCAAATAGCCATGTTAATTTCTTTTTCATTTTCAAGATAAATTACTTAATTTGAGTATTACTGTTCTTTATTACTTCAAGGAAATTGATCTTCAACCGAGAAACACAAACAAAAAAATAATAATAAGACCCCAACTTCAAAACAAAAAAAAAATACCAATTAATAACCAATACCTCATATCAAAAATCAAAATAACCCAGGTTAACCTCTAAACAGTGAAGATGATATATGCATATTAGTTTTTCCTATTCTCAAACTATTGAGGAAATCAAGTTTAACTTTAATTCTAGTTTGCAGAATTAGTAGTTGTGGCCTTGTTATTGTAATGAAAAATATTAGACTTTAATTTTATATTATAGTTCCTTTCGTTTTTAGAAGAGGCAGTTATATAAAGGCATAGTATTCATCATCATTTTATATAATTTTGAAAAAGTTTATACAAAGCAGAAACTAAAGGCTTTGTAATTTTATTCAGAAGACCCGTTTCAGGCAGTCCAAGCCGAACCATTTTGGCCGGTCCAGACAGCCCAACCAACCTGACTTGTTTGGCTTGCTGTTTTTCAAAACAATAGATATTAGATAATGGTTTGGAGGTAAATGTTGGTTAAAAATGGACGAACTGGACCGTAAACAACCATAATTCCAAAAAGTTAAAGTTGATTACCTGAATTATTCCAGAATGATCTCCTTTTGAGTGCTCTGGTGCAGGACTTGTTTTGTTCTGCGCCAATGAGTTCCATCAACCATCCAGGTAGCCTTTTGAACTTTAATGGTCCATATAGTACTTTAAGTTCTAAAAGAAGGCAAATTTAGCAACCACCACCAAGTTTTACAATTATAAATGAAGATGGAACTATGAAACCTGTTTGTTGGTATAAACAAAATAGTAAACATCAAATGTGATGATGCATAGTACCTCTGCAAACTTGATCGTATGTTCTTCCAACAACATCGCCAACATAAAACGATCTAATAAGAAAAAATGACTTATAAGAAATCCACCAATCCGCTATTAAGATAAGAGGAATAAATAAGTTGATTTTGGCTATGCCTTATATCCAAATGCTATATAAGGTTAAGGAAGCACCTCTATAAATGCATATTGCATAACACACACCTATGTTACTTCACCTGTATTTTTTCCACTATCTACATAGACCTTTAGAGCAAGATCTAAAAGCATATCAACATCGCAAATTACATTGGAGAACTACACAACAGTTCTGAAAAGTTTACATGTCAAATAAGTTGATGAGCTTTCCTAGTTCAAGTGAATATGACCACTAAGGTGATTAATATTCAATTCCATGTCAAAATTAACTAAAACCCCTTCTAAACGCACTATTAATAGTTTAACACTATTAAAACATAAACGTTTCCTATAAGTATCGGAGAATACTAAATAATGGAAGAGGAATATGAATACAAGAATTAAAAACCATCTATATTACACCTTTGTGATAACACCAGTTGTGGAGTAATCTGACAGTAGAAAAAGAAAATAAGCAATGTTAGAGAGATAGACTTAATCAACAAACAATCATTCTACTAAGCTCTCACGTACGTACCTTCAAGCATTTCATGCGATCTGAAGTGCATCTCATGAGTTGGCAAGATCAAAATTGCTGGTCTTACATATACTACTATTAAACCACTAGACGTTCTGTTATATGACATTATCATAATTGATTTTGTCTCTAAAACAAAAAAAAAACAAAAACAAGAAAAAAGGCAGAGAAATGGGAGAACTACTTTGTGTAACATTTCCTTGGTATTTCTTTCTGATGCTTCTAAGCGCGTAGCCTGCCCCAACTTCTTGCACAAAAAAGGCTAGCAATCATGCTCCTAGATTTCCTTTTATCATACCAGCTAACACATGAACGGTTCCTTGAATACAACAACCAGAACTCAACATAAATAGTGGTAGAAATGGCAATCTCAAATATTGATATTAAGCTAATATGATGTTAACTTTAACATTTTGGTTCTGCAATTTTCTAATTGGCAAAACATAAATTCAATCAATAGTATGTTATCTTTTTCATCACAGTATCATCAGAATACTATATCGTTTATCAAAAGAAATATAAACATATAATAACTTCAAATTTTCATATTTATAAATCAGAAATCAAAATAGGAAAACATACAAGAGAGGCCATATCGCAAACCGCACATATAGAAATATGGAAATCATTCAGCAAGTTGGATTGCTTTATGATTTTAACCGGAGCTTTTTGAGATACTGGGTTTCAAGTAGTCGTCGCCCAAGTGATTTATGTTCTTAGAACACGGTGAATCAATTTCAATCCATGGAGTTTCTCGTGGAGGAAAATTTTGAGAAGGATCATGAGACAGCCGATTATGACCTAGAGACAGAGGGATTAGAAGGAACCGATTGTGACCTAGACGGATAAGAGGAAAAACTAAAGAATAGAGGGAAAACCAGTTTTATAAGCGGGAACTTGAAATTTTTTAATTAGATTAGAGAGGGAGATTAATCTTTTGAAGTAAAAAGAAGTTAAAAATTAATAACAAAGAGAATAGAGTAAAATAAATTTAAAAAAATAAGATAATGAAAATAGAATAAATTAAATCAAAATAAGATACAAAAAATAAGGCTCAAGATAAAGAAACAAGCATATTTGATATATGCACATGTTCAATTAAGTTTGATTATATCAAATTGTGTTCAATTATGTCCACTTGGAGTCGCTTATTCCTAATTGAGTACGATTATATTCCATTATTCCATTGGAGTCGATTATGTTCAATTATATCCAATTGGAGTTGATTATGCCTAGTGGAGTTCGATTATGTCCAATTGAGCTTGATTATGCCCAATTGAGTTCGATTATGTTTGGTTGAGCTTGATTATGTTCATTTGAGTTCGATTATGTTCAATTAAGTCCGATTATATCCAACTAAGTTCGATTATGTCCAATTGGAGTCGATTATGCCCAATTGAGTAAGATTATATCTCGTTGGAGTCGATTATGTTCAATTGAGTTCGATTATATCCAATTGGAGTTGATTATCTCTATTTGGAGTCGGTTATGCCTAATTGAGTTCTATTATGTACAATTGAAGTCGATCATGCCTAATTGAGCTCGATTATATCCAATTGGAGTCGATAATGTCCCATTGAGTTCAATTATATCCAATTGGAGTCGATTATGCCCAATTGAGTTCTAACATAGGCCCTAAGTGACATCAAGTGGACCTAGTTGACCTTTACTAGACCTAACTGACCTTAATTACACCTCATTAGCCTTCATTGGGCCTAAGCAAGCATTATTGGGCCTAACTGACCACCATTAGGCCTAACAAACCATTGCTCGGTCTCATTAGGCTTTATTGGGTCTGAGAGAACAACATAGTCCATAAGTGACATTTAATGGACCTAGTCGACCTTCATTGTACCTATATGATCTTAATTAGGCATCATTAGCCTTCATTGGGCCTAAGCAATCATTGGACCTAACTGACCACCATTGGACCTAATAAACCATTGCTCGGTATCATTAGGCTTTACTGGTCCTAAGAGAACAACATATGCCCTAAGTGACATTCAGTGGATCTAGTTACCTTCATTGGATCCAAATTACACTTCATTGGACCTAACCGACCTTCATTAGGCCTCATTAGCCTTCATTAGGCATAAACAAGCATCTTTGGACCTAACTAACCAACATTGGGCCTAACAAACCATCGTCCGCCCTCATTAGTCTTCATTGGGCCTAAGCAACCATCATAGGACCTAACTTACATTCATTGGACCTAGTTGACCTTCATTGGACCCGAATTACCCATGATCATTGGACCTAGTTGGCCTTTATTGGACCTAAATGACCTTCAATAGGGGTTTGATCTGACACGTCAGTTGGATCATATAAATCCACATATTTTATAGATATAACAGTTATGGGGATTAATCTTTTGGATTTAACAGATGAATCACTTGCTTCAGTTAAAGATTTTGGTTTTTTATAACAATAAAATATATATATGATTCAATATTAGTAAATTTCTATGTAAAAATAGATGATTCAATTTTTATAACAACAAAATACATGATTAAATATTATGTGCCAACTGAAAATTTTTGTTTTTTTTCTTTGTTTCTTTGTGTCCAGTGAACGAATAATTATCTTAATTTTCGAGACGAAAATTCCTCCAACAAGGGGATGATGTGACACCGACACCCGGTAAAAATTAATGCAATTTGGTACAAACATGAACATTAACAAATATTTATTTTGAACATACATGCATTCATACTTCTAATAGGATTATTAGATGTGTTATCGAGTCCACGAACATTTACACGAGTCGAGTCGGTCCTGAATGTTGGTGACTAACTACTATAGTGTTAACGAGCGAACGTAGATTGAACAACCTATAATTTCTTGATTTTATGTGACTTGCATGTAAATGGATTTATATAACTTTGACTTCTTGCGAGTTTAGGAGGTACCTGTGTTACATGCATCATGATACGAAAAAAATTTATGTAAACCGAACGCTTTTGTGAATACTAGCAAAGTTTCGATTTAGTTTTAAGAAGGGAGGCTTAGACCAAAAATATATTGAAATTGAAGGGGGTTTAGTGTACTCCTTGTAAATTACAAACCTACTCCTAAAATCCCTCCCCCAAAACCGTCGCTTAATCCCTCTCTTCCCTCTCACATCGCGACTTCATCTCCCCCCTCTCTCCATTTACGGTTCTTTTTTCTCTTCGCAAACCAGTCCCCAATCTCCATTGCTACAGAAAATCGAAGGTTGCCCAGGGTGCTGTACTCGAACAGAGGGTTGCTAGGGCTATTATAAGCCCTGTTACATCGCATCAGTCTCAGGAACAAACGATAACAGTTAACAAGCAACAGTATGTAACCTCGACTTCCTCTCTATTCTTTGTTCGAAAACCTTAATTGATTTTAGCCATGTTCTTGTTGTCGTTCATGTTTAGGAATGTGATGTTATGTGCTATTTTTTTGAGGCAATATGTTGATTTCATAGAAAGTAGATGGATAGATTGTTCCTAGTCCAAACCCTAATTCGTTTTATGATGAAATCTAGATCGTATGGGCTGTGAATGCTTGTTATGCGATGTTAATATGCTGTTATATGAGGCCCATGGCTGTTAGGAGACTTGCAAATGTAAAACCTATGAACAATAATGAAGTTTGTGCAAGTCTAGTAAACCTAGTTCACAAAAATTGATTTTCATGTGGTCATGTTCATGTTGCTAGACTCATAAATGATTGTTTATGCACAAGATGAATTGCGTAAGATGCTTAACGCCACTATTTTTTAGACGGATACAAGTTATCAAAGAGGAAGAGGAAGGCGACTGGTGACATTGTCAAATTGCTCCATACTATTTTATATGGAAGGATAGAAAAGTAATTGTACTCCAACTCATGGATATCTATGAATCTCTATGGTCTTTCTATTGGTTTTGTTTATCTTATCTCATTTATTTTTTGTTGAGGGTAAAATCTTATAGAATAATACGTGATGAGGTTTCTTAGTTTGCTTTAAAATTGGTTCTCAGATTGTTTGTAGTGTTTCAAGTCAGAAAATTGGTTTCTTAGTTTGCTTTAAAATTGGTTCTGAGATTATTATATATGTTCTGTTAGATGGTTATCTAATAGTTATTGTGACTTTAAGCTGTAAAACTCATTTAACTAGCACATCCAAACACCCTTTATGCACCATTCAAAAATGTTTGTTTGTACATTATGAAAGTGAATTTAGAATTACAATTCTGTTAACTAATCTATAACTCTTTTTATTGCAGCATGGCTCCCTCTGCACGTATGTTTGAATTGAATGGTAGTTTCTTGGTCTCAAGAGGTTAGTTTCGATTGATTAATCTGTTGAAGTTTTCTACATGTATTGTAAGTTATGATATTTATGTTCGAAATGTGTTGCTTGTCTTCAGGAAGATGATATATTGAGGTAACAAATTGGTTCCATGGAACGGAAATGTACGATTTTTTTTGTTGCTTCAATTCAATTAACGTTATTAGAAAATCTGTTGATTATTCCACTAAAAGTTATTTGAATGTTATTGATATGTGTATTAATATGATTGATGATGACTGTCATCTGCAGTTGGGCTATTGTAGCATAAAAATTTAAGGATAATACTACAAGGCAATGTAGAAGAAGGTAAAAAAATAAAGCTTTATAAAAAGAAAAACATAACATGTAGTTGTAGTTATTTCCTTCAGTTTTTCAAGATTCAATACTTATTCTTATTTTATAGTACTATTTACTAATTCTTGATTTGTATATTTGTTGTTAATACAAATGGTTCACTTATTTGAATTCTTATTTCAAGAAAGGAGGATGGTTACAAGAGGAAGACATGCTTCTATGTGAGGTAGAGCTGTAAAAGTTTCTTTTTTATATACTTTAAATTTCCGATTCTATCAAACATGAAATCATCATCATATGACATTAAAGCTGTGAGATACACTCCTATAAGAAGATGGTTTGCAAGCTCAAAAGATTTTTGCTATAAGAAAATGACAACTGATTATTTGTTTTTGCAAAAATATTGTCACCTATCAACTGTTGGAATAGGCTAAAGACATGGGTGGTCTTTATATGGTTTTAGATGGAATAAAAAGTCAACACTTTATTGTCACCTATCAACTCTTGAAAGATGACTAGATGTACGAAGAGGATTAAGTTTTTATGGCCACTAGATATTGACATTTAGATTGGTGACACTGAGGAATTGATGTATAGTATTTATCCTATGTGTCATTATTGAGACTTGAGAGGTTGAGATGTAGGCTTTAAAATATTCGTTTTTTATTTCGAATTTAGTCTTATCTTATATTTCATTTCATGATTTTACATTAGGACCTCGGGTATTTACACGGGTCACTAACTAGTTTACTACTATACATTTTTTTATTATTTATTGTTAGTTTATAAGGTTTATCTCACTCTGATTCATTCTTATTTATGATCTTTGAGCAGGTGAGGGATGAATACCAATGTCATGTGCAGGGGGTTGTTATTACTTCTAATCTAAGGACAAAGAATAATTTTTAATTTGTGTATTGCTTAAGTTGTTAATAGGATTTTTGTGACTTATGTTTGCAGATTTCTAGGCATTGCATTCTCAAGTGTTGTTCCGTCTACCGATCTTCACACTTAACACAGGTTAGTAATATCATATATAGATGTAATTTTGTGTAATGAAGAGGCTTTGTATTAATTTTTTTGATTCATTCTTATATGAACTAAGAAGTATTTTATGTATGATGTAGGTCTGTAATACATGCAGGTTTGAAAATTTCGAACGTGCTTGGGAATCCTGATTTTTATTTCTTTTATGATATGAAAGGTCGCTACAATCCTAAGATTTCTTCAATTGTATCGAAACTTATGTAGCAAGCTTTTGGTTAGAAGTTTATGTCTTTAGTATTTAAGTTTAAAACTTATGTATGAGATTTTGGTTTATTATTGTTATTATAATCATCATTTTTTTTTGTGCGTGGTGGAATGATAGCAAATGATGTGTGACCAAATATTAGACAATGGCCACACATACAAATAGTGTGTGTGACCGGTGTTTTGAGAAAAGAATGTGTGATGAAAGGTTGGATAATAGCTACACATAAATAAAATACGTGTGACAAAAGGTTAGGCAATAGTCACACTTAAAAATAATATATGTGTGACGAAAGGTTAGGTAATAGCCACACTTACAAATAATTAATGTGACTATAAAATGTTTCCCGTCTCAATTTCATTTATTTAATGCCACTAAACGGTATGAAATGATCACTCTATATTAACAACTATGTTATTATTAACAATATTTAGTCACAATTTACGTAATTAATTGTGTCTAATATACATAAGCAGTCACATAGAACCTAAAAGTGTGACTAAAAGTGTGTTAGGGTGATGTACTTATGTAACAAATGTGACTAAATGGGAATGTAATAACAAAATGTTAAAAATAATGTGACTAAAGGTTAGCCAAAAATGACACTTACAAATACATAATGTGATTAAAAACAATTATAGTCACATTTATATTTCTCTTATGTGACTAAAAGGTATATAATGGTTACTTTATATTAACAACTATGTGTTTAATTGTGTCCATTTTCCAACCAATAGTCACTTTAAGATATTTTTGTGTGACTAAAAACTATGAAATAGTCACACTTCAAACTATTTCTACATCAACTTTCATGATATGGTCACTCATAAGAAAATTGTGTGTCTCTAAAACCTAAACAATAGTCACATCTAAATATTTGTTATGTGACCATTTGGGAACATTATGTCACTAAAGATATGTAATGGTTACTTTATATTACAAACTAGGTGTTTAGCTGTGACCATATACCAACCAATAGTCACTTTAAGACATTTTTGTGTGACTAAAATCTATGAAATAGTCACACTTCAAACTCTTTCTACATCAACGTTTATGAAATAGTCACACATAACAAAATTGTGTGTCTCTAAAACCTAAACAATAGTCACACTAAATTATTAGTTATGTGACCAATTATTAGCAAAACGTCACAGTGAACACGAACACCATGTCACCATTTGAGAACATTTTGTCACTACAAAATAAACAAATGTTACTAAAAAGGGTTTATGATGGCATTATTCGATAAAATCATTGATCCAGCAAGAAAAATCGCTAGTCTATAGTCACACTTTTTATCTACGGTCACATTTTTTCATATCATACGGTCACTAAGATTTAACGTCACTGTATGTGACCTAAAATGGCGAGACTTTTGGTCACGGATGGGACGAAAAAAAAGTGTGACTAATCACTTACGGTCACACTTTTCTAGTGTCACTGAAGATCAATTTTGTACTAGTGTACTGGAAGGTCAATTGTGCAAAGAAGTCTGACTGCTGAACAAAAGAAAGCTTATCAAGCTGAACAAAAAGCTTACGGAACTTTAACCATGGCATTATCCAAAGATCTATTACATCAGTTTTCTGCTTATACTACATCGAAAGAATTATGGGATGCAATACAGAAACGATGTGAGGGTAATGATCAGTTTAAGAAAAGTAAGCAAAAGGTTCTGAAGAAAAAGTTCGACAATTTCAAACATTATCCAAATGAAGATATTTCAAAGCTCATTGCTAGATTTTCACATTTGCTGAGTGAAATAACTTTAGTAAGCATAAAAAAGAAAGAAGCCGAGTTGAAAGAGAAGTTACTAGAGGCATTACCTGAAAGATGGGACAATTATGTGATGATGATTACTAACGATAAAGAATTTTCAGGGTTGTCATTCAATAGTTTGATTGTGTAAGGGAGTAATATATGGCTTGTGTATTAAATTAGCCATTAGCGGACTATTTTGAAGGCCTATGTGTTAGAATATGTGAAAATTAGTTGGGTAATTGTGATATTGGGTCATTGGGCAATTTTAGATGTGTTTGGGCTCAATTAGAAAGTGTTTAGATGGAGTTTAGTGGGCCTATATGTGCAAATACGGGAATTAGAGGGGATTTAGGGTTTTTAGGGTGACTTGTTCTCCAAGATGGAGAATCCCTATAAAAAAGAAACCCTCCCCACATTTTAGGTTGTTGATTATAAAGAAAAGGGGCTAGGGTGTTCTCGAAATTCTCTCTAGAGAATTTCGAATCTGTGTATTGCAACCAGCGATATTAAAGTGTTTTCTCCAATCTCGGTTTGTGTTTTCTTATTGTTTTAATCGTTATTTGATTATATTAATCATCGTTTCTTGAATCACCAATCAATCCGGATTCCGCACGGTTTTGATTGGATTAGATATTGCGTGAGGAATTGTTTTGATCCTTACAATTGGAATCGGAGCCAAGAAACGTTGTTTCGAGGCTCTCGCGATACCAGATCTAGAAGCTACAAAGTTTTCTTCTGGATCATCATTTTTGAAAGATGAAAAGATTTTTGTTAAGGTTGAGAAGTCTGCTAGTATTTCATCTGAAGCAGAAGAAGATAAATCATTGATTGTTGAGAACAAGCTGAAGAACATCAAATCTAAATTTACTAAAAAAGCTAATGAAAAGAGTGTTTCTGGTTCTCAATCTGGGTCATCTAAGAATCTAGATTAAAAACACAAAGGCTTGGGTTATAAAGTTAAAGAGGAATCAGTTCAACAAACACAACAAAAGAAGAAGGTTGCTGAATCTGATTCACATCAAAAAGCAACAACAATAACTGAAGAAAAAGAATGTGTTCAAATTAAAGAATGATCATTATTATTCTGGAGTTTCTTCTTATGATTCATGTTATTCTCCACGAAGTTCACCTCCAAGGTATGATTCATCTGATGTGTCACACCCCAACCGACGACGGAATATGTCGGGCGCAATGATTGTGCAGATGCACATGACAACTAAAATAAGTTGTAATACTTAAACATGCCTTTATCACTAATCATTTAAAGATATCGTACAAGAATATTAAACATGCAGTAATACATATTAAACTGATTTAAAGTCCTTAGTCTAGGTCCAGCAATCCTAGCGTGGTCATATCAAAGCTCTAGTATAAATTCCTGCAACATGTATAGAATCCAGTGTCAACTACAAAAGTACTTGGTGAGTAAACACAAGTTTATAAAAATAATTTTTGATACATGCGATATAAGAGATAATTTAGATATACAGTCAATCAGCTAATGAAATAGTATAAACAAGCAAACATAACAAACTTTTAATCACCTAAGACTTCTCATCATAATTTCCTCATAGAGGTAGACTGGCACATATGGTATCATAATTTCCTCATAGAGAGGTAGACTGGCAGACTAACGTACTAGCACATAGAGATTTCCATAGACAATCCACATATAATTCATTCAATTAATCATATAATCGTATAATGTTTAGAGAAATGATTTTTTTTAATAATGATACATGTTACAACCCAAAAAGGTTAAAGATATGGAGCTATGATTTCTCACAAGTCAGATTATCATTCGAATGAATCACCATTAGAAATGATAATACGAATTGTATATTGAGTCATATCCCATTTTAAAAGAAAGGGGGATTTAGTGAATACTCACCTGATAAGTAGATCAGATACAAGAGATAGAATCGATTCGCGAGAGATAACAACCTGGAGATTATCGTAATGAAATGAACATGCTAAATGAATATAGAGAATCATAATATTATAGTTCTAAGGACACGAGAAACTTAGGAGAGTTATGTCTTATTTGATTAAAAGAAAATTTTACCCTTTATCGGGAAATTAATGATAATGTTTTATTTTATCAACTTTGGACCCATAAATACTTATTATATATATAAACATGATCTAAGACCAAAAATCAAGTCCTAATACCTTTTGGTTTGTTTAACATTAAATAATCATATTCAAAACCCTAATTTTGAAATATTTACCAAATAATTAGCAAAATCTTTTATTAAATGGAATAAATTTAGGGCTTTTACTTAAAATATTATTTTATAATATATCTTAAAATATTAGCCCTAAACTTAACTTGTTTGTTCAAATTTGGCAAAGCAACGTCTAGAAAACCCTAATTTCAACGTATTTATTAAATAAATATCAAAACATTTTATAAAATTGTAAAAACTTAGGGTTTTATTCATTATGATCGTCACTCGGGCAAGATTGATAAAAACTCTTCAAAATTTGATTCCACACATCGGAAAAGGTTTGGTTGAATAGTATCAGAAGTTGCAGGCCATCTTTTTGCATATACTAAATTTAATGCATTTAGAATTTTCATTTATGAAGCTTATACACATATGTATATGTCTATGCATTTATGAAATGGCTACTTGGCTGGATCCTATTAGCTTTTTATTGAAGATATCTCAATTTGTTTCAGTAGGCCGCGATATTACCCATTAAAAGCACTTTTCTAAATTTTATCCCAAGTATTTTATTGGATACAAATCTTGGCTTATAAAACAATATTAATCTTCAAATGCTACTATAAGCAATCACTTTATCATCATGATAGAAGGTTCAAAATATAGTAGATGACTTCAGCTCCATTTTGATACACTTACAAATATAAAAATCTGACAGATGAGTAGAAATTTTGGAGAAGAAAAAAAAACGAAGTAAACAACAAAGGTCTAATAAGAACCTAAAGAGAAGAATGCGAAATTAATAGCCTTTGATGGTACGTAACTAAGGACCCAACAAATATAAGTATCTTCACTTTTAAGACACTGACCAAGATTACTACACCAAACACACAATAATATAACTAATCTTATTAAAAGTTCGAGAAGGGACAACCAAAAATGACCTAGACTTTTCTTTTGCCTAACCAGCCACACAATAATATAACCAACCTTATAAGAAAGTTATTAAAGCACAGCCAAAAATGACTCACACTTTCTTTACAAAGAGAACTAACATAAGAACATCAGCTTGAATTACCTAGAAGAGCCTGTTGGGTTTCGGAGAGTGGTATACGTGCTAAGTTCTTAGTCTGTGTTTTGGTTTTTCCTGTTTAGTTATTTCGTTAGTTTTGGTGTTTCTCATGAACAATAAAAGTACTTAAGTGAATTTGAACGCGTGATAAAACTTGTGCTCTTGGTATGCACATGGACTACTGTGTTATCACAATGGCATGTTAATTGATTATTTACAGAATCAAATTAACCTTCTTTGAATGTACCCTTACATTTATGGTTTAAAACTTCACTTAAGGTGGCTAGTTGTTCAGTGAGTATGCTCGAGTACTCATCATGAACATTTGTCATCATCAATATAAGTTGAGATGATTCGGTTTTTCCAGCTTGTGCCATTTGTGTAACTCTTTACAGTGACACTTATGCAACATCCCTATGTTAGATAGTTCTCGTTTAATAACTAGTATGACACGACATGTTTCAAGAAATTGAAAATATATATGAGGATGCCATTCTTGAGATGTTTTTCAATTGTGGGATGTTCTTGAAACTTGGAGATAAGTTGAGGCTTTACAAGTTTAATCTGGTAAACTTCAATGAACTTGAGATCAACACTCAATCGTTATCCCGATAAGGATTAGTGGTGATGCTCCCACTTGCTTTATGTAGACGATGCATTCTTATAATCATCTATCTTTCAAACCACTAGGATATTGTCTTGCAAGAGAACTCTTAGCAAGCATTCTTCGTTCTCCAGAACGAACTCATTTAATTTCATAAACACAGTATGAATCTAAATTGATTAATATCAAGTTGTCATGTCACATACATGAGATGGAAAGATGAAATCAAACTACCAGAGTTAGATGGTATGCTAGATACAATCATCTTTGCGTTTGAAAGGTGTTGAGTGCAAGACGCCCTGATGATTATTCTATCAGAGTATCGAATCTGATTTAGGATTGTGACTTTAATCCAATGACCAACCAGTAATGGAAGATTTTAGACAAGTAAAATCGACATCTAGTTCCATCTGGAATTATTAGTCATTTAGAATGCTAACATGTTTTCATTTTTAGCAACAACCACTTGTTGTGAAAAGATGTTTGTCTAATGAGTCTTGAATAATTACAAGAGTCACAGAGCACAGTCCGGTAATTCCTATAGAAACCAAGTTTCTTTAATAAGGAATTCAGATGTCCATGCATCAGGAAAAATGGACGTGCACAACTCAAACTTGGTCTCCCGGAAGACTCTTCTTGAACCAATTTGAGTCGCAAGTGATCGGTGAGGAGGTGATTCGTGGGTATAAGGTGCGGACGGCGGCCATTGGCATGCCATTAGTCATGTGTTTATTGGCTTTCAAACTTGAAACCAAAATCCTCAGAATGTAAGCGACATGTGCTTAGCAGGATTTTAACATACATGAGTACAAGCTAGTTGTAGTCTTAGACTTTCAAGGTGTTGTACGTATATATCTATTCATGACCATCATGGTCATATGCACAGAACTTAGTGCATTTATATAACATAATTAATCAGGTGATTTATGTTACACAAATTGCGTTGGTGACTTGAACTTTTACAAACAAGCGTTTGATCTCATCAAAGGTCCTATTGTTTGAATCATTGATATCAAGCAAGTGATTTCATATAAGTTTAATTTGATATAATGAATTCTCAAGCTACGCAATTCAAAACCATAAGGTTTAATGAATCAAGGTAGGTTTATTATTCTCGTTGTAACAAGTACAATGAGAATAAAAAACATTATGGCCTTAATGGATTTAGATAGAACATTGTTCTTCTTTTGCATTTAAACTAGTCTCATGATCATTAAATCAATAGCACCAGGATTAGCGTCATGTTATATATTTTTGAATCTAATCTACAAACCAAGTGAAACATTTTCAAGTGTAGAAAAAAAAATGCATATCAATAAAGTTTAAACCAGAAACTTTAGTGTATGTTCGAGATTCAAACAAAAAGCAAAAATTGTATCATCCTGGACCCTGCCAGGGAAAAAAACAAGTTGTTTAAAGATACCACCAAGAATTAAACCGACATGATCTTCATTCAAAGTTTGTAATCATGCAAATATGTCATGTCTTCTTGGTTGTCTTGCTTTCTACGACTTCACGTTCCTAAAAAATGTAAAGTATGTCAAGCATGTATTTTGAAGGATCGAGTGAAGTGGTTTATAACATGAGGTAACTGATATATACCTCCGGAAGCGCCTACATCAGCCTTCTTCACCTTGGCAAGATATTCAGGGCAGTTTCTCTTCCAGTGCCCCATCTTGTTGCATTCGAAGCACTGGCGCTCAACTTGCGGCGGTGTCTTCGAAGCCTTTGACTTGCCCTTTGTGGTGCTACTAGATCCTCTAGCAGCAGCGCCCTTGCCCTTCTTCCTTTGCCCAGGCTTCCTCTTAACCTCAGGTTAAACGCACATTCAACCAAAACGATTTATGACAAGCAACCAAAACGCACATGCAAACAAACACATATTCGGCTTGAGAGGTTTTGACATTGTCAGAGCCTAATGACAATGTCGAAGAATGTCTGGGAGAAAAATAAAATCAACCCCAAGGATGAGTATGGAAAGGTCATCCGGTTGATCCTAACGCTCCCACTGGCTTCATAAGCTCTCCTTGATGGATGGAATACGTCGGTCTTCCGGTTGTGGATACACGCCATACTGGGAAGTGTCTTTAGATAAAAACACTTGCCATGATGGGATAGTTGCATCAATGCTCGTCACGTTCGTCTAGGGCGAAGGTGAGCACTTACGGGAAAAATAGAATAAAACCTAATCTATTTTAGATACAACTTTTGAACCCATAAATAAGTGGGCTAATCCAAAACCAAAATACTAGTGGGCAAAAAATGGGCCAAACCAAGACACGACAAGCAATCATAACCAAAATATGGGTCTAGCCGAATACGTGCGTGAAACAATCAATTAACGAATTGAAGATGTTTGGTGGAATTAAATCGACCAAACATGTGGAAAAAGCAATTCGATTAACTTTCGCGACAGTGGTATACGGGTGCCGGGTGACGTAAAAAAAACTTTTAGGTTAATTAAAGCATTACCAACTAGGTTTAGTAAATTAAGAGTTAAAATGGAATAAAGCGGTAATCTGTTTACGCAGCAGAATAAATAAATTTACTAATTTTAGACGCGTAAACCGTTGGTGTCGAAATCGTGTCAACAGGATCACGATCACCAAAAATAATAATCACGCAAACAACTTTTCGCGTTAAACCGGTTAACGCAAAAATACTAACGATTACATTAATCTAAATAAAACATCTAAACTAATGCAGAGTTTAGATATACCTTTGCGGTGTTCTAAAAACGTTAGAGACACCGAGGGTCAACAAAATGACGCCAGGGTTTCACGTAAAAACAATCCGAACCGGCGGATTAAATTGTTTGCAAATCGCGACTACCGTCTCAAACGGATTCGTTGAGAATAGCAACGATACGCTTTGTGGTGGCGACAAGCGAGCACCAATCAAATCGAGACGGTGATGGCGGCTAGGGTTTAGCTGGGTGATTATCACGATTATTTCGACGAGGGCTCGCACTCATAAAATCGTGATATCAAAATTGATTAGTAATAGCTAATGTCTGCTCGCGTGATTTGGAATAGATTACTATTACTCTATCTAAAAAAACATGAAGCAACTCCATCTAAGAACTTTTAATTGATATCTGAAATATACTAGGTTGCACAAAAAGTCGTTTTTGTATCAATCTAAAGTCAGAAAGGGTTTTATAAGATCCAAAAGGTCCGTTGAGCGCCTCATGGCTATGTCATAATAGATCCGAACACTTGCCCCGGATCGACTTCCAGATCATAATTGCTCTAGTGAATAACTAAAGAAAATAGATAGATGCGAGATAGAAAACTAGAAGAGAATGACGACGATTTACCGGTGAGTGGTGATTAAAACGCGTCGTGGTGAAACAGAGTTACGCTAGGTCGCGACGGCGACCTAGGGTTTAGAGTGACGACGGCCCAAGGGAGGTGGGGCGTCCACGGCGGCGGCCAAAAGGCGGCGGCGGCGGTCTTCACAGCGGCGGTGGCTCCCAAGGAGGTGGTGGTGGCGGCGATCTCGGATGGTCATGATGATGATTCGACGACGATCGTTTGCTAGAAACGAGTAGCAATCTCCAACCGATAAAGCTCCTACGATGAAGAGGTTGGTGTGTGGAGAAGAGTGAGAGAGAGAGAGAGAGAGAGAGAGAGAGAGAGAGATAGAGAGAGAAAGAGAGAGATCGTGGGGAAGGGGCGACGGCTCCAAGAGAGGCGCAAATGGGAGGATTAGGAACCCTTAACCCTAATCACTAGTTGCTTATTTATAAGCAACTAATTTTCCTTTAGGCCCTCGTCAATCTCTTTCATCGGAATGAACCACCATAGTTTACGAATGAATAAAACTGGTTTATTAATACAATAGTCGTAAACCCGAGAACTAATAAATTCAAATAACTATTTATTTGATTTATTATTTCACTGTAAACGTTTACTTGATAAATCCAAAACGTTATTCTCCGTTTATTATAGCAAGGATAATTATTCGTAATTAATAAGTGTTTATTAATCATTAATAAACATTTAGTTAATTATATATATTTTCGTAAATTACCGGTTAGCCGAGTAAGCGGATTTTTATCTCGTTGCCCAAGTGTAACTCTTTACAGGTCTAACGGGTCGAGTTCTTGGTGTTGTCGGGTCTGGACATCCATTATCCAACTGAGCCATCACACTTGGTTATGGGTAAGAAAACAAGAAACTAAGGAAAGGCAAGCAATTACTTTTCATGATAACCAATAAAGAACCATGGTCTCATGCCTGGTCATGAATGTGTAGTGTAAATTTAGGTATTCAAAATAAAAAATAAAGAGCATAATAATTTTATACATAAGAAAAAGGCAATACTCACCAAGAACAAAGAAAGTGCCGTTGAAACAAAGACAACAAAGTTGATGACTCTGCAAAAGAAGAAAAAAACATATAAGTTACAAATATAATAGAAAATAAACTAGTAGAACCGTAAAAGTAATCATAAATAAGAAAAATAAAATCAAATTAGTGAATAATTTCAACAAAACTAAAATAAAGCCGCCCTTGAAAGGAGCCAAATTTGAGCAGCGTTTCTTCCAACTTCTTACGCCTTCTGTAATAGATCGGAATAGATTGAAAGAAAAAAACACACGTAATTAAAAAAATCTGAATGATAGCCTTAGCAATTATACCAAAATTCCATCGTATCATAGTTGCAGAGAACAAATTCCCATCAAAACTGAAAGCAACCAAATCTCAAAACCCTATAATCAACCAAGCTTAAAGAGGGAAAACGTCGGGAAGAAATTGGAGAAAAACAAAAGGAGAAGAAATACATACCCAGATCTGCGGGTTCATCAGATGAATCCATAACCCTAACGGCGTTTTAAACTTACTGATCTTGCAAGAGATGAAGCAGATGATCGACACGGTTCCCATATTTAACCCTGTGTTCCACCACAAACCACGCTTCCCCTTCCCACCAACTCTTTTCCGATCAGGACTCATGTAGGAGGCGCCGATGGATGTGAAGTAAAGCGTGAAAGGACGAAAAGGTATGGGAGACTTCCACAGTCGATGGGCAGGTATGCGAGACGTCCATAGTTTCCAAAGGCAATAAAATATTGTCTTTTAATCCAAACACAATAAAATATTGTGTTATATTAGTTTGTAAGTTATATAATGTTATGGTGTTTAATAACGTAACAATACTAGTCTCAGAGAGTAAAATCGTAAAAAATATAACCCATAATTTTTTGTGTAGGAAAAAGTAGAAACTAAAACCAAGAATTTTGGCGAATCCCTACGGATGAAAACTATAATTAACTTAAACCCATATTATCAAACCCTTGTCTAGATCAAATTGATGGCATGAATCATCAAAGATTTGGTTTCTGGCGCACAAATTTAGTTTTTTACGATTGCGGGAAACGATGTTGGAGAATTCCTGCTAATGTCCCAGTTCATTCATTTTGAAGAAATCAAACTTTCAGGTCGGAGTATGTTAACGCCCAATGAAGATCCGGTGGACTAATGTGTGTCTAAGATCCGGCTCGATTACACTCTACGTCGGTGATAAAGAAACGTTATTTCATGGTGGTTTCCGGTACAATCTCAGGTCGAGTGGAGACGTTCAACATTGTCAACGTGTACGCGCCTAAAGGAAATCGGAACAAGATATAACTTTGGGCAGATCTTCTGCAAATCAGACTGGATAGCGCCGGAGTATGGGTATTTTTGGGTGACTTATGAGGTTCAGGCTGAAGACGAAAGAAAAAACTCCGATTTTAATGTTGCTGCCTCTGCGATTCAATGAATTTATTCACCAAGCAGGCCTAACTGAATTTCACAGTCGATTTACATATATGTCGTTGGACCTAGCTAAAGCCAGCAAGATTTTTTTTTTCTTGGTATGTTAATCCCTTTTCAACTTCTTGCCAAACACTTCTTTATGTGCTCTTGACAGGGATATTTCCGATAATTGCCCCTTCTACTAAAGACATCTGTGGTGGATTTTGGTCCACCGCCCTTTAAATTCTTCAACTTCTGGATTGGTAAACCAGGCTTACAGGAAGTGGTTGAATCGGCATATCATACCCCTATTGCCCTTGGGCCCCTTGATAAGATGTTGGCAGACAAACTCAAGTTCATTAAATCAAAAATAAAATATTGGGCTAAGGAGAGGAAAGACTTGGAGGAGGGCAGATTATTGTCACTACGTAATGAGGCAAGTGCGATTGTTCGTCAGGTTGAAACTCGTTCATTGCCTAATCAACTGCTAGTTAAATACTCGGATATTAGAAATGAGATTATGTTGATCGAGGATGATATATCCAAAGACTTGAAACAAAAATCAAGAATCAACTGGTGTAGATGGGGAAGAAAACACGACGTTTTTTCACAACACGGTTAATTTTCACTCCAAATCTAACAGGATCAATGGCTTTCAAATTGATGAAGACTGGATCACGGATCCGCAGGTCATTAAAAGTACGGCTTTTAATTTCTTCGGTGACCTTTTCGAAGAAAAAATGGTGAACAGACCTTCTTTGTATGCTCCTTCGCTACTTAAATTATCATCTTTGGATAAGTTGAGTCTAGTTCAACCATTCACTCTAAATGAAACTAAAACCGCCGTGTGGGATTGTGGCTCCGAGAAAGCCCTAGGGCCGGATGGTTTCACCTTTGGATTCGTAAAACATTTCTGGTATTTATTTGAGAAATATTTCAAGGATATGCTAAATGAATTCTTCATTTCGGGTTCAATTCATCACCCTTGTAGTTCTTCTTTCATTACGCTCATTCTCAAGGTCAATGATCCTCAACTCCCGAGCGATTATAGGCCAATTGGGCTTATTGGGGTGATCCAAAAGGTCATATCTAAATGCTTAGCGAACAGGCTCAAGATTATTATCGGGTCAATTGTCTCAAAATTTTAATTCGAATATATTAAAGGTAGAAACAAATTGGACGCTCCCTTGATGGTTAACAAGATCCGATCATGGTTAATCAAGCACAAGAGAAAAGCTATATTGTTCAAAGCTGACATAAAAAAGGCTTTCGATTACCTAAATGTTAACCAAGCACAAGAGAAAAGCTATATTGTTCAAAGCTGACATACAAAAGGATTTCGATTACCAGAATTGGGGTTTCTTATCATCAGTTATGTTCCAAATGGGGTTTCCTATTCAATGGTGCGTGTGGTTCGAGGGCTGTCTAAAGGCCTCAAGGGTCTCAATACTCATCAATGGCAGCCCTATTAGGGAATTATCATGCTCTCGCGGTTTAAAATAAGGAGATCCACTATCTCCCTTGCTATTCATTTTGGCTATGGTGGCTTTATCCATTATTATGACTAAGGCTGCATCGGGGGGGGGGGGGGGTCTTTTTCACGGTATTGGGCTTCCTAGGCCTTCCTTAACTCATCTTGTTTTCGCTAATGATGCTTTATTTTTTGGCTAATGTTCCCGTTTAAATGTTCTGAATTTTCTTCGAATTCTTCGTGTCTTTTTCTTGTTTCAGGACCCAAGGTAAATCTGTCTAAAAGCAACATCTTGGGCATTGGCATAACCCACACAAACTCTTGATGAACTCTCCGGATTGATTATATGTAAGACAAGCAGTTTCCCCATCAAATACCTTGGCCTTCCAATCGGTGCCAGAATGAACGTGTCCAGGAGTTTGAACCCTGTGGTCGAAGCTTTTGAAAGAAAGTTAACGCTGTGAAAAAGCAACACTTTATCAATTCAGGGTAGACTCACATTAATCAAAACCGTCTTATCGAGCCTCCCTCTTTATTATTTATCTCTGTTTCGTGCACCAAACAACGTAATTGAGAGGCTTGAACAAATTAGAAGAAGATTTCTCTGGGGTGGAGGCGATGCATCAACAAAAATCCATTGGGTCGTTGGAATCAAGTTATTGCATCGAAGGAGAAAGGTGGTCTAGGGTTGGGATCACTCAAGGCGGAAAACCTCTCGTTACTATCCAAGTTACATTAGCGGTATGCATTTGACACTAGTTGTTTATGGAGAAATGTAATTTTGGCAATTCATATGAACAAAAATAACTCAAATGATGCCATACCAGTGTCCATGGGGATCTCAGGATTATGGAAGGCGATCGGGAAGGTGGATAAATCGTTATTAGACTTGGGAGTTAGCTTAAAAGAATGCCTGAACGAGTTGGGTGCAAACTTTCATTCCAGTCATATTCGGAAGAAACTAAATCTGATCGAGTCAGATGAAAGTCAAATTGCTTTTGAGTGGAACAATTGGCTACCCTTGAAGACTAATATCTTCATGTGGAGAGCACTTCAAGGTCAGATTCCTACTCTCATTGCCTTATCTCACAGAGGGATCATGTTCCAGTCCACAAACTGTCTGTTATGCTTTGAACATGAGGAAACCGCAGATCATTTATTCACGGCTTGTCGATGGTTGATGAACCTATGGATGCAATTGTCTTCTTGGATCAAAACCTTGCCAATCTCCGCATTCTCCTTTTCTGGTCTCATCTCTTTCCACCAAACGGCTCATGGTGGGGTCAAAAGGAAGAAGCTAATTCAAGCAATAATTTACACTGCAGCTTGGGTTCTATGGAAGGCCAGATTTACCAAGGTAATCGAGAACAAGAATGTGTCTATGGAACAACTTGTGGGGGAAAACAAATCTCTTTCCTACCTTTGGGCTAAGAACATGGCGTCTATTAGGATGGACTGGGAAGCTTGGGACAAATTTTGATGTTGCTATGTAATTTTAATAAGTTTGCTTTTTTTGGGTGATGTAATGGTTCTTTCTTTCTTTCTTTTGTCATGTACTCTTTTTTCTAGCCTCTATCTAGGTTGTTTATAAATTCGCCATTAAAAAAATATTCGCATTCAAGATGGACTTGATATAGTCTCTATAATGAATTCATATTCATATATTTTGCGCAAGTTGTATATTCATGAATATATTCTATATTAACACAATATACAAATTTCTTCTAGAAGAAAAAAAATTTTTTGTTAAATAATTCTAAGTTCAAAGAAGTTAACATAAAACGTGTCAGAGCAGCCAACTAAAGCCTATAGTTTCTTAATGAGGGGTGTGGGTTCGAATCTACTAGGCTGTGTTTTCATTTTTTAAGTCGACACACCACACTCCTCCAAACTTATATATATATATATATATATATATATATATATATATATATATATATATATATAGGGAGAGGATAATTTGAGAACCAATTTGATTTGAGAACTAAAAAGAACTAATTTGAGCCATAAGTTTATTTACATGTATCCCCCCTCCCATGAATTGCAGTGGTCCCCCCTGAAATTTGTGGTTGAGATTTAGTTCTCAAAAGTTCTCAAAACAAAAAGTTCTCATTTGAACCTAACCCTATATATATATATATATATATAGGGTTAGGTTCAAATGAGAACTTTTTTTTTGAGAACTTTTGAGAACCATTCTGAGCCACTAATTTTCAGGGGGGAAGCATTTAAATTCATGGGGGGGATTTCCTTATATATAACTTGTGGCTCAGAATGGTTCTCAAAAGTTCTCAAACCTAATTGGTTCTCAAATGATCTTCTCCCTATATATATATATATATATATATATATATATATATATATATATATATATATATATATACTAGCCGTGTGCCCGCGCGTTGCGGCGGCGACAGTGTATAGCGTGTTATTCGTCTTCTGTTTGCGCTTTATGGCGACATGAAAATTTACATCGCGGTATTCATTTATGTTAGCACAATGCGGCCACTGACAATATATAATGTGATACATTTTTAGGGAAACCTGTGCGATGCTATGGGGACGACAATCCACCAACGCCGTATTTTTTTTGTTAGTTTATTAATCATCTCGTGATATATTGTATTATACATCTGTAGTTTTCTCATTCATAACATCAATTTAATTTATCTAACCCGTGCGATGCGGCTAGATGGTGACCCGCCACGCGTTGCGATGGCTTCATCATTTTCATATCACGTGTATACCTCAACATGCACGTCTCTACATTTTTATTTTATGCTTTTAATATATACTTAATCAATATGATTCAAATCTTTGGCCTTTGATTGTATAGAATTTTGAACTGCCACGCATTTTGACGGCTAGCATTCATATTTGAATAATGTTTCCTTACAAAATTTAGGATTAGCTTTGCTAGGAAACAGAACTCAATGAACATCCAGTAGCATCAGATTAGAGGAGTCTACTTTCTTTTTCAAACCGTTGAAACAGATAACAAACAATAAAACCCAAAAGGAAACTAAGTACTTAAGTAACTAAGAACCAAAGTATGAAACTTAACATAAAACATGTAGCATATACAAAAAAAATATCGAGCCCCAAATATAACATTAAAAAAAAAAGTTACACCTAAAAGTAAAGCTTTTATTAAACATCTATAGATGAAATTTAGGAAATTTATGTACCATAAAAGAATACTTAAAACCAACAACAAAACATATGAATAAAGACTTCAGCCGGCAACAATTCAATATGATGAGATATAGCATGAACAACCCAATTCAACTATATAAAATAGGAAAATGGTAAAATAAAACAAATGATCTATAATATACAATATCAAAACAATGCCAACATAGTGTATGTAAGGAAATTATGAACTTTTAGCAATATTTATAGTCGGAATAAAAAGGTTAGACATACACCACCAAACTTTGTAAATAGGGCTGCATCAACCGCTCATAAAAAACACTGGAAATCGGTGGCCATTTTGTGGTAAACATCAATGGCTATTTCAAATGAATGTACCAGGACATACACCAGCAAATGTCATTATCAACTTTGGAACACCGTCTTCAATTGAAGTGAATTTATTATTCAATAAGTCAAACACACACATTTAAAGATATCATCTTTTTGTAGCAATTTTTTTAACATAGTGCAAATCACTATACATGGAACCATTCATTTGATATAACCCTAATAGACAATAATACTTAGATTCTTTAAGAAAAATAACAAATTTACAAATTTTAAGTTCAAACATGAACATAATTTACTCCAATAGCTTCTTCCTTCAACGCATGACGCTCCCTTTTTGCATCTAAAATGTGTTCGGATAAAACTTAGACACAAAATGTCAATAAGTAAATCTTTCTAAAATATGAAACCATCCGATTGGCAAAATAGGCAGGTTGACCGGGTTGGGTTAACGTGTTCAAGTCAAATAGGTGTCATACGAAAGGAAATCAATAAATAAAAAACACATACCTGAAATAGGGGAGAGAAAGACTGTAAGAAACTGGTTTTTATAGTGTCACTATAAAATTCTGAAGTTGCTCCATGCAATTTTATTTGGAACAGACTACAAAGAAAACGGATCTCACCTAGAAAAAAAAAAGTCAGCAAACACAAGAATTGTGAAATCATGTTAAACCACCCCTTCAAATACTAAATCAGTCCTAATCAGGGTGCATCATTTGTAAACATTGATGTCTATAAGAAACGATAAACATCTTACCACTTTGGTAAAACCTGCTTGAACACCATTTAAACAGAGGGAAATAGAAGGAATAACAAATGGAGAGATGGTTATTGTTGGGGAACAAAACCGACGATGTAGCCGCAAAGGTGGCTGGACGTATCGCTGCTGATATGCTTTGTCAGTAACACAAACTTGGGGCTGCAAAACAATATAAATATGACCAACAATATAAATAAGTAGCCAAAAGAGAGTTTATTGGTTCTGCTGCATGGACACGTAATATAGCTTACAAATGTATATATACCAGTACAAGTAATATAGCTTACAACAGTAGCAACAGGGTGACAAAGCTAAACAATAATGAAGATACTAAGGCAATATTAATAGTACTACAACATAAATAAAAGAAGAAAAAGCTAAGGGACAAACCTGCAAGCAGAAGAGAAGAGATAGCTTATTGAAACTTGAGAAGACCTACACATAAGTAAAGGAAACAAAATTTACATAAGATTCTTAGAACAAAAATATAACTTTCATAAAAGAGGACAACAGTGAACAAACACTTTATGAATTTGAATGATCAACGAAACTGTAGTAGCTAAACAAAAAAAAGGATGAATGCCTCGAAATATAATCATGCATTCGGTTGTATGTGCATGACAATAAGACAGTCTTTGTAACCTATTAATGAGGAAAATAAATGTCTGTGTATTTCCAAAGGAGGCTAAACTGATGAAAACCTGTCATGTTCATCGTCCATTGCTATTTTTTTCCTGTGCTACATCTAAAAAATAACCAATATATTAAACATCAAGAGTTAGAAAAATCTTAGTATACTTTGGACCATTATCGTTCGTATATGTTTAAAGCTTATTTGACTTTTTCCCTTTATATCTGATTCGTATTATTGATAAAATCTCGTGTTAATTGAGACGATATAGTATGATGAAGGATGGAAACTTAATATTGATGACACTGAACTGTCAATTAGCATAAGATGAACTAAATTCAGACCAATTAACCTCTCTAGTCCTTTAAATCGTATTAAAAAATAGATTTATAGGTAAATCAGTAAGAGACATTAGATGGATAATAGTTCAAAATCAGTAATGTGAACATGCAATGGTACATCTTTAAAGAAGTTTACAAATCAAGGTAAAAGAAACACAAAACAAACTCAGCAAAAGTAAAAGAAATTAATCCAAATTGAGAAGCTTAAGTGGTCAATAAATTAGAAAGAAATAGTGAAAGAATTCATTTATCATCCCCAAAATGTCTATTTTGATTGATAGATATTGCCTGACAATATGAGTTTTCGTAACACTGTTAGGTCACCGAAACCACTGTTAAGATAAACAAAAGTTAAGATATACTTTTAAGAATAGATACATGAGCATTTGGGTCCAACTGCTTTGAGTGTGTCCAATTTAGTAGTTTCAGAGAATTTTTTTATTTCTTGTCAACCCAGTGAAAACTAATGCAACAGTAAATAAGTAATTAAGAAACAAACACATAAATATGTTAACTTGAGGATATAAAAAAAATAATACGCATGAATATGTTAACTTTATTTCAAAGTATTATAAAAGCTGTGTTGAGATCGGACGTGGTTAGGAGCTCCCATATCCAATCCATGGTTTTCACTTTGACTTACAATTTAGAGAATGTCTCTGTTGTGGTGGTGTTGAGATCTGAAAAATCAGGGCAAGAGATCTGAAAACCATGAACCATGTAGGTTATAACAGCTAAAACTCCAATCCGCCAAACCCTAAACTTCTTAACTCAATTAGTAGTCAAATCAGCGAATCAAGCTGGGAGTATACCTGTGAAAACATCATCAAGGAAACCTAAAGATAAATAGATATGAAACAAAGTACCACGTGATTTAACCTAATCAGGGTTGGGAGAGCAATTCTGAAATTAATTTTTTTTAAAATTGAACCATTGAATACACCATTTACCTTACCGTCATCGATTGGGATTCCGTATCAGGCATTATTACCGCATCGCTCATCACCTGCCATGATCAGAAACAAAGATTAGGGACCTTTTAACAGTAGAAAACAAAAGTTTAAGATTAAAATCTTGTGACTAAGAACATTTCACAACAAGAACAGACTGAAAGAACCCATCATTGTATGTTGGCAGGTTTGAGGGTGAAGGATAGATGGAGTTCTAGTATTTTTGTTTTCAATGATAACTTAGTTTGAGGTTGAAGAATCATGGGCACGTTTGAGTGCTTGAGTAAAGAAAGTGTCAATAGAACCGAATACCGCTGTTCTGCTATTCCTATCATGACCCTGCAATATATATACCTACACACACCAAAATGGAGCAATATCTTACCAAAGCCATCCTCAAAGAAGCCATCCTCAAACCCATCTGAATCTGAAGTGTGAGAAGTCAGAACACCAGGACCGACTTAGAGACAGGCAGTTACACTTCCTGTAAACACAAACAACCCTAAATATCCAAATCATATTTTTCCAAAAAAAATAATCAAATTTCTCAAAAAACAAAAGCTCTCCAACTGCAATAACGCAAGACATAGTAGAAAAAATTACCTGTGATGTTGAAGACTCCGAATCGAGCTCAATCGAACAGAAAATCTATGCTAGACTTGTTGATTGATCGTAATAATCAATGGAAGATGTAAACCCTACCTTTGAAATGCCCTACCTTCATAAGGGTTCCTCTGCAACAACAGAAACCCTAACCTGAAAACCACAAAAAAGCGTCATCAATTTATGTGTAGGCTCACGATTGTTCAAACACATGCAATACATAGAATTTCTGAAATTAAAACATTGATCTGAACTGTTTACGTGTAAATCACATACCTAAACCTTATCGTTTTGTTTACGAACGAACAACGAAATAGGAATCCAATGTTGCTTCCTCAACCTTCCGTCATAATGAAAGAATATGAGCAGAAATTAAAAGCGTACAAACCTAGGTTTAGATTCTGATGATGATGAACATGCCTTGAAGATTAACAACAGAGAAATCTTAGATCTGAAATTACGGCTTCAACGCACCTTCGTCTTCTTCTCAGCCCTGATTTCTCGTCACCACTCACAATCTGAATCTTAGTGACCGATAGAGGAAGAAGAATGTAAAACCCAGCCCTAGATTTTGTTAGAAGGAGAACCGATTTCATATCCAATCGATGGGGGAGAGATGCGCACGCTGAAGGAAGAGAGAGGCGCACGACTGAAGATTGTATCGAGGGGAGGGACGGTGGCCAATGGAAGGGAAGAGAGGGTGAAGGAGTGGGTTAATCGAAGGCGGCGATGGAATGATCGAGGAGAGCTGCAATCAACGATGTGGAGGATTTATGGTTAATGTCAAGAGTGTCCCTTCTTTTTTGAACGGTAGGTACTTGCTGATGATTTAGGGCTTCATTTTGATGCTTTAAATCCTTGTACATGTTGCATAACAATTTGTAAGCGTCTTAAAATTAAGGAATTTTATGACGAAAATACCCCCGATGACCAATATGTATTATATAGTAGTATAGATATATATATGTTGGGTTACGACAGTGGTATACGGATGCCCGGTGACGTTAAAAAAACTTTTACATTTGATTAAAATATTACTGACCGGGTTTTAGTAAGTTAGGACAAAACGGATTAAACCGGTAATCCGTTATGTAGCGAAAATAAATAACAATTACTAATTTAAACGCGTAAACCGTTGGTGTCATAAACGTGTCAACAGGATCACGATCAACAAAACCACACAAACACCATTTCGCGTTAAACCAGTTAATGCGAAAAAGCAATAACGATTACATAATCGAAATTAAACATCTAAACTAAAAACAGAGTTTAGGTATACCTTCGCGGTGAACTAAAAAACGTTAGAGACACCGAGGGCCAACGTGATGATGGTAGGGTTTAATGGAAACTCGATTCGACCGTTCGGATCTAATCGCTTTGCGAATCGCGAGATTATCTCCAACCGATTCGTGGTGTACCGCAACGATTCGGTTTATGGTGGCGACAAGCGAGCACCAAGGAAATGGAGATGACGACAGCGGCTAGGGTTAGATGGGGCGATGTAGCGATTTAGGCGACGAGGCTCTCTCCGTTGATGTCGCGATAACGGAGACGTACGAGGGGGGTTATGGTGTCGCGGTGGTAACGGAGAACCAAGGCCACAATAGTGACCTAGACGGTGGCGATGACGACTCCAAATGAGGTGACGGCAGCAGTGATGGGTTCGGCGACAAGCGGCGGCTTCAGCGTGGTGGCGGTTGTTGTGATTCGCAAATGATCACAAGACGGCGGCCACGTGGTGGTGTTCCGATGTTCGTCGAATACAAGGACCGACGAGGAATCGCCAACGGAGGCTAGGGCTTTGACGGAGGAAGGAGCCGGCGAAAGAGAGAGAGAGACGTGAGGGAGAGGGGCGATAGCTTAAGTGGCGTAAAAGGGATTAGGGTTTATTAATCCCTTAGTCACTTATTAATAAGCAGACTAATTTCTTCTTTAGTCCCTCATCAAATTCCTCTTCCAAATCAACCCACCGATGTTTTATGAATAATTAATAAAGCGAGTTTATTAATATAAAAGTTGTAAATCCGAGAACCAATAAACTTAAATAACTATTTATTTGATTTATCATATTCACCGAAAAACGATAACTAAAACGCAATTCTCCGTTTAATTATCGCAAGGATAATATTTCGTAATTAATTACATGTTTATTAATCAATAATAAACATAAATTAATTTACCAATTCCGTGATTTACCGGTTAACTAATTAAGCGGATTTATATCTCGTTGTCCTCAGTGTAACTCTTTACGGGTCATAACCGGGTCAGGTTTTTGGTGTTGTCGGGTCTGTACATCCATTATCCAACAATCTCCCACTTGGACAGAATTCGACAACATTAGAAGAAACAATCAGAAGTGCTCTAGCTACACGTGGATGTCCCAAACAGTTATGACACTTCAAGTCAGCAACCAAGGTATATCTACAAACTCGCGTTTGTAGTTTTGACTTATGGTAATTGAAAGTCATTAGATCATTTCCGTATAAGACATCAATTGAACAAGAGACATGGATTCAATTCATTCTCTTTAATATTCAATCATTTTATTTCTCGTGTCTATAGTTCGAAGTGATCCAATCAAACACACAGTAAGTTTGGGTAAAGCCTTACAACTAACACTTGGAACTCACGAGAGGGCCCACGATGTCTAGTTGTTGCATTATTAGTGCAAGAGTACAAAATCCCATCTTGACTACATACAGCTCCAACTAAGCTTCAGATCCATTCCCAAAAGTAGCCCTTATTACTAGCATTTACGCGACAGCGTTAGACTATAATCAAAGAACAGTCCTTGGCAAACGGGATGTAGCTTATGTATCCCAGGTCAAAGGACACTATTGAGTATACCCTTTAATGAAATTCGTCTTATGATTAATTCCATGAAGACAATTTGATACGAGTTACGTCACAACGTCATTCCCAAATGAGGTATGTGAGTCTGGATAGTCAACCGTTTGAGTCCAGAGTCAGAATAGTCATAGATCAGTTTTGTTTCCACAAATTAGATCGACTACAGACGGTTTTAGAATATTTCACAAAATATTCATGGATGTATAAAACGTATAAAATTCGAACACGTTTCGTAGAATTCGAAATCTGCATCTAATCCTTTAGATCAGATTGAATGATTTGGTGCAAACGTTAAAGTTCGACATCCCAACACTAAGGTAGAACATCAATATAGCGTAGAATTCAGGTACCACTTAGTAGTATTAACTCATTGATCAAACTTGATCAATAGAACTGTGAATTCTGTGCTACTTTCTTGACCTGTGTTTCAGTTTTGCATGTTGAAGTTGTTTCATAAGTTTTGGTGTTTCTCATGAACAACAAACTGTACTTAAGTGAATTCGAATGTGTGATAAAACTTGTGACCTCGGTATGCACATGGATTACTGTGTTATCACAATGGCATGTCAATTGATTATTAATAGAATCAAATCAACCTTCTTTCAATGTACCCTACATTCATGATTCAAAACTTTATTTAAGGTGGCTAGTTGTTCGGTGAGTATACGAGAGCCCTCATCGTGAACATTTTTTCATCATCAAGACAAGTTGAGATGAATCGGTTTCCAGCTTGTGTCATTGTGTAACCCTTTACAATGACACCCATTGTAACATCCATATGTTAGAAGTCACTCGTTTCATAACTAGTATGATACGACTTGTTTCAAGAAATTGAATGTATCTGAGGATGCCATTCCTGAGATGACTTCATTATGTGATGTTCTTGAAACTTGGCGATAAGTTACAAGTTTAACCCAATAAACTTCAATGAACATCGGATCAACACTCAATTGTTATCCTGATAAGGATTAGGGGTGATGCTCTCACTTGCTTTATGTAGACGATGCATTCTTATAATCATCTTTCTTTCAAAACGTCAGGATATTGTTTTGCAAGAGAACTCTTAGCAAACATACTTCGTTTCCAAGAACGAAGTTATTTAGTTTCATAAACATAGTATGAATCTAAATTGATTAAGATCCAATTGTCATGTCACATACATGAGATAGCAAATTGAAATCGAATTGCAAGAGTTTGATGGTATCCTTGAAACAATCATCTTTGTGTTTGAAAGGTGTTATATGCTAGACGCTCCGACGATTATCTATCAGAGTACCGAGTCTGATTTAGGATTGACAATTCAATCAAATGACCAACCAATAATGGAATATTCTAGGCAAGTAAAATCGACATTGAATTCCATTGGAATTATCAGTCATTTAGAATGCTAACATGTTTTCACTATAACAACAACCGTTTTGTGTGAAAAGATGTTTGTTTAACAAGTCTTGATTAATTTCAAGAGTCACAGTGCACAGTCCGGTAATTGCTATAGAAACCAAGTTTCTTTGATAAGGAATTTAGATGTCCATGCATCTTTGAAAATGGACGTGCATTACTCAAACTTGGTCTCCCGCAAGACTTCATCTTGGAACCAATTTGAGTTTGCAAGTGATCGGTAAGGAGGTGATTCGTGGTCTTATCAGTTATGTGTTTGTTAGTTTAAAACTTGAAACCCTATCCTTAAAATGTAAGCAGCAGGTGCTAAGCAGGATTCTAACACATATGAGTACAAGCTAGCTGTAGTTTTCGACGTTCAAGGTGCAGTGCATATATATCTATTCTTGACTATCATGGTCATATTGTTTTGATAAAAAATTCACAAAGGAATTTCGTATTCCAAACTTAAAATGTGAGGTAGTGTGCTTGTCAATATGCTCGAAATGTAAAGTTAAACACAAGGATGTAACGAGGGAAAAATCCCGGATCCTTCGAGTTGCCTCTAGGAATCCTAGTAAAAAAACCTCGGGAGCCGGCCTGAAGAGCCTGCTGCCTAGCAATTTTATTGATACGAAATAAAGAATTACAAGTGTTTTGGAGGTTTGATCGATCGACACTAAGTGTTAGAATGATGGTAAACTGTCAGAGCTAAAGTGCGCCGGTGTTGTGTGTCCCTAAGTCGATCGAATCCTCGATTATATAAGGATTACAATAATAACAAACTATCCAGGATTCCCGGGATCCTATCGTCGAACTAATATAACCGTTAGAGCCCTCTTTGTTCACTTGGCCCACGATCTCATTCAGCTGGAACTTGAATCTGGGAGGTAGTTTTTGACTTCAACGGTACCTGGTCAAATAAACACGTGGCAATTATAAGGGTTAGTCGAATAAACAAATCATGATACCTGAACGAGTGGGATTCCCAGACGGTAATAGGATTCCTGAACTATGTGAGCTTCCTGCGAGCATCCTGAAAATATACCCTCAACAATTGCCCCTTGAATTTCAACAGATGTGGATAAGCTCGACAGCTGTTAAAATTAAAAAAGATCCCTTTTTCACGGCGTTAACACAGTAATTATGGTTGGTATGTGACTGATTTCTCAGCGTCCAAGCGATGTGATGGTAATCATCACTTTTTCTTTAAATAGGAGATCACAAATTAAGATCTTCACCATCTTCTTCTACAAACCCTTTCGAGCTTCTCCGATATTCCAGGTCAGTCCTTCTTCTTCTTCTCCGTTTTCTTCTGATTTTTCGGCCATGGCCAAGAAAAATACCCGGTCTTCTTCTTCGCTAAACTCTCCGGTAGTCGAGGACTTCCACGATCAGGGATATGTTGTCCCTGGCGAGGATGAAACCTGCACTTTCGACGACGGCGATATTCACAACTTGAAGAATTCCGGCATCTTTCCGCCGGGAACGATTTTCCGACCTTTCGATCCCCATACCAAGTCTGACTTCATTTCCACCACCTGGGTTTGCTTCATGTATTACCTTTTCTTGCTCGGAATGACATTCCCCTTTCCGGAACTCATCACCCAATTCTTCAAGACCACCCGACTCTCCTACTCCCAAACCATGCCTATGGTTTAGAGAATTCTGTATTCCCTTGACCAGTTGAACCAAACTAGGGATCTCGACATTGGGATTCCTGAGATTTGAGAAGCATACCAAATCAGAACCCACAGTTGCAGCCGGTTCGTTTTGAAGGCTCGCACCTCCACCTCTCAATTGATTCCTCGAGCTTCCCACAATGACCATGACTGGAATAAGCGTTTCTTCTTCGTCAAGAGAGATTCGATTCATAGGGGTATAGAGTTGTCGTTGAAGTGGGTTGAGAAGGGTAGGATGTCGATTTATTTTGTTGTTACTGGATTTTGAATATACATTTGACTTTTTTGTTGTTTTCTTTTTGCAGCACCCAAGTTTGAGAATCTCATCAAGAAGTAGCCGGATCCCAAGAAGCTCGAAGCACTATACCAGATTCCTGCCAGCGACAGAGCCCTGGTCCTTGAAGCAACTGCCAGCGAACACAGCTACTCTGCCGATCACACTCCCGCCATGTCTGGTAAGTTTTTGTAGGATCCTGAACTGTGTATTTATTCAAGCATCCTGAATGTTAATAGTCTGTTTTTCTTCGTATCCCCCAAGTCCAGCTCTTCGTTCTCCCTGAAGGATCTTGACAATCTGCTCAAGGTCAAAAAGGAGCAGCTAGAACAGCCCACCACCTCCAAGCCGCCTGTCAGCCGGCCAAAGGCCTCGGCTTCCAAGAAGCGAAAGGATCCTGAGACTCCCGTGGCTCCCGTGTGCCTGGAAACCTTCTAAGATCTTGTTCCCTCCGAGGTCAGCAACAAGATCCTCTCGATGCAGACCATGATAAACCTGATAAGAAGCTCAGACAATGTTTATGTTAGTTTCATACCTGTTGCAGCTGCTGACCAGGATTCCTGTTTGTGTAGGGTATTGAGAAGCTGAGCACCCAAGCCATGGACATGGAGAAGAAATTGGCCTAGGCTAGTGAGAAGATCCAGGCCCAAGCCGACACTGCCAAGGGTAAGACCCTATTTTATGAGCACATGCTCACCGAACAGCGTCTGGCCCTGGAAGCCAAGATGGCGCTAACGCTGAAATAAGCCAACTCTCGGCTGCCCGGAGCGTCCTGGAGTGCAAGATCCAAATGGAGGAGACGGTGATGTGGCCGGATAGGATGTCGCAGGCTGGAGGTTAGTTTTGGAATCGTTAGAAGGAGGAGACGGTGATGTGGCCGGAGCAGGGAAGGATGGGAACGACGGTGGCTCCTCGAAGACGGTTCCAGATTCTCCGGTGGTGATTACAAGGGCTTAAGTGCTGGAGCTGGGAGAGGGCAAGAAGCTGAAGGACGTGGAGAAGCTGGTAGAAGAAGGGAAGGTAGTGGGCGATGAAGATAATGCAACGGTCTGAGCCCACTTTTTATGTTTTTGGTGGTTCTTATTGAAACATCTTTTGGTTCCTGTAATAGAGAAGTAACAAACAACAAACAATGGTAGGGATCCTGGTGGAGGGATCTTGTGTTTACAAGACGAAACCAGGATTCCTAAAAATAAACTTTTGACTTCTGAGCTTCCCAAGCGGAGGGATACTGAGATTTTCAGGACGAACCTTGGGGAGCTCAAAACCCTTTGCGTATGTTAATAATATAATTAACTTTTGGCTACTTAAGCTGTGTTTTGCATTGAAATCTTGTAGATAGGATTAGTTATAAAATTTATTAAGAATCTGAAAAAGACTTGTATATTAGGAAATAATTGAACAATTAAATAGGTTATATTCCTAAAAAATAAAAAAATTAAGTCACCTGACCTTCGAATTCTACCTTGGTCGACTCCTCAATTCAAACTGCCATTTCTTCTTTTAACTTATTCAGGATTCTGGTAGGAATCCTGAGAACACTTTTCTCGGAATTGTCTCAACTTCCTCGGGAACTTGAAACAAATCTAATAAGCTTCTTGGCCTTCGGCCGAAGCAAATCCTTCTGGGAATAAAATGGAAAATTTAGAAATAAGCTGGGGATAAACCCGAGGTTCTTGGGACTAAGCCAAAACTGGGGTCAAGCCCGATAAACTTGGGACTAAGCCAAAACTGGGGTCAAGCCCGATAAACTTGGGACTAAGCCAAAAATGGGGTCAAGCCCATTCGTAAGTGACATGAATATGTCAAAACCTTAAATAACACATTAGTGTTATAAACCTTGAGAATCCACCCAGCAGCCTACAATGATAAGATTGTCAGCCACCCCTGGGATGGACTGGTCTGGCCATCTTGAGCATACTGGTGGACAACGTGCGCTCCTGGCGAGGGTCATGCGCTACTGGTGATTACCCAAACTTAGGTGAGGAGTCAGCCTCTCAAACCTTAGAAGGTATTCAGTATACCTTAATCTTAGGAGAGGTGGCCAACCTCTTAACTGGGGTTATTCCCAAAGTACTTAGGATTCCCGAATTCTGCAAAACACTCAATACTTGGTGAGGGGTGGGTGTTAGCTTAGCTAACACCACTCCGATGCTTAAGTCAGTATCATGTGATAAAAATAATAGGATTGGTATCGAAATTGGACTAGTATACATACCTTGTAATATTTGAGTAGTGAGGATCTTTGGAATTCCATTAGGATTCTAGTGGGATTCCTACATAAAATAAGCTTTGAGATGTATGGCATTCCAGGCTCTTGGTAGGGGTTCTCTTTCCATGTTTACCAAGCGATATGCCCCTTTTCCTTCTTTAGAGTCTATCAAGTACGGACCTTCCCACTTGGGTGCCAACTTCCCATCGGCTGGATTGGTAGTGTTCTGGAATGCTTTTCTCAACACTAAGTCCCCTACTTGAAATCTTCTCAACCTGGTATTCCTGTTATAAGATTTCGCCACCCTCCGTTGATAGGATGCCATCTGGATTCTAGCCATATCTCTGAGCTCTTCGACTGTTTCAAGATCCTGAAGCAAGGTCTGGCTGTTGGTTTCAGGATCCTGACGGCTGATCCTGGCTGTGGGTAACACCATTTCCATGGGGATCACGACCTCAACTCCAAACACTAACGAGAATGGAGTTTGACCGGTAGCATTCTTGGGTGTTGTCCTATCTGCCCAAAGAACTAAAGGCAGCTCCTCAGCCCATTTACCTTTCTTGGAGCCCAACTTCTTCTTGAGGTTATTGATGATGATCTTATTACTAGATTTTGCCTGCCCATTAGCTTGGGGATGGACAGGTGTTGGAGTGATCATTTTTATGCCCCAACTAGCACAAAAATTTGTTTTTCTTTTTCCTATAAACTGGGAGCCGTTGTCACATATGATCTCTGCTGGAATCCCAAATCTGGGAATAATGTTTCTCTTGATGAAGGATATCACCTCTTTCTCTCTCACTTGCACATAGGCTTCTCCTTCAATCCATTTGGAGACATAGTCTGTCATTGAAAGCATAAATACTTTTCCTCCAGGAGCCTTGGGCAGCTTGCCTACAATATCCATGCCCCACTTCATGAACGGCCATGGGGATACTATAGGGTGCAGATGGTCGACTAGTTGATGCAGAATATTGTCGTGCCTTTAGCAGGCATCGCATTTTTGTGAGAAGCTCATGGCGTCCTTCTTCATTGTAGGCCAATAGTAGCCAAATCTGAGAATCTTGGAGAAGAGTGCTCTGCCCCCAGTATGATTCCCCCAATCTCCGCCGCGAATATCTTCAAGCACTTCAAGAGCTTCTGCTTTCTGTAAGCATCTCAAGTAGACACATGCAAGATATTTTCTATATAATACGTTATCTAAGATAAAGTAAGGTATTACCTTGGAGCGAAAAGACCTAGGATTTTCATCCTTAGGAATCTCCCTGTTTTAAAGATATTTAATAATTGGATGGGTCCAGGATTCCTGGGTATCCTTGGGACTCCCAACATCTGCTTCTTCATTATCATCGATAGCGTGAGCTTCCTGTTGAGCTATCGCCGGCGTCAAAATATGCGTGATAGGAATCCTGATATCCTCAGGGATCCTGAGAGATGAAGCCATGTTTGCTAAAGCGTCGGCTTCTGAATTGTCTTCTCTTGGCACCTATGAGATGTTAAAACTTTCGGAAAACAAAGACAAATTTTTAACAATATCAAGATACTTGATTAGATTCTACCCTCTCACTACATAAGAGCCATTAAAGTGGTTAGTTAATAGAAGAGAATCAATGAATACTTGAATGCATCGGATGCCCATATCTCTAGCTAATTGCAACCCAACAATCAAAGCTTCATATTCAACTTCATTGTTGGTAGCCTGGAATTCACAAGATATGGATAATGGTATTATGTCCCCCTGTGGAAATTTCAGCAGGATGCCCAGTCCTGTTCCTCTAACATTTGAGGATCCATCAGTGTAAAGGATCCAATATTCTCCCAGCTTCTCAAGTTGCTGGACTTCCTTCTCAACTTCTAGTTCAATGTCGCTACTAAAATCAGCCACAAAGTCAGCCAAGGCTTGGGACTTGATTGCTATCCTTGGCTCATATTTGATGTCGTAGGCACTCAACTTGACTGCCCACTTAGCCATCCGACCTAAAATTTCCGGCTTCCTGAGAACTGCCTTAATAGGATAGTTAGATTTCATAATTATAACATGAGTTTCGAAATAATGTCTAAGCTTAGTGGAATCCATTATAAGAGCTAGAATTAATTTTTCGAGGTGAGAATTAAAAACGCTGGAGCGTGGGATCGGCTTAGCTCGATATCAATTGTGTAAACGAGAATGTAAACAAACGGTGTAAATATCAATACTCAATCTCTCATTAACGATAAACATAATTACAAGAGAATCAGAGTATCAGAACACACACACTCTCAAAAGTTCGCTCAACAACAACAAGTTACAAAAGACAAAGCTACACCTATTTATAGACTCTTGGCCGTCCGAACTCCTAAGCCTGTCCGAACCTCAGGTTCGTCCGGGGTTCGGCCAGAGTTCGGCCAGTAGCAAAACAAGTGTAAACTTCAAGTCTTCGATACTTTGTCTAATCCAGCTCGTTGCCACATAATGTATCAACAAACTCCCCCTTGGCAACAACTGGACCTTTCTTTATCAGCCTTGAACATCAGCAACCTCATCTCTCTTCCTTATCAACTCATGATTATTCCCGATATAGATGTTAAAAGCAAAACAAATCCTTATCACCCTCTGGAACTTCAATGCCTGCTCCATGTAATCAGGATGATACAGGATTGGATTGTGATAAAGCACATCTATATCAGCCTTTGAAAGATTGATCAGCCACATTGGATCGTAGATCTTCACAACTCTGTTATTTTCCTTCAGCACAATCACAGCCTCACTTGTTTTCTCGTTATAATACCACCATCTCAAATCCTTGATGAAGTCAAGCTCCATCTTCATCAGTGGAATCTTTTTCATCACATCTGGCTTCTTCTTAAAAATCAGGATTATCAGCTTCTTACCAGTTCTTGCATGAATCCTTGTTCGAGATCGACACCTTTTGGGTTTCTGAGGATCCAAAAATTGAAATCCTTCACGACATTCTTTCTCAATAGTCTTATTGAAATGTAAACCCTTCCAATCAGTGCCATAATTGCACAAAGGCTGTCGGGTCAATTCACGTACATCCCAAACGGGCAGATTGTTAAAATCACTGGCATATTTGAAATACTAGATTCCGTGTTGGCGTTTAATTCCGTAGCACTTCAAACTGTCAGAATACATCCAACTGATTATATCACCTGAGGCTTGACCCTTAAACTTGACATACGATCTCTGTTTGATTGGCTTTGGAGGAGGAGCATAGTTGGCATGAAACGTTTCCATGTATTCATCAAATGCCCAACGCTGTTTTTGTTCCGTCGCCTCCTTAACCACCGGGTCTTCAGGTTTTTCTGCTTCTTTCTTCTTTATTCTTTCTTCAGCCTCAGCATCTTTCTCCTTAGGAAACACTTCGAAATCATCACCAGACTGATTATTGTTGAGGTTAGATTATAGATTTGGATATTCTTCTTTAGTGATATCCTCTACCTCAACCTCTTCATCAAAAATACCTTCTTCGTCTTCATCAGACTCTGGATCAGATGATTCATATTTCCTTGGTGCTGATTCAGAAGCCTTTCTCAATTCCTCATCGTTCAGATCAAATATAGCTTGCAACTGTTCGGCCGTCAAATCACCTACAAACTCAGCCTCTTCTAGCGTCTGCAACATCTGTTCAAATTCACCCAGACTCGTTGCCGCTTTGTTTGATGGAATTGAGGTGATCGACATTGCTTCTCTAGAATCTTTCTCCCCCTGGGAAGTAGATGTCCTTGCACCCAAACCAGTGGTTCCGGTCGGGCCTGATCCTCCACCAACATTCCCTTCAGGATCATCTTGGTCGGGATCATCGTTCAGAAATCTCATCAGATCTTCATTACAACCCGAACTATCTCCAATCTCCCCCTGAGCTTTAAATTTCTTCATCAAGAACTTTATTTGCTCATCCATTTCGAGAAGCAATTTACTCTGAGTTTCACTAGCTCTACTCAATCTTAGGATCTCTTGATCTTTGGCTAAGTCTCGACTCTGCAAAACAGTGATCTGTTGACTTTGAGTCTGATTCAGTTCTCTCAATTCATCATTATTTAAGCGTAACACAGTAATCATCTTCTCTTGCTCCTCAGTCTTAGCCTTTAAGGCATCAATTTGAGACTGTTGATCGGATAACGCGCTCTAAAGAATACTGGCTTGTGAGAACGACACTGAACCTTGTTCAAAATTGAAATTACTTCAGGTGTTGAATGTGTTGAAGCTGTGGCTATAGAAAATACTGGAGTTGTAGGAATTGAACCCATTGGCTGATTCACAAACTGTGCACCAGCACTTGCTGAAGGTGTTATGCTAACAGTTGTAGATTTGTTGGCATTCATCAGATTTTGCAAAAATTCAGACTGAACATCAGACACTGAAGTCTGAACAGTCGTAGACACGTCCAGAAAAGACATTAAAGGAATAGACAACGAAGATACACTGCAACAAGGCTGTAAAATAAACTGTTGTATCCCTCTCTTCTTTTTACCTCTTCCACCAGCAACCGACTTCTTTTTCTTTGAAGGAACAACAGAAGAACCAGGTGCTTTCTGTTTTCCTTTTCCTTGAACTTCATCGGCTTTAGGATTGTAATCTTCATCGGACTCTGACGAGACTATAACATCATACACACGATCCTTGTAGCGATCGTTGGTCTTGTTCTGGCTGAGTCGGTACGCGAAATGTTCATCGCTACCTTTCCTGAGCTTCATATACTTAGAATTGATCAAGACTTGCACAAACTGATTGTTTGTGTCAGACAAGTCTTCAGAGTCAGCCCCAACATTCAAAAACTCTTCATCATCATCAGATTTATCTTCCAGGGTATTCACCACAGGTGTCTCAGTCACATTAACAGATACAGGAACTTCCTGTGCTGAGACCACCGGTTCAGTTACTGGCGGTTGAGAGACAACATTATCAGGCACTGGATTTACTGGATCCTGTACTACTGGAATTTGTCTTGTAGGTCTTTTCACCCGACCTTGTTTTGTATATGAGTTGTAATTGAATTTTATTTGATTTGTAATTAATAATTTGTAATAGGTTTTAAATTGGCCACGCGTATAGCAATGACCCATCTGATTTCAACAACCTTTTGGTCACTTTTTTTCTTCACAAATATATGTGGCTAAAACACAAATATACGTGACCATATAATACCAAAGGCCACACTTTTTATATTTTAACGTGACCGTTGCCACCCTTTGGCCACGCATATTGGGACAAAATATCTGATTTCAACTACCCTTTGGCCACTTTTTTTTCCAAATATATGTGGCTAAAACACAAATATACGTGACCATATAATACCAAAGGCCACGCTTTTTATATTTTAACGTGTCCGTTGCTACCATTTGACCACGCATATTGGGAAAAAATATCTGATTTGAACTACCATTTGGCCACTTTTTTTTCCCTTCCAAATATATGTGGCTAAAACACATATATACGTGACCATATAATACCAAAGGCCACGCTATTCATATTTTAACGTGGCCGTTGCCACCCTTTGGCCACGCATATTGGGACAAAAATTATAATTTCAGCAACCCATTTGGCCACGTTGTTTTATAACATATGTGGCTAAAACACAAATATACGTGACCATATTATAACAAAGGCCACGCTTTTGATAATTTTAACGTGACCGTTGCCACCCTTTGGCCACGCGTATTGGGACAAAATGTATGATATCAGCAACCCTTTGGCCACGTATTTTTATAATGTATGTGGCTAAAACACAAATATATGTGACCATATAATACCAAAGGCCACGTTAAAGAAACACATGTGGCCGTTGGGACCCTTTGGCCACGCTTTCCGGAAGAACTGTTTTATTAAAACAATAAATATTGGTACCCTTTAGTCACGCTTCTAGGTGGCTTCAGCCACTGATATTGTAACGTGGCCGTAGGATACACAAGGTGACGAGACCTTTGGTGTCGATTGAAATGAAAAAAAAACGTGACCAAACACCTTTGGTCACGGTTTCTTTTTTCCAAAGGTGAATTTTGACGTTTGACATGGGTGAAGGCAAACATTTAGAAGAAAATAGAATAATAACATAATCTGTTTTAGATAAAACTTTTGAACCCAAAAACAAGTGGGCCAATCCAAAACCAAAACATAAATGGGCCACACCAAAACACGACAACCAATCACAACCACAATACGTGTCTAGCGAATATGCGTGTTAAACAATCAATTAACGAATTGAATAATGTTTGATGGAATTAAATCAACCAAACATGTACAAAGGCAATTCGTTTGACTTTCACGAGTTTCGGGTTTTAACCCTAGTTCGCAAAATCCACCGGTTTAAAATCGAGCGGTTAGGATTTGCGTGTGGTGATCTAGGCTCTGATACCACTGTTGGGTTACTACAGTGGTATAAGGATGTCCGGTGACGTTAAAAAAGCTTTTACGTGTGATTAAAACATTACGTAAAGGGTTTAGTAAGTTAGAACAAAACGGATTAAACCGGTAATCCGTTACGCAACAGAAATAAATAATAATTACTAATTTAAACGCGTAAACCGTTGGTGTCATAAACGTGTCAACAGGATCACGATCAGCAAAATCACACAAATACCATTTCGCTTTAAACCGGTTAACGCGAAAAACCAATAACGATTACATAATTGAAACTAAACGTCTAAACTAATAACGGAGTTTAGATATACCTTCACGGTGAACTAACAAATGTTAGAGACACCGAACGCTAGGGTTTACGAAAACTCGATCCGACCGTTCGGATCTAATCGCTTTGCGAATCGCGAGATTGTCTCGAACCGATTTATCGCGTACCAGAACGTTTCGGTTTATGGTGGCGACTAGCGAGCACCATGGAAATGGAGATGACGACGGCGACTAGGGTTAGCCGGGGTGATGTAGTGATTTAGACGACGAGGCTCGCTCCGTTGATGTCGCGATAACGACGACGTACGAGGGAGGTTATGGCGTTGCGGTGCTGACGGAGAACCAAGGTCACAATAACGACCTAGACAGTAGCGGCGGCGGCTCCAAATGAGGTGATGATGGTGGTGATGGGTTCGGCGGCAGGTGGCGGCTTCGGTGTTGTGGCGGTTTTTGTGATTCGCAAATGATCACAAGACGGCGGCCACGTGGTGGTGTTCCGATATTCGTCGAATACAAGGACCGACGAAGAATCGCCGGCGGCGGCTAGGGCTTCGACGGAGGAAGGAGCCGGCAAAAGAGAGAGAGATGTGAGGGAGAGGGGCGACAGCTCAAGTGGCCGAAACGGGATTAGGGTTTCTTAATCCCTTAGTCACTTATTAATAAGCAGACTAATTTCCCCTTTCGTCCCTCGTCAAATTCCTCTTCCAAATCAACCCACTGATGTTTTATGAATAACTAATAAAGCGAGTTTGTTAATATAAAACTCGTAAATCCGAGAACCAATAAAATTAAATAACTATTTATTTGATTTATCATATTCACCGAAAAACGTTAACTAAAACGCTATTCTCCGTTTAATTATCGCAAGGATAATATTTCGAAATTAATTACATGTTTATTAATCAATAATAAGCATAAACTAATTTACCAATTCCGTGATTTACCGGTTAACTAATTAAGCGGATTTATATCTCGTTGTTCTCAGTGTAACTCTTTACGTGTCATAACCGGGTCATGTTTTTGGTGTTGTCGGGTCTGGACATCCGTTATCCAACAATATAAACTCCGCAACATTTAGGTTGTTCCCCACGTTTTCCTGAAATCTTTTATTTGGTGTTGTCGGCACAACAATTCGATTTTAAAGTTAGGGGGGGGGGGGGGATTATATCCAAACGACCATTTGGCACCACACGACCCTCCATACTATTATTTGTACCCAAACGATTGTATGTAGTGTGTGAAAATATCAAAAATGTGTGTGGATTTATCCGGACCCTTTAGTATAAAATATATTTAATTATTTATATTAGATTAATTTTATTTCTTTTATGTATTTACAAATTTTATTTAGATCAAACGCAGGTTCTATCCCTACTTTGTACGATTGTTTTCCCGGTTTATTTGATACAAGTCTTCAAGATTTATGCATTTTGCAATAAGCATTGTTACCTCCGTTTACCCATAATAAAAAATGCCTTTTAGATATTTATAAAAAGGAAAAACCGAATAACAAAATAAAATATGTTTTATTTGTATATTCTTTTTCTTTTTAATACTACTTAGATACATTTACATGTATTTTTATGTCAAATAAAATTCTCTGATCTTTAACGTTTACATACTTAACATAACTGTTGAGAGTGTATTTCCAGGATGCTCGCAGGAAGCTCAGATAGTTCAAGGAATCCTATTAGAGTCTGGGAATCCCACTTGTCCAGGTATCCTGATTTATTTTATTTGACTAACCTTATAATTGCCACGTGTTTATTTGACCCATGTACCGTTGAGTCATCAACTACCTCTGAGATACATGCTCCAGCTAGTGAAGATCATGGACTAAGTGGACGAATCAACCTCTAACGGTCAAGTTAGTTGGACGATAGGATCCCAGGAATCCCAGAATGTTTGTTATTCATGTAATCTTTATATAATCGAGGACTCGATCGATTTAGGAACACACACAACAACGATACACTTTAGCTTTGATAGCCTACAATCATTGTAACACTTAGCATCGATCGATCAATCCTCCAAAACACTTGTAATTTGCAATTTCTTATCAATAAAATAGTGAGGAAGCAGGCTCTTCAGGCCGGCTCCCGGGTTTTTTTTTGCTAGAATTCCTAGAGGCAACTCGAAGGATCCTGGATTTTTCCCTCGTTACATCCTTGTGTTCATTTCTACATTTCAAGCATATCAACGTCTTAATCGAAAAGCACACTACCTCACATTTTAAGTTTGGAATACGAAATCACTTTGTTGATTTTTAACCAAAACAGTTTTGTGCCCACCGTGGGGCAAGTGGTGCTTATTCCTACAAAATTCCATCTTTCATTCACTCCGATTGATCTCTGATGTAAAGATGTCTAACCAACAAAAATTTGTTTCGGCTTTTGTATCATCCTCCATTCCTCCTCTTCCTTCCGCTCCAGGAAGCCAGAAGAAAGCCAATGACCGCTAGAAAAAAGTGGATGAGCAACCGAGAAAAACCGATTATCCTGTTTTCACGGATCCCAGGTTCAATCGGTTGATCCCGTTATTACTAACAATGATTTGTTTACTTTGATCAAGCAGGTGAAGAATCAGATGGATCAGCAAGAAAAGACTAATCAAACGGTGATGAAGGAGATCGAGGAGCATAAGAAGTCTAAGAAACCTGTGGAGGAACGAAGTCCCCTATTTCCCAGGCATCTTGACTTTAACGCCTCAGGAGGCTCAGATATGCTTGGCTACAGTTATAAATCAGCAGCGAGTTTCACTTCAGCCCCGACAACAACTTCTCAGGCTGCTGGGTATGCAAGGAGTACTGTCGGATTCTTAGGAGCCGTTCCACCATAATCTTCACATGCACGCTCCAAAGATCCTTGGACTCCGCTATCTTTGGGATCCTTGGCTACACCATCTCATGGATATCCGTTTTCTGTGGGGAACCCAGGCCAGAACTCCCAGGGGTATCAACATTCTAACCTTTCTGTTTCTACAGGAGCCTTCAGGACCAGCTCCTCAGAAGTACATGATGGTGATTTCATTCCCATGTAGATAGCAGCCACTACGGAACTAAGCGTCCCAAAAAATTATGGATATGATCCCAGAATCTCAGTCCAGAATCCCGGCCCAGGTAATGTGTCCAACTCAATTCTTGTAGTTTCTAACCTAGGTGCTCCTTATGATGCAGGTATTCATCCAAGTATCGCTAGGGAGCTCCAGAAGTTGAAAGAGATGATATCGAGTGTTACAGGAATCTTGAAGCCTATTCCTGAGGTTCCTTTGGAAAGCCACAAGATCTCCAGATTTACTTGATTGATTTCTTAAGTGGAGATCCCAAAGCGTTTCCAGACTCCCAGCATGAAGCTTTATGATGGAACCACGGATCCTGAAGAACACGTGGCACATTACAGGGAGTGCATGGAAATTAATCCCATTCTGATAGAAATCAAGGAAGCCTGTCTGTGCAAAGGATTTGGTTCAACCTTAACAGGACCAGCCATAAAATGGCTACTGAGCATTCCTCCTAACACTATTATATCATTTTCTCATTTAGTTAACCTGTTTAACAATCAATTTTCTTGCAGCAGAACCTTTGAGAAGCTCACAGGCTACCTGTATCGAGTAGTCCAGAAGCCAGATGAGCCGCTCAGAGAATACATCGCTAGATTCAGACGAGAATCTCTCGAGATTCCTCATCTGGATATGGCGGTAGTCGTTGAAGCCTTTAAAATGGGGCTCTCTAAGTATTCACGTTTTTATGATGACCTTTTCATGACTCCTTGTAGGAACCTTGAAGAAGTATGCAACAGGGCCTTGAGATTTATCCGTTTGGAAGATGACAAAAAGATCCACGAAAGGTTAGATATTCCTAAATATGATCCCAACAGTAAGAAGTCGGAATCCCCCGGGAAGCCGTATAGATCCCGTCCATATTCCAAACCTGATACTCAAAAATTCAACACCATAGACAAAGAAGACGAGGATGAGGAGTATCTTAAGGTATCTGAGTATTGTTTTTCTATTGATATCGGTGGCTTAATGTGTGCAAATCTTGGCGAAAAGGCAAGATGGCCTGGAAAAACTGATAAGCAGGGATCCTGGAAAGAAAAATCCAAGTGGTGCGCCTTCCACGAAGATTTTGGCCACCTAACAGATGAATGCATAGCACTCTGGTAGGAAATCAGTTACATGCTCAGTAAGGGGCATCTCAAAGAATTGATTGACAGAAAGAAGGTCAGGATTCAGGATGCCGTCAATGTTCCTCCGAGAGCAGCTTCTCCACCTTAGGATGCTCAAATAATCAACTTCATATCAGGAGGTTCAGTCATCTGTGGAACTTCCTATTCCTGAGCCAAGAAACATGCTAAGGAATCCAAATCTGAACAGGGTGACAGACCTGTCCGGACGTCCACTTTAACTCAAGACAAACTCATATCCTTTGATGAGAGGGACCGTTCTCATATTCAGGATCCCCACCATGATAGTCTTATGGTTACTTTATATATTGCTAACAATTTTGTTTGCAGGATCCTGATTGATAATGGAAGCTCAGTTAACATAATCCGCCTTGATGTGCTCATAAAGATGGGGATCCCAGAAACTGAAATAGTTGCAAGATCCTCAGTCCTAGTCGGCTTCACTGGTGAAACTAAAATCCCCAATGGGGATATCAGGGTACCCGTATACATAGAGGGGGTAAACTCTATGCAAAATTTTGTGTTATAGATTCTCTCTCTTGTTGCAATATAATTCTTGGCAGGCTATGGATACACAAGATGAAAGCAGTCCCTTTAACCTATCATCAATGCATCAAGCTTCCCACACCTTGGGGAGTTGTAAGGATTGAAAGCGACCAGCAGGAAACCAAGAATTGCTACTCAACTTCAATGAAGAACACCACCAAAATGACAAAGGTATAGCAATTACAGAAAAGAGCACTTAAAATACAAGAGGACAGGGAGCTTGATATCAAAGAAGTCCTTCTAGACCCCGAGAATCCTAAAATCAAGGTGCTCGTAGGAATAGGCATCCCAGCGGATGTTGAACAAGAATTGGTTCAGCTCCTGGAAGCCAGAACCTCAATTTTTTCATGGAAGCATGAAGATATGACAGGTATTCCTAAACATGTTATTACTCACAAACTTGGTTTAGATCATTCTTTCAGGCCCATACAACAGAAAAGGAGAAAGTTTGCTCCCGAGAAGAATGTTATCATCCAGGAAGAAGTTGACAAGCTTCTCAAAACTAAGATGATTAGAGAAGTTAAATATCTCAAGTGGCTAGCAAACGTGGTGGTGGTTCCGAAGAAGAACGGAAAGTGGAGAGTTTGTGTTGACTACACAGACTTGAACAAGGCTTTTCCTAAGGATCCTTTTCCACTTCCCCATATCGATGCGATGGTAGATGCCACAGCTGGTCACGAGATGCTCACCTTCATGGATGCCTCAGCAGGATTCCAAAAAATCCAGATGGAACCATGTGACCAGAAGCATACAGCCTTTATGACTCCAACAGGTACTATTGTTATACTGCTATGCCTTTTGGTTTAAGAAATGTAGGTGCCACGTATCTGAGGCTCATCAATTTGATGTTTAAAGAGCAACTGGGTGACACGATGGAAGTCTACATAGATGACATGGTGGTGAAATCCAAGAAGGCAAAAGATCATGTCAAGGGTCTCCAAACTGCCTTTGACATTCTTGACTAATATAACATGAAGCTCAATCCTTCCAAGTGCCACTGTGGAGTGCGAGCTATAAAATTTTTAGGCTACATGGTAACTGAAAGAGGAATCGAGGCAAGTCCTGAGCAGATCAAAGCGATCTTAAATCTGAAGTCCCCATGAAATGTAAAGGAGGTACAAAGATTGACAGGCAGGATCGCGGCACTTAACAGGTTCATCTCAAGATCCTCAGAAAAAAGCAAGGATTCTATGATATCCTAAGGAAAAACAAGAAGTTTGAGTGGACTGAGAAGCACAAAGAAGCCTTGAGATGTCTAAAAGACTACCTGTCAGCAGCCCCGTTGCTAATGAAATCAAAAGATGGGGAGCCACTATATTTGTATCTAGCTGTTTCCGGAAGCTTAGTTAGTGCAGTCCTGGTAAAAGACCATCAAGGTCAGCAGCATCCGGTATATTACATATGTAAAACTCTGCTAGATGCAGAGTCCAGGTATTCTCACCTTAAAAAATTAATTCTAGCTCTTATAATGGCTTCCACTAAACTTAGACATTATTTTGAAACTCATATTATAATTGTAAAGTCTAACTATCCTATTAAGGCAGTTCTCAGGAAGCCGAAGATGTCAGGTAGGATGGCTAAATGGGCAGTCAAGTTGAGTGCCTATGACATCAAGTATGAGCCAAGGACATCAATCAAATCTCAAGCCTTGGCTGACTTTGTGATAGATTTCAATAGTGATATAGAACCGTAAGTTGACAAGGAAACCCAACAGCTTGAGAAGCTCGAAGAAGACTAAATCCTTTACACTAATGGATCCTCAAATGTTAGAGGAACAGGGTTGGGCATCCTGCTAAAATCACCACAGGGGGCATAATACGACTATCCATATCATGTGAGTTCCAGGCTACCAACAACGAAGTTGAGTATGTAGCTTTGATTGCTACGTTGATATTAGCTAGAGATATGGGCATCCGGTGTATTAAAGTATTTGTTGATTCCCTTCTATTGACTAACCAGTTTAATGGATCTTATGCAGTGAGAGGGGAGAATTTATTCAAATATCTTGATATTGTTAAAAAATTATCGTTGCTTTTTGAAAATTTTAACATTTCACAGGTTCCAAGAGAAGACAATTCAAAAGCCGATGCATTAGGAAACTTGGCTTCATCGCTCAAGATCCCTGAGGATATCAAGATTCCATTAATACACATACTCACACCGGCAATGGCTCAACAGGAAGCTCACACGATTGATGACAATGAAGAAGCAGATGTTGGGAATCCCAAGGATATCCAGGAATCCTAGACTTATCCAATTATCAGATATCTTAAAGACGGGGAGATTCCTAAGACTGAAAATCCTAGGGCTTTTCGCGCCAAGGTATTACCTTATTTTATCTTAGACAATATATTATATAGAAACTCTCTTGCAAGTCTCTACTTAAGGTGCTTAGAGAAATCAGAAGCCCTTAAGGTGCCTAAAGACATCCATAGTGGAGATTGTGGAAATCACACTAGGGGTAGAGCACTCTTCTCCAAGATTTTCGGATTAGGTTACTATTGGCCTACAATGAAGAAGGATGCCAAGGGCTTCTCACAAAAAGGTGATGCCTGCCAAAAGCACGGGCAATATTCTGCATCAACCATGGCCATTCATGAAGTGGGGGATCGATCTTGTGGGTAAGCTACCTAAGGCTCCTGGAGGGAAAGTATTTATGCTTGCAATGACAGACTATTTCTCCAAATGGATTGAAGCAGAAGTCTATATGCAAGTGAGAGAGAAAGAGGTGATATCCTTCATCAAGAGAAACATCCTTACCAGATTTGGGATTCCGGCAGAAATCATATGTGACAACGGCTCTCAGTTCATTGGCAAAAGAACAATAAATTTTTGTGCAAGCTGGGGCATAAAAATGATTACTTTAACACCTGTGGACCCTCAAGCTAATGGGCAGGCGGAATCCAGCAATAAGATCATCATCAACAACCTTAAGAAGAAGTTGGGCTCCAAGAATGGCAAGTGGGCTGAAGAGCTACCGTTAATTCTTTGGGCAGATAGGATAACACCCAAGAATGCAACAGGCCAAACTCCATTCTCATCAGTGTTCGGAGTTGAGGCTGTGATGCCCACAGAAATGGTGTTGCCTACAGCTAGGATCAACTGCTAGGATCCTAAAACTAACAGCCAAACCCTGCTTCAGGATCTCGAAACAGTTAAGGAGCTCAGAGATATGGCCAGAATATGAATGGCATCCTATCAACAAAGGGTGGCAAAGTTTTATAACAGGAATACCAGGTTATGTATGGGAATAATTTGTGGCTTGTGTATTAAAGAACCAGCCAGAAAAGGACTTACCCTTATGAAGAATAATTTGTGGCTTGTGTATTAAATCATCTCATGGCGGACTATTGTGAAGGTCTATGCATAAGAATAGGTAAAAAATAGTTGGGTTTTCATTGTATTGGGTCATTAGGCCATTTTAGACATGTTTGAGCCCAATTAGAAAGAGTTTAAGGGGAGTTTAGTGAGCTTTTAAAGTCAAATACGAGAATTGACTATTAATTAGGGTTTTTAGGTTGTCTTGTTCTCCAGGTTGGAGAGTACCTATAAATAGGACCGTAGTTTACATTGTATAGGTTGCTGGTTATTGTTATGGTGGTTTGCTAGTTGGTGTTCACGAAATTCTCCCTTGAGAATTTTGACTTTTGTGTAGTGCAATCAAGGAGTTCTAATTAAGTTTCTCTTCAATCGGTTTGTGTTTCTTTTGTGGTTTTAATCATCTTTTCGATATATTCATTGTTTCTTCTTGAATCATCTAGTAACACCGGATTCTACACGGTTGTTACTAGACATTGATATCGTGTGAGGGACTATTTGATCCTTACAATTGGTATCAGAGCCAGGAAACACGAGTTTCGTGGCTCTCGCGATATTAGATTCAAGCTTTTTGGACTAACGGGTTGAGTTTTCTTTGTGACTTTCAGTTCTTAGCTCGAAACAGGAGGTTCATGTGTGTTTTTGTGCAGGTTTTGATCGTTGCAGAAGCCAGAAGTTCAAGTTACATAAGCTATTCGATTATAAGCTATTCGATTGAAACCGTGGCTTTGACCCTGTTTCGATCGAAAATCATAGCTTTTCGATCCGAAGTGGTACTTTTCGATCGACTTTTTGATCGGCTTTTCGATCGAGAAGGTGTTATACCCTGAATTCTCGGCTAATAATCCAGGGGCAGGTATTACCTAGGGATTGTATGACCCTGGATGTTGACAGGTAATGTTCGATGACCCAGGATGATTAACATCAAACGGGAAGGTTTACCTTTATTTTAATTTACACTTATATGATCTAATCCAAGGATTGCCCTTATTTTTACAATGACCCAGCATGTGGATATGACCCTGCATGCTAGGATTTCGTTACTAACGTATCTCGTGCTTTTATCTAAGAGACAACAGGTTGACAAAGTCGCTCAAACGGTCGAATAAGGAAAGCTGAAGACTCATTTAGCACGTGGTCAAAGTCAGTTGGCTGGAAACTCGGTCAACTAACGGAAAGAGACGTTGGAGGGAGGATCCCTGGAATATCGGAAGAACAGTTGAAGACCCCTGGAATATCGGACGAGTCCTTGGAGCTCTCGGAGTATAAATAGGACCTTTAGTCATTCATTTTCGGCTCATTCGAGCTTTACTGATTGTATTCTCGTATTATTCTCTTTGCGAACACATTGTACTCGACTTTTTTCAGTGATCAATAAATTGGTAGCGTGTGTTATCGCTACCCGGGGTTTTTATGCCGGCGGCGCCTTAGAGACATCTAAGGGCTAAGGGCTTTTCCCTAGTCAAAATCTCGGTGTTCCTACTTACATTTCTGGTTACATTTGTGTTGATAAAGTTTCTCAACTGATTTCATAAATAGACCTAAGTTTTTACCCAGGATTCTAGTTATTTGACCCTGGAATTCTGCTGTTGTCCCAGGATTATTTCAAATTGTTTTCACATTTGAATTCGAGACACCTAACCTCACATTCAAATTTGGTTCAAACTTTGCTAATTTAACTTAAGTAATTTTTAGCCAAAACAATTTGGCGCCCACCGTGGGGCAATTGGTGTCAATTTTTTGTCAAACTCTTTTCAGATTTGTCCTAAACTTGATTTTTGCCAAAATCTATCAAAAGATGTCAACACAAATGAACACCTCGAATGTCTCAGTTTCTGCCGTGACTGCTTCAACAACTGGAGTTAACCAACCAGGTCCAAGGACCAGTATTTCGACAAGTGGAGTCACTTCATCGGCTCCAGGGTTTAATGCTTCAACCTCAGCTACGCGCAGTGACGGACCTGTGGTCAACCATGAAGTGATCGAAACCGAAAACATCCAAGAAGACCCTGTCCTAATATCTGATACTGATATCTTAGCCACTTTCGGTAGGTTGGAGCGCCACATGGAACTCCAACAGAAGGTGAACAAGGAATTCATGGCTCAATTGACCAGCTTGAGATCAGAGTTACCCAGAGCCACGACGACTCAGCCGTCGCCGCTCGATCCCAGAATTCTGAATTTCGATACCCCTGGAACTAATTCCAGGGTACACGAAGCCATCGCACCACTGAACTGGAGATCAACGTCCTTCCCTGCTCAAATGGCTCATGCAGATTTGTCCGGAATGACTACCATCAGAGAGCCGATCACTAATCCTGGGACAAGCATACCCCAGGATGTTGGTAACATTCCTCAACCTTTCACCCATTATGCTAATACTAACAACTCTGTGCAGGATTCAGGAATAAGCCCATCTGTGGAACGAGAAATCCAAAAGCTCAAGCAAATGATCTCGAGTGTGCCAGGAGTTGTGCAGCCAATTCCTGAGGTTGGGCCCTCAAGCCATAGGATGTCCAGATTTGCTCCACCAATCTGTGATGTAGAGATTCCCAAGAGGTTCCAAACACCCAGTATGAAGCTTTACGACGGCACCACAGACCCAGAAGAGCATGTGGCGCAATACCGCGAAAGAATGGAGATTATTCACATGCCACCTGAAATTAAGGAGGCCTGCCTATGTAAGGGGTTTGGGTCCACCTTAACGGGGGCAGCTCTCAAATGGCTCCTAAACATTCCTCCCTATTCTATTGCTTCATTTTCACAACTAGTTAATTTATTTAACAGTCAATTTTCTTGCAGTCGTAGTTTTGAAAAACTAACAAGTGATCTGTATAGGGTAACCCAGAATGCAGGTGAAACCTTAAGGAACTACGTCAGCAGATTCAGCAGAGAAGCTCTGGAAATCCCGAACATGGATATGGCGACTGCAGTTCAAGGCTTTAAAATGGGGCTAAACAAGGACTCATTGTTTTACGAGGATCTAGTCATGAACCCATGTCATAAGATGGATGAAGTTCGTCACAGGGCTCTCCGCTTCATTAGACTGGAGGAGGATAGGAAAATCCTGGGAAAGAATGAGTCCTCCCCAGGATTCAACGGTTCCAGCAGAAAGTCAGAATCCACACATCCTAGGTCACAAAGATCAAAGCCTTACTCAAGGCCTGATGAGCGCCGAGTGAACAATGTGGAACAGGATGAGGACGATGAAGAATATCCTTCTTTTAATGACTATTGCTTTACTACTGATGTTTCTGGTGTGATGTATGCTATGCAGGATCTCGGCGACAAGGCAAGATGGCCCAGAAAGAGCGATAAACCCTCTACGTTGAAGGACAAGTCCAAATGGTGTGCCTACCACGAAGACTTTGGTCATCAAACTGAAGATTGCATGGCCCTGCGAAGAGAGATCAGCTATTTACTCAGCAAAGGCTATCTAAAGGAACTATTGGGAAAGAAGAAGGACAAATCCAGGGAACAGAATCCGAAATCCAGGGACAATGATGCAAGGTCCCAGGATTATAGACGTTCCGATGACCATCCCGAAAGAGCATCATCACCACCCCCGGATGCTAAGGTAGTTCATTTCATTTCTGGTGGTTCTGATATCTGTGGTACTTCTTATTCTGCAGCAAAGAGACACGCCAAGGAATCAAAATCAGACAGGGACCAAAGACCCAGGAAGAGCTCTATTCAGCCAGATCTCAAAGAAATTACATTTGGAGAAGATGATAGACACAACATCATAGACCCTCATCACGATGGGCTAGTGATAACTCTTCATATTGCCAACATCGTCGTGAAAAGGATTCTGATTGATGGAGGAAGCTCAGTAAACATAATCCAATTAGAAGCCTTGAACAAGATGGGAATCCCGCACACAGAGATCATCTCGAAATCCACGGTACTTGTGGGTTTCAGTGGTGAGACGAAGAACACTCTGGGAGAAGTAAAGCTTCCAGTCTATGTAGAGGGACTCAATTCGGTCCAGCGCTTCTGTGTGATGGACGCACCATCAGGATACAATGTAATCCTGGGTAGACCCTGGATTCACGACAACAGGGCTGTACCCTCAACATATCATCAATGTGTGAAGATACCGACACCTTGGGGTGTGATCACAATCAACAGCGATCAGCAAGAAGCTAAGGAATGTTACACCACGGTGATGAAGATATCATCTAAACCAAGGCAAGCATAGCAATTAAAGAAGAAGGCCCGGGAAACCTTGGAAGCAAGGGAACAGGACGTCAAAGCTATTGAACTAGATCCCTCAAATCCAGGAAAAAGGGTCTATATTGGGACGAATATTCCAGGGCCGATAGAAGAGCAACTAGTGAATCTACTCAGGACCAGAATGTCAACCTTCGCCTGGTCTCATGGCGATATGACAGGTATTTCCAAATCCATTATTACACATAAACTTGGAATTGATAATTCTTTCAGGCCAATACATCAAAAGAGAAGAAAGTTCGCGCCAGAGAAGAACATCATAATCCAAGAGGAAGTGGACAGATTACTGAAAGCAGGGATGATCAGAGAGGTCAAGTTTCCCAGGTGGTTAGCCAACGTGGTAGTAGTGGGAAAAAAGAATGGTAAATGGAGGGTATGCGTGGATTACACGGATCTGAACCGTGCATGCCCAAAGGATCCATTCCCTTTACCTCACATAGATTCCATGGTCGATGCAACGGCATGCCATGAAATGTTAACCTTCATGGATGCAACTTCAGGATTTCAGCAAATTCAGATGGAACCCCAGGATCAAGAAGATACAGCATTCATAACACCAACAGGTATATATTGTTACATAGTTATGCCTTTTGGACTGAAAAATGCAGGGGCAACATACCAGAGATTGGTCAACATGATGTTCAAGGAAAAGCTGGGGGACACGATGGAGGTATATATCGACGATATGGTGGTCAAATCCAGGGTCACCAGTGACCATGTCCAGGATGTCAAGGATTCCTTTGATATCTTGGATAAATACAACATGAAGCTGAATCCAGAAAAATGCCACTTTGGAGTCGGAGCAGGTAAATTCCTGGGATACATGGTGACCAAAAGAGGAATAGAGGCAAGTCCAGAACAGATCAGGGCAATTGCCAACCTGAAATCGCCAACCAGCACCAAGGAAGTTCAAAGACTTACAGGTAGAATCGCTGCCCTTAACAGGTTTATATCAAAATCTTCGGAAAGATGCAGGGAATTTTATGATATCCTGAGGAAAAACAAGAAATTCGAATGGAAGGAGCAACACGAGAAAGCTTTCCAGGATTTGAAGGCATATTTATCCACGGCACCCTTGTTAATGAAGCCTAATCCAGGGGAACCCCTGTCCCTGTACTTGGCAGTGTCCAGAAATACGGTAAGTGCAGTCCTAACCAAAGACGCAGAAGGTCAGCAACACCCTATATATTATGTAAGTAAGAGTTTACTTGATGCTGAATCCAGGTACTCACACCTTGAAAAACTTATATTAGCCCTATGTATGGCATCTACTAAACTTAGACATTATTTCGAAACTCATACAATTCATGTTAGAACTAACTACCCTATAAAGTCTGTTTTGCGAAAACCAGAAATGTCAGGTCGAATGGCTAAGTGGTCGGTGAAGCTCAGTGCATATGATCTGATCTACGAGGCCAGAACAGCTATAAAATTTCAGGCTCTAGCTGATTTTGTGGCTGATTTCAGTACCGACATACAACAAGAAGCAGACCATGAATTGCAGCAGCTTCAACAAGAGGAAAATTCAGGGTGCTGGACCTTGTTCACTGATGGAGCATCAAATATCAGGGGGACAGGCCTTGGAATAGTACTGAAATCGCCACAGGGGGACATGATACCCCAGGCTGTTAGATGTGGATTTCAAGCAACTAACAATGAAGCCGAGTATGAAGCCCTAATTGCTGGGTTACACCTAGCATTACACCTGGGAATTCAACACATTCAGGTATATGTAGACTCTCTTCTTTTAGCTAACCATTTTAATGGCTCTTATGCAGCTAAGGGAGAGAAATTAGTCAAGTACTTGGAAGTGGTAAAACGAATGTCCCAGGATTTTCAAAATTTTAACATTCAACAAGTACCAAGGGAAGAGAATGCTGAAGCAGACGCACTAGCAAACTTAGGTTCAGCATTCAAAACACTTGAAGATACTCATATTCCTATTATTCACATACTAACACCGGCCATAGACCAAGGTATGGATTCCCAGGATTTTGACACACTAGGTGAGACCCTGGTATCCAGTACCCAGGATTCTACTAAGGAATCCTAGACTAGGCCGATTATTCAATATTTGCAGGATGGTACTATACCAGAAACTGAGAAAGACGCCCGTGCATTCAGGATAAGAGTAGCCAGGTATGTAATTATAAAAAATATACTATATAAAAAATCTTTTGCAGGTACGTATTTGAGATGTTTGGAGAAGGATGAAGCCCAGGAAGTGCTCAGAGACATCCATGAGGGTGATTGCGGAAACCATACAGGAGGCAGGTCCCTGACGTCCAAGATCCTAAGAACGGGGTATTATTGGCCAACAATGAGAAAAGATGCCCTGGATTTCTCTCAGAAATGTGACGCATGTCAAAGACACGCCAATGTGCCTCATCAGCCTGCAGAGCCTCTATATCCAATTCCAGCATCTTGGCCCTTCATGAAATGGGGGATGGACATCGTTGGTAAGCTACCCAAAGCCCCTGGAGGAAAGGTATTCATGTTAGCAATGACAGATTACTTCTCGAAATGGATTGAAGCCGAAGCATACGTTCAAGTCAGGGAAAAAGAGGTTATATCCTTCATTAAAAGAAACATATTGACAAGGTTTGGAGTGCCGTCTGAGATTGTCTGTGATAATGGCTCTCAATTTATTGGAGGTAGGACCACAGGATTCTGTGAATCCTGGGGCATCAAGATGATAACATCATCTCCAGTACATCCTCAAGCCAATGGCCAAGCTGAGTCAAGCAACAAGATCATCATAAACAACCTGAAGAAGAGACTGAAGGAGAAGAAGGGAAGATGGGCAGAGGAATTACCCTTAGCATTATGGGCAGATAGGACTACCTCCAAGAATGCCACGGGTCAAACCCCATATTCCCTGGTATTCGGCACAGAAGCAGTCATCCCGACGGAAATGGTGATCCCAACATTTAGGATCAATGGTCAGACCCAGGATTTGAATGACCAGTCCCTGATTGAAGACTTAGATACCCTGGATGAGATGAGAGATCAGGCGGCTTGGAGAATGGCAGCATATCAGCAAAGAATTTCGAAGACCTATAACAAGCATGTAAGGATCAGAAGATTCAAGGTAGGAGACCTGGTCCTAAGAAAGGCGTTTCAGAACACAACAAATCCAGGAGACGGGAAATTAGCCCCTAAGTGGGAAGGTCCTTATTTGATTGATTCCGAAGCTGGTAAGGGGGCATATTGGCTGGCTAGTATGGAAGGAGACCTATTGCCAAGACCTTGGAATGCGATACATCTCAAAGCATATTTCATGTAAGGCCTTCTGTCCCAGGATTCACTTGCTCAGGTATGTGTTTTATTTTGAAATTTCACAATGGAAATTCAGGTCAGTTCTTCTCACTCAATTTACTCATTTTCCTTATGTGTTTTACGTTCATTATTTAGTCTCTGATATTAATTATGTGTTACGTTTCATTTTTTAAAATTGTTATTTAATGTTTTGAATTCGCTAAGATCTATGTTTTGCAAGACGGATTGCCTAAAATCCAGGGTATCCCAGGATTCAAGGTATTCAAGGTGCAGGATGATCGGAAATTCAAGGTATACGAAGCGAAGAACACTCAAGGTACTCCAAATCAAATACAACAAATGTATTTCTCCTAAGTATTGGGATTGGCCATCTCACTTCCGTATGGGTAAATTTTAAACCCATTCCTAAGGTTTAAGGATTATACGTCCTTCATCCGAATATGGGCTATCACGCCTCGCCTGGAGCGCACGTTGGCAATTTTTGCCTCGCCCGAGACGCACGTGACCCAAGTATGAAACCCTGGGATTGTGAGATCATCCGTGTTAACAGCATTGGTGGCAACCTTGCAATCCAGGGACATATGCGGATCTCTCAAGGTTTAAAACGATTAACGCGTTTTCAAGACGGATTGGTGCTAACGTACCAACTTAAGACACCCGAGGCAATACCCTAGTTCGCCAGTACGGCTTGAGGTGGTCCCTAGAATTCGCCAGTACGGCACCGGGCTTGACCCCAGTTCGCCGGTACGGCACCGGGTTTGACCCCAGTATTTAAGGGCTTGACCCCAGAAACAATTCAAAGATTACCTAGTGGCCCAGGATTATTAATCTAATCCAGGGTCATGACGGTCAAAGCCCAAGAAGATTAACTCCTTATCTAGTTAATTCTGATTGATATGTTCCTATTACAGGAAACATTCACAAGTCTGCTATAGCTACGAGGAATCCTAAGATCCTGGGGGCAACCCAGGATTATCAAGGTAAACCCTAGAACCGTTCCATACATTGCAAATATCATTCAAATATGTCAAACACAGGTATGTAAATAAAGCAGTTATATTAATAAAACCCAACATGGGCCCGGAAAAGCTCCGGACTTCCCAGGTTGGGACATGTCAAAAGACCCTGGATATCGAATCCAGGGGTGGGCCATTGTCTTAAACAAAATATGTACCGGGAAACATCATCCGGTATACCATCACATGCATAAAAATAAAATTGTTTTCAAACAAACATGAACCACAAAACATAAAAAGGTGACCCCTGTTCTTCAAGCTTCATCCTGGGGCACCTCCTTCGCTTCCTTCTCCTCCGCTGCCTTCTCTGCTGCCTTCGGGTCCTGGGTCGGCTGCTCTCCTCCCTTGGGCTGGTCGATATCCATGGCGTGACCAGCGGAGCCCTTGGATGGGGTGCTTTTGCTGGATCCAGGGCCGATTTCAGGGTCACACCCTGCAGGGATGGTGGCGCCTAAATTGCGCAGTTTCTTTGCCCAGTCGGACACATCCCAGTTGGGGTTTTGAAACCCCAAATCCCTTGCCTCCTTCGCCATTTTCAGCCTGCACTGGAAAAGGGAGATGCGAGCGATGAGCTTGCCTTCATCGCCCTTAGCGGCTAAGGCAGACTCATGCGCAGCCCGTGCCTCCACTGCCTTCTTCTCAAGATCATGCGCTAGACCCAGGTTCTTGTTGGCCACTATCCTGAGCGAGTTCAGCTCCTTGGTCAGGACAGTAACCTCCTTCTTAGCAGCAGCCTCAGCATCCTGGGCTCGCTTGTCAGCGGCCCAGACCATCTCCACGAATCGGCTAGCAATCTGCAAGAGAAGGTAATGCTATTAACATTTATGACCTTGAATTGTTTACCGTGTAGAAAATTCAGGGGTACCCAGGATTAACTTACTTGACGGGAGGAGGCCTCGGCATGGGCACGGAGCTCGGCGGCATCCAGGTTCTCCAGAGATTGCACAACGGGAGCAGAAGCAGTGGCAGTGGCCCTGGTCTTGCGCTTAGTACCAGAAGTCCTGGAGGGAGGAGCTTTGGGAGCCGTCATAGGTTCGGTCTTCACAGAGGTAATGACTTGCAGGTCCTGCTCGGAGTCACCTAGCAGAAAGTCGTCCAGATCAATGTTTTCCAGGTTGACAGGAGTGGCAGCAGCTGAAAAAGCATAAGAAATTAACAGAATCCAGAGAAAATCCTAGGTCCGAGAGGCAGAGTACCAAGATACTTACAACTTGACATGCTGTGGGAGGTAGATGAAGCAGCTTGGTGGAGGTCCGTCCTGAATTCTCGGTCCACTTCGTTGATGCTGAGGAAAGCTTCAAATCTCTCGAACGTCCCAGAATTTGCGGGTCCAATGGAGCTTAAGCTGGGAACTGCAGAACAAAAATCCAAGGTCAGTATTTGAATAGAATAAAATCCTAATCCCTAATGCAGGTAAAAACCTACCATCTACTCTCCATCTAACTGGAATGCTCATCCCTCCTGGAATTGTGGACCTCTTGACAAAGAAAAATTTCCCTTTCCATTCCTCAAAAAAGGAAGCCCGAGGAATCATCTGAACCTCTTTTCTCAGAGCTTTGAATAGAAATCGATTGTTGCCGTGGGATTTGAGTTCATAACCCAGGGCCAGCTCAGGCAGACCAACCAGGGAATCGAACTCATTGTTCAACCGATCGATGGTACCCAGGATCCTCCAAATGATTGGTAGGGTTTGGGCGTAGGCAAGACCGGTGGCCTTGAAAAACTCGGCCAGGAGGCCGGAGAAAGGATAGGAAAGACCCATGGAGAAAGGGGTGAAAGGAAAGCAGACCCAGGTCTCAGAACAGAAATCCGATCGAACCCTTTTGTCGAAGGGTCTGATCTCAGCGGATTCGGGGAAAAGGCCCGACGACAACAATGCAGCAATGTCGTCGTCGGTAAAGGTGCAAGCTTCGAGTGCTCGGCTCTGCAAGTAAAACTGATCGAGGAAATCCTCGATTCCAGTCTCCTCAGCCGTCGTCTCTGCTCGTATTTTCTTACGGGTCATGATCGGGGAATGATGGAAAAGTTTAGAGCAGAAGTTTACCTGAGTGGAGAAAATCGGAAGCTGGAAGCGTCGGAGGAAAACCCTTTCTCTCAAGAAATTTGTGTGAAAAGAGAGGAGGGGTTAAAGGTAGTATTTAAAGAAAAGAAGAAGTTACAGAGGTGATGGGAGGTCGCTCGAGACGTGGCATCATGGATGCGAAATTAACGGACACGATTAAAGATAAGGGGTGATGTGACCCAAAAATTCAAATTTTCACAGCTGTAAGTTCTATCCACTTGCGAAAATTTGGGGGCAATTGTTATACCCTGAATTCTCGGCTAATAATCCAGGGGCAGATATTACCTAGGGATTGTATGACCCTGGATGTTGACAGGTAATGTTCGATGACCCAGGATGATTAACATCAAACGGGAAGGTTTACCTTTATTTTAATTTACACTTATATGATCTAATCCAAGGATTGCCCTTATTTTTACAATGACCCAGCATGTGGATATGACCCTGCATGCTAGGATTTCGTTACTAACGTATCTCGTGCTTTTATCTAAGAGACAACAGGCTGACAAAGTCGCTCAAACGGTCGAATAAGGAAAGCTGAAGACTCATTTAGCACGTGGTCAAAGTCAGTTGGCTGGAAACTCGGTCAACTAACGGAAAGAGACGTTGGAGGGAGGATCCCTGGAATATCGGAAGAACAGTTGAAGACCCCTGGAATATCGGACGAGTCCTTGGAGCTCTCGGAGTATAAATAGGACCTTTAGTCATTCATTTTCGGCTCATTCGAGCTTTACTGATTGTATTCTCGTATTATTCTCTTTGCGAACACATTGTACTCGACTTTTTTCAGTGATCAATAAATTGGTAGCGTGTGTTATCGCTACCCGGGGTTTTTATGCCGGCGGCGCCTTAGAGACATCTAAGGGCTAAGGGCTTTTCCCTAGTCAAAATCTCGGTGTTCCTACTTACATTTCTGGTTACATTTGTGTTGATAAAGTTTCTCAACTGATTTCATAAATAGACCTAAGTTTTTACCCAGGATTCTAGTTATTTGACCCTGGAATTCTGCTGTTGTCCCAGGATTATTTCAAATTGTTTTCACATCTGAATTCGAGACACCTAACCTCACATTCAAATTTGGTTCAAACTTTGCTAATTTAACTTAAGTATTTTTTAGCCAAAACAGAAGGTACTATTTGATCATCCCCTTTTCGATCAGTATCCGTGGATTTGACCCGTTCCGACCTGATCGAAAAGTGTACTTTTTGATCAGTCTAAACTTTTTGATCGAGCTGAAACTCTGCCCGATCGAAAAGCAAGCTTTCCGAAAACCACCTTTTCGATCCAGCTCTCCTGATCGAAAACCCCCTTTCCGATCCACCTTTTCGATCAAAAACCCCTTTTCGACCAGCCAACCATTCGATCGAAAACCCTTGTTTTGATCGAAACCCCTTTTCGATCAGATTCCTACTTTTCGATCCAAAACCCTTTTGCAGCAAAAACACTATTTTGCATTGTTTCACTAAAACGCGCGTAACTTGGGCCTCGTTTGGAGTTAGAAGCTCTAATACCAGCCCAAACGACCGTTTCGACGAGCCCCACAATAACCCCCGCCTAACAGCTAGGGGAGCTCGTTTGGACCTTCAAATTCCACTCCGAAGGCCTCCGTTTTTCAGTTTTAAGTTTTTGACACTATTCTTTGAATAGTGATTTTGCCATTTTACCAAATTTGCTCTAGAAGTTCATCCAAATAATTTCATGGCACCCATTCTACCAGGTACCACTGCATCTACCAACTTCAATGAGGTATGTTCAAATCCTAAATGTCAAGCTATTCTTAAAGAATATGAGGATTGGGAACTGTTTGGGCTGATATTTCGGGATCCTTGGAGGAAGCTCAAGTGGTCCAGTATCCTTTGACGGGCTAAGAATCCTCACAGGTTCGGGCATCCTGAATTATAGTTATCGACTAACCGCTATGTTGTTCCTCATATTTATTTGCTTGCAGGTAAAGAAAATGTGTAAAACAAGCCTAAAGACTCGGACAAATACTATAGAACGTGGACTAAGTGGTCCACAACGTTCATATTGACTTAGTGAGGAGAATCCCTAAAATATAGGACAGTTGGTTATTTTATTTCAGTATCCTTTCCGGAAGCTCAAGTGGTTCAGTATCCTGACAGGTTCGGTATCCTGAAATACAGTTATTGACTAACAGTTTCAGTTGTCCACCTCTCCTAATTAATTGCAGGCTTAAAGGGACGTGTAAATGAAGGCTAAAGACCAGGTCAAGCATTAAAGAACGTGCCATAACTGATTCCTAACGTTCACAAAAGCTTGGGAATGGAATCCCTTATTTTTAGCACTTTCGGTTATTGCCTTGTAACTATATAAATAGAGGTTTTGATCGACTTAGAAACACACACAACTCGTTCACACTTTAGCTCTGATAGCATACAATCTCTGTAACACTTAGCTTGATCGATCATACCTCCAAAACACTTGTAATTTTCAGTTTCGTGTCAATAAAATTGTGAGGAAGCAGGCTCTTTAGGCCGGCTCCCGAGGTTTTTTTGCTAGGATTCCTAGAGGCAACTCGAAGGATCTTGGATTTTTCCCTTGTTACATCCTTGTGTTCAACTTTACATTTCGAGCATATTGACAAGCACACTACCTCACATTCTAAGTTTGGAATATGAAATTCCTTTGTGAATTTTTTACCAAAACAGTTTGGCGCCCACCGTGGGGCAAGTGGTGCTTCATTGCAAGAAAATCCCGTTCTTTGTCCACTCCATTAGATCTCCAATCTGAAAAATGTCGAACCAACAGAAATCTGTTTTGGTCTCTACATCGTCCTCCATTCCTCCTCTTCCTTCCTCTCTAGGAAGTCAGAAGAAAACCAATGACCGTCAGAAGAAAGTGGACGAGCAGCCGAGAAAAACTTACTATCCTGTCTTCATAGGATCCCAGGTTCAATCTGTTGATCCTGTTATTACTAACAATGATTTGTTTACTTTGATCAGGCAGGTGAAAAATCAGATGGATCAGCAAGAAAGGACCAATCAAACGGTGATGAAGGAGATTGAGGAGCTTAAGAAGTCTAAGAAACCTGTGGAGGAACAAAGTCCTCTATTTCCCAGGCATCTCGACTTCAATGCTTCAGGATCCTCAGATCCGTCTCGCTGCAATTACAAATCAGCACCAGGCTTCACTACATCCCCTACTATGACTACCCAGGCCGCTGGATATGCAAGGAGTAATAATGGATTCTCAGGAGCCGTCCCGCCAGAATCCTCACAGCCGCGCTGCAAGGATCCTTGGATTCCACTATCGTTGGGATCCATAGCCACACCATCTCAAGGATACCCTTTTTCTTCAGGGAACCCAGGCCAAAATCCCCAAGGATATCAATACTCTAACCCTTCTGTTTCTGCAGGAATCTTGAAGACCAACTCCTCAGATGTGCATGATGGCGACTTCATCCCCATCAAACAGCAGCCAATACAGATCCGAGCATCCCAACGAGCTATGGATACAATCCCAGGATCCCAGTCCAGAATCCTGGCCCAGGTAATGTGTCAAATTCAATTCTTGTCGTTTCTAACCAGGATGTTCCTTATGATGCAGGTATTCATCCAAGTATCGCTAGGGAGCTCCAGAAGTTGAAAGAGATGATATCAAATGTTCCAGGGATCCTGAAACCTATTCCTGAGGTTCCTTTGGAAAGCCACAAGATCTCCAGATTTACTTGGCTGATTTCTCAACTGGAGATCCCGAAACGTTTTCAAACTCCAAGCATGAAGCCTTACGATGGAACTACGGATCCTGAAGAACACATGACACATTACAGGGAGCGTATGGAGATCAACCCCATTCCGATAGAAATCAAAAAAGCCTGTTTGTGCAAAGGCTTTGGTTCAACCTTAACAGGACCAGCCATGAAATGGCTACTGAGCATCCCTAACACTACTACGCCATTTTCTCATTTAGTTAACCTGTTTAACAATCAATTTTCTTGCAGCAAAACCTTTGAAAAGCTTACAGGCGACCTATATCGAATAGTTCAAAAGCCAGAAGAGCCGCTCAGAGAATACATTGCTAGATTCGGACGAGAATCTCTCGATATTCCTCATCTGGATATGGCAGCAGGCGTCGAAGCCTTTAAAATGGGGCTCTCTAAAGATTCACGTTTTTATGATGATCTTGTCATGACTCCTTGCAGGAATCTCGGCGAAGTACACAGCAGAGCCTTGAGGTTTATCCATATGGAAGATGATAAGAAGATCCATCAAAGATTGGATGTTCCTAAGTATGATCCTAACAGTAAAAAGGCGGAATCCCCTGGGAAGCCGTATAGATCTCGTCCATACTCCAAACCAGATAATCACAAAGTCAATGCTGTGGAGCAGGATGATGATGATGAGGAGTACCCTAAGGTATCTGAGTATTGTTTTTCTGTTGATATTGGTGGTCTAATGTGTGCAATAGGATCATGGTGAAAAGGCAAGATGGCCTAGAAAAAATGATAAGCATGGATCCTGGAAAGACAAAACCAAGTGGTGCGCCTTCCACGAAGACTTTGGCCACCTGACAGATGAATGCATAGCACTTCGGAAGGAAATTAGTTATCTACTCAGTAAGGGGCATCTTAAAGAGTTGATAGGCAGAAAGAAGGTCAAGACTTAAGAAGCCGACAAGGTGCCTCAGAGATCAGCTTCTCCACATCAGGATGCTCAAATAATCAACTTCATCTCAGGAGGCTCAGACATATGCGGCACTTCGTATTCCTCGGCCAAGAAGCATGCTAAGGAATCTAAATCTGAACAGGGTGACAGACCTATCCGGACGTCCACCCTAACCCAAGACAAGCTCATATCCTTTGATGAGAGCGACCATTCTCATGTTTAGGATCCTCATCATGATAGTCTTGTAGTCACTTTATATATTGCTAACCATTTTGTCTGCAAGATTCTAATTGATAATGGAAGCTCAGTAAACATAATTCGTCTTGATGTGCTCAAGAAGATGGGGATCCCAGAAACTGAGATAGTTGCAAGATCCTCAGTCCTAGTTGGCTTCAATGGTGAAACTAAAAGCACCGTTGGGGATATCAGGTTTCCAGTATACATAGAGGGGGTAAACTCTATGCAAAATTTTTGTCTTATAGATTCTCTTTCTTGTTGCAATATAATTCTTGGCAGGCCATGGGTACATGAGATGAAAGCGGTCCCTTCAACCTATCATTGAAATCAATGCATCAAGCTTCCTACACCTTGGGGAGTTGTGAGGATTGAATGCGACCAGCAGAAAGCCAAGAACTGATATTCAACGTCAATGAAGAACACCACAAAGGTGACGAAGGGATAGCAATTACAGAAAAGGGCACTTGAAGTACAGGAGGACAGAGAGCTTGATGTTAAAGAAGTCCTTCCAGACACTGAGAATCCCGAAATCAAGGTGCTCGTAGGAACAGGCGTCCCAGTGAATGTTGAACAAAAACTAGTTCAGCTTCTGAAGGCCAGAACCTCAACTTTCGCCTGGAAGTATGTATCTCTAAACATGTTATTACTCAAAAACTTTGTTTAGATCCTTCTATCAGTCCGGTACAGCAAAAAAGGAGGAAGTTTGCTCCTGAGAAGAATGTAATCATCCAGGAGGAAGTTGACAAGCTTCTCAAAACCAAGATGATTAGAGAAGTCAAATATCCTAAGTGGCTAGCAAATGTGGTGGTGGTCCAGAAGAAGAATGGAAAGTGGAGAGTCTGCGTTGATTACACAGACTTGAATAAGGCCTGTCCTAAGGATCCTTTCCCACTTCCCCATATTGATGCAATGGTGGATGCTACAGCTGGTCATGAGATGCTCACTTTCATGGACGCCTCAGCAGGGTTCAAACAAATTCAGATGGAACCATGTGACCAGGAGCATACGGCATTTATGACTCCGATAGGTATCTATTTTTATACTGCTATGCCTTTTGGTTTAAGAAATGCTGGTGCCACCTACCAGAGGCTCGTCAAGATGATGTTTAAAGAGCAACTGGGGGACACGATGGAGGTCTACATAGATGATATGGTGGTGAAATCCAAAAAGGCAGAAGATCACGTCAAGGATCTCCAAACTGCCTTTGACATCCTTGACTAGTATAACATGAAGCTCAATCCCTCCAAATGCCACTTTGGGGGTGCAAGCTGGAAAATTCTTAGGCTACATGGTTACCGAAAGAGGGATCGAAGCACGTCCAGAGCAGATTAAAGCAATCCTAAATTTGAAGTCCCCATCTAATGTAAAAGAGGTACAAAGGCTGACAGGAAGAATCGCAGCACTCAATAGGTTCATTTCAAGATCCTCAGAAAAAAGTAAGGATTTCTACGATATCATGAGGAAAAATAAAAAAAATTTGAATGGACTGAGAGGCACGAAGAAGCTCTGAGATGCCTGAAAGACTACCAGTTATCAGCCCCGTTGTTGATGAAACCAGAAGATGGGGAGCCGCTATATTTATATCTATCTGTTTCCGGAAGCTCAGTCAGTGCAGTCCTGGTAAAAGACCATCAAGGTCAGCAGCATCCGGTATATTATGTAAGTAAAACTCTGCTAGACGCAGAGTCCAGGTATTCTCACCTCGAAAAATTAATTCTAGCTCTTATAATGGCTTCCACTAAACTTAGACATTATTTCGAAACTCAATTATAAAATCCAACTATCCTATTAAGGCAGTTCTCAGGAAGCCGGAAATGTCAGGTAGGATGGCTAAGTGGGTAGTGAATTTGAGTGCCTACGACATCAAATATGAGCCAAGGACAGCAATCAAGTCCCAATCCTTGGCTGACTTTGTGGCTGATTTTAGCAGCGACATTGAACCAGAAGTTGAGAAGGAAGTCCAGCAACTTGAGAAGCTGGGAGAAGATTAGATCCTTTACACTGATGGATCCTCAAATGTTAGAGGAACAGGACTGGGCATCCTACTAAAATCACCACAGGGGGACATAATACCATTATCCATATCTTGTGAATTCCAGGCTACCAACAATGAAGCTGAATATGAAGCTTTGATTGCTGGGTTGCAATTAGCTAGAGATATGGGCATCCGTTGCATTCAAGTATTCGTTGATTCTCTTCTATTAACTAACCACTTTAATGGATCTTATGCAGTGAGATGGGAGAATCTAATCAAGTATCTTGATATTGTTAAAAAATTGTCTTTTTTTCGAAAGTTTTAACATCTCACATGTGCCAAGAGAAGACAATTCAGAAGCCAACGCTTTAGCAAACCTGGCTTCATCTCTCAGGATCCCTGAGTGTATCAGGATTCCTATCACGCATATTCTGACGCCGGTGATAGCTCAACAGGAAGCTCACGCTATCGATGATAATGAAGAAGCAGATATTGGGAGTCCCAAGGATACCTAGGAATCCTGGACCCATCCAATTATTAAATATCTTAAAAACGGGGAGATTCCTAAGGATGAAAATCCTAGGGCTTTTCGCGCAAAGGTAATACCTTAGTTTATCTTAGATAACATATTATATAGAAAGTCTCTTGCAGGTGTCTACTTGAGATGCTTAGAGAAAGCAGAAGCTCTTGAAGTGCTTGAAGATATTCACGGCGGAGATTGTGGGAATCACACTGGGGGCAGAGCACTCTTCTCCAAGATTCTCAGATTTGGCTAGTATTGGCCTATAATGAAGAAGGACGCCATGAGCTTATCACAAAAATGTGATGCCTGCCAAAGGCACGACAATATTCTGCATCAACCAGTCGAGCATCTGCACCCTATAGTATCCCCATGGCCATTCATGAAGTGGGGCATGGATATTATAGGCAAGCTGCCAAGGCTCCTGGAGGAAAAGTATTTATGCTTGCAATGACAGACTATTTCTCTAAATGGATTAAAGCAGAAGCCTATGTGCAAGTGAGAGAGAAATAGGTGATATCCTTCGTCAAGAGAAACATTATTACCAGATTTGGGATTCCGGCAGAGATCATATGTGACAACGGCTCCCAGTTTATCGGCAAAAGAAAAACAAACTTTTATGCTAGTTGGGGCATAAAAATAATCACTTCAACACCTGTCCATCCCCAAGCTAATGGTCAGGCAGAATCCAGCAATAAGATCATCATCAATAACCTCAAGAAGAAGTTGGGCTCCAAGAAAGGTAAATGGGCTGAGAAGCTGCCTTTTGTTCTTTGGGCAGATAAGACAACACCCAAAAATGCTACCGGTCAAACTCCATTCTCTTTAGTGTTTGGAGCTGAGGCCGTGATCCCCACGGAAATGGTGTTACCCACAGCCACGATCAGCCGTCAGGATCCTGAAACCAACAACCAGACCTTGCTTCAGGATTTTGAAACAGTCAAAGAGCTCAGAGATATATCTAGAATCCGGATGGCATCCTATCAATAGAGGGTTGCAAAATCTTATAACAGGAATACCAGGTTGAGAAGATTTCAAGTATGGGACTTAGTGTTGAGAAAAGCGTTTCAGAACACTACCAATCCAGCCGATGAGAAGTTGGCAACCAAGTGGGAATGCCCGTATTTGATAGACTCTGAAGAAGGAAAAGGGGCATATCACTTGGTAAACATGGAAGGAGAACCCCTACCAAGAGCCTGGAATGCCATACATCTCAAAGCTTATTTCATGTAGGAATCCCACTGGAATCCTAATAGAATCCCAAGGATCCTCACTACTAAAATATTACAAGGTATGTATACTAGTCCAGTTTCGATACCAATCCTATTATTTTTATCACATGATACTGACTTAAGCATCGGAGTGGTGTTAGCTAAGCTAACACCCACTCCTCACCAAGTATTGAGTGTTTTGCAGAATTCGAGAATCCTAAGTATTTTGGGAATAACCCCAGTTAAGAGGTTGGCCACCTCTCCTACGATTAAGGTATACTGAATACCTTCTAAGGTTTGAGAGGCTGACTCCTCTCCTAAGTTTGGGTAATTGCCAGCAGTGCACGACCCTCGCCAGGAGAGCACGTTGTCCACCAGTATGCTCAAGATGGCCGTACCACTCCATCCTAGGGGTGGCTGACAATCTTGTCATTGTAGGCTGCTAGGCGGATTCTCAAGGTTTATAACACTGACGTGTTATCTAAGGTTTTGACATATTCATGTCACTTACGAATGGGCTTGACCCTAGAATTGGCTTAGTCCCAAGTTTATCGGGATTGTCCCCAGAATTGGCTTAGTCCCAAGTTTATCAGGCTTGTCCCCAGAATTGGCTTAGTCCGAAGTTTATCGGGCTTGTCCCCAGAATTGGCTTAGTCCCAAGTTTATCAGCCATGTCCCCAGAATTGGCTTAGTCCCAAGTTTATCGGGCTTGTCCCCAGAATTGGCTTAGTCCCAAGTTTATCGGGCTTTTCCCCGGAATTGGCTTAGTCCCAAGCATCCCAGGATTATCCCCAGTTTAACTCAGTTTCGAAAATATATGATTTTGCCACAGGTATCCTCAAGGAAGCTGAAAGAGGATTCCAGAAGTTATCTAAATGTGCCCAAGGTAAAACCTACTTAAGGGACTATTCAGGTAATGTACTTTCAAATTATTACATTTTATCATGCTGACTTGTGTCATGGTTTGTCAACTTACATACTTAACTTAAAGCATTTTTACTACCTTAATATTCCTGAGGAACTTGATGGGACTCTCACTTAAATATTTCAAAAATTTTCATGAACAAAATAAAAAACAAGGGGTAAATGCACCATGATAAAGAAAGTCGGATACTAGTGTTAACCACGCAGGAAATTCCAAAGGGGCAACTCCAGCTTCTCAGCACCCCTAAGCTTCTACAGAGTTCCTTTCCAGGTAGCTGCATCCAAGCCTTAGCAGTGAAGCCTTCATCATCTGCTTCATTGGCCTTGATCGCAGAAGGAAATCGAAAAAAAAGGGAGGGAGCTGACCTGGAAAAAAAGAGAAATCGAGAAGGTTCTGACGGTAACCCAGGGTTATTTATGGAGAAGTCTCATGAGAATTTGCGTCGCTATCAAATCAGGAGCTAACGAGTCACCTCTGTGATATTTCAAGAGTTTGAATCTTCACAGCCGTCTTCATGGTCGACAACTGTCAAAATTCAGGGGCAATTATTTGGGCTGATATTTCGGGATCCTTGGCGGAATCTCAAGTGGTCCAGTATCCTTAGACGGGTTGAGAATCCTGACAGGTTCGGGCATCCTGAATTACAGTTATCGACTAACCGCTATGTTGTTCCTCGTATCTATTTGCTTGCAGGTAAAGAAAACGTGTAAAACAAGCCTAAAGACTCGGACAAATACTATAGAACGTGGACTGAGTGGTCCACAACGTTTATATTGACTTAGTAGGGAGAATCCCTAAAATATAGGATAGTTGGTTATTTTATTTCAGGATCCTTGCTGGAAGCTCAAGTGGTTCAGTATCCTGACAGGTTTGGTATCCTAAAATGCAGTTATTGACTAACCCTTTCAATTGTCCACGTGTCCTAATTAATTGCAGGCTTAAAGGGACGTGTAAATGAAGGCTAAAGACCAGGTCAAGCATTAAAGAACGTGCCATAATTGATTCTTAATGTTCACAAAGACTTGGGAATGGAATCCCTTATTTTTAGCACTTTCGGTTATTGCCTTGTAACTATATAAATAGAGGTTTTGATCGACTTAGAAACACACACAACTCGTTCACACTTTAACTTGATAGCATACTATCTCTGTAACACTTAGCTTGATCGATCATACCTCCAAAACACTTATAATTTTCAGTTTCGTGTCAATAAAGTTGCGAGGAAGCAGGCTCTTCAGGCCGGCTCCCGAGGTTTTTTTGCTAGGATTCCTAAAGGCAACTTGAAGGATCCTGGATTTTTCCCTCGTTACATCCTTGTGTTCAACTTTACATTTCGAGCATATTGAGAATCACACTACCTCACATTCTAAGTTTGGAATACGAAATTCCTTTGTGAATTTTTGACCAAAACAGGAACACAAGTTCGTAAACGAGTCCTTAAACCATGAATCAATTGCTAGAGACCTTAGGGAGTATAAAGATAAGGGCCAAAATATTTAGGGAGAAACTAGAAGCTATTAAGGTAGATATTAAGAATCTTTAATCTCAGGTGAGTGATAAAAACACCTATCTTAAGATTGCTAACTCTAAAGTGGAAGCTTTAACCAAAGAGGTAGAGGAACGGAGAGCTAAACTAGGAACATCTCAAACCAAAATCAAACTTAATGATCAAATTGTTTAAAAAATGATGGATTCTAGTTCCTTATTTTACAACACTGAAGTTCAAATGAGGCACGTTAAAAATAACTTAGGGTTAGGATTTGGAACAGATGAAAAAGATCCAACATCTGCACACACTGTTCCTATACCTTTGATACATGAGATGATTTCTGAGCATAAATCTCCTCAAACTACTTTAGACGCTAAGGCCAAAATTGATAGGAACCTTGCTGCATGTCCCATTAAAATTTCTGCTCCTGTTTATAAAATTACTGATGAATCTACCTCTTGTGCAGATAAAGTAAATAAAGAAGCAGATTTAAAGGGAGAAATTGTTCGTTTTGAGAGTCAAAAGTTTCCAGTTTTTAAAACTGATAATTTTGTGTCAAAAAAAATATGATTCCGAGTCAACATTTCCCAAGTCAACTGTATTTGATGAATCTGTTACTTATAGTGTGTTTAATTTTGGGAAGTGTGATGATAAACCTAAACCTTTGAGAACTGTGAAAATTTTAAGAAGAGGTAAGGGACCACAGGTTGCTGGTCCTAAACCCTCTAATGATTGTGTGTTTGGTGTGGAAAATGGTATGTTGTGAAAAATATGCAGAAAGTATGGGACACCAAACCTCATGATTTTGTCCCATACCCTAAATTCATCTCTGCATATGACCAATTTAAACCGATATAGCGGGAGTATTGTCTGACCACCAAACCCAAGGGCAGAACCCATTGGATTCATAAGAACTGTTCAAAAACGTCTTGGGTATCCACTGGGCGAAACTACTCCCAAACTCCCGCGTATCCAAAGAAATAGTTTTGCCATGTGTGTGGAAAGCCTGGACACTTGGCAAGAAACTGCTTGCACAGACCATTTGAGCCATATTACCCTAGGAAATATTTGCAGAATCAGGGTCACACACATGGTGGTTCAAAACAAAAGCCTGCACCTTCAAACCCCAAGGTGCAAAAGACTTTACCTAACCAACCTAAACAATCAAAGGTACAGAAGGGGAACCAAAAGCCCAAGTCACCTCAAAAACCAACAAAAACTGATTTTAAAACAGATAAAGTGTGTCATGTTTTTCCAAAATCAGTCAGCTTTCCAAAATCTGTCAGTTTTCCAAAATCTGTCAGGTTTCCAAAATCAGTTGGTTTCCCAAAACCTAATGTGAGGTGTGAGGAAGAAAGGTGGAATGTGCCAAAGGTGGTAAACCAGTTTTACTAGCCTAAAAGGGTGTATAAAAAACACTCTAAACAATTTCAAGATGTCAAATTTGAAAATGAAAATGTTAAGAAAAGGCCACCCAAATGTCCTCAGGTAAAAAGGAAAGTGAACCACCAAACCTGGAAGGTCAAGAACAAAGAAGTTCCCAAAGATGACCAAGTAAAACCCAAAACCAAGGCAGCCACACGCCCAATCCCTGATGTTACAAAGGGAATGTGCTTAAAAGTGATAACTTTCACTAACTCTTCAGGTATACCCAGAACAACAATGGCCTGGGTACTAATGGCTAACTAATCTCTCACTGTGTGTAGGAACAGTCAAGCAGGACTTTCATTAACCTTGTGTGTTTGTGATAGTGATTGTTCCAGGCACATGAAAGGCATCTCTCCATTACATGACATGCAAATTTTCAATAGTAGGGACATTCTTCTGGTGAGAGGTAACTCTAACAAATCAGCAAAGTACTGTACGGATTGGTTGTTTCTTGATCAAATTTAAAGTGATATGTCATTGGTTGCAACAAAAACCTAGTTCTAGAAAATTTTCAAATGATAATCTTTGAAGGTTAGTGTGTTCATAAATAATATAAAAAAAGGGGAGTGTGTTGTTATTTAAAAATCAAAAAGCAAGGGGAAGAATAGAAAATGTGAAAAAAAGTTGACCCCTCATTTTCAAATTTTCAAATTATTGTGCTTTTTAATTTTTAATCTTTTGTTTGTTTGAGAAGTTGGGAAGTGAAATAATCTTCCGATCTGAGAATGACTGACACGCGTAAGGCTGAAGTGAAAGACATGCTCCAAGGTGATGTGCTCGGTAGGCTCGGTTCCAGAAACAAAGGTATGGGTCACAACACTTAAAGATAAAGTATGTCATTTGACGAGAAACACACACTTAGGTTAGTTGCATGTTCTATTTGACTGCGAAATTTTTCCCGATACACACACCGGACTCCAAAGTGTTGAATCGAAAATCTCAAAAATTCGGCGTCCCCTCTATTTTGTGTGAGCAAAGACCTAGGGATGTCAAAGCCGTTAGTCAGTCTCACCTCTGTTTTGTGTAAGCAAAGACCTGGTGTAGACTATACTGACGTGTTAATCAGAATTTCCTCTGTTTTGCGTGAGCAAAGACCATGGTTAGTCTGTATTAACGTGCATGCAGATCGCAGTATATAATGTACACCCAAAAGATGTCAATGTGCACAACAAAAGAGACCCTCTAGCGTCCAAAATCCTTTAGCCCTGACTTTGCAACTAGGCTTATGTGTTTGATGAAAGGTTACCACCTGACTGAAAAATGCCTCTTAGTTGAAATCATACAAGTCTTTGTATATTATCCATATCTCTTAATGATCTGTTCTTTCTCTTCTCAACCAAGTCTCGAGAAAAGATTCAAAACTCTGGATACGGGTATATGAAAATATGTGGTAGGGAATGATTAAGCTTGATAGACTGCACATATTTATTACCTAGGATTTGTGTGTGACTGTCTTGTGTTCATAATTAATATACAATAAAAGATAATAAAGTGATAAACAGCCTGATTAAGAAAAGGGTTTAAGTTTAAAGTGGATCAGTATATTGGCAATCACCTGGACGTGTTCGAGTAAGAGATGCTGAAAAAGGGTTCCTCAGTTCAGACAAAGACGGTTTGATCCCAAATAAAACCTTCTCGTTTAGTAATTTGGTATGTTTTTTTTTTTGAGTTATCTTAAGTTTTTTATTGTTTATTTTCAACCATGACCAGGTTAATTTAAGGGTTTTAATATGTTTTTGTGGGTTTTTATGCAAGAAAGTATGCCCCTCCTCAGAATCTCAGGGGGAGAAATGTGATGAGTCCTCGGGTTCAGGGGAAGTATTTATAGGTAACCCGTAACCTATGATAGGGTTTTGGTTAAATAATGTTGTTCACCCGCTAACCTAGAAACTAGTCATTATATACTGGTTAGTGTCTGTTTGTTCCATGTTGTGCATGGCAGGTTAAATTCAAATGAACTGTCATGAAAAAGCACAGTCAAGGACTCTGTTGATCAAAGCATTGCTATTGCTGCTACTTGTATTAAAGAACCAGCCGGAAAAGGACTTACCCTTATGAAGAATAATTTGTGGCTTGTGTATTAAATCATCTCATGGCGGACTATTGTGAAGCCTATGCATAAGAATAGGTGAAAAATAGTTGGGTTTTCATTGTATTGGGTCATTGGGCCATTTTAGACATGTATGGCCGAATTAGAAAGAGTTTAAGGGGAGTTTAGTGGGCCTTTAAAGTCAAATACGGGAATTGACTACTAATTAGGGTTTTTACGTTGTCTTGTTCTCCAAGTTGGAGAATCCCTATAAATAGGACCCTAGTTTACATTGTATAGGTTGTTGGTTGTTGTTTTGGTGGTTTGCTAGTTGGTGTTCACGAAATTCGGTTATCAAATCTCAAATGATTTCTTAATATGCAAATACTTTTTGAGATACTTAACAAAATTTCATAATGATTCTTATACGCAAAGTCTTAAATCAAAACACAAAGTGTAAAACCAAAAGATAGTCATATTATTAAACATATGCAAACGGGTTTTGAGCTCCCCAAGGTTCGCCCTGAAAACCTCAGGATCCCTCCACTTGGGAAGCTCAAAGGTCAAAAGTTTGTTTTAGGAATCCTGGTATCGTCTTGTAAAACACAAGATCCATCCTATCATTGTTTGTTGTTTGTTACTTGTTTCTTACAGGACCACATATTGTTTCACAAAAAACACTAACTTAACACAAAAACCTAAAAAATGGGCTCAGACCGTTGCATTATCTTCATCGCCCATTGCCTTCCCTTCCTTAACCAGCTTCTACACCTCCTCAGGCTTCTTACCCTCGCCAAGCTCCCGCACATAAGCCCTAGTCACCACCACTGGGTATTCCGAAATCGTCTTCGAGGAGTAGCCATCGGTCCCATCCTTCCCTTTTCCAGCCACATCTCCATCACCTCCTCCCAAAGATTCCAAAATAGCCTTCCAGCCCGCAACATCCCATCCGGGCACCTTGAAGCCAGCCTCTTCAGCCTCACCCGCCATTTGGATTTTGCACTCCAGGACGCTCCGGGCAGCCGAAAGTTGGCCTATTTCAGCATCAGTGGCCATCTTGGCTTCTAGGGCCAGGTGTTGCTCAGTGAGCTTATGCTCATAGAACAGGGTCTTACCCTTGACGATGTCAGCTTGGGCCTGGATCTTGTCCTCAACCTCGGCCAGCTTCCTTTCCATGTCCATGGCCTAGGTGCTCAGCTTCTCGATGCCCTACATAAGGAAACAAGAATCCTGATCAGCAGCTGCAACAGGTATAAAACTAACATATGTAATTGTTGAGCTTCTTACTAGGTTAACCATAGTCTGCATCGAGAGAACCTTGTTGCTAACCTCGGAGGGAGCGAGATCTTCAAAAGTTTCTAGGTACATGGGGCTTCAGCAGTCTTTCGCTTCTTAGAAGTCGAGGCCTTCGGCCAGCTAACAGGTGGCTTGAAGGTGGCAGGCTGCTCTAGCTGCTCCTTCTTGACTTTAAGAAGGGTTGTAAGGTCCTTCAGAGAGAACGAAGAGCTAGAATTGGGGGCTGCAAAGAAAAATATATCGTCAATATTTGGGATTCTCAAATAGCATGCAGTTCAGGATCCCGTGAAAACTTACCAGACATCTCAGGAGTGTGATTGGCTGAGTAGCTGTGGTCGATATCAGCTGCTTTGAGAACCAGGGCTCTTTCAGTGACAGGAATCTGATAGAGTGCTTCAAGCTTCTTGGGATCCGGGTGCGCCTTGACGAGATTCAGTTACAAAAGAGAAATCAATATCCTACCTTTATCAACCCACTTCAATGGCAATTCTTTACCCCCAGGGATCGAGTCACGCTTCACAAATAATATCCTGCTCGATATTGTACATCATTTACTAATAATATCCTGTCTTTTTTTTTTCAATCAAATTCTCCATGTCCAAACAAGACAGTGACTCGACGTATACAACAAGAACCAGTGAAGATCTAACAACCCAGCTCGCAAACCTTACAAAAAATAATCTCAATTCCCATAATTAAAACACAAAATCAAACCTTTCCTTTCAAGACAGTGACTTAACGACTGAGGCGGCTTACCAAACGATTCTTGGAAGCGTCTCCGGAAGTTCACTACAACAGAGCATCCACGGACCAGATGGGAGAAGAACCGCCACCACCGTGGGCTGCAGTAATACCACCATTATTGGCGGTAACAACCATGAAGATGGGGTCGGTGGTATTGCAACGGAGACGAACAATAGGGAACGGATAAGCAGAACACGTATAGGGTTGAGGAATTTTGCTCAAGACCCTCTTTTTTAAATCTCGAAATGTGTCTTCTAATTTGGCAGATTTGGCAAAAAATACCCCTCAAGGTTTTAGTGGTTCAAAAAAAAAAAATTGGCAAGATTAATATGGCTCATAATTATTATGGAAGTCAAGATAAATCATGGATTCTTGATTGTGGTGCAACCGACACGATGACATTTAAATTTTCAGATATTATCTTGTCATCTACACTTGGAAAAAACGCACATCCAGACAACAAACGGAGAAATAATGCATGTTAAAGGTGGAGGAACCATTGAGATCTCACCCACATTAAAACTATTAAATTGTCTTTATGTGCCCTCATTATCACATAAACTATTATCAATCATTTTAATTGCACAGTACTAATGCACCATACTTTTTGTATACTACAGGATATCAGGACAGGGATGATCATTGAACGTGGCACTGAGCGCCAAGGGTTGTACTATGTGGATGAGGTGGCTCAACCAGGTACTGTGATGCTTGCTCATGGAACTATAAGCCGAGAAGCATGGTTATGGCATAGGCGACTCGGACATCCATCCACTGGTTATTTGCATCTTTTATTCCCTAAACTTTTCCCTTCTAATAGTAAAATCAATTGTGAAACTTGTTTCCTTGCCAAAAGCCATCGACAAACTTTCAAACCAAATAGTACAAGGGTTAGTGTGCCTTTTTCATTATTTCACTCTGATGTGTGGGGTCTGGCTCCTATTACTGGAGGACAGGGATTTCGTTTTTTCTTGATATTTGTGGATGAATGTACTCGTATGACTTGGATTTATTTTTTAAAACAAAAGTTTGAAGTCTTTGAAAAATTCACTATGTTTTATGCTATGATTCGTACCCAATTTCAAAAAGAAATTCAAATTCTTCGATCTGACAACCGAGGGGGGGGGGGATTCGTCACTACATCTATGAAAAAAATCTTTCAAACCAAAGGGTTAATTCATCAAACCACATGTCCACACAGCCCCGAACAAAATGGAGTGGCTAGAACGCAAAAACCGTATAATTCTTAAGATGATTCGGGCTTTTCTAATTGAATCTGAAGTTCCTAGTTTTTTTTGGCCTGAAGCAGTTGCTACTTCAGTGTATCTCCTAAATCGACTTCCTACCACAATCCTCAAACTTAAAACACCTTTACAAGTCCTAGAAAGAATTTACCAAAATCCCTCCTCCTCTTACTCTGAAACCACACATTTTTGGTTGTTCCGTTTTTGTTCACGTATCCAAAACCAACCGAACTAAACTTGATCCATGTGTCGAAAAAATGCATGTTTGTAGGCTATGGAGTTGATCAGAAAGGCTATATGTGTTATAACCCAAAAACTCATCACATGTACACCACCATGAACCTTGACTTTCTTGAAACATAATACTTCTATCATACCCAACCTAGTGGTCAGGGGAGAAATCAGATAAGTTAGACACATTGAATTGGCTAACTCTATTCCCCTTCTCCGAAGAAGTAACAATTAGAGAAAACCATGGTGGTGAAGGTGAATCACCTGAAGATCACAGTACCAAAGGAGAATTACCTATTGATACAAACATACAACCTGAGAGCACAATGTCGCTGAAAAGACTCCACCCATCCTGACACATGAGGTAAGTAATAATGAGATTCCTGAATATTCTCCTGTTTCCCCTAACTTGATCATTGTGAGCATACATAACCACTAAAAACAGAGCACACTGAACCAGTAGAAACACCAGAACGGTACATGTTACCACCACGAGCAAACAAATAGGGGAATTCCACCTAAAAGGTATTCTCCGGAGAAGAAGTCTCAAAAATCGAAATACCCGGTAGCAAACATAGTCAGTGGAGCATGTCTCAAGAAGCTAAGGCATTTATCGCCTCACTATATGCTGAGCAGATTCCAACCAATTTGGAGCAAGCCTTAGAATCCAAGAACTGGAAAGGAGCAATGGAAACAAAGATTAAAGCCTTAATAAAAAATGGCACATGGGAAAAGTGTACTCTTTCACCAGGAAAGAAACTCGTTGGATGTCGTTGGGTGTTTACAGTAAAGCGTAAATCAAACGGAACTCTTGAGATGTATAAAGCCCGAATCGTAGCGAAAGGGTACCCACAAACATACGAGATTGACTACTCGGAAACTTTCTCTCCAATTGCGAAGATTGATACTATCAGAGTACACTTCTCAATAGCGGCAAATAAAAAATGGCCTCTACATCAATTTGATGTAACGAATGCCTTTTTGCATGGAGAACTAAAAGAAGAAGTATACATGGAAGCTCCTCCAGGTTTTTCAGGAGATTTCAAGACAAGAGAAGTATGCCGGTTAAAAAAATCCCTTTATGGACTAAAACAGTCTCCTCGAGCTTGGTTTGACAGATTTACTCTCGTAATGAAAGGATATGGGTTCAAACAAAATAACTTGGATCATACTTTGTTCCTCAAACGTAGAAGGAAACTTATAACATGCCTAATTATTTATGTTGATGACATGATCCTTACAGGAAATGACAAAGAGGAGATGACAAACTTGAAGAAGAATCTGTTCCAAAGATTTGAGATGAAAGACTTGGGAAAACTTAAATACTTTTGTGGAATTGAAGTTCTAAGGTCCAAACAAGGGATCTTTATCTGCCAGATGAAATACATTCTAGATTTATTAGCTGAAACAGGATTGATCGATTGTAAACCTACGGATACCCCAATGATGGCGAATCAAAAACTTCAAATGGTGGAAGGGGCGAAACTAGCCGACAAAGATAGATATCAACGCTTGGTGGGAAAGCTGATATATCTTTCACATACACGCCCAGATATAGCATATGTTGTAGGTGTGGTTAGTCAATTTATGCATCAACCTCAAGTAACTCACATGGAAGCAGTATGGAGAATTATGAGGTATCTTAAGGGAACAAGTGGCCATGGTGCCCTCTTTAGATCAATTGGACACTTAAATATTCTAGGATACACGGACGCTGACTGGGCATGAGATAAAGGAGGCCGAAGATCAACATTAGGGTACTTTACTGTAGTTGGAGGAAACTTGGTTACCTGGAGAAGTATTATGGATACGAAAGCTTCTAACTGAGGTCGGCTTTGAATAATCCAAACTATGACCTATTGGCCGGCAATAATCCAAACTATCAATTTGACCAACATCAGTCCCAACTTTCATTTTCGTTATTAGGAGCAGTCTTCGTCCCGAAATGTCATACATTTACACATGATTTATGTTTTGGTCAAAAATTCACAAAGGAATTTCGTATTCCAAACTTAGAATGTGAGGTAGTGTGCTTAACGTTTAAGTGAACAGATAATCCAAGTTAGGATGGTGACACAATGATTTAGCGAGGAAAACTCCAGAATCCTTCGAGTTGCCTCTAGGAATCCTGGATAAAAACCTCGGGTGCCGGCCGAATAGCCTGCCACCTAGTCAATCTTATTGATAACGAAATAAAGAGTTACAATGGGTTGAAGGTTTGATCGATCAGAACTATGTGATACAATGTTTTCGCAGTGGTAATTGAGCTAGAGAGTGCGTTGTGTGTGTTCCTATTGATCGAATCCTCGATTTAATATATAACAAACTAACTAACTAACTGTCCGGGATTCCCGGGATCTCTTCTTCTCACTTTCTTGACTGTTGAAGCAGGATCGACCCACTGATCCACGTATTAGTTAGCTCAGTCCGAGTCTTTAGGAGTTAATTGAGAGTCCGTTACCACCTGCAAACAATTAAGTACGAGGCAAAATTGAGGTTAAGTATATAACGTACATTTAGGATACCTAAACTGATAGGATTCCCAGATTGTCTTCGGATTCCTGAGCTACTTGAGCTTATTGTTGAGCATCCTGAAAATCAACCCCTAACAATTTCCCCTGAAACTCGGTGGCTGTGGATATGATTTACAGCTGGCGAGATTCACAAACCTTCTTTTTAACGGCGTTTGAGACGGTAAATTCGGTTATGATTGGACGTAATTCACGGCTTCCCATTTGATTTGATTGCTATCATAACTCTCTTTGAATACTAGTTACCCAAGCCATAAGTTCATCACTTTATTCAAATGGAAACCCTTCGAGCTTCTTCGCCATAACCAGGTCAGTTTCGATTTCCTTTCTCTCTTTCAATTCTGTAATGGCGAAAAAGGGTACTCGATCTGCTTCCTCCTCCGCTTCTCCCAGCATTGATGATTTCATTGATCAAGGGATTCTTACCTCCTGCGACGAGGAAACCCGCGACTTTAACGACCAGGAAATCCAATCGTTGAAGGATTCTGGTCTGATTCCGAGATCGATGGTCATTCGGAACTTCGATTCTCTCTTGAAGGCCGATTTCGTTTCTGCTACCTGGGTCTGTTTTCTCTATTACCCTTTTCTTCTCGGTGTGTCATACCCTTTCCCTGACATTGTAAACAAGTTCTTTGAGGTCACCGGCCTTTCCTACTCCCAAAAAATACCCATGTTATGGCGCATTCTCTTCTCTCTTGATAATATGAACAACTCCAAGGACCTAGACATGGGAATCCCTGAGGTCTATTCTGCCTACAACCTAAGAACCCACAGCTGTAGTCGGTTCGTACTCCAAGCTCGTTCCTCTAACACCCAACTGATTCCTCGTGCGTCTCACAATGACCACAACTGGAAGAAGAAGTTTTTCTTCGTGAAGCGTGAATCAATTCCTGGTGGCAATGAGTTACCGATGAAGTGGGTTTTGAAGGGTAGGATGCTGACCCACGCAAATTAATTAAGAATCCCAACGGTTACTAATTTTCCTTTTGTTTTTATTTTTCATAGCTCCAAGTTCGAGAAGCTGGTCAGTGTTGGTAAAGATTCCGTTGAGAAGCTCACATCTTCCTGAAGATCCTGATTGCTGAGAGGACATTCGCTATTGAGAGCGCAGCCAGTGAGCACAGCTACTCCGTCGATCATACCCAAGCGAACATGTCTGGTAAGTATTAAGATTCCTGATGCTCCGCAATGTTGACGAACATCCTGAAATTGGCAACCCGCTTCTTTTTTTATGACCAGGTTCCGAATTCTCCTTCGACGACTTGACCTCCTTCCTGGTGGTAACAGATGAGAAGGTCGAGCCTGTAACCAGCATCTGGCCACCTACCAGCAGACCCAAGGCTTCTTCCTATAGCAAAAAGAGGAAGACCTCCGAGAGCGTCGTTTACCTGGAGAGCTTTGAGGGACTGAGCCCTGTTGAGACCAGCAACAAGATTCTGAGCCTGCACACAATGACAAAAATGGTAAGTTGTACCTTAGGATTCCCAAGCGTTGATAATGCGCGGCATCTGGTTGAGATTTCTAATCTTTTTGCAGGGTCTCGAGCAGCTGAGCACTTATTGCATGGACGCGGAAACTAGGCTTACTGAGGTCCAAAGGAAGCTGGATGAGGCTAGGGGTACCATCCGTATCCAGGGGGAGATAGCTGAAGGCAAGACCCGCCATTATGAGCACAAAATGGATGAGCAGCATCTCAAGTATGAGGCTGCTTTATTGAAAGAATCTGCCATCGGCAAGCAGTCGGTTGCCCGCAGTGTGCTTCATGTAATGCTGAAGATGGTTGCAGAAGCCGGGGCTAAGTGGTTCACATGTTCCAAATGGATGGTGGATGCCTGAAAGCTCTCCTTGGAGAAGCTGGAGAAGGCTGTTGAGAAGCCGGCCAGCAAGGAGAAGGCTATCGAGCTCAAGGGTGCTGGAGGTGAAGGTTGAGGAAAAGGTTGAGGAGAAGGCTGATGGTGAGAAGCAGGAGGCTTCTGAGAAGCCAATGGGCGATGAGGACATTGCAACGGTCTGAGCCCATTTTTTGTTGTTGTTTGAATGGTGATGTTTGTAAACAATTTCTCTTTCTTTGTCGTTACCTGAAACAATACCGAACAAGTAACAACAGACAATGGTTGGGGATCCTGGTGGAGGGATCTTGCGGTTTGCAAGACGAAGCCAGGATTCCTAACGGAATTTTGACATATGGGCTTCCCGAGTGGAGGGATCCTGAAGTTTTCAGGACGAAGCTTCGGGAAGCTCAAATCCAGCTTTAGTATGTTAATAATATTTTCGCATTTTGTTTATTTCAAATGTGTTTCGTATTTTATTTGCGCCTTCTAGAAATTTGTCTTAAATAGTTAATCTCAAAAAAAAAAACTTCTTATAAATCTTAAACGAGTTAGATGAATCAACTAACTCTGAAGTGAAATTAGAAACCTTTATACGGCCAAGGTCAAATAAGTTAAATGAAATAACCATAATAACACCCTGACCTGTTAGATTTACCTTAGGCAACATCCTTTGCATAATCAAGAATCCTACCTGGGATCCTCGTAGGAATCCTAACGAGTTACCTTATAGGTCTTAGAGTGTTGGTCTCGAGATTCTAACAAGAATCCTGTTCATGTTGAGTTTTACAACCTCCTGAGTGTCTTCCTTCAGGATTCGTACGAAAATCCTGACCGAATAGGTTGGTAGAGTCTTTTCGGCATCCTGCCTTTAGAAACCTGTAAAACAAAAAGTAGAAGGATGCCGGATAACAACCAAGGACACTTTCTACACAGATTTAATAATATACTAGGGTTACACCCGGGATTCTTGGGACTAAGCCAATTCTAGGGACAAGCCCATATAATTCTGGGGACAAGCCCATGCAATTCTGGGGACAAGCCCGGGAAACTTGGGACTAAGCCAACGTAAGTGACATGTAAATGCCAAAACCTTAGATAACACGTCAGTGTTATAAACCTTGAGAATCCTCCCAGCAGCCTCTAGTGACAAGATTCTCAGCCACCCTTGGAGGGGACTGGTCCGACCACCTTGAGCATACTGGTGGACAACGTACGCTCCTGGAGAGGGTCGTGCGCTACTGGCGATTACCCAATCGTAGGAGAAGAGTCAGCTTCTTAAACCTTAGAAGGCATGCCGAATGCCTTAATCGTAGAAGAG